>CAJVRI010001537.1:11405000-12605000 GCA_911649635.1 Poeciliopsis gracilis | reverse complement strand
CACAAAATATTCAAGTTATCATATTCACTGAAATAAAAGTAATAAACCTGTTAAGAATGAAACTATGCTAACTGAGAGCCTCAGCCCTTTGTTTAAGGTAGCTGTTGAAGTATCTTCTCCAGTTTGGGCGTCTCTGGCCCAAATGCTCTAATGACCACAGGCACTGTAGCTGCCTTCCCCTGTCAAGCTTTCTCCAGCTCCTCCCTGAGCCGTTGGTATTTCTCCATCTCCCTGATGTTTCAGTCATGTGGCTGTCAGTTGGTTGACCATTACCACTTCCGCTTGTAAAAATTGCATTTCAGGGCAAAGTCACAGCCTGGTATAATTTCGGTTTAAGCAAAAGAGAAAAAAAAAAAAAAAAAACAGCCTGTTTGGAATTGACTTGGGATTTGATTGTATTTTCTTTAATTAATAAATAATAATCAAGCCATTGCATGGATGAATGGGTCAATGAATCGATCAATATATGGATGGATGGAAAACAATAAAACTATGTTCTTTGGAGTTGTTTTGATAATTAGACAGCACAGTGTGAGCTCACAAATTCACCCTAAATGATTTTCATGGATTATGAATCTGGTTGATTTATAAACATTAATGCAATTTAAAGTACCTTAAAATCACTATGCCTACTTAAAAAAGAAAATGCATTTAACAACTTATGAATTAATAAAAACACAGGATTGTCAGAATCCAGTTGACATTCCGTGAACTATGGCATTACCCTTATTGTCACGCCTTCAAATATCTGCGTGGTGTGTCATGGTATGTCTGAGCATCTGTGTGCAATTGGAATGACTAGCATGGCTGCCGTGCAGATGGTCACAGGATGTGACCACCTCAGATCTCCTGTTCCCATCCATCCACCGCTAAATAGCTCCTTTGACACTCTGTGCACACCGCCTGTCCTGTCCTAATCACATGATCATCACCATTTTTGAAAATAACACAAAAATGAGATGAACAGATTCAGAGCACCAAATCTAGGAACTTTTGACCTTTTTGCAGCAAGCCGGGTGTCACGAGTTCGTCCTCTTGATATCACTCTTTGAAATCTTAATGTCCAACTGCCCTGCTTCATGGCCCCCTGCTCAACCGCTAAATCAGATTTATAACTACTGTCAAAGGCAGGAATGAAAGATAGATTAATCTTCCCCTCACAAGTTTACATCTTGGGCATCTGGACTGCTGATCTTGCCCTAACAAGCACAGAGGTCTTGGTGAGCTGTCTTTTAATGTTGATGTGTTTATGTCCAGAGATGAATGGTGCTGTCACAGGAATCTATTTATACAGCAGTTATATGGCAGTGCCACCAGATCCAGGACATTTCACTTCCCCGAGACGGGCACCAGCATCTGTTATAGGAAGTCAACAAATAGCACTTTCTTCTTGCTTTGAAGAGTTGTTCAAGGTACATTTTGCATGTGTTACTGTCAATTAAAAAAAAAAGAAAGAAAGAAAGAAAGAAAACTGCTGACACTGTACATGTGAATCTTTTTTCTTTTTTTCTATCTTGTGCAAAATCATGACCCAAATCAGACATTAGGAAAATAAATTTGTCGGTCATACAGTGCCCATAAAAAGTATTGGATGTTTAACTTTTTTTCAAAATTTTCCAAAAAATACGCTTTAATGTTCAAGTGAAAACTGCTTCCTACAAAATAATGACAATAATTGAGAGCATAAATATTCACCCCCTCTTGAAGTGACTGGCCTGTTTAAACAGAAGTCACTCTAAATAGGTGACTTTTTAAATTTACGTAATAGCTTTATTTTAGTAATAGCTTACAGTATGGGTTACCTCCAAAAGTGTAAAATCATAACTTGTCCTTCGCCATTTTTCTACTCATACCAGAAAGAAAACATGAAGACAAACATGGTGGAATGTGCAATTTAAAGGGGATCACAAAAGGATATCTGTAACAAAGCCACCTCAGACTTTTATCTCTCCTGGCCTCTTCCATGACCCTTCATACTGCATTTTCTTTTTTGTTTACACTACGACCAATGGTAAAGCATCCCGAGTGCAAGACAATGTTCTTATATCAACTAATCTCTCCTGGATCATCCATAAACCTCACTTTATTAGCTCATGCACAAGGATCATCCGTATGGAATTAGAGCAAAAAGAAATTAACCAATGTAACTTTATTCAGATGTTCTGAAGGCAAACGTACAGCGATGTTGTTGAAATTTACTTTGAAAACCGTTTCTTATTATCCGTGAGGCATGAGAGGTTCAGGCTCAATGGATGCCAGGTGATCCCCGATGGGGGTGGAGGTGGTCCTGCTTCACACAAAATCAATTCTGGCCTTTGGTGTTGGCAAGACAGCAGGGTAGGGGGGCAAGGAGAGGGGGGGAACACATGTCTGATACCTCCTGACTTTTTCATGAGGAACTGTTTGAAGTTTCAAACCCCCACAGAGGATTCTTGGGGCGATGAATGCAGAAAGGTGCAGCTTAGGGCTCAGGCATATTATCATCAATGAAATCCGTTGCACAGCTTGATGAGAGGAGTCTAACAATTTCAATTTTAAGACCGAAATTAGTTCCTCACATTTTTGCATCCTAAAATTCGAGAATTTGAGGTTAATATTCTATTTCTTCTGCTGCTTTCTTTTATGATGGACATCCTTTCTTTAAGAAGCCCCTCCTAAGCCATCCTCTTCTTAAGTAGCTCTGTTCACAGCCTGTTCTGCGCACAAAGAAGAAGAGCACAACCTCAAAGCATCTTTTGTCACAGAAGCAGTGAAGGGTAGTGACTGCGATTCATGTGATGGGGTAAAGAGGTGTGGTAGGTACTGAGGAGGGTGGGCTGACACTGAAAGGCTTCAGTTTTGCAGCCCTGGTGGTCCGGTCTTGCAGCTGTTTTTGCAATAACAAAACTCAGCCATTTCTTAAGAGATCCGATAGTAACATGTTCATCACCAGCTCCGAGAGGTTTTGCATGTTGTTGAATGACTGAAGTATGGCATATTTCTGGTTTCACCCTGGCATGACCTGCAGAACATCATGTCAGCGTGATGTGTCTTTTGTTTCACACACTCAGATTCCTTGGCTGACAGCTGTGTTGTTGGACCTCCATCATTCGCACCGTGTTCTGCTTCAGTAGAGCAGCTGAGAATAAATGTTTTGCCTCTAACAGCAGGCACAAAGGGGAGTTAAAGGGTAGAACGCTAAAGAATAGTTGTAGTTAATTTTTTTTCAGTGAGTTTATGTTTAATCTAAATTGTGTTTCAGCAAAAGTTCTCAAAAAGCATGCATTGGAAGGGATTTTACTTCTAGATTTTTTATGTTGTTAAAATCATGAACCCAATTTCTGAACACATCATTGAATAAAATCTGGAGATTAAGAAAAAAAATTGCACTTTATCAGCGGAGTGATCTGTAAGACTAGGTTTAAATCAATAAAATGATTTAGAATGAATTTAAAACCATTTTTAACATCTTATTTTAGCGATTAGCACAATTATCATTATTGCCAGCCTCTGTTTGTATTTCCTATGAAGAATATAGATATCACAAGAGGTTACCAATATTTTCAAACAAAGTATCATCCATAGAAGATGGAGGCAGGAAGCTGAGATTAATCAATTTGGTACTGATCTAGTTTGATAAGATACCCTGTAGGTGAGTATGAATTGACATCAAGCCAATTCATACACACAACTCTGTTTTGAACCTAATAAAAACAAAACTGCAAGATTACAAAATGGAGGAGTCGCAGCCTAAATTAACAACCACATTACTCCCTACAGAACATAATTTCCTTTAAAAAGTTTTTTTATAGGCTTTTTGCTCTTCCTCTAATTTAAAATCCCTTAAAGATGCCAAAATGTCCCAATTTAAATGTGTCCTTCGTTCAGTAACAACTTCCACACCAAAGAAAGTTGTTGCAATATGTTAGCACTTAGGTGCTATTTTGTTTAAGATAGATTTTTTGAGTTTTTGACTCTCAAACATTTCATTCGTTTCCCCTCAAGGATCCATGACTGCGACTATCAAGTTGAATGTAGCCCAATTCAGGTCTCTCTGTGATCCCTATGGAAATTAATGCATCACCAGTTTATACATGCAATATAAAACATTGTTTTAGCTTGAACAATGCTAAAGAACTGCTCTTTAGCATTTAAAGAACAGTTCTACTAAGCCAATGTAGTTTTCTTCCTTTAGTACATATTAAATAGAGACAGACTCGAAGACTCAGACTTCCCAGATGTTAAAACCACCAGACCAACAAAAGTTAATTCCATAGGTCATTGATGGTGTTGGGGTCAAAGATTCCACTGAAGAGCATTAAAATTATATTAGCATCAAGATGAGCAAAGGACCATTTAGAAAAAAGTGAATAACAGTGACCATAAATTTAGTGACTCATACAGTGCTATGGTAACAGGACACCATCCATGAATACATTAGAAAATCAAAGCTGAAGTAGAGCCATTTTGGCAAATTAATTTTTAATGGTGAGCTTAAGACCAGTAACAAATGTAAGTCCAGTATAACTTCACATCCAGAAAATAAAACTTTAATGCAGCCAATTTCACGTTAATAAAGTGTAATGTTAATAGATTTGACAGATTTTTACTTTTATATTACCTACTGCAGACATGTGTCACTTATGTCACAAAATGACCTAATAAAAGCACCACTGAAGCAGAAGACAAGCTGGTAAATGAGCTGCCAGGAGTATGTTTTGAAACAGTGTTTTAAAGAGGTCCTGGCGTCTATGTGTGAGACATGACTTCCTTCTTTTTAACAGTGGGCACTTCAAGCGCTGGCTCGGTGTCAACCTTCCATTCTAATGGACAGCCACAAAGCTGACAGGCAGTAAATCAGAGGAAGTATAGAAAGCCATTAGTCCAGGGATACACAATAAAAAGCGGTAATGGTCTCATAAAGCCTGCAACACCACAGCAGACATTCTGATTCTGTCTATTAAGGCGTACGCAGAGTCTCAGATGAGTGAAAATAGAGAAGACATTTCTCTTCTGTGCATTGTTGCCTGGGGTCCTGTGTTCGTGATCAATGTACAGTGAAACGCAGTGCCCCGAAAACTATTTATTTAGATTGTACCATGGGTGAGAGAATATTAGAGGAGAACGCTGTGATTATGAAGTGCTTGTACAGAGCTCTGTGTTATAGACACTTTACTGACGTACTGAGAGCTGGTTAAAATGTGTTTTATGGATTAAAAGGGGGAAAAAAGAAAAAAAAAAGCATTTGCTCAATTGAAATGTATGAAATGTCTAGTATGTTTAAGTATGTTTATACATACACCATCTTTTTATGCAATGTATTTGAGCAGAAATTCAGACTGGTGTATGGCTGAAAATCTTGGCACAAAAGAGAGTGCTTCTCAATAAATAAAATTGTCATCAACATATACGTTTATTTTGACACGGTTTAGTCCCCATTCCATCTGTTTTATTAAAACTCAGAAGAAAATGAAGGTTGAAATGGAGCCTTGGAAAACACATGAAAGCATTGTGAGCTTGTATCATAATTTAAACGGCAACACACCGAATCCTTTAAAAAAATAATTCATACATTTGGAGACTTTTCATCAAGCCCCTAAGAATTGCTATGATCAATAGTATTGAATACTTTAGAAAGAACAGTTAATGTCACATCTAAGGGTGGGAAACACAGAAGAAACAACCAGGATTGAATTAGTCCTCTTCATTCAATAATAGAGAAATTCAGGCTTGAACTAAGGTGTGTTCAAGGAGAAATGCATCTAAAACATGCATGACACAAAACCTGAAGTTTCCACTTGTGACGTCGACGACAAGAAGAAGTCACTTTTTACTGAAACTGTTTCAGGTCATTGAATGTTTCAGCTTGCTTCACATAACAGACGCAAGGACAGAATAGATCATACACCAATAATGGATGGCCTGGCCTTCTACGGTAAATATTATGTAAACAGTTTCAGTCCAAATCTAAACAGAGGGTTTTGACAGAAAATGTAAAAAAAAAAAAACAATATTGACAAAATATTTTTGAGTTGCACAGCCAGAGGCTCATCTGTATTCAACCAGGACTATAATTCACTGAAAAACAAAATCTTCCTTAAACTGTGCCAGCAATACAACCAGCTGCCAGATGTCTAAATAATTTCACAAAAATCAACCCAAATTTCTCTTCCCGAGAGATAAGAAATTCCTCAGAGTGACATTTCAACAGGCTGTTCCTAACTTATAGCAAGGCTGAACTCGCCCGAAGACAATGACAAGCTCCTCTCTGTCTGATGTCACTTCCCATTTCCAGGCCGGCCGCTATCTGCTGCTGGCTTCTGCCAATAATAGCTCATCAAAACAACACAACCCATCTTGGCACAAAAATAAAGGCTGCACTCCACGTCCGTGCCACTCAGTTGTCAATTAAGACTCCTCTTCACACTGACACTTGTGACTTAAAAGAAACAGTCAAGAGTGTGATGAATCCGAGTCGACAGATGAGAAGGCAGTGCGCTGCGTTGCAGTACCATAATGCACTTGAGATATGGATAACAACTGACACCACTGGCAGGTCTTATGAAGTTTGATTTCATTTGTCAGGCCTCTTCTACTTTGTCTTTTCAGCTCACTCGCTCCCTCGCTTTTCAATCATCATGGTAATAGCTCATTCTGATCGCCTGAAGACACTCAACCTCGTTTTCATTTAAAATGCAGAGACATAAATATAGCAAGCGCTCCTATGAGCAACATATAGTCACGGGAGGTGGGGGAGCACAAAAACTAAGTACACCCCTACAGATTCGATTGGATTTAAGAGAGAAATCCGAAATCAGCAGCCTTTATGAGTTGTGGGCAGTTGGTTGATCTTGAGGATTCAAGCTCCTGTTAAAAATGTCAAGAAAAAAAGAGAAGCAACTGTTGCTGCAGATGAGTCTTTTTAAGACTGAGACTTCAAATCAAAAGGTTATTTTCAAACGCAAAACATTTAAGACTGGAAGGAAAGCAGACATGAGACACAATATGATATTGTGTTGAGTACAAAAAGGATCTCTGCTGACGAAAATCATTAGACATTGTAGTGCCGTATGACAAGGTCTGAAAACAAAAGATATTTAACGAAAACTGAAGCATTATCGTACTGTGAAGAGACTTGTGGCTGATTCAGAACAAAGATGGGTTTATGCAGATAAAGCCACAATGTACAATGTAGAAACAAAGCAATGAGTTGTCCATGAAGTTTTCTGCTCACAGAAGTTTTGTAGAGTCAAATGTGAGACCATCTGACAGACAAATTGATCTCATATTAAACTGGTTTCTCAAGAGGAGCAGCAAATCTACAACAGAATGCCAAGAAGAGCCCAGTCAATGTTCAAACCTCAGCCTAATTTAAAATCTATTGTGAGACTTGAAGAGGAGTGTGCCAAAAATCCTTCCCAACAATGAGAGAGATTTCTAAAGTCTCCAAAGACTCCCAAAGACTAGTGTTCATTTTTTATATGAAATGCATGCAACTAAAACACAAATATCACACAAAAAACACAAATTACAGAGAAACAACCTTCTGCTTCGATACGTGATCACTGTGAAGACAAACCGAACAGTAAGTGTCCAAGCCTGTTTTGACAAATACCTCGCATGCTTGTCTCCAGCCGACCACATGACGGTAATTCCTGACTGAAGCGCTCCTCCTGTGAATCTCTATAATCCTGACTGTGAAATGTGACAAGATCATTCTTTAGGCTGCTTTAGTCTGAATAATCTGCCCGTCACAGACGTTCATCCTGACCTGCACGGCGCTTCCAGCGTCATAACGCGATACCTGAACATTTCCACCCCCTGACTTAGGTTCCAGAAATTAAATCTAGATGAACAAATGTGAAGGATCAGCATCTAGTGCTGGATGTGTGTCATGTTGATTTTACAGTTATTGCTTCTCAGTTGAAATCTCACTGCATGGTGTGCTTTAAACTGATTTGAGACACTGACTTTAAAAGGCAAGATGGGTCACATTGTTTGGTGTGTTAAAAGAAGAAGAAAATCTGAACTGCATAAGTTAGAAAATGCTTTGATTCTGGTCTTGTTTGATTTGTTTGTACTATATATTTATCAGAGAAATCAGGACAGCCACAGAACTTTTCAGAAAATGCTTTACAGTTGCAATCTCAATATATAAAATTGAGTTAAACGCCAAACTTTAATGTCAGCCAACATGAAAATGTTTGTTCCTGTGCAGCTCAAAGCCAACTGGCTCTGACATGAGCCCCTTGGAGTTTCCACAAAGTTCTAAACCAGTAATACGGCAGCTGTCAGCTTGAATCCAGCAGCTGGTTCCAGTGCTAACAGGGAGGTAAGGTGAAGTTAACTCTTCTCTACAGCATGACTACAACCCACGGGGGGGATCCTCACCCACCTGACGGCGAGTGGACGACAGCGCGCCATCTCCGCAGGCTTTACTTTCAGCTCCTGACCAGCTTTGACTAATTGAGGAGACAAAGTGAATAAGACCCTTCAACCAGCACCATCTTGGCTGCAACTCAACTTTTCTGACTCTCACTCTCAGAGCTGAGCTCCGGCGCTCTGACTTCCGGCGAGATACTGTAAGTTCTGCGTGTCACCTTTGAGTTGAGCTCTCGCAAAATGAAGTCAGCGCTACGGTCTTTGACACGAGAAGGTAGTGGGAAAGAGGAAAATATCCTCTGAGAAGTCAAAGAGAATGGGTATGACTTCTAAGTATCTCAAATGTCCTGTCTTGAGAACATAATATCTGTAATACTTCTTGACACATTCGCCTATAACCGCTTATTCTTTGCCGGCTTCTGTGGGGCCCTTTCTTCCCCCCTCTCTGGGCAGGGAAGAAAAGCAGTCTATTTTCTTGTCATATTTGGCTGAAAGGTGGGGGGAGGGAGACTTTCAGCTTGGAGTCTAATTTCCTGCACTTTAAAGACAGTCCGCATGCAAGGTGCATTACCATGCTATCAAGGTGATGGGAACAATTTCAAAGTGTCAGTCAGTCATGGAAATATCAGAACGACTTAATGTCTGGAGCAACCTGTCAAAGGCTGTAGAGAAGTGGTGCGGAGTAGGAGTTTTATTCAGTCTGCACCCCTTACTTAGACTTTAGCTCTGTGTTGCACTCTAAAAAGTAGTCATGCTGTATGTCTGCATGGGGATGTATTAATAGGTGAACCAGGGAGCACATCTAATGTAATTTTGAAAAGGCAGAGAACAGAAACTTTGCTGGATGTTATACTAAAGCGATCAGCCTGTGCAGAAAACCGCCGCGCCTCATATGATCCCACCATTCGCCGCTTCACAGACGGCAGTTAGTTAAGGCTGTTAATTTCCTGATAGACGCACCACTGTGGGTGACACACACGGGCTGTACTTAACCATTATTAATGTGACAGGCCTCAGCGCAAAGCAAATCAATTAAACAGGAGCAATCACCGCAGCCTGGATAAGCAGCCTTTTAAGGCTGTTTTTTTCTTGACAAGGAGGTCCTCGATCCAGGCCCTCCAGTGCCAGGGCCTGACAGGTCAAGAAAGCACTGCGAAACAATAGCACCTTCCAACCATCATCTCGCCTTTTTACCTGTCACATCCAGTCGGCCTGTCTGGCTGCTGACGTGGCGCACCCTGTGCCGGCTGCCACAGGGGTGAATTTTCATGTCACCAAGAGGGAATTTCTTATTCTATTTGCTTGACATTATAATGCTGCATTTATCATCCATATCTCCCCCATTTCTTATTTGAAAGCTATATGTTAGGAGCTTTTGTGCCTGCAGTTTCTTGGGAAAATAGTCATGCTTCATGAAATGTTTCACATTTTGCCGAGTTACAATCACAAATTTTAATTCGTTTTATTTGGATTTTACATAATAGACCGACATGAAAAGACGAAAGGGCAAATTGCACTTTGTTTTAAATGTTTTTATAAATAAAAATAAAAACATTTACCATGTATACACCCAGAGTTGTACCTTTGTGAAACCTTTGCTGCATCACCTCCATCCATCTTCCCATTAACACAGACCAGCCTTCCTGTTCAAGATGAATAAAATCATTTGTTTGTTTTAGAGTGAAATGAATTGCATCTCTTTAAATTTTGAAAAATCATAAATCAATAATTATGTTCTGCTTTGTGTTTATCACATAAATTCAAATAAAACACATTTACATTTGTTATCAATGTGCCTACATATTAAACGGTTAAATGAACATTAACAAGCTTTGCAAAGAGTCTAAGTTTTTGACAATTTTCTTAAGATTTAAGTTGCTATGCTATAGTTTTCAAAGGTAGAACAGATTAATAGGACTGTTGCAGGAGCTCACCTTAATCTTAATCTTCTACTGCTGCTTGCAACCTTTAAAGTGTCCACAATGACATTACTTTTAAGCTTCATCATGTCTTTAGCTGCTGTTAAAACAAGCACTGTCGCAATCTAATTTAAAATTTTCTAATCAGCCCAGCAGCAACCATCCTCCTTCAACAAGTTACATGATCCATTCAAGGCTACTTAATATGGACCTGGTCCTGTAGGCTTCAATAGCCAATACTTTTCAATGTCATCAGTCACAGTGATAAAATGTAAGGCTGCCCAAAATTCATATTCAACAATATTAAATGAAATATTGTTTTAAAAAGCATGGTTTATTGTAATCTTACAACGGATTCTGCTTGTTCAGATAATATAAGCACAAGTTCAGTCAGGATGCAAGCTGCTTAAATTAGGTTTTCCTTAACAGCTTCAAGTTGCATATGAAGAAACAGCAAATATGATTAATAACTTGTCGACTAAACAAACTATGAGGTTGAAATGCTTTCTAAAGTTTGATATTGCAAACTTTACAGAAAGTATTAAAAAAAAAATATTCCTCCAGCTATTAGTTTTGGTGGCAGAAGATTATCAGTGGCCCCCATCAGGCCACCCTTTTGAGGCACCCCTGCTCTTTAAAGTTTAATTTCCTCCACAATTTTTGTGATTAACTATTACCTGTCATAAAAAAAAAAAAACTTTGATTGTCACGAATGATGGCACCCAAACCTGTATTTGCATTAGGATTCATAACGAAGCCCTGGTGGTAAAATATTCTGCTTTGAACTAATGACTTACTGTGGAAGCCATTTAAGGATAAAGCTGAGAATTTGGTGTCTGCTGCTGCGAACCATCCATCACGTCCACAATAAAAGGAGTTTTTTTGCCTGACAGTTGAAATTTATGGTCGCCCTTCTCTGCCCTAATAACTCAAAGAGCTGTGTCAGAGCCTGACAGCCCTTGCCGAAAACAGCAGCCCTGTTATCAATCAAAAAACACTTGCATATGTTTAAACTTTCGCCTGATCAGCAAGACATTTATAGGCTATTGAGTAATAAGATGAGTGGGTCTGGTTCGATGGGGAGGAATGTGGAAGCTCTAATGATTAATGGTGGCAAAAGGAGAAATTTTAAAGCACGGTTCAAGTAAAAAGGAAAAGTACATTTTTGGGCAAGAATTTGGAGAAATAGGGGTAAATTTATGGTTTTTGTAAATACTTATCACTGCATTCGGTCAGTGATAAGTTTTTAAAGCAGAAATGAATGAAGAGAAGCAGAAAAAGGGACGTCTCACTTTTTACCAAACATATATGGATTCATTTATTTTAAATCCAACAGAGAAGTGACAAGTGAGAAGAATAGCAGACAGCTGACAGATAGGCTGTCAGTGTGCTGTCCTGCATGGCAGCAGTGATTTACAGGGCAAAGTTCTAGCAAATGTGAAAAAATGCAAAAGAGCAGAGGTGCCACTATAAGGAGGAAAAAGGAGGACAACAATGGCTACAACTTTAAACTTGTCGTTTCCTGGCTGACCAGTTTTATATGCATCTTTAATATTAGTATTAAGAAACATAACACATTTCCATAAAATAAAATATTTATTTATGCATTTTTAATAAATGCTAAGGCCTTTCTTTGCCCTTTACAACGTACCACTTCTAAATCTACCACTCCCTTCTGGCACCGCCTCACTAAGTACGACGACAGTCTGTTGCAGCTCATATGAAAGAGCTATTTTTGCCTTTTGGTTTAGGTGTGCCACCCAAAGATTATCATTGGCCTCCCTTTTGAAAGATGTTACATATTGGAGGTTTTTATCTAAAATGGTGCATCAACACCCTTTTTTAAAAAAAATCTTTGCTCCATGCAGGTATGTCTCTGACTATTGGTAAAAATAAAAATTAAACCAAAAAGTTTAGGTATTTCAGTAATTTAATTCAAACTCCTCTGAACAGCTCCTACAAAGTTTCTGACATGATTATTACGGCTTTCAGATAATGAAAACTTAATATATTATGAAATTACAATAAAATATTATCTTAATTAAACACACTGATGCTATTCACATGCTGTAGGTTTTTCCATTGTGTGCAGACTTTACACTTTATGGTTCTCCAGCAAGCAGACTCTCACTGACACCTTCCTCAAAGAGAGAAAGCCTCAAAGGATCATTGTTAAGCAAGCTGGTAGTTCAGAGACTGTTGTATTAAAATGTTTAGTGGAAGGAAAATCTTAGGAGAACTGTAAGGGAAAGTCCATTTAAGAAATTAGGGGAGAATATTTATGCATAGTCTACAGATGGACAGACATATTCAGAACATCAGCTACATCTATTGTATTCCTGAACCAGAAACAGCATCAGAAGTTTCTGGTCTGGGCTGTTGCTGAGAGCTACAAAACCCTATTTATATGTGATCGTAAATTATGTACTGTATTTGTATTTAACTAAGAAACTGAATTAAGTTTTTATTAAAGTCATAATCTTAAAAATTAAAAGTAAAGTCTGGAAGAATGTCACTTTTTAGGAATACATCTGCCTTTCACTATATGAATGTTATTTACGTAGTACTTTTGCTGACAATGTTCTAATTGAATTACGTTTATTAATTGTATGTCAAAAACTGTCCATCAACTTTGAAGTGTTTGCATGCATAAACTCCAAAACGTTCAAAAACGAGTTGAGATAAGGATGAGAATAAAAATATAGCTCAAATTATTTAATACCTTCTGTTCACTTCATGGAATTCGTGTTTGGATGATCTTTATCTATCGATCATTCTGCTCCAGAAAACCTAAATGTGCACACCCAAGCAGCAGAGGCGCAGCGCATGCGTCAGATCTCCAATTACGCAAATACGCAGATAAAAATCTCCAAATTAAAAGGGCGCATTTTGCTGAAAACTGAACCAGACGTGAGTGTGAGGTAGGAAACGTCATGTTACTTCCACCTTCCATCACATTTGGTGGGATCTCTTTTTGATTGGGAGGCTGCGGACTGATTCAGACGCCGCTGAGGAGGACGGGGAGGCGGAGTGATCCCTCCTGCCAGTTAAACCAAGTTCTCCCTGGGACCTAGCGCCCACACTGCTGAAGCGTCGCAGGGGATGAAGGCGCACGGATTCTGCTCTCTCATTGCGACTCCGATTTAAGGATATTTATTACTTCTTTGCATTTTTCCTGCGCGAGGCTCTAACTAACATTAAAACAATCCTGACCGCTGGCTTTCTCTGATCTCCACATGTCTTTTCCAACCATTTGTACGAGAATCGGGTCATGATCACATCGCCCTTGGTGTCTGTTCTGAGAAATAGCACGAATCCAGCGTGGGAGAGCGGCTCCTCGGTGGGGGAGAAGGGAGCAGCGAACATCAGCCGACTGTCCGTCCACCACTGCGTCTCTCCCGCGGATCCCTCTCGCCAAGCCGGCCGTCTTCCCATCAAGGTGCTGAAAATGCTCACCGCTCGGGCAGGACACATCTTACACCCGGAGTACCTCCAGCCTCTGCCGTCCACTCCAGTTAGTCCCATCGAGGTAAGCATTAAGGCACATTTAGGGGACGTTTTTTGCGCACAGGAAAGTCAAGCTTCCGATGCGGGTTTTGTATAAAAATGTTGCATCAGACTTTTAGGTTTGTTGTTATTCGCTTTAAATATTTTACTCTGATGTTAAATTTAGAATAACTGCACATTCTGACAACTATTTAGGTAGCTGGTGACTCTAAACTAACGTAAGCTTTAATGTGCAAATCTTCTACGCACATTAGAGTTTATTTAGTTTCTCTTCGATAACTTCATGCGCAGTGCGTAAAATACGCAAAGCGATTGTTTTTGCTGTCCTGCAAACATTTGCATGTTGACGTGTTTTTATTCCTTAAATACATCTTTATTATTATTATTTTTCGCAGCTGGATGCAAAAAAGAGTCCGCTGGCCCTTTTGGCCCAGACTTGCTCTCAGATCGGAAAGCCGGACCCCCCGTCCTCTTCCAAGCTTTCCTCCGTGACCTCCAGCGGATCCAGCGACAAGGAGACCAAATCCGGTCCGCTGAAAATGAGCGACATCGGAGCAGAGGACAAGTCCAGCTTCAAGCCCTACTCGAAATCTTCAGAGAAGAAGGACTCGTCGAGCAGCATCAGTGGAGATAAAACTGGTTTCCGGGTGCCTAGCGCCACCTGCCAGCCGTTCACGCCCAGGACAGGCAGCCCCAGCTCCTGCACCTCCGTGTCGCCTCTCCCGTCGGAGGGGAAAACCGGGGACAAGGAGGAGAAGAAGGAGTCTGACAGCAATAAAAGCGGCACGACTGATGGCAGCGGAAGCCAAAGGATAAATGGAATTACCTCTGACGACAGCACATCTGGACCCAAGGCTGCTACGTCAGACTCCACATCTGTAACCTCCTCCTCCGTTCTCGGATCCGGACTGGTAGCTCCTGTCTCCCCCTATAAGCCGGGACACACAGTTTTTCCTTTGCCGCCCGCGAGTATTTCCTATCCTGGAAGTTTAGCGGGAGCGTATGCAGGTTACCCGCAGCCGTTCCTCCCGCACGGAATGACCCTGGACCCCACCAAACCCAGCAGCCAGCTGCTGAGCGCGCAGTTCGCGGCCGCCAGCTCGTTGGGGTGCAGTAAAGCGGGGTCGAGCCCCCTGGCTGGAGCTTCTCCTCCGTCTTTAATGTCCGCCAGCCTGTGCAGAGACCCATACTGCCTGAGCTACCACTGCACCAGCCAACTGTCCGGTGCGTCAGGCGCAAACTGCGCGCACGACTCCGCTCTGAAGTCTGGATACCCGCTCATGTATCCAACACACCCCCTGCACAGTGTGCATTCCTCAGCCCCGTCTTTCAGCGGACACCCCCTGTACCCTTACGGCTTTATGTTGCCCAACGACCCGCTGCCGCATGTTTGCAATTGGGTATCTGCTAACGGACCCTGCGATAAGCGCTTCTCTTCCTCAGAGGAGCTTCTTAGCCACCTGCGGACTCACACCTCCTTCGCCGGGACGGAGAAGTTGATATCCGGGTACCCGGGCTCCACCACACTCGCGAACGCGGCTGCAGCCGCTGCCATGGCCTGTCACATGCACATCCCTTCAAACGGCAGTCCGGGCAGCCCCAGTGCGCTGGCCCTCCGGGGCCCCCACCACCCGCTCGGACTCAGCAGCCGCTATCACCCGTACTCAAAGAGCCCTCTGCCCGCTCCAGGGGCCCCGGTTCCGGTGCCCGCGGCCACAGGGCCTTATTACTCCCCGTACGCCCTGTACGGGCAAAGACTGACGACAGCCTCTGCCTTAGGATACCAGTGAAGTCGGAGAATTACACGTTTATAACAGAATAATTTAGGCCCAATGAGTTTTATATTGGGACTGAATCCACGCCGGGATCAGTGTATTTATTTGCGATAGCTTCAAGCGTGACTAAAATAAAAAAAATATTATAATATACATTTTATAAGCCTCAACGTGCTTTCTTTTATACAAGAAATGTTTGTTTTGGTAAATGTAAATATGATTTTAAATTCTGAATCCAAACTTCATTGTTGACTTTTTTAAGTTTTTAAAACAGATGGAGGGGAAAAAAAACAGTATGAGAAACTCACTCCTTCAGATGTGCACTGGATTTATTTTGCAGGGGTAAATGTTGCATTAAGCCCCGTATTTTGATCGTCACAGAGTAAAACGTTTTTAGTGTTTTACTTTCGACTCAAAATTTGATTAAATTAAAAATAAAATTAATTGGGTCCAGTCAAGCTCTGGAGAACACATCAATATTTTTTTAAGTTTCTCTGATTTTATTATTTATACTTATGTATATTAACTATTTTAATTTTAAATATTGTCAGTTTTAGAGTTTATTTTCAGAAAGTCACAAAAGATCATATATAAATTAGTAAAGCATAAAATGAATACTTTAAGTTCTGTATTCAGAAATACACATTTGGTAAAAACCTGTGATTTTCACTCATGCATTTGAGGATGATCTCCATTAATCTTTCGTATTGTTGTGTGCAACTCAAACACTGAATGTCACACAGGTTTTTTTTATTCTAAAGTATTTTAATAATTATTGTTTTTTTTTTGTGTTTTTTTTAAATTTTGCTTAATTTATATGTGAATTGAAGTTGTAAAAGGAAGGTTAAAAAAATCCATTATTAAAGAAAACAAAAAAGTAGCACCTACTTTTAGTTGCAGCCTGGATTTTATGAGCTGGTGTCAGGCATGCTCCTTTATTCTCATTGTAATTGGAAAAAAAATGCTTAAAACCAAAACAGAATCATTTAATTGTTTTTATTTAAAAAAAAACAACAACTAATCAACAATTATTAAAGTAATTACAATTGTATTACATGGACAAAAAATAAAAATACAGGAGAAAATCCAAAATTAATTGCAGATTTTTAGTGTTTTTTTGCGCAGAAAATAACTTTTTTCCTTTTTTGCTCTTCACAAATTGCCACGAGAATTAGAGACTGATTAGCTACTCAATAAGTGGGACTATCTGCTCCAGTAGAGCTAGCAGTTAACTACTGAAGCTTGTAGTTTGTAAACTGTATGTTTCTCTTCGGTTGGTTGTCTCATTGCTCACTATTGACACCCGGCCGGGCGCTGTGCAAATCTCTTGACATCACAAATTTGACCAGACAATGTCCATTTCATTTTGTGGTACTCAGAAAAATGTAAGGCGAGGAGGTACTTAGCAAATTTCAAAAACTAATAATCAGACACTTGGCAAAAAGCTGAGAAAAACTGCAACAACAAGAAAACAAGTGAAAATTAGTTTCAAATTTTTGTCAAGAGCCAAGTTGGTGTGGGATACCATACACACACACACACATACGCACACACGCACACACACACACACACACACTCGAGCTTTAAAAAAAAACATCCTTGGTATGATGAATTTGTTCTGGGTTGTTTTGTAGTTTGATTTATTAATCCTAGAGAGCTCTTAATACCTTTACTGCATTGCTTACTAATTGATAGTAATTTAAATGATCACTGATTCAAATGAGTTTAAAACTGCAAAACGCATTAGCAGAATCCGTTCCCAAACTTATGTCTGTATCTGCAGGCAAAAAGCTAGAATTTAATAAAAAAAATAACTTTTTATTTATTTATTTATTTATTTCACTGAGACTTAATTGATTACTTTGGGAACTACCTGTATGGTTGATTGTCACAAAGTGTCAAAGTAGTTAGTTAATTAGTAAATACTTGCACAATTAACTGCAAAACAAAGCTATGCACCTTCATCATCCTGAGCTTAACGAAGGAATATTTAATTTAAAATGTTTCACTGGTGAAGAGTAAAAAGGTTTTATAGCAGAAGTACCTATATGACTAATTGGAGCGGCAGCTTTAGCTTCCATATGCAAATGCTGGATCTTAAAATATTTCCTAACAGCTGAATTATATTTTTGTGAGCAAGGGAAATGTTTCAGAGGTTGTTTTCTGTCAGCTGACCTGCAGTGTACAGCAATGCGTGGGGGAGGGGCTGAACTGTGCAACTCTATGCTTCACAGAAAATCTGTGAGAACCTTGTTAAAAGGATTTTGAACCAATTGATGGTGGCCTGGTGAATCAGCAAGCACTGTATATCATGACATATGTATATTGTGTTTTTTCAGCAAAGCTACTTCACTAAAACCCTCTGAATTTCCTTCATCTTGCTGATAATTGATTCACCTTAAGACAGACAAGCTTTTAATATGACAAACCTCGAAACCAAAATTTACAGTGACTCAGATGTAAAATGTTTCCAGAGCTTTTTGTGATTGCTCTAATGAGGCTGTGAAGCACAGACTTTTAACAAGTTAATCAGTCCCTTAAAACAAATCAGCTAAATCAAGCCAACAGTGTCATTATCCATCCTCAGTAAATCAGACTGTTCTCCAGCAATGAGGGGAAGAAAAAAAAAAAAGAAGAATCAGCACGGTCAGACGTCGTATTCATCAAACCCGCCCATCCGTCATGCAGATGAGGCCCTAAACATAGCCTGGTGATAGATGGCAATAAAGCCGCGATTCAGCACTGCAGCCAGCCAGCCATGAAGCCAGCGTGGGTCACAGACGTGATGCATTCCTTTTTTACTAAAAACAGCACCATTAACATGATGTGAACAAATGGGGCAGAGATCTCAAGAGGCATTTCTCAGAGGTTAATTGATGTGTGACGCTGTGGTATTGATTCACACATGATCCAGCAGATAAACTTGTCAACTATTTATTATGTAGATTTTCCTCAAATCCATTAAAGGAGTAAATTACTTTAAATTTAGCAATTGACTGCAAGCATGTGTAGAATTAAATTATCTTAAAGTGAATATTTACATGGTAGATCTGGCTTGTGTAATAGCATGTATTACATTTAGTCTGGAACCATTTATTGAATTAAGCATTTGATGCTTCAATATCCCTGTTTGAAGTGTTTAAATGAAACAATTTTAGATCAAACTTTAAAAAAAAAAATAGACAAAATATAACAGCTGTAAAGCTACCAATAAGTGTGCACAGAGATAATGCCAATTCTACTTTAAATTATATAAATGCAAAGAAGATTTAAAAAAAATCCTGCACCCAAATCAGGTATTTTTTAAAGCAAAGTATCTCAATCTAAAGACTATGACCATTTTTTTAAAAACTAAGTCAATGTTTAGTTTTTGTTTTCAAGATGCATCTTAAGTTATTTGTTTGGCAATATATATTTTTCCCTTTAAATCAATGAAGAGTTCTTGACATGTACATTCACATCATTACATAGAACTAAAAATGAGCCATAGGTGTCAGGAAATTAGCCAATGATAAATGTCTATAAGTTGGCTATAATAGAGTTTTCTTATCTGTATTTTTAGTCTTTATTATCTAAATTGATAGATTATACCAAATTGTTAGCCTTTCTAAACTGTTTGCAGGATAAACTTCACCTTTAAAGACTTGATGTAATAAGTTTAGAAGCACAAATGATCTTAAATGATCAATTGTCTCAACGTGAGACATGGACAACAAATCACAGGTCTTGAGATGATTTTCAAAACAAACTAAAAATTTAAGGAATGAAGGATAATAGTTGATCGGTTTCTGATAGAAGCTATAAATTGATACATATTGAATGATTTACTAGTAATTGTAAGAATCCTCTTATACTTTTGTTTTAATATGAGCTTAGATTGCATTGCTACAGTTTTTTGTTGTTGTATTGGGTAACAATGGGGAGAAAAAAAGCTATTTGGAAGAAACTATCACTTTCTAGAGTATTAGTCTAATGTTACACTAATAGCATTTGGCCACTTTCTTTAACTTCATCTCGAGGTAATTCACAAAAAACATTATTCAATCAAACATTCCAATTTATCCTAGTAATCAAACAATGCAATAAGTTCAGTTTATTATTGGAATTGGTTTAAAAAGAAGTGGATTGAATCAAGTCATTGACTTGCAGGATTCACTCCTATTGGATGAGTGTGTAGCGACAGTAGACAATCGCTTGCGTTGTGTCATTGACTTTGCGTCCGTCTCTTCTTCTGAGCATGCATGTGGCGACAGTGGAGAGTAAAAACACACCTTTAACAGGAAGAAACCTCCAGCAAAAAATAAATAAATGATAAAACAAAAAACTTTCTGTATTTAAAAACAACATCGTGTAGCTTGATGCACTCTTTTAGTTTGATAAAAATGTGATGAAAGTTCAATGCATGAATGGGGAAAATCTTGCAATTTCTTCGTTTCCTTGATTGCACATAATTTCTTCTTTTAATGAACCAGCAACATGGTTTCTTTTCTGTGTTATAGACCGAAGAGGAAAAGAAAACAACAATCAGCAAGTCGGGACCTCAAGGAAAACTGGAAATCAGAATTCTCCAGGAATCTTATTCGATTAGAATACCATTGAAACTTTCAGTAATTCAGTTCAAGAAGTGGAAATTATACAGAATGATACCGTGATCTTTTTAACATGTTTATTTTCTCATTTTGATTTCCAGCTAATAGAAAAAAATAATTATCTTAAAATCTGAATTTAATGTAATACCAACAAAAAGAGTTTTAAAATCTTATTTTGTGACCACAATATGGCCTACACAGTCCAAGGAAAGATTGTTAACATGAGTCATAGCACTCTAGACAAGGAGGCTATAAAACAAAAGGTCATTACAACAGACGATGTCTGTTCACAGACTGCTGTACCAAGTATATTACTGGAAAGCTTAGTGGAAGAAAAAAGTGTGCACAAGCAAAAGGGATAACCCCAGCCCTGAGGGGAACATGAACCAGAGCTCAGACATAGACATGCTTTTCATTCAATTCCATTCATGGTCAAATTTGTTTGCACTCTTGGAAAAGATGAGTAAAAAGCAACCAGTGGTATAACTGTTAGTAGCTTGAAAAGTTCCCAGTAGGACAGCTCTTAGACCATTGAAAAATGTTGGTTTTGTGACTAGTGAACAATTTATGCGTTTATCTTGACACGTTTTCAGTCGAACGTCGTTGAGGTGGGATTTAAAACCATCCACACTGACAGCAGATTCAACACTGACAACAGTTTTAGGTTTGTGGTTGAGTCAATTATCTTTTTTAAGATAGTGGACTCATACCAGGCATAGAAAGCATACAATTGGGTTTCAAGGGGCTTTGGGAGAGACCCAGGCCCACAGAATCACAGATCCTTCACTGTGCTTAGCAGGAGTCAAAAGCTGTTGCAAAAACTCTGTGGTCTCCCAACCACTACCCTGAAATGAGTTCCACAGTGCTATTAGTTTTTATTTTCTGAGCTTCAGTTCGACTTAATTAAAGGTCAGCAGGGGCCAGAGCCACGTCACGAGTTTCTGCTTAACAAGTTGCTGTTTATTCCATCACCTTAGTGACTGTTAAACACCATCAATCTTTCTGCTATTTGTGGATCTAAATGTCAGTTACAGCTATAATATGCAACAATATTCAGCTTTGTGACTGCTTTTTACTGTAGCGTGAACGCAATGTGCAGTTTTCCACCTGGACATCAACAGTTCAGTGCACAGCAGTTCTTTACAGACATGATTTTTTTGTTAAAAATAGTAGTTTCGTCCCAGCTGGGGGCCATGTGTTTCTCCGTCCGCGGCCTCTCGTGAATAAAGGCAGAGGACGTCGCCAACCCAGTGTTTCCTCTCAAAACGCCTCTGGTTCAGTATGAAGAATCATGTTTTCCATATGCATGCGATACATAGATCAACACACTTTCAAACACTTGTCACTGATGTTGCAGTCGCATAATGAGTTTAGCACCCTTTTGTCAGTAATATTGATGATGCAATCACGGGATTTCCCCCAGAGTTACACAAACATTTGCTGCTTTGAGTAAACCTTCCTCTGTGCTTATGTTCTCTGGAAAAGCAAGCAGATCTCTGTTTATAGACACAAAGGAGGGGTGGGGGAAAAATTATGACCTTTTGCATGTTCACTCGGCTGAAAAGCGTGTCTTCCATCATCCGGCGAAACACGCGGTTTATTTTCACTGGAGAAAGGCTTTTTGCTTCTCCAAACAAGACCCCGAATTTATCATCGCCCCATCATTTCCTCCCTTTGACGGAGCACGTAAAAGCCAGGAACGCAGAGTAAAAGCTGGGTTTCAGTGAGCTGCTGACCTTTGGAGCTTGTCCTCTTCAATTAATGCTGCATCATAAAGCGGAGGAAGTAAGCTTGGTATACGGAGATTATCCCAGTGTGAAGAACTCTGTGTGTGCAAAAACCATAAAGCTATCCGATTGGGAAGCACAGTGAAGGGGTGGAGGGATTTTCTTTTTGAAGCGAGCTTGTCAACACACAAAGCAAAGAAAAGAGCAACAGTGAGTTAAACAGTGGGCTCTTGTCTTTCAGCGTTCGACATGCCCTATAATTTGAACACCGCTGACAGGGGCCATTTTGAAGCCTGTCATAGGCGGCAAACTTTTTGTCTCCGAACGTCTTGCTCACAGTGAAGTCGACTCCTGCTACAGTTCAGGGTGATTAATGACTTATGGCCTTATTGTGTGGAGGTGGCTAATTAACTACAGGCTGACTGAAGAGACACGCTATAAAAACCCGGCTCTGATAACCCCCAACTTTTTCCCTTTCCTTTCTACTTGGCATGTGGAAGCTCTTACTGACAAATTTGCAAGAAGCAGACCAGCGTTGAGTAAGATGAATGGCCTCTGCGAACGGTAAACAACCTTTAATTTAGCCGTGTTTAAATGTATGACACGCTGGTATTGTGCTTCTTTGCTGTTCGTGCTCTCAAGCTGGTAAACGCAGCCAAACATCCCCCCTCCATCCTCTTGCTGTTGGGTTAAATTTAGGCTTGGCATATTCATGAAGGGAGTTTCTTCTGGCAAACATGTGTTCGTTGCCTCTTCAAGTTTTCCGCAATCTCTTCAAACTGACATCTAAAGACACAGACAATCAATTTCTTTAACAAAGTAGCCTTAAATCACACCAAGCGGGGGGAACATTTTACAGAGATTTTTGTAGTATTACATGATCACATTAACTATAGGCCACTGTGCCTTCAAAAGCATTTCTAAGTGAAATCTTGCAGATTATTTCAGGTTACAACCACAAACATCAATTTTACTGCTATTTTGTGTGATATGCTTTGCTTTGTGTTGGTCTAACTGTGAAATGGTAGATTAATGTATGTACAAAGCTTCTACTTTATTCTAAAGGTCAGGTTTGTAGAGTTGTCCTACATAGGTAAAAATGCCCAAAGGGGGCTGTGTGGTCAGGTACACAGAGAAGGGTGAAATTGTCACTTTATTGTAAATGTTTTGATGAGGAAAGAAAATGGCGATGGACAGCAGCCGTTAATCATAAGGACTGGAAGCCTTTGGTTTATTCAAGGTTTTGCAGTAAACACTTTTCACAAGGTAAGAAGATTCATATACTTCGTGACTACATAAGTTTAGCAAGATACAATCAAGTATCGTATTATGGGGAAGGTACACATCTCACCATTAGAAACCATGGAGATGATGTCCGACTATCAATCGCAGTCGGTTTGTTCTATACTTTCATCCCTCACTTCCAATGTCTCTCATGGTGCCTTGGCGATCAAATGGCAGAGTCACAAATGGTCAATACAGTTGACCAGTTTTAGAGATACCCCAGAAGGAACTGGGGAAAGGGATGTCTGGGGCTCTTTCCTGAATCTGTTGCCCCTGCAACCTAACCCTGTATAAATGCAAGACAACGGATTTATGCAAAAGCAACTTGCATAGAGGTCCTAGTACAAATCTATGTCATATTTTTGGATGGATATTTTAAAAACCATCCATCTTTTTGTTTCCACAGTATAATTACACTGGACGTGTTACATAACTTCTTCATAAAAACACTTGGAAAAAAATGTGTGACGTTTGAAGCTGTATGAATATGTTTGTATTCATACAGCAACTGACATATGACCTTCAAATTATGTTAGCAGCCATTTTCGCCTTTGATAATTAGATTTGCTAACTTACAGTCTTGCCATGTTCACAGTCAGGTCAACAGTCTAATAAAGTTACAATCGAACTGGTGCACCTCGCTGAGTGTGACAGCTTTAGTGCCAAAATTATTGCTCGAGCCTCGATGAGGAAATTAGCTGTGGACACAACTTGGGGAGGTTTTTTTCCCTCCCAGGGTGAAAAATAATATTTACCACTGGAGTGACAATGATGGAAAATGGAGAGAAGAAATTTTCCTTCAATAAAGATGCATATGAAATATGCCTAGTGGACCAAAAAGAAGGGGGGAAAGCACAGTACCAGCTGGTAGAACATTACAAGTTATGGACATTTAACTTTCCTAAGTCAAATATAACATACTGCTGTCCATTAATATACAGAAGGGCCTGCAGAATCGAGCCTGCCATCTGGTTGAAGTGACAGAGTAATCTACAGCTTGTAATTATAGCTGAGGAGCAGAGTTTCTCTTTAATCTTTTCCAGCTTTCATACAACAGAAAAAAGAGGAAAGAAAAATCCATCTGCACCGTGTAGCAGATCATTTTTCTTTAAGACAAATGGGTTGTTTTTGTATGATCCAAAATTAGATCAGCAGAAAAACAATCAATCTTGGAAAGGGCCTGGGAAAGGTATTAAGATTTGGATTCTGTTTTTCTTCCTCTTGTCTTCAACATTTCATCTCTCACTTTCTTTGCCTGGCTGGACGGCCATCAGCATTCCTCCCATGATGCTCTCTGCCATCACTCAACATACACTCGGCTAATGATGAATATGACAGTCGGCCTTAATATAGTGATCAGTCCTTAGCTTTTGCTTCCCCTGTGGCGTTCCACAAACAGATGGTGACCTGTGAGAGTCAAAATCCACATTGAGAAAAAAAAAGAAAAAAGGACAAAATACTTTATGTCATCCTGCCTGCAAATTAGAAAGATGATATAACTGTCAGATGCCAGCTTCCTGTGGCAGCAGAACCCTCCTCCCTTTTCCAGTTACAGGAGGACTGATGCTTTCACTACACGACAAAAAGGGAAATGGGCGCATGCTTTTTTATAGGAGACCTGTCTGTCAGCTGGCTCTAAAGTCATAACAAATCACCGGCACTCAGCTGAGGCTGAACATTCGGGGCGTCAGGAGGAAGACGGATGACCCGAGGCTTTTTGAAGTGCTCTGGCAGTTCAGATGGCTCGGCAGCGCTGACAGAGAAATATACACAACAGAGCAACCAATAATGAGAACATTAAACATTCCAGCCACCTGACAGGCTGACAAAAACAGCCTGGCCCCATATCAATCATCCTACGAGTCATAACCTTGACAATTAAGTCTCCTCTGATACTGCCCTGTTATACCTTCTGGGCCCGCACTGCAGAGAGTGTCTCCACTTATGTGTCTCCACTCTTTCAAGGCTTTAATCAGATTCCTTAATTCTGATTGATAAAGATATAGGAGAGAGAAAAACACAATAAATTCAGAATAAGTTGTCACTGCCCCATCTGGTTTATTTCAGTGGTCTGCTTGATGGGGGATCCTTTCCTTTAATTCAGTTTTTAAATTATGATTTGTGAAATAAAAACAAAAGCTATTCAAAGCAACTTGACCCTATGTGGAAATATAATTGCTCACTAATCTGAAAAGCTCACCAAACTAATCTTGGTGAAAACAATCAAGTCAAGTTGTTGTGATACCCGATAGGTCTCATACATCTCAGTGGAGGAATTCTGGTAAACCATTCATTGAAGAATTGTTTTAATTCAGCCACAGGGGATTTTCAAGAATAAATATCCTGTTTATGGTCCAGCCACAAGATCTCAATTTGATTCAAGTCCAAACTTTGATTAGATCACACAAAGACTTGAGGAGTGGTTTGTGTGACTGTCAGTCTGTCTGTCAGTCAGTCAGCAGAACTGACTGACTGACAGACTGACAGGCAGGAATACATTTTCAGCATTTTCTGCTTGAGAATAAGTTATCCGGGATCTAAAGCAGCATTCCAGATCATTACACTGCCATCATGTTTCACTGTTGATCTTGTTCTGAAATGTTGTCGGTTGTTAGTAAAGATGTAATCGGACTTACAAAGTTCAAATACATTCCACTTTTGTCCCATTAGTCCACAGAACTTTTCCTGTTCTGGTAACTGTCGATTCATTTTCTGGCAAACGTTAAAACAAATTGCATTGTTGCCCAGTATATTTTTTATACTTAAATCTAGAAGACTGACCATAACCTACACAAGTTATACCTTTTATTATGCTGCGTTCGCTGCACTTTTGTCTTACAGACCACAGACTATTTCTTTTTATCTTGGAGATCATAAATACAGACCTTTGTGGGGGTGGGGGGTTGTCCTCTGAAATGGGTTTTGGTTGGGATCTCTCCAATGAATTGGAGCACTTTTTGGCCAGTTTATTCCCTTTTCCTCCCTTTTCTGTCTGGTCTCATCTCCTTCCATATTATTTTCACTCTTGCCAGCTTAGTGTTTTTTGTAATTGTCAATGCCTGCACTGGCTTCTTGCCCCAGAGGCAGTCTGTTGCACCTTTATTTACTTAAATTAATTATATGTAGGCACTATCCCTTTTCTCACAGTTATAAAAAAATCTGTTGTGACACGGTAAGGAAACCAGACTCACAATAATGCTTGCTTAACATATCGGGACAGGACACCTCTAAAAAGGAAGAAAGGTAGTGCTTATCAGTTAAAAAATAAAAATATGCTTACACTGATGTTAGATTATTTTCCAATTGAGTGCACCTCAGTAAAGAGCATTAAAATGAATCAAGCATATGTTTACAGCTCTGGCTGCTCAAGTATGTGTTTTAAGGACACCCTGCAGGCATTTGGAAGCTATATAAGTGCTTGCAGTAGAGCCAACACATTTCAATAGGCGTAGATCAGCATTACAAGTCCTTCTTTATGACCATTTAATAAGGTTACATCCAAGCATGTATGTGGAGAAATGCCAAATGTCAGATCTAATAAAATGCTTTCGGAACGTTGATTATTAAAGAAATTATTATTACCAGAAATTTTTTGATGATTCCTTCTGCTGACAAGCTTCATGGAGATGCTGTTTCCAGCAGGACTTGGCATCAAGCTGCCAAAGGTACCAAAACTTTTTGGTGGTTTTACTGTGCTTGAGTGACCTGAACTCCATATACAAAGCAAAGAGTATCGTCAAGAGGAAGATAAAAAACACCAGATCCAACAATGCAGAAGACTCAAAGGATGCTATCAAAGCAACCCTGGGCTCCTAATAAATCTCAGCAGAACCCCAAGCAAAGGTTTGATAGAAATTAAACTTTTAAGAATCGTGAGATTACCCTATATGAGATTACTGTATAATATGCTTTTGTACTAAACTTAGGTAATAAGTCTGTAATGTGTGAGACACTTTGGCTTTTCATTGACTGTAAACAATAACCATCAAAGTGGTAAAAAAAAAAAATAAAAAAAAGATATTTCACTCTGTGTGTAATGAATCTATCTAATCTATCTTTTGAAATGAGTGACAAAAATATTTACCCTTATCACTAGAAAAAGTGCATGAAAAGAACTTCTACTCCCCAAGCACAGAAAGTCAAAGTACACCAATAGCTCCATCAAAGAAAAAGACAAAGTTAGATACAGAGGCATTATGCCAGGTGTACTTTCTACACCTGCTTTAGCTTTTTATGCAAAAGCAGAAAAATCCCAGTGATTAGCTCCAACTGGGAAAGACACATAGCCAAACAGTAAATGGTAAGATGTACGTCCAACTGAATGAAAAACGAGGAAAAACATTGTTAGTGGAAGCAATATTCACAATTAAATAATGAAAAGAAGCAGCTTACAATGTTAGCATTATTACCAAAGAGGTATCTCAGAATAACCTAAGTTGTTTCAAAAAGGAGAGTTTTAAGTCTTCCTTTAAAAGCAGACAATGTGCCTGTCTAACAGATAAAGGCTTCAAATCTAAAGCAGCAGGTCATGCTGTCATCACGCTATCCACTCTTAACTATGTAGTTAACATATGACAAATGAGCCATGAGAAATGACATTTCCCTTTTGCCTTCACACCTGTAGAGAAAAAACCAAAGCGAGTGACAGAAGGATGGATGGCAGAACCTCAAAACTACCGTATTGCCTTCTCATTTAGTGAAATGGAAAGAGCTGGACCGATGATTGTTTACAAAACCTACCTGAGATGGAGCAGTGGAGCTCCAAGCCCTCAGGATGATAAATGACTTTGCTAACCTTGCGAGACTGCAGAACCAAATGAGGACGGAACTAATTGCCATGCGAAACACTTTGGCATGAAGGAAAAGAAAATGCAGGCACGCCACTGCCAAAGAAAAAAAAAGGGGGCCATTTGCTGCTCTGAACTCCAAGCGGGCTTTTGCTTACAAGAGTTCAGTTGGTGTCCATAAATCATGGACTGCTTACAGCTTAAACTACCCTTAGTCATCAACATGCAATAGACTGAATGACAGATTCCATCCTGACTACATTAGTTTCGGATTCAAGGGGTGGGGGGACTTTTTTTTTTTATCTCCCTCCATCTTGAACTCATAGGAAATGAAAACCATCTGTCCAACAATTGTTATGTGTAATGTAAAGCTGGGCTTGTATGAGAAAAAGACACAAGAACTTACAAGTTAGAAAGGGGAAATGTGTATACATGGTTAAAGAAAACGACAGCGGTCAACTCAACGTATTTTGGGTGTTTGATTTCCTCCAAGTGTTGCTTCAGACTCGGTTCTGTCCAGAGGCTGTGATTTGCAGCACATTCCTCATTTTCAGCTGACAAAAAAAACTGAAATGTGATTCGGTGTTACGCCCACACAGAAGAGCTCAAACTTTAGAGGTGTTCTCGGTTCTGGTCTTAATTTCTATCATTATTATTATATGTAGCAGATTTGACCAGCACAAGACAATTAAGTCACTCTAAACAATAATGCAAAACAGAATGAACATTCTTATTTGAATTAATACCAATTTTTTCATCAACAAAAAAAGGATTTGCAAATTTTAGAGGGTTTTGAGAAACATCCATATATTATGAGAGTAAAAATATTCTGAAAACTGACAAACTTTTCAAATTAGAGAAAATATTTCATTAGGCTAGTAAAATGTTTTCCCAACTTCCAACCCAAAACGTAAGTAATTTTGATTCAGTTGCTGAACAAGCTGCTGAAAACCGGATTCCCCAACACTAAAAGTCCGCTCCACATTATAGTCTAGGCATTAAAATCTGTTGTCACAACAACAATTCATCACAAAGCTAGTCTTTATGAAAAAGTAACGAGAGGAATCGTCATGGAAAGAAAGCCATGACACTTTAATCATGTGGGAAATTCATTGTGTGACAGAAACAAACACCCTGAATCCACTTTCCCCTTCATGAAGCTTGGTAGTGGTAGCATCATGATCTGGGATAGAGACATACCCAAAAGACTTGCAACTCCAAGAGAATTATCAGGGAGAATAGAAATACATACCGTTCTTCAGTTTTGGTGTCGTTAATTCAAGGTCTTGTATAAGTGAATAAATAATTTATGCAGATGGCCTGAATTAAGTGCCGAGGGGCAGGTGAAAGAGTAAGGGGAGGCTATGATTAACCTAGGAATCCTAGAGTTGTTTTCTAAGCCATATGGAAGTCTGTTTTAAATTACATGCTCAAAACAAATGATGTGATACAACCCTAACTCTTTACTTTATTGTAAAACCCTCATACCAAATGCATAATCACTGAATTATTTTCCTCCAGAGAAAGTCTTTAACCCTCGGTCGAGTGGCAAATAGGTAATCAGCATATCTCACACTACATGTCTTATTTATTATGAGTTCTGCAATTACCTCGCACAAACTGCGACTCCCTGGGGACTCTTTCAAGAAACATGTAATTAATGTAATTTATAAAGAGTAAATCCTACAGCTACAAGCATTTGTAAGGTAAATGTAACAGCATGGTTAGCTGTTTAAAGGGTTCCATTTGTAATGCGTAACGTAAAGGCCACAGACTGTTTTATGCTCAGATGGCTTCGTAAACATCAAAGAAGCGCAACAAAGAACCTCATGTGGGCATGGAAAGCAGCACAGCAAGGAAGGAGTGGCTGCAATAATACTGAGCTGCAAAGTGAGCTGTGGTTTTTAATAACAATGATTTATATACTGCGCAGTGCTTGTATCTCAGGAGTCGTTCCTTAACAACAGATTCCCTGATGAAATCTGTTGTCAGTTGTGCGTTTTTTTTTGTTTTTTTTTGTGCCCAGCCGCCCCAAATGCCAAGACAATATTTGCGTTTTTATTAAAGCAGCATGTGACTCAAGTTATTCAGCTGCATAGCCTGCTTTTCATGTTGGACAGCTGAAAACTGTTGGCCTAATCTTACAGCAAATATGTTAGGTGAACAGATGTTGTGAGGTCAGCCTTTAGAGAGCAGAATTTATAGACTGGAGTGAATCAGAGGCCAGAAGAGTAAGCCATTTTTGGTCTTCATAAATTATATATTGGAGATAGAAGATTTTTCTGAAAAATCAACTGCCAACCACAAAGAAAGTCAGTTAAACTTTCTCTCTGGAAAGTGAAGAAAGCTGAAATCTTTTATTTGTGTTTGCTTTTCAGTCATTGGTGAAGATCAAAGCTTGCACTCAGGGCCCTCGGTGTCAACGCACGACATCAATGACATCTCCCATTCACACCACATCTTCCCCTCACATCTCACATGCGCTCCATCGTCACATCCCAACAACAAAGAGAGACGCCCCGAGTTATCATCCATCAAACCGAGCCTTTTATGGTCCATCAAAAGACAATGAAGTGCCAGAGTGAGAGGACTGTTTGCAACATGAAGAGACGGCAAATACTCCAGACGCAGATTAAACAGTGCTGGAAATGAGACGGCTGCCGACCGTTTTGGATAATTTTCGGGGATTAGACATATTATGAGTCATCCTTATGTTGGAAGAGGAGCTCGGATAAAAGCTGGTAGTTTGTATAGCTTAATTTTCTTTGATTCTGAAGTATGAACGTTTTCTTACAGTCACAGAGCGAGAACTTTGTTTTCAAACTTCGTCTTGTCTTTAACGTGCAGCTCGTTAAGCAAAGGCTACATGTAAGACAAAAAACAGGCCGATGAGGCAGATTTTCTTTTAAAGGCAGGCCATTGACAAAAACAGCAAAGGTTTAAAAACACATGAACTACTGGCATCAGCAGGACTTTAAGTTTCTTTCCAAGAGGTTTTCTGCAGAATTGTCCTGTTTAGTTCAATGTGAATGGATTTCTTCTCCTCTTCCCACAGCACAGCCACCATGTTCCACTGAGGAGATTGAGTGTGCAGAGAGATGTGCATTGATCATTTTTCACATCTACATTTTGCATGTAGCATTTTATACATTCTTTCATATGTCTGCTGTATTCCCTATGTCAATGGTCCTCAGACTAGTTCACAGGACCCACTATCTTGGATTCTTTAGACGTTTTCCTGTTGATATGTTCCGGCTTATGTGCAAGGTTAATTTTCACAATGTATTTTGAACAACATTTTTAAGTTGGTCATCTGATCAAAGCATCATATATCACATTGCTGTGACTCCTACTTGGCTTGTGGCAAACTCCAAACGCTACTTCTTTTGGCTTTCTGCTTGCCACTCTTCCATAAAGCCCAGATATGTGTAGTGCACAATCATGTCTCGTCTTTATTGCCTAAACATATAGGCTACATTGTAAGACATAGCGCAGGTCGTCAAGACAGATTTTCTTTCAAAGGCAGCCCATTGACAATCAAAGGCAAGGAGGTTTAGCAAATAAGCAAACTACTGGCAGCCCAGAACATCACAGTGTACAATAAATGACTTGCATTATAAACTATCAACAGCTCTTTGTGTTCCATCTCCCATGGATTATTTCTCTGCAGTCAACCATCAACCACTGTGGGCACAGTGGTGTATGTGTAGTGCCTCACTCAGCAGAAGCCGAGTGAAACAGGACACCAGGATGATTATACTGTATCCTGGCTGTTACTGATTTATTGTGACAGCATTAACTCCCTACAGAACACATGTTGTCAGGTGCGAGGACTGGTGTTGTGCAAGACACTTGATACGCCTCAGCCTTTTCCAACAAAGACCTTGTGAGAAAGTCTCCAGACGCTGCCGAGAACCTTCAAATCTTCATTACTAAATATACAATTGTGTTTTTGCTAATGCCTGAGGAGAAACAGAACTGTCGAGCTTGCAAAGTAGCGACTGAGGTATATTTTTTACCAATAGGGGCCTCAAAATGTATAGCCATGCTTGTTTGAAGCCTTTTAATGTTTTTCTTTGTAGTTATTACAGTGGTGGAATGCATGTACAGAAAAGAAAAATAAAACATTACATTACAGATCAATGCTTTACTAAAGTGTACATATCTTTTGAACTCAAATAGCTAAGTCAATTTGGATGGGCAGTGTCTGAAAAATTGTTTTAAAGTTGTCCAAAAGCTTCTTTGTTGGACTTGGGTTTGGACTTTGACTGACTTGGCCTAAGAGAAAATACATTTAGATCTAACCGCTCTATTGTAGCTCTGGCGGCTTGTTTGAGTTGTTGTTGAACTGGAGGGTGAACCTCCATCCCAGTCTCAATTCTTTTGTAGCCTCTAACAGGTTTTCTTCCAGGGTCTCCATGTATTTAGCTCCATTCTTCTTATCGGCATCCCAATCCTCTGCCATGGAAGGAAAGCTCACAAAGCATGACGCTACCACCACCATGTATTGGTGAGTTTATGGTCATGCTAAGTTTTGCTCAGTTTGGTGCACAGAAGATTAGGGCACTTTATGTGTTTGCTGTAATTTTCTTTCAGAGGTTGTTTTATAATTGCCTCTACTTCATGAAACTCAGATTTGTGGTGTTAGTGATTAAAGTTTTCCTCCTGAGGTGCCCATCTCCTCAGCTCCACCAGTTACCACGGAAACTTTTGGCTGCTTCTTTGACAACTGCGTTCCAAAATTATAATTATTATTTCTGACTACAAAAGCCATTTATTTATTTCACTAATCAACAGTAATTTATTGTGTTTTGGAAACTATGAATCAGCACTTTCACTACTGGTGTGACCTTTTTGCAGGAAAAATAAAATGTCTTGGCTCCAATATGAGTGACTGAGACCCACGTACGACCGAATTTGCTCAAATATTTAAGTTTTAACGCAATTATTTGCTTTGCATGTTAGTTTATGTGATTTGTGGGATTAAGCTATGAGAGATGTCTATATTCTTCTGTCCACCAACTCTCTTTAGTGATGCCTAGTTCATATTTGAGCAGAACTGGGTGTTCTCCGAAAGGAATTGAGTACTGTTTAAATATTAGGGCGTCTGCAGGCCACATGTTCCTGCTAACTCTTAGGGGGGTTCTGTTGGGATATTGTAAATATTATACACACACACATAAACATTTGGTTATTCAAATATTGGTGCATAAGAATAATTTCCTTGAATAAAAACACCAGTTTGTTGCTAATTAAAGGTTGTAAAAGCTAGGATAAGTAAATAACTTCCAGTAAATTATTAATAATCTTCATTTGAAGAGTAATTGAAAATATATTAAACAAGTTAATTTAACAAAAAAATTATTATTTTTTAAATAATGTGCTTAACATGCCATGATAAGACGTAAGATATTCAAGAGTTTCATGAAGCACGCGAGCACAGCAGCATGAGCATGAAGGGAGGCATTATTTAGAATAAATGGATAATAAGAGAAACCAGCATGAACGACTCAATAAAAACGGTTTAAGCAGCCAGCGAGCGGAGGCCAACATGATTAATCACAGGCGTTCCAGGCCTGGATTTATTTTGTCTTTTATTTCTCCTTTAATGACTGGCTGTGAACACCAGTCTTAATATATCACCCATGTTTCCGGATTACGGGTGACTAATGAGGATTCGAATAGCTGTTATCTGCATTAACGTCTTCACATTCAAGAAGTCAATACTGCCCATGTGTGCGTCACGAATGTTTGAGTCAGGGCAACCGGCGGTAATCTGTTATAAACCTCGCAATTAAAAGGGGTTTTGGAAGCATAAATGAATCCTGGCATTTTTTTAAGTACATTTCTAGATGTACTCATCCAAATAGGAAGGAACCGTTTCTCCACTTAGAAGTAAATTTATTACCCCTCCACCTGCATTTGAATTATTAAAAGGCTGAGTTGTCGCTTATTTTCACCACAAAGGATCGATGTTCTGCATCTGTTGGGTAAATGAGGCCATACTTCACATGTTGCTGTTTTCCAAGACCGTAGAGGTACAGTGTTGATAGATGGTTCCTCGCTGCCCTTGCATTAAAGCAGCTCAATTAAATGAAAAGAGCTGAGTCCAGCTCAGTAATGACCCCTGTGATTCATATATTCAGAACAGAAATCAATTCTACATCAGCTTTGCTCAGAAACAGAATCCTCTGCAGCCTTTAATCTTAGTGCCGAGCAGTCCGCACAAAACGGTGAGTCTAAATGGGGAGCGGTGCCTTGAATGAGACAGATGAAGTTCATTAAAGAGTCAAATGCAGGTATGAAGACAAAGCATTATTTCCAATAGCCAGTTTTTGAAGAGAATGGGAAACAAACGCACACAACGATACCTTGTCAGCCCATTTTACCGCTTTGCCGCAGTTATTTCAATCCATGATGTACAACAGCTGAGCCGAGCATGGCTGGATGGCACCCAGGAGAGGACTTGAGGTTCATGTTTGCCAATCTTTCTTTATACCCGCCCCCGGTGACCGTAAATACACTTTTATGCCTCCCAGAGAAATGCTTAAAGAAGCAAGTTGTCTGACTCCTGGAAGCGTTCGCATGGTAATATCCTTGATTAACGATGGCAGCAAAGTTCAAAAGACACCCTGAAGAGTTTCTTGCTCTTATTCATTTGGGAGTTTTTTCGTCTTTCAATATTCTAGTGAACAATTGTACTGGAAATAATGAACACAGGTGTTAAAATAAGTTTAAAGGAATCTATTCTAAGAGAAGCTTAGAGTAATTATTATTTTTTTTACTAAAACAATTGAAGAGTGCTTTAACATCAAGAGTAGGGGCAGACCTTTTGCTGTGTATTACAGAAAAAAAAAAATCAATATTCAAACAAAAAACTTCAAAAGGTAAAATTAATAATCTCTTCAAAGCATCTGTCAATCTATTTTCTTATATAAGATACCATACACTGACCTATCATCTATATCCATCTCTCTGTGCTTAGTTGCATGGGGGTTGGTGCCCATCTTCAGCAATTATTCAACAAGAGGCGGAGTGCACCTTCAACAGAGTAACACATATAATATACTACCATTTTTTTGTAGTTTCTTTGGAAACGTTCTGCAAAAATTGCAATAAGACACTTCATAAAGTTCCAAATGGCAAAAGAAAATATTCACCGCCTTGCTCAGGATCACACTGACATGCAGCAGAGCCGGAAGCTGGAATTGAAATTACAACTTTTTGATTGTAAGGTGATAACTGAGCTTCAGTCGCTCCCCAAAAAATACATGTTGAGAAAATGTGTTTTAAAATTGGCTAGACTTTGAGCTGAACCGCCCGGATGCTTTTTTTTTATCCATAACTGAAACACCCAACGCTCTTAGCAAAAAGAACATGATTCAAGCCAGACTGAATAACTGCCCCACATTGTTACACACATATCCCCATTGTAACGCAGCAGTTAGAGTCACATTACAGCGTTTCCAGTCAATAACAAGATGATTGGCTGGCAGCGGCATGTCTAGTTAGCGGCATATTGTTGCGCTTGACATTTATCACAGCTCTGGGGTCGTGAACTCGAAGCTAAACAGCGACTGAATCATTAAATCTGAATGGTCGCAGCTTTGCCGGCTCTCTGAGGCACTGACATAAGTGTTTTCACGCTGAAATGAGTGACTAACTTCCGCTAAGCTAAACACGCCTTTGTTCAAACTAGGACATAACATGCTAAGAGGGAAATGTACTCATATTTTTGGTGGAACAAAGGCTTCTTTAACAGGGAATACTTTTGCTGCATTTGATACAAAATACCACTAACTGTAATAAATTGTCAACGGCATTTTCCAGCAAATCAAGTCATGTGTTTTGTCTAAGGAGTTTAAAAAGGAAACATAACTTCAATTCAGAAACAAACGCATTGTAGGATGACAAAGTAAGTAAACACCAGGTCCCATGCTACTGTGGATTTCATTTGGACTTTATGTGACAGAGACCATGAGGAGATGGATGGAGCCAAATACAGCACGATCTTTTTAAGAAAACTTGTTAGAGGTTGAAAAATACTTGAGATCGTGGTGAAAGTTCGCAGTTTAGATCAAACATGTTTTGTCATTATGCAAAGAAGAACTAGCAGAAAGTCTCTGTCTCAGTCTGTGGATGTAGGTAGAGACATCCTCTACTTACAAGTGTTGACTCCTGGGAGGTGCTGAATACAAACCCACACCACACGTTTTAGATTTTCATTTGTAAAACAAAAAAAAGTTCCAAAACCAAGACTAAACTTGAGTAAAATGTTCAGCTTTTTGTTGGTGTTATCAGTTAAAATCTTAATAAAATACAGATTTCATTAAGTTTGTGGTTGTAAATAAGACAAAAGGTTGAAAAGAATTCCTGGGCTGTGAATACTTTTGCAAGGCACTGCATTTAGAGGATTCACATTTCAAACATTTACATTGCAGAAGGAGATTAAACATTAAGAAGCCTCATTTAGCTGCTAAATTAATGCAATTCAGCTCCTGGAGCCCAGTAAAATAAACCCAATAGCTTCATTTCCACTCTTAAGCTCAAAGCAAATAAGGTGTTCGATAAAACGCAGCACTCTGCCTCTTGGTTAAAAAGAAAAGGAAAAAGAAAATCAATGGCAAGGGGACGAAGAACCTATAGCCATTGCTTAATTCTCTTATCGTTGTGATTCAGTGGACAAGGATGATGTTAAATAACTGTAAATCCTTATCTGTGACTTTGTGTGTGGTTTATGGCAGTTTCAACTGCGGCTCAGAGACAGAATGTCCATACCTTCTGCCGGATTTGCGATTTATAGCTTTATTACTCTTTGTCTCAAAGAGCAGAGAAACATAATTGAAAGGAAGAGATAGCAGCTATAGTTGAGGAGCAGGAGAGGGGGCATGCAGGAATTGAAGAGTATCATTGCTGCAGACACATCAGAGCGACAGCTTTATGGCTGAAGAGCCGACCCAGTGGTTTCTTTTGGGGCTCTTTTTTTATGAAATGAGCAAGATCCAATTTTCTGATTCATCTGCAAACAATCCAGAATGAGCTTAGCGTTCTGGCACCGGGTTTAAAGCTGGCTTACATGAGTGCAGAGGTCACCAAGAGGGCTTGTGGAGCTGAAGTCATGAGTTTGCGCTCGCACTGTCACAGGCCTGCTCATATTTTTACCCTCAGTGACAACAAGCCTATTGTTTTCCCTGATAAGGCTTCAGTGTGCACAGTAATGGGAATTAAGCAGGGCATAAGTCACGGCAAAATTGGGTGACAGCAGATCAATAGATAGTGGTAAAGCCTCTGGGAGCATTAGTGAAGGGGACGCCTTTGTTTGCCCAATGCTGCAAAAAGAGTTAATGGATGTTCACTTCTAAATTAATTGTCTGAACTAAGAATATAATAAGCTCATGAGACAAGGGAGGGAAAAGGATCTGACCTTTGTGTTTTTGTAAATAATGTACATCACAAAGCTTATAAGCTTATAACCACCTCTAATAAAATGGATCTTTGCCTTGGGTTGGTTTTGGTTTGCTTATTGTGCACTGCACTTTTGAAGGAGGAGAAATGTTTATAAAGGTTTTACCAAATTTACTCATGGCTGAAAGGAATCACTTCCTCAAATCCAGATTCAGGCATTAACAACAGAAGGTAGTTAATGGAGAATGAACCTCATATTCATGAGAAGATTAGCATATTACAGGCAAAAAACAACAACTTGAAAACACACTATTTGTTCAAATATGCATTGACATTTACATGTATTTCATTAATTTAATGGTATTGAAAAATCTGATGAAAAACCAGCAAATAAAGAAAGATTCCACAGAAAAAAAATAGACAGACAATAAATAAATGAAATAAGACTTGAAAGTTTAGCTACAAACTATGTGAGACATAATGATGATGGTCAATTAATAGTAATATCCCATTAATGGGGTAATCTAACATTTTAAAAATTAAAAACAAATTTCAGTTTTCTTTGTGAACAAGTTAAATTAAAAAATTAAAAAATAAAAATAGAAAGGCAGTAAGCGGTCCATTGACTAAAAAGTTAAACGTGAAAATTGTTTTCTTAAATTTTAACCCTTTTTTGATTCAATTAATGGAAAATCAGTTAACTAACCAACTTGCATAAGAAGACCAAAAGTGAATAATATGTCCTACTGTATATTTCTGGTTTAACTTATAAAATGTATATAACATTAAAAGAATTAAGTGAATATTTTTTACATTCAATAAATTCCAAAAAATCTAAATAGATTTGACAACAATAATACAAAAAGCTATATAACTGAAAAAATAGGGCAAGTGATGTTGCAATTCAACATTTCATCACTGAAAACTATTTAATAATAAGTAAAACATGTCTCAGTCAAGCAATATTTCCTTTTACTTGTTTACAGGATGAAGTGTGTCAGAGAGAGCGCATGTGGTTTACGGTGAGTGTGACTGTGGGAAATGTGTACAACACCATTAAAGATGCCCTGCAGCCCTGTTCTGGAGCTGGAGGATGAAAATGCATTTGCCTCATCTACACAGTGTTCATAATGATTAGACAGAACATGTGACAACTCTGATAAAACCAATTCCCTTATTAAGCTCTTTAGGCAAATGCATATTGTGGCCATCACTCCAGGACATTCCCACTTAAATGCACATATAATTCGTTGCTGCAATGTATTATTCCTGCCCCAGAACAAGACCCCAGCCAAGCGAGCAGCGTGCCAATGATAACTGAAGATATTAATTAGTATATTACAACCGTGGCACATTCACTTTCGCTATTAATAAATTCCAGGCCATCAGGTTGTGATTTAATTATAAATTATGTAAATGGTTGCCATGAATCATTAAGGTTTATACATTTTACGAGCTAAATAGGAGGGCTGCATGTAGGCAAATCACAGTGACGAGGACGCCTATGTGATGACAGCACATGTACGAGAATAATTAGTGAACAAATCTTCCTGCTAATGGTAGAAAACATTTTTTTAAATCCATTAATAATTGACAAAAACGTGTAATTTAGTTTGTTAATTATTTTCATGTGAGTCTAAAATGATAATTATGTGTATAAATTAAATCTCCAGCTCAACAATAAATAGTGTAAATAAAATCATTCAAATTAAATTTTTTGTCCTATTAATCAGAGTTAGAATCAGCTTTATTTGCCATGTTTGTTCACACAAACAAGGAATTAGTTTCAGTTTGCTCTCATTAAAGACATAATATTTAGAAAAATTGTTGGGAATTTTTTTTTTAATATGCGTATACGCAGTCATTTTTACAAGAGCTCAAGCTAAGGTTAAATTAGCGCAAACATCAGTCTGAGTGAGCACTGTTAAGTTTTCTCATAGTAGACTCATTAATAACATTAATCTTGTTTAACCCCTCGCCCTTGTTTGGTCTATCACTAGCTTTTGCTTCTCCGATTTGATCCACTCATATCCCACAAAACAGACAGCAATGTGGGTCCAATTTACCACAGGAATCAAAACTTAGAACCTGTATCTTGGAATGATGGAGCTACTTCATTTAATAGCGTGGTGGAAAAGCAAAAGCAGTGGGAGAGTTTTCCGATGTTCTCAGCAAAGAGCAGTACAAGGTAATAACTATTTTCTTTCTCAAGATTGTTAAACAGTTAAGACATGTTCACAAAATGTTTACGTGGGCAACAGGTATAAGGAAATACAGCCCATCAAACAGGCAAATAAAAAGTCTACATTGCATGTTCTGCTACATTTTATTCTTTCAGTGTCTATATTGGATGAGGAGTCCTGGGTTAAAGAGCCTTAGTATAAAAATATTGTGACTTTATGGGTACCTCAGTTGATTTTTATTCTAATGCAAACTGAAATTGAGGGTAGGATAATCGTCATAGCGACAGCAAATACACAGCTTAGTGCAAAATCAACCTCCATCAGCAGCTAAAGAAATCATTTTTGTTTTACTTAAGCTGAGATTCTGCTGAAATAGCTGTCAGCTTTTGCAATGCATAGAGGCAGATGAAAACAATAAAAACAGATAACCTAGCTGAAACTGGAGCCACGTTGGTTCCTCCTTAGTGAAAAGCTAACATCATCGCTGCAGCACAGACAGCTGCTTCAGAAAGTCAGAAAAACAATGGTTTTAAATTCCCTTGAGCTACACAAATAGCAGCATTTAGGTAGATAACCACTGGAATGAGGTGTTCAGTGGTATTGCATAATGCTTTTTTTGCTTGATGTTAGTCCAGTTGCGTTGATCATTAGACACTATTAGAACAAATCATCTACCATACGTTTATGATCTAAGGGTAATTTTGTGAACAACAAAAGCATCCTGCATCTACTCCGGTGCGACACATGGAGAAGGGAGCCAAAACTTAAAATTTATTTTGACATTGGGATACTTTCAAATTATGTATGTGATCATTTTGTAGTGAAACTTTTATTGTGTACAATGACAATGCTGGCAGGAATGGAAAAACTAGGATTTCATGAATTCTTGCCAGGCTGTTATTTTGTAAACCTAAAGTCAGACCTGATCTGCTCTCAGTAGTGATGGCAATCATTTTCAGACCCTGATGGTTGTAGCAAAAACCACATTACAGGATAAGTCAAGAGAAAGGCACAAAGTTTTCAGTGGATGCTTCAAGTTAGATCCCTCCTTCGTCTTGATTGCTCCTCTAATGGAAAAAGATGATAAATAATCCACTGATCCCGTGATTTATCCTGCTTCACTCCGGGTGAACGTTTAATGTACCCACTAAATCCATTTGTTTAGACAAGCTTGATATTTTAACAATGACTGTAAAACTTTGTTGAATTTATATTTTAAAAATAATCATCTTCGTTTACATCAACACAAACACTATAAAATTAAAGAAAATATCAAACAGGAATCCTGAAAATTGAGACAGAAACCCAGCAGAATTCACTCACATCCAATCAGTCCCACAAATTCTCTGACATTTCATAGCAAAATATAAACTTACAAACCGTTTTGATTGTATACAAATCTAACACAGAGCAGATGCATAGTTGGAATAATATATGGGAGTGTTTTTTTTTTCCCCATAATTTCACATTGAAACAGGCATCAAACTAGTGAGAGCCAAATCAAATTTTTAAGCACTTTTCGTCTTGTCAGGTTGATGTAGCGCCAGGAATGAGGAGTATATTTGGTCTGAAGAGGCCTGTCATATCGAACTGTCAGGCAGCACTTTTTGATGGGGCTGTATCACTCGCTCATATGTCAGTCAAAGAGAAAGACTGCTGCCAACGTCAAGCTCCAGAGCTGAGACAAGAGGCGTACATGACATTTCATTGTCTGGCAAGGAAAGAAAGCTCAGCAGTGGAGCTTGTGGAGCCATGTTTGCTCAGTAATAAAGTTTAACAAAGGGTAAAGATGAGAACAACTAATAAAACTTGTCACAGAGGAGATGTCTAATGCCAAGTATAGAGATAGCCATAAAGTTTTCATCAAGTAAATGACATGAAGAATATTGCCTCATCAGGCTTAGAAAGCATAGTCTTTTCATATACAACATTTTTATGTGAGATCATAAAATGCATGTCATTATTTTTCCAAACAGTTAGTCAGACGATTATAGTTCTAGTATCTGTAAAGAAGCAAGATTAACTCTAGTGCATGGAACAGTAACTGTTGTCCTTGAACATTATAGATTTTGTCACAAGATAACTATACATAGAGCTATAGATAGTTATATAAACACCATTGGTATTTTATGTGTAATAGACAAACACAAATTGGTGCATATTTGAGAAGTGAAAATTATTTTTAACAAAATTTTTAATAAAAATCTAAGTCAATCAAAACTGTCACATTCCATGGTAACTCTGAAGGAGCTACAAAGATTCACAGCAACTATTAGTTGTGTACAACAAAAATCTTGTCATTAGTGAACACTAAGTAGAAGAAGGTTTATGTTTTTCAAACTTTCATTAACAGTTTGCTACAAGCCGCACAGGCAACATTAGTAACACGAGGAAGAAAGAGTTCTGGTCAGAGGAGACCAAAATTAAAGGTTTGTTTTACACAATTTGAGGAAAAAAGGAAACAATACGGCGGTGGCTGAATCATGCCATTGAAATATTTTTGTTTTGTATGGCTACAGAAGATGGTCAGAGTTAATCAGAGCATGGATGGTGCGAAATATAGAACAAACCCGGAAGAAAAACTGTTTGAGGCTGAAATAAACTTGGGTGGAGGATTAACCTTCCAACAGGACAATAACCCCAAACATGCAGCCTGAGTTACAAATGAACAGATTAAATCACCTTCATGTCTGAGAAAGGTGCAGTAAAAGTGCAAACCTGAATTTAACTGAGAATCTGTGGCAAGACTTGACAACTGATGTTCATAAACACTTTGACACTAAAATTTACTGCAAACTGGCATAAGAATGTGCAAAATTGCCAGACAGATACTCCCAAATTGAAATGTTCATTTAAAAATTTCTGAAGCTATTTTTTTCCACTTTCTAATTATGCATTAACTTTGTGATGCATCACAAACATGCTGAATGAAAAACTCAGCTAGCAGGTAAATACTGTTGCAAGGTGCTGCATAATCAGAATTCCATTAAAAATGTAAAATAGCGAGATATACAAAACAACAACCTGTCTGCCTTTTAAAAAAATAAATAAATAATGCTGCTGAAAATACTTCTGTTAGTTTTCTGGTTGTTTTCATTGCGTCTCTTTCTTAAATTGGAAAGAAAATAGGTTGTGAAAAGGTAAATATGTAAACTCATTTCAGTCTGGAGTCTTTAAGGTCCTTCATCCTTTTATAGCGCTTACAAACTAGTAAAAACAACAACTAATCTTTCAGGCCTCTGCAGGAAACTGTGGATACTACTTGTGGTCAATAAGATCCATAAAATCAAAGCCAAACTGGCCAATATTGCGTCTTTGTTTTTGCATTTACTCACAGCAGAGGTTTATTCTGAAGCAAGAAGTCACACCTCTCCAGCCCAGATGTTAATGTCCCAACTCTCCTGGGGTTCCTCTATTCTTTCCTGTTGTCTGGACTCTGTCACTGCGTCCCACAGGGCTGCAAACCACAAGCCAGGAATCAGAGTGAGAATCTAAAAGTAAATGAACAAGCGGAGCATAAGATTTTTTATTGCTGAAATCAACACCTTGTTAAACTGAAACATTTATACTCAATGCTATGCAGTGTATCATGGTGTAATTCATTTATTTTATTAATAAATAAGGCATTTAGGAATCAAACCACCCTTAATAATATAACAAGAAAAAATATAATAGGAAAAAAAACAAATTAATTTTTTTCAGATGAATAACTATTACTCCAGAAATCCAAATAGCTTCTTGTGGACAAACCAGACAGCTGAGACACGTCTAAGTTTATTTGCAATGTATTCACTGCCCCTTTGTGCATGAACACTGGCATTACAAGTGCAGAAAACGACAACATCTCACCAAATGTCTCACACAATGACCACCTTAAAGTCTGAGTAAAAAGCCTGAGTATGGTACTGTCATAACTTGCCACAAGTTTATAAAACGATTCAGCTTTTAAAATGATTCAGTCCATTTTAATAACAAGTGGAAGCCTTTATTCAGTTATCAGAAAATCAACAGGGCACTAGAGAAGGAGAGGAGGCATGCATTAAGGTCCACTCTAACATTACATCACACGTCTAAAAAAATATTTACAAACCTGATAAAATTGAGCACATCATTTTCATTCAACCAAGACATTCGTTTCTAATCAAAGCTAGTAGGCTAAGGCATCTGATTTAAGAACAAATTTCTACATTCACCTGAAAACATTTGAAGACATTGAAATATATATTGAATAAAGCTTGCTAGTTTTTTTATATGAACATGCTATTTTTGCAATACATTACTGACTAAATAAAATCAGGATAGAAGAACATCATTGCTGCACAAAGTCAGAGCAAATGTGAGAAAGAAAATGCAGAAATGCAGTTTTTAGACTATATCGCACAAACTCTACTCTTTTAACTAGAAGTTAAAATAATAGGAGTAATTTCAGAATTTTAAATAAAATAGAACTCGGTTTGTATTTTTGGCCAGAAGGGGGCAGTCGAACTTCAAAAGATTCATCTTGAGTTTCTCTGCATGACCACAGTTTGAACTTCTCGTCGTTTCATGGAGGTATTCAAAGCAGTTTGTGGTGAGAACTATTTGGTATTTTGTTAGATTTATGTATGCATATTTGCACAGAAAGCAATACGCCAAAAGTTGCAAAAGCATATTTATTTTGCATTCAGTAAGTTCAGAAACTGATGGATGAACAGTCTGTGGATTTATTCCCTTTTTTGATATCGTTGCATTTTGGTGCCTCCGTTTGTCTTTATGGAATTTATTATATTTAATTTGTTTTCTTTTGTTAGCAGCGTTTATTTGAGTCACACCTGCTCTCATTTACTAATCATTTCACCTTGCAGCCATTGTTTCTCTTCCAGTTCCCGCAGATTCTCAACATTTCGTTGCCTTCAGCTTCTAACGGGGTTTTTTTTTGTTGTTGTTGTTTTAAAATATTTCTTGTCCAATTTGTTTCCTTTTTAGTTTTTGTGAGTAAACATAATTAAACAACTTACCTACCCGTTGCCCCTTTCCCTCGCATTTGTGTGCGTTGCAGACGGAAGGGCTGCCAATCCTGCAGCTCCCCCGTGTGGTGATTGAAGAAAGTAGCACCTATACTTAATGATTCAGCAAGAAAGAAGGCAGTTTTTCTTTTCTTCCTCAGGGAAGAAATTATCTTGGCGAAGATGCTTTCGAGCAGCGTAAAGGAATATTAGTAAACTCGCTTAAACCCAATTTTTACTTCATGCTTATCTTTAGTAGACCCATTGCTTATTTTTAGAGTTATTTCAAGATTTTTCAACTGAGCTTAGCGACTGAAAGGGTAGAAGTAGTTAATGCAGTTGCATCTCAACGAATTACAAACATCAAAAGGTTTGATTTATTTATGTAAATCAATTTAAGAAGTTAAACATGTCATATACATTTAATATGTGACATAATCAGGCCTTCACTTTTATTGTGGCTTCCAGTGACTGAAAAATACAGAATTCAGAAAACTGCATTAGGTAGTACTAACAGTGAATTTCTGATACACTGTTATGTTGAGGGCCACACAAGCACAAGACTGCTGATGTTAAAGTTGTTCTTCAAACACAAAAGGTCATTGTTGAAGAAGCAGGCATTTAGCAGGTGTTCAACCTTAGTAAACTAATAGAAAATTTAGTGGGAGGAAAAACTTGATGAGACAGATGGATTTATACTGAGATTTAATTCAAGAAGATGCAAACTTTAAAATATACTGGGAGCCACTGAATGGGGTCCAGAAGTGATGTGACTGTGTCTTCAAGTGTTCATCAACAGGTGAGGTTGAGGGAGTCCTGGTTTATTTTAAACATAAAAATAAATACAATAATTTATACAGGAGCTAATGAAAACATGCGTAGCCTTTTCAATTTCACTTTTACTCAGAAAGAGTTTAACTTAGTCAAAGTCAACTAAAGTTCAACCAACTTCTAGTTAAAGTCAGAAGTCGGTCGACTTCTGACTTTAGAAACTGGAACAACCAGTTTCTAGATGGTGAAACTGGTTGCACCATCAACCGGTTCCTCCACTCAAATACTTAATGTAATTGATGTATCAGACCCAAAATAATTTGTTTGCTAAATGTACAAAATACAAAAAATAAATAAGGAATGGCTTTATGTTTTAATTCTGGAATGGAAACAATATATGTGTCCTCCCTATTACGGCCAATGATTCATGTTGTGCAGCACAAATTTCATTCAGAAAGAGAGATGTAAACATTAAGTTTTTCATAATAAAAGTCCATGAACGAGACTTTTCTTATCACTTCTCTTTCCCCCCGCCCCCCATTTTCTGGTCAGCGTCATGAAACATCAAACAAACATTTTCTATTAAATGAGCCAATCATTTGCAGAGTCCCTCGGTTCTGACAGGGGGCGTCTGTTGTTTATTTATTTATTTATTTCATTCAAGCCTATCACTAAAGCCTCAGCGGATCACATGATCACTGTCAGACGCACATGACTTGCCAGGTCTTCAGGGCTCATTTAAGAAGGAATCGCCTCAGTAATTGCAGTCCAGGGAAGGTTTACCAACTTTAAAAGCGGTGAGTTAAATTTAGTTTAAAGGACTGAGCTGCGTTTTCATGCCTTTGCAGCCAGTAACGCTACCATTGCATAATAATGCAATCCTAGTTGTCATTCCTTATGATTAATATTCTTGAGCATCATTTCCATTTATGAAAAAAAAAAAAAGATGGGTTATTTATGTTATTTTGCATCTTATGCGCGTGGTGTTTTCCTGACAGTATTACGGTAAAGCAGCTGCGGCAACACGGAAGAGCCTGCGCTGCCCTGCTGTATAATCCTGCGTGGATATTTATCGCTCTTTTACAAACATGTCTTATCGCAATATTTCCAAAGAGGCTCTGGTTGGCTCTCTCGCAGTCGGGGTTGTTTTCGTCGCAGGATATGTCCTTGGTAAGAGCGAAGAGGTTCGACTCTTTCTAATAATCTAATACAGTCTGAGATTTAAAAGGTTTCTTTCAAGGTAACCTTCCAGGAACAGGTTTACGCGCGCGCGTGTGTGTGTGTGTGTGTGTGTGTGTGTGTGTGTGTGTGTGTGTGTGTGTGTGTGTGGAAAAGTTGGAGGGAAAAGTCAAATTAGTCCATATTAACATTTATTGATCTGACGTGCAACAAAAATAACAAAAGAGAAGAAATCCTTCAGGATTAGTCTGGTGGTGTGTGTGAATGTGTGTGTAATACAATTCAAAGTAAGACAATTTTGTTTCATATATATATATATATATATATATATATATATATAAATGCCATGGCTCCTCAAACCTAAATCTGAGACATCTGTTTAATCTTTGATTACATATCCTGTTTCAAAATTATGTTCCACTTGAATTTTTCTATTTGATATGTTATTATTATTAGAGTTTGTCTATATTTCATTTTTTTAACTGAACCTTTTCTGTTATGTCTATTGTGGTAGGAGACAAAGATGTCCCAGTAAGTGGATTTGAGAGACAGATCTATACAAACAAATGCTGCACTTAGTAAAGCTAAATTATTCAGTCGAGATAACATTCGTGTGTAGTGTGTATATTAATACGCATTACGATTTAATGCGTATCGTCCATGTAGTTTTTCTCGATTTCTTTATGGCTCTTCTCAATATTCTGTATCAGATACAAATCTCTTTTTGACCTGTTATATTTCCTTAAAGCTGCAACATGAAATCATTTCCTTTGTATGTCGCCTTCAAATACTTAAATTCAATTTTCCTTCTGAGGTCACTTGCCCTGGAATACATCTCAATTTAATAACAGCCCTTATACCAGACTCCAATTTCATGAGGTCTGGACTCTTGAGATCCTTATTGTTTCATGTTTGCCATCAGGAAAAAAGAAATCATTCAGAATGAGCATCTCCAAAAGTCACGCCGGGGGAAAAGACAACCCACTGATGCAGTATGTGCTTAATCATTCGCTGAGGGAACATCCGGTTCTGAAAAACCTCCGGCTGGTCAGTATTGGAGTTCTGCTTTTGTGAATTCTGTGTGGTCAGATATGATCAGGTTTCCGGAAATTGTATGTGATCAGTTTCTGTTCGCTGGTTTAGAGGACGATGCAGGACTCCTGGAACATCATGATGGTTGCCTGTGAGCAGGCGCAGTTCATGGCCAATTTGGCTAAACTAATTCAAGCCAAAAAGGCACTGGAGATTGGTAAGTAGGCGTCCAAGTTAGTTTCACTTTTTTTTTGCCTTGATGTAAACTGTGAGGTTAAAAAGCATGTATTACCACAATGCAAGATGTGTGGAAAACTGTTACTGATTTTTTTATGGCTTTTGTTCAAAAGGCCAGATCACTTCACAATACAAAGGTTTTTTTTTTTTTAAAAGACCTTAACAAGATGCATTTTTTTAGCTTTTTAGCACTTTACAACAGTCACTCCTAAGACAAAGTGCTTTCTATTAGCACAAGAATAAAAATATGACAAAAGTAACAGACGAGAATAAAGACCAATTAAAAACAAATTAATATAGTGCTACTATGTGCTAAAAGCAACTCTACACAAATGTGTTTTAGCTTAGATTTGAACAGGAATACATCATTAACGGTAAACAATGTAAAGGCCATGAATTTCCCAGGTATGGACCAACTTTTGCCAATAAATGGTTACCACACTGTTTGAACTTTGACCTAGGGAAGATGTTGGTCAATAGATAGAAGAGCTCCGAGTAATGTCTGTAAAAGGTCACATAAATAAAAAGATGCAACTTGAAAATCCACTGGAAGCCAGTGAATAGGGCACAGAAATGATGTGACTGTGCCTGCAAGTATTTATCAGCAGGCCAAGAAATCCTGGTTTTAGGCCAGTTGTAAAAGAATAATTTAGTAATCGAGTAATCTATTGCTTATTCTTATGATTAATCTAGTAATTGAATTAAAAAAAAGATCAAATAAAACATTAGTAAATTTAACATAACAGCAGTATTCCTATCGCATATCAACATCAATTCAATTTTTTCACAGTCGAGCTTCCCTAACAATAATTTTTCAGTAGTTTTAGAAAATTAACTCGTAACAATAGCAGCTCACTTTCCAAGTTAACCTGAAGAAAAGTTATACAAAAATCGGAAATTATATTCAATTCAATAATAAGAGAGCCAGGCTCACAAATATGCTTATAAAAATGTCTGTGCTCCAGCTTTTGGTTTATGTATTTGTCTTCACTCAGTTTAATAGCTGAACTCTCACCTTGTCCAGACATTTATAGATTTTGTGTTTATGTTAGCGGCGGGATTTAACACCTTCGTTTGTTACACACAGAAACATTTACCAGCTACGTGCCGCCACGACGAGCTCTGCCACCCATTTGTTGAAACCAGGATGACGTGAAATAAATTTTCTGCTTCGTCCATAAAGCTACCCTGAGGTTAATTATCTAATGCACAGCCGCCCACCGTCTTCAGTCTATTCGCTCACCTCTATAAATACACCTGCAGCCCTCTTCCCCGCTGTTCGCTCTGAACCTGGAGGAGAAAAGACATCACACCAATAAGCCTTTTAAGGGTGCTTATTGGTCCCCCGAAAAATGGCGAAGATCCAGATATTGTCATCAATCAATAAAATCCCCCCAGGCCGAACTTGAAAACTGGACATTATGCTGCTAACACTTAGCTTTCGTCAACAACTCGGAAGTGAGAGCGGTGGGCAACGCAAGTAATAAAATATAATTTAACAAAGCTTCGAGGCAGATAAACTTTCCTGGAGGAATTTCAATAATCGAGGTACTCTAATCACTCGAGGAAGAATCGTTTCAGCTCTACCTGGTTTACGCCAACATAAAGTTTACAGCAATAATCGATATGGGAGCCAATGAAACATCCATAGCCTTTTCAAGGTCACTTTGACTCAGAAGGGGTTTAACTTTAGCCAGAAGTCAACTAAAGTTAAATCTACATCTAGGTAAAGTCAGAAGTCACCAGTTTTCCAGACATTTAAGAATCTTCCTCCAGTATTTGTGTGTTAACATTCAGTTTGAAGTCTTTAGAAAGAATGGGCCACAAATCAACACAAAGTTGAGTCAAATTGGTCTGAAACAGTACCCCCCTCTCGTTCTTATGTAATCTGTTCTTTCATCCTTCCACTCTGATGCTGCCGCCTGACCAACAGCGCTGCACACATTTCAAAAGCCGATTAAAAGCCTGTTTGGATGCATCTGCTGCCAGGAAATCAGCTTTCTCCAGGAGAAGTGTGGCTGCTGAATTTGGGTCACAGGTCACCGCCTGCTGTGACATACCTACGCAGACAGTGACCCTGATGACTGAGCTTGGTAGCAGGAAAAGAGACGGACTTTTGAAATATGTTTTGACCAAATCAATCAAGCCTTATTTCTTAAGTGCATCTTCATTTATATTTATTTTTTAAAAATACATAAAAAGGCTTGTTTATATTTTACAAGCAAGCCTAGTAAGGGATTGCAGAAAACACTGCAGTCCATCCTTTAACTTTACAACTGTGCTCTACTTTGTGTTAGTCTGTCATATATCATCCCAATAAAATACACCAAAGTTTGGCTTTATTCTCAAACTTTGTTATTAATATGTTATCAGGTTGTGGAAACTACTGATTGTGAAGCCACAAAGTTATTTACTTACTTCTAAAGTTTTTACTCTTTGTATTATCGTATTATTTCAATACTAGAACCCTAACCTTAACCGTGTATTCACAGGAGTATACACAGGCTACAACACTCTGAATATGGCGCTGTCCTTACCTGAGGATGGAGTTGTGGTAGCATGTGACATCAGTGAAGAATACACGAATATCGGCAAACCGTTCTGGAAAGAGGTACAGTAACCATCTATTCTCTTGACTGAAATACAGCAAGTGGCATTCTGGACTTAATCAGCTGTATATGATTAAGTGCACAACTGCAAAACGTCTGTAGTTGTGTCGACATTGCTCAATATGCTTCTATGAGAAACCATTATCCAGCTTGCTGCGATGAAACAGCTGGTTCTGCTGGAAGCAAGCAGTGAACTGAACCAAACTGAACATATGCCTGGTGTAAATGTAAGTTTCTGAAACTGATTTTCTGTATTAATGTTTGTATTTTTGCTTATAGGCTGGAGTTGAACATAAAATCGATCTCCGCATTCAACCAGCACTGCAAACTCTCGGTACCGTGCTTCAAGTCTTTGATAACAGGAATTTGACAGAAATTGTACTTCAGATGTTGGAAAAGTGACTGGGAAGTATTCATTTTATAGAAACAGAAAGTCCTCATGTCATTTATTACTTTTTTATTGTTTGTTCAATATGCAAATATACTTAAATCTCAGAAAAGCCTCTCTGGGTTGTAAGGAGCAACTCATCAGACACGCAACACGTTACAAATGTGGTTTAGTGCAAGTTTGAGTCTATGAATTTGAGTATCTATGAAAAAGATCAAATAAACTTCAAAATGTTATTCCCATGTAGAATCTCATAAGAGCGCCAGGTATAGTCTCACTGTTTAACTTAGTTTCAAATGTGTTGATACCAAAAAATCGACATGAGTAACAACGGCTAAATTGGCTATAAATTTGAAACCATTTGAATTCAGTCATGAGTAAGACTGAATCTTAAATTCCTCTAAATATGAGAACAAAAGCTTGGCTTTGTTGCATCCAGAGATTATGCAACAGAAACAATACTGTTTCTATACTGTGTCTAGTGCAATAACTCCAACAGTAAGGGGTGAAAGACTTACTACCTAAACATACACACATTTTCACTAATGTTTGTATTTTGCTTTAACAGATGAACTCCTATCTTCCGGACAGGCCGAAACGTTTGACTTTGTCTTCATTGACGCAGACAAAGTTAATTATGACAATTACTACGAAAAGTCTCTACTACTGTTGAGGAAAGGCGGCATCATCGCTATCGACAATGTGAGAGCGTCACTGAAAACAGGAGCGTTTTTTTTTCCCATTTATAATGGATAATGATACATGTTTGTGGTGTTTTCAGGTGCTGTGGGGTGGGAGGGTGCTGAATCCGTCTCCCAATGATGCCGACACGGTTGCGATTGACAAGCTGAACAAGAAGCTGCACAGAGACATCCGGGTCACTTTGAGCATGCTCACAGTGGGAGACGGCCTGACGCTGGCAGTGAAACTGTAGATTTTCCATCATGTCTTTGAAACCATTGCGAGCGCTAATCTGGATAATGTTAAAGTCACATGCTGTATGAATGATATGATGTGTTAATTCTTTGGAGTTTCTGCCTAAACAGAACTTTCACATTGGTCTTTATGTCCGTTAATCCACTGAATCTGATTAAAGTGAAACATTCCTTTTGAATTACACCAAGTTGCCTTTTGTAATAAAATTCAGTGGAGAACAGTCTTGATTTCAAGATTTTATTTTGCAGGTAGACACACGCCAACATACAGCCTGCTCTTTTAGTGTCGTCTCTAAAACGGAAGAGAACTTGATTTTGATTCAATGAGGAAAACTTTCGCAATGCCAAGCAACTAAAGGCAAACTAAAAAATGTGACGCCACAATAGAAGGTTCTACTGGAAATAAGTGAGGAGCAGCAAAATTCCACCAGGCAGTACAACTCTACCAAAATATGCAGAGATAATAGGAGCAAGAGCTTAAATAAAAGTTATATATTCTACTGTGCAAAATATCAGTTGTACATTCTACATAATCACATTGCAGCAGAATATTAAGGTTCTGAAACCACTTTTGGATTGTCGAACTAAACAAGCTGGGGCATTTTTCTGTTGTGTGGGATAAATTGGCAGAAGGGGAAAGTAGCTGATAAATAAATACATGTGGCTGAATCACAATTACAGGAGGTTGGTGGAAATGCTTGTTTCCATCTCATAGGTGCCTGCGTATTGGGACTCTACTGTGTTTGGCCTCGTCGTTAAAATATCCGTCGCTGAGCGCACAGGATCTGCTGATACTCTTCTGAAACTGTGAAGCGCTTCTTTACGCCTCCAGCTCCAGGCCTAGACCAACCTTGTGACCACCAGCATTGATATTCTTCCCATCCACTAATGCTGAGAGGGTTAGCTTCATACCTGCACAAAGAGTTGAAAGTTGAATGATATTCAGTTTTTAAGATTTCTCAACTCTCTAGCTTTGAGACGGTTCTTACCAGGCCGCAGGGTCTGGGTGTATCCAACTCCTACCAAGCTGGAATTATTCACCTTAGCCTGAAGAAAAGGAAACAAATTCTCTTGATTTCAAAAAGGTGAAATCCAGATCAAAGACTGGTGCAACTCACTACATTAGATTACAGAGAAGTTTATTTATTTAGGCTAATTAGTGCTATGAATGGCTTCCAGCTACAAAAAAAAAACTCAACATTTGGTTTGACAAAATTTAGATTACACAAGAATTAAGTGTTTTTGATTGAGAAATGTTATGCTCTACTCTTATCATGGAGAAACTGCTGACTTGGCAGTTATAAACAACATCCACAAGGAAGGTTGTTCAGAGTACTGCATCCTCAAATTTAAAAGGGATAAACACAACTTTAAGAAGATTGTTCAGCAAAACACGTTCAAGAAATTCACAAGTCGGTGCCTCAGATGCGACAGGACAGTTCGCAAATGTGGCACATGTTTACAGATTACATTAAGTGATAATGTAGGAAGCCTCGATTTCTCAGGGCTGCAGTTATCCCTGTTACTTTCTGCCATGTTTTTCTTCCTCCAAGCTTTCCATTGACATGCTTGGATACAACATTCTGAAAAGGCAAAGGTTTTTTTGCAATACCCACAAGATTTGTTTTATAAAATCAGAATTTTTTTTTTTTTTTTTTTCAATAAGCTTCGGATAAGCTACAAATTTAAGTGTTAAGGTATCACAGTTATATTATCACTGCTATATGAGTTTAGGCAACTTCAAACTCACAAGCTGCTTGAACTGCTTTGAATATTAGCCAACTCTTCAAATACATGTAGCGATGCTCTCAGAGCGTGTAACACATTTAGCTGCATTTGTTTATTGTGGTAAATTTTTTTTTAAAGAAGGAGATCAGGATGTTCTGGGAGAGCCAAATAGAAACTACAACTAATGTGTTTTTGCCAAAGCAGAAAATGTAACCATTTGGAACCTTTTTTTTTTTAATAAACCCATGTTGTTGGTATAGAAATAATTGTTTTCCCCAGAAGTTGGATTGACGTCTCATTATCTGGGATCTATGTCCAAACTGAATCATCAATCATAATAATTAACATATACACACATTTTACTTTTTTTTTTAACTGAAATAAAATGAACTTTTCAACAATATTTGAATTTGAGATCTACAGGCAAAGCTGCACTTACTGATACAGAGGCACTAGAGTCTAACTGGTATTTAGCAGCAATTCCGAAGCGGGTGCCATTGCTGCCAGCGGACCAGGAGATGTTCACAGCCGTCTCCAGGTCCTTGTTTACCTTCTGATAGATAGAGGCACCAAACTCTGAACCATCATTTCTGTGTGTGGGGGAGGGGGGGGAGGATGAGCACAATACTTGAAAGTTAAAAACTTTTAAATATCTACACCTAAAACAAAATCAAGACGTTAACATATTTGTGAATGTTATTCATTTTGAGACCTACATATTGGTGTGTAGCTGGAAGTCCCCTGTCTTGTATCCAATAGCAAAGTTGCTCTGAGCCATCTTAGATTTAGCCGAGTCAAAGGTCATCTGGTAGCCACCCAGCCAACCCTCGTATCCAACCACCGCCGCTGCATGAATAGTTGGACCGGCAAAGTCTAAGTCCACATCGACTCCAGCGTTGACGTATTCCCGTTTATACACCGTCTTGATTTTACCGCTCTTCTTCCTGTGGCAATACAACAGAAGATGAGCACTGAGAATATACACAGAAAGAAATCTCCACTTAATAAGATGCAATTGAAATCCAACTTGCCCAGTGTTGGGTGAAAACGTGTTTTCAAATTGAAGTTTCAGTCCCTTGGTGACCTGTTAAAAGGAAGAATCTGCCATAAGAAATTTAAAACCTTCTTCAAAGTGGTGGACGAATCACAAGAGGAGCAAAGTTTCCTCCATTTACCTTATCCTCAATACAGACTTCTGTCCCCAGAGTGTTTTCCGTGGTCCACTTCTCTGTGAAGGTCAGCCCATACTCAGCCAACTTATACTTGGTTTCCAGAGTGCCAGTGACCTTGCTGGTGTCTATGTTTGAGGAGCCAGATGTTTTAAATTCCTGAAAGGACCATAAAAGAAATTTACAAAAAGCTGAAGACAATATAGATTGGAAAGTTTCTTTATCTTTCAATGCTGGAAATATGAGGCCAGCCCTGATGGCAGTTATTTCAGAAACTACTATACATTTGTTTCAAAGAAGCAAAAGCACAAGAACAAATGTTTCTGGCACCTTGCTGAATCAATCTATGAAGAAGAAAATTAATGCAAAATAGGAGCTGATTGGTACCTGCAAGCCTATTGAATAAAGTGGACACTCAGCATAATTTCACAAAAACTTTAAAAAAAAAAAAAATTATGCATTGAGGAAAATAGTTCTAAACCTACAGTGCAACAGTATGTAGAACCCCTACCAAATTCTATAAAATAAATTTTGCTTTTGTTTTAAAGGACTTAAAAGTTTTCAGAACTTTCTAATTCATAATCCACAACTTCCTGTTTCTCTTTGTTGTAAATTAGACATGACACACTGATCTTGCCATAGCCACAAGACTGGTCAAGGACCTGTGATGGGAGTTCATCTTACCACTCCATTTGAAGATGTGGTCTTCACATCAAGCTTAATCGTTCCAAAACCTGTAGAGACAGAGACAGTGAGCAGCTGCATCCAGCGCACACCTCCTGAAAAACACTCATCTTGTGTCTAGTTACCATATCCTTTGTTGAAGATATCCTTTGCTGATTTCCCAAGGTCAGCATATGTTGGAGGAATTGCCATTATGTCTATTGGAAAAAGGTTTCAGAAGAGACGGGTTAGGAAAATAATAAATAATTCATCTGTGAAATTGCATATATGGGTCACCAAATATAAAAACTTATCATTCAAGACTTGTCTCTTTTAAACAATATCTAAAACAAACATTTTATGGACAGCATTTTTGTCATGACACAACCACAAACTTTAATGGATTTTATTGGGATTTTAAAGGTAGGCCAACACTATGTAGTGAATAAAAGTGAAATGAAATAATGAATTGTAATCAAACTACAGCCAGAATTACTTTCCATAGCCCTGGCTATGGTTAGGATCGTCATCCTACTGGAAGGCGAACTTCTATGATAGCGTCGAGTCTTTAAAGTTTTCTCTCAGGACCTTGTATTAAGCTCCATCTTTATGATCACATTTCCTGATCCTGCTGAAGATTGGTAGCTTCACAGTATAATATTGCTGCCAGCATGTATCACTGTACACATGGTGTCTCTAGGGTGAGAAAGGCCATATTTGTCAAGTGCGTGACCAATAGCTGTCCTGTCAACATATTTTCCCACCTAAGCCATGGATTTCTGCAGCTCCTCCAAAGTTACAACTGACCTCTTAGATCAGGGGTGCTCAAGTCCAGTCCTCGAGAGCTACCATCCTGCAACTATGAGATGCATCCCTGCTCCAACACACCTGAATCAAATGAATGGCTCCTTACCAGGCCTGTTCATAGCTGAGCCTGGTCTACTGGAGTAAGGCTGCATCTAAAAGTTGCAGGACGGTAGCCCTCGAGGACTGGACTTGAGCACCCCTGTCTTAGATGCTTCGCTGACTAATATAGTCCTCACTCTGCTTGTCAGGTTAAGTGGATGGCCATGTCCTTAGACAACTGCAGTTATCCAGTAATTCACAATTCTGCAATACCTAATGTTAGCCTATCACATAAAATCCCAACAAAACACAGGGACGTTTGTGTGCGCCTAAAAAGTACGAAAAGGCACAAAACGCCAACAATCACAACAGACTAGATATCACTCATCATTTCTAAATGCAATTTAGATGCAGACAGGAGGAATGATTATACAGGCTTCCTTTCTACATAAATCATCTGAACAGCTTGAATAAAAGTGGACTGACGGTACAGCTCGGGCACCAATTGACTAAGTTAAATAGTCAAGGTTAAACCGAAAGGCTCCAGCTTCCCACAGCCTGCTGCCATAAATACGAAGTCACACCTTGTCCTCATGTTGCTAATGTGCTACCTTTTGAACAGTAGATGTCAAATTTCAGCTAGCATTTTACGACAGGAAGAGCAACTGATTATCATGTTGCATTGAAATGATATATATGGACAAATAATTTCAATTTCACTCAATCGGAATGGTTTTATTCGGACTATTTTTGTTCATTTTCGACGTGAATCAAGCTAGCTTTCGCCCATGATGATCCGCAGTCTGAGTATCTCGTTCCCACTGTTATGAAGGAGTTTCGGAAAGTGAGCCAGGGGGGCGTTTTACGGCTTTCAAATTAGGTAACCGGTCCCTAACAAGCTTATATGTCAGCAAAACACGAAAAAATGAACGCATGGGAGCGAACTACTTACCAAGAATAACGGCTACTCGGTCTACCGGTGAGATTAGCAAAGGTTGGAGGCAGCCGGTGTAAGGACGATATGGAGGAGATACTGCATAGACACCCTGTTGACCTCGGCACCGAAGGACCCCAGAATAAAGCTGTTGAATGAGCGCCTGATGAAAATCAGACGGAGATGGAAATGTTGTTGCCCTTTATCTAGGAAATTTAGGAATCTATTTTACGAATTACTCAACATAAAATGTAAAAGATTTTATCTTTGTATGACGAATTTTTATTTGGAGGACACAGGCAATAGAAAGATATCTACGTCACCATGGTAACTAATATATGCTAATACGTAGCCATAAAGTTAATGTGATGAATCACGTGAAGCTTGATTTAAAAAAAAAAATACAGATGTCCACATATATATATATGTATATATATATATGATTTTATTTTATTATTTTTGCATTAAGTGTTTCCAAAGATGTTTTTGTTCAATTTTACAACAGTTGGAATTAAATTCGAAATGCTATAAGATAATATATAAGATAAATATGGCATTTTAAATCAGTGTTTAACCGATTTATCATGGGGAATAATTGTTGATGACGGATGGGTCATTCCTAAAAAGGTTATCCTTTTAATTAACAGTGTTAACCTACAATAAAACTATAATATCTGGCAGGATCAACTTATTTATTCTAAAGACTCAGCAAATCACCCCTAGAATTAATTTATCTGCTGAAAAGAGTCATCCTGTGTGAAATTGTGAGTGTAAATAGTGTTGCTCTGTAAAGGTCTCAGAGGTTTGTTTGCAAACATTATCGTCAAAACCAGGTAAAAACACTAGAAAGGTCAGGGATAAAAATCTAGAGACATTCAAGTGTTGAATATGTAAAAATTCCATTATCTAAAAATGGAAAGTGTATGACAACTACAAACCTATCTAAATGCAGCCATCCAGGTGAGGACCGCATTAATCCAAGCAGCCAAGAGGCTCGTGGTAACGCTGGAGGAGCTGTAGCAGCTCACAGCCCAGGTGAGAATCTATGTTTGAAGAACTCCACAAATTTTATATTTAGAGTGGTGATAGAGCAATTGTTCAAAGAACCCTGATTTAAAATAGGCAAAAATGTAATAGACTGGCAAAATATGAGAAAAGAGGTGGGAATATGCCAGACAACTAGCACTATACATCACCTTGTGATTAATCAATTCGGATTAATTTTCAATTAATCAGAATTGAAAATCGCTGTTCACATAGTCTTAACTTTAAGGCATGAAGTCGTGCTAAAATGTATTTTCTTTCAAAGATTGTACAATAGACAAAGACAAAAAAGGGGTTTTTTTTCCAGTTCTTTAATGAAAGAAATGACTGACCAAAATAAGCGATGAGGCGCTGAACACATCAACCTTTCTGAATGAAAGAATATTTTGAATTGTTCTATACGTCATGTTTCAGATAATCTGCAACGACAACATTCTCTCCATGAAAGAGCACAAATCAAAGTCTACACTTAACACACTGTATTTCAAGCATACAATTCAACATAACTGTAAACATTTCTTTCAATGGACATGATTCTGCAATTGTGGAGGGGAAGTATAAAAATATCTATTGACGTTTAAAAAATAAATATACACACATACAATAACATCTCTCTTAGGGGTTAGTTTTGTAGTGATTAAAGAAAAAGGAATAATATCAGAAAGCGCACAAAAATTGGTCTTAGTCTTGTAATTTTATAGTGCATGGAGACTTCTTTCATCTAAAATTACACAGATATCAACATGAAATCTGAAAACATTTTGATGGAGTGAAATCTCTTAATTGGCAAGGGAATACTTAAGACATATTTTAGAGACAGCAGAAAAGTTTTCTTCTCAAGGATTTGGCTGATAATGACATTTTTTAATAAATTAGATCTTGTTAAACAGTGAAATAAAATATGATCTCAGGAAACACAGATATTGACAATTTCCATGCCTAAAGATCACAAATGTCAACTAACAGCATGACTTGTGTCAGAAGCTCCAAAATATTTAATCCTGTCGACATGAAAAGATTTCCCTCTTGCTGTAACTTCACTGCGTTCTTTTAAGCAACACGACTGAGCTTACAGTGGATCTTGCCTAATTCATCTAAAAATTGTTGCCATCATGAAGCAAATTAGAGGTGGACTCAAAAACTAACAGAAGGTTTGGCTCTGAGCATAACAACCGGTGTCTTTGTCAAGGATGTCACAGTTGGCAACTTCACAAAACGAGACTAAAAAACCCAGGTGAGTCGCAGTTTGTTATCCAATCAGCCGCTTCATCATGGCAGGTCTGGAGAAGGGCCAGCAGTACTCGTTGGGGACGGGCCCGTTGACGTTGCACTCAAAGAAGGAGAACATGGGGAACCAGATGCGGGCTCGCCGACTCTGCTGGTACGCCCGGGTGTTGGCCAGAGTGTGGTAGTACAGGAAGAGTCTGGTAGTGATATAGAAGGCAATGAACACATCAATGGAGTAGTGTTCATGGGCAGCCAGGATGAAGAAGATCCCAAACAGGTTGAGGACCCAAGACAAGGTGTGAATGAAGTTCCAGCTTCGTGGAGTGTCTGAGCGAATGAAAAGAAGAACGTATCTGTTAATATTACCCATAAATGCTTCACGTTGGAGGTGAAATTGTAAAAAACCCCAAAAGGATTCCATTTTAATTCATCCCCAGTAGATATTTTGTAGAAACACATTTAACTATATCTGGAAAAACTTTTCAGATTTTTCTTTACAAAATAGCTAAAGTTCAATCAAACATTTTCAGATTCTCTACTGGACTTTTGTCTGGACTTTGACTGGGCCATTGTAACATGAATTTGCTTTGATGTAAACCATTAAATTTAAGCTCTCGCTGTATTTTTAGAGTTGTAGTCCTGTTGTAAGGCTAACTTATTCATCAATCCATTAAATTTTATATATACATTTAACTAATTTTATTTGAAATATTATGCTGCAAATGTTCTTGTAATATAGTGATTATAATTTTGGAACCTCCAATCCCTGCAGTTCTGTAAGGCGGAGGTTCTGTGATGTGGGACTCTCTCTTCCTATGTCCCTGGGAACTTTAGAGTGCATGACATCACAAACTCTCTAACATTAAGAGACTTTTAGTTAAAACTGGTCAAGGATGAAACTTTTTTTTTTTTTTTTTACCAAAAACAGGTCATAATCAGGTCCAGCAGGATCAATTTATTTTCAGATGAGATTTTGTTACTAAAATAAAAATAAATCCATTTTGCTACTTTTTATATATTTTTTACCAGGGGTGCCAACAATTGTACATGAAATATATTTTGTTTTACTCACACTCAGTGACAAAGAAGTTGAGCATTGTGAGGACGACAGTATGGCCACTGAACATGTAGTCCCCACATGTATGCACACCAGTCAGGCTCATCCCAAAACCACTCCAGATGGCCACGGCCCGCTGCAGTTTGGCCCACATGTCGCCATAAATCTACAATGACGGAGGAAGTGAGACCATTAAATATCGTTGTATGTAAGACAGCACGGAAATGGATGAAAAATTGACCCGTTTTACCTTTCCTGTGCACTGCAGATGTTGCCCAGGCACCGACAGGGAGGTGACAAACATGGTTATACACCGCAGCATAAAAACTGTCCCCATCAGGCTGCACATGCGTCGCAAAAGGATGGACCTGCAAGTCAATGCAAACAGGGAATTGAGCTCTCATCCAATGTCAGTCTTTATTGTATTTTTCATCCAAACAAAGGGCTTTAGATATAAGGAAAACAGTAGACAATAAGATAACTGCAAAACAATCTATGAGTTAAACCAGGGTGAATGTGGGAGAAAAAAGTACAGAAATGTGAAACTTCCAACAGATAAATTTGAAGTATTGAACTATGTGTTGCTGTTGAGATAGAAGAGGACAAACAAAAGACACATGGACTAAAATCCTGATAAAAGTGTTAAATCTCTCAAAAAAAAAATAAATTACAGTTTGAATCACAATTAAAAAGACAACTAAATAAATAACTAGAAAAACTATTCAAAATCCATATTAAGCCAAACTAAAGAAGCAATAATCTCCACCATCTAGAAACCTAAACTGTTCACTGATTGATTACATTACCTGTGTTTATGCAGCAGCAGAACCAGCAGCCAGATGTTACAGAGAATCACCCCACAAGCCTCGGCCATAGCAAAGGCCCAAGGTATTCTTGGCACGCTGTTGAAAAGTGTAAAATCAATTTTTTTTTAAACAAAACACAAAAAATATCTGACACGTCTTCAACAAAAAATAAAAGAGATGAACCTGTGTTGTGGACATACAGAATAACTTTAAAAAAGCTGAAAGCATTATTTTATTACCAGCTGCCTGACCAAAAAGACAGAACATGCTTCTATTTTCCTTTAGCCACAAGGCCTTGCAAAGTGTTGACACCCCTTGAACTTTTCCATCACTACCACAAATTTGAATAAACTCTGTGAGCTGGACCAGCACAGATTAAAGCATACTGGAAACGTTTGCAAAACAAATCTAAAAGTATTTTATGCTGATTTAGTTTTATTTTTTGTTCAATCCATCACTGGGTACTTGTGTGAGATTTATTCAGCTGTTGGAACATACTAATTGATTTTAAGGCTTTGAACAGAAAACAAAAACATTTAAACACAACATGAAGAAATTGGGGTGTGTTTCAAAACTGAACACGACTGAAAATGTTTACTTTCAAGTATTCTTCTCCTTCAAGCTGCTCATTAAGAAGAAAATCATTGGACTAAATTGGGGAAATAACTGACATCAGCATGTTTTATTTCCCCAAACGCATCCTGAAGCAGCTCCCTGAAATCAGCTGTTCTCTGATCAGGCGGAGCATTTCCATGAAAACTCAAAGCCGCGTTTTAACAGTAGATCACTCCTCAAACTAGGTCAGTTTAAAAACTCTTTGCAATCTCTTGGAAGCCGAGTTTCCTCTTCAGGAGTTTGTGAGGACAACAAAGGACAGAAGACTGCAGTAGTAACATCAAAAATATAGATTCTTGTTTCACCCACTCTGCCGCACTTCATAATTGATAATGTCTTTATGTCACAAATCAGGATTCGTGAGCACTAACCTGTCGAGGAAAATGTCAGGCAGTGGTGGGTAGGTCCGCATGTCGGGCACCCTTTCGTGTACAATGACCATGACGAAGGACGTGAACCCGAACACAAACACCACGTAGACGGAGCTGAGCACCGTCTTCCAGTATTCAGGGTCCAGCCGCCTCATCTGCTGCTTGTATTTCCCGTTGGTGTACTGCTGGTACTCCTCCCCCACTGGAGCCGTGTTGGTGCTGTCGCAGTCTCTGCCCGGGTCTCCGTTGCACAACCACTCCAAGTTGCTCCCAGAGCTCGACGGAGAGAGGCCGTCGAAGGGGACGCCCAACTCTTCCAGCACGTCCATGTTCTGTTTCTGCAGCTTGCGGATGGACATCATCAGCCTCTTGATGTCGCCCAGCACCTTGAGCTCCAGAGGCGGCGAGCGCAGGTCGTACTCGCTGAGGGCAAGCAGGCTGGTGCCATCCAGCCGGTGTTTGTTGCACAGCAGGTCCACGTAGTCGCAGAAGCCTTCTTCCTTTAGCCACCTGGCTACGTGTTTAGGCGCCCAGTGACGGACGCTAAGCTGGGTCATTTTCTTCTCACGCCGAAGGCTGAAACAACGAGACTTCAATGTGAACGCAAAGTATTTACTGTGTCTGCAACACCGAACAAGGCTAAGAAGGAGAAGCAAACTGATCAGGTTATTGGTAATAAATAAATATCTTTAAGGACCGACCTGGAGATTATGAGTTTCTTTTTTTCTTAGAATAAACAATATGCCGTTTGAGTGAGATAGCAGTTTTTAAAATCCAACAGAAAAATGCAATGATTGCATTCTTACTCACATTTTCGAGTCAAAGTAAGATGGAAACGATTAATCTGATTAATCATGATGAGTCAACTGTTGAAAGGAAACGCTGAGTTCTTTTAAATCAAGACAAAAAACATTTGTTTAAAGTCACCTTTGATTAATAATACCATTGACAAATTCTAATCTGGATCACAACTTTTCATGACTTCTCTTTATTTTGCCACTGATACAATTTTGCTTGTTTATTGCGTTATGTCTTCATCATGTAAAGCACGCTGGACTGCCTTGCTGGACTGTGCTGTGCATGTAAACTTGACCACATATTTCTCAGAGGAAATGGTAGAGAAAAAGAATAGTTCAGTCATTTAGTAATCAAAACTCATGCCCACATAGAGGAACTGACGCGTTCTTTTTGTTAAATATATCAATAAAGTCAATTACGCAATGGTAGGAATTTCCCATACTTCCACTTTTGAAGGGAAATCAGTCTCCAAGAACGCAAGGCAAGCAGAGTAGAGAATAACCAATATTAATCAAATTTGTGACAAAGGTAAACAAGACTCTTTTAAAAAAATAATTTAGAGTACCGGGAATGGTTCAATCAGCTGGGCCCTTGAAAACAGATTTGTCATTTAAAACTACATTTTTGTCCTATCGACAATCTAAACATACTCAGAATAAAATTAGTTCTCTTTTTTTAACCATTCATTTTAATAACATGTAATCCAGGGAGAATTGCTGAAGTTCAAGTTACCTTTAGACAACAACAAATTTTATGTCAACATTACTAAACAGGTGTTGAAAGTTAATTATTGATTGCACATTCTTAAACTGCAGAATAATCATCAAAAGATTGCTTACAAAGCTTCATTTTTAAATTAAGCCATTCATTAGTGGTATAAGAACTTACACCAAAGTTCTGTATTTTTAGAGGACTGAATCTCATCACTACCTACTTTGACTATGAGGCTGTATGTACTGTATGAGGGAAATGTCATTTAACTTTTCTTGGAAACTACACCCTCAACACATCAAATATGAGAAGATACTGAGGCATCTTTTATTTGTAGAGTTGAGTGCCTGCTTTCCAAAATCCTCCATTCACAGCAGCTCAAATCACTGGTAAGCAAATATGCTGAAGAGGAAGTCTAAGTCACCACTTCTGTGAGCTCAGTTTTTATCCTGCAACTTGACCTGAGCGGTCAGGTTGTATGCAAACACAATTTCTGTCTGGTGAAAACAAATCTAAGCATCGCCTGCGATCTATGTCTTAAAAGGACATAGATCCTAGCTTAATCGAGCTAACGGACGGTAGCTTTCACTCACCAGTTTGAGACGCACCTGAAGAAGACACGGAGCTTCTTTACTCAGCTAACTAACTAACCGGCATCTCTCGAAAACTAACCGACACCCTGTTAGCGGAGCATGGAGCAACACGAGCTGGGAGGAAATCATTTTGGCCAAGATTCGCGCTGACTAGCTTACTGTTGACAAGCCAGTGCGCTAATGTGGGGAATAGACGCGCACTTAAAAAAAAAGAAAAAACAGTAAGAGCTTTAGCTCCACCTGATCAACACTGACACCTGGTGGTCAAAGTTGATACTGCAGCGTTTTTCGGCATCAGTGTTTCTATGCCATACTGTAAAATTACAAGAAAATGTTGTAATTTAATGATTGTTTTCTTAACAGTTGGGATAGTGTTCTGAGGTTTAAAAACTTTATCAAATCCAATAAGAATCCTTGTCATTGTGGAAAGGGTTTTCTTTTTATGCAGGTAGCTAAATTAACTACTACTATTATTATAGGGCCTAATTTTAGAATATGTACTTCTTTGTTGGCCAGAAAAGCCTTCCAAGTCAATTTGGATTTAAAACTATCTTCACTGTTGTATGACATTGGGCTAGGTGGATCCAGGGTTGTTTTTGAATATCTTAACCAGTTTTCTGTCCTGAGAGGTAGAATAAAATTGCAACATTTGGTTTTATTTATTTATTTGTTTGTTTGTTTGTTTCAAACAGGTTTTAAAATAAAACAATAAAACAAACAATCAATAGGACAGGGAAAACACATGCATTCATAACTTAAAACAAAATAAGTAGTTCACCACTACTGAAGGTTTTTTTTTCTTCCTTTGTTTAACATTTAAATGTCATTTGTTTCCATATTTAGGATAAATGTCTAGATTTGATGTATTATTTATTTTGTTCTTTGTTTCAAGTTTGGGTTTTTTCTTCAATTAAGAAATTCTTGTGCATGTATATACAAAATTATAAAATTAACAACAGTATTATAATTTATGTATTCTGTCGCTCATTTATTTATTCACTTGTTTTTGTACTGCAAAAAAGTAAGTCAGTCACAGTGGTCTAAACTTGACATTAAGAAAATAGGTCAGTGTTTTAATTTTAGAACAGAGCCACCTGTCTATGTCAGTACTAACATGGCTGTAGTAAAGCCTCAACAGTTTAGAAATAAAAAATTTTATCCTCAGGGAACCTAGAGAATAAATCATCCGAAGTGGTAGTTTTTGGAGTAGTATTTTAGTGGACATACATTTAATATTTTGAACACAGAATTTCTCAAAATGCAGGACAAAAGCAGTGCAGTTTCCTGTGTCACTGCCTCTCTAAAAGAACTGCAGAAGGTTTTGTATGGAGGTAAGAGATTTGGGAACCACGTGGATGAAGTTTGGCCGAGCCTCTACATTGGGGACATGTAAGTGTTAACTTCCACAATATTCGTTTCTCATCCAGTCCCGTGCCGAATATTATGAATGTTTGCTTTCTCCTCAGGTCAGTTGCCAATGACCGCTACAGTCTGTGGAAGCTGGGAATTACTCATGTTGTGAATGCAGCTCATGGGAGGACATACTGTCAGGGAAGTCGTGACTTTTATGGAGCCACAGTGGAATATTATGGAGTCCCTGCTGATGACTCACCGAGTTTTGACCTTTCTCGCTATTTCTTGCCAACTGCTGAGTATATTCACGACTCACTCAACACGAATGGGGGTAAATACCTGTCAAGTTGCCTTAGTTTCATTATTTAAGGGAATAACAATAATGTCCTCCACTTTAATTTGTTTTCTTCCACTGTAGCTCGGGTGTTAGTGCACTGTGCAGTCGGAGTGAGCAGGTCTGCCTCACTGGTGTTGGCTTACCTCATGATCTACCATTCTTACACCCTGCTGGATGCCATCAATAAGGTCAAAGAGTGCAGGTGGATTTTCCCAAACAGTGGTTTCCTAAAGCAGCTGTGTGCTTTGGATCTGAAACTACAAAATACTTCTGCTAATGGGACTTAAGACAACAGTTTTCTTCAGGAAGAGTGGTGCTGTGTGTATCTGCCTGCAGAGGTTGACACAAAGCTGGCCAGGGGCAGAAACAAACTAAGCTGCTGCAGGGCGCCTCCAGGCCAGCAGGGGTCCCCCAAGAACTCCTCAATTCTCATGCAGATGTTTGATATTTGTTTTTCAAGAGTAAGCGTTCCTTGTCATTTGTCCTAATAATTTCAAAATAGGCAAACTGGTAATCTATATTATTATTTTCATTTTAGAAATGTAATTTCTTTAAGATTTACATGTATTTAAAAACTTGCAAGTTGTCATCACACAACGGACAAACTTCCCGATGAGTTCAGTTACTTCTGCAGTTATACCCATGCTGGAGTCACAGCAGTTGTAAATGAATCTAACAAGTAATTACAGGTTGTAATTTCTGGGACACACGACTAATTAAACTCGTTCCCGCTTGCTTGACTCCACTGAGTCTGCTTGAAACACAGAACAACAGAACAAATGTGTTGGTCAGTGAAATACTCTGCAGGATATGTCTGGCTTTCTGTCTGTTGTCATTTACACAACATTTTCTGAAATGCAGACTACTGATGAGGTGAAAAACTGTGCTGTCTGTTGTTTCCAAGTCAGTCACATCAGGGAGGAAGTGACTCAGGATCATCAATACTCTTCACCTGAGTAGTGCAGAAAATGAAGCAGCAAGAGGGGAATCAGAATTTGATCAACTCGAAAAAAATAAAACCTCTTTACGAGGAGATGAGAAAGGCCGGCACCCGAAACTACCACCCTCTCCAGGAGACCGGCATTGATGAGAATGGTTGCCTCAAAAGCAAGGGTTATATTCAAGCAAAGATAGAGGCCAAGCATGTCTTCAGGGGCTTCAATTTTTTTTTTTTTTCAAACCTCCAGCTATGGATACACCTGGGACTTCTTTATTTATGAGGAGAAAACAGCACAAGAAAATGACTCAGTCATGACTCTTTGACAAGGTTTATAAAAACATCATTGCTAGGCACAGGCTACAAATAGTCCCATCCTATTCAGAGATTTCCTATAGCAGAGGATCATGGTGTGTTACCTTAAGTCAAAAGGCAATGCCTTTGCTCCTAGACCTCCTCAAGGCGGCATTTGTTGGCTTCACTTCAGCTCACTCCTTTATCCAGTACATAGACACCTGCAATGTCTTCCTTTGCTCCATCATCTACACAACAGTGACACAGGAAAGTGAAGGACAGCAGCGGCTACTGAACAAAGAACATTCCAATTCCTCTTTTCATCAAAGATTATCTAAGTTCTTTGAAGAGGCAAATCAAGATCTCCACAAAATCCAGAAGCGGTATAGAACATTTTTCTTCCAGGTTTTGACGTTGCAATCGTGAACGTCTTCCTTCTCTTCAAAGAGCTCTGCTCAGCTGACCATTCATGTGACGCTCTATCACAGGAATATCACAGACTTTTAATGAGGTCAGTAACATGAGCTCTAAACTAAATCAATTCTACAGCTGAAATTGTGTTGTAGGAACGTCTCAACCAGGGTCAGATGAGTCAAGATATTCATTGATTCAAAAATATTTTATCACACTTCATACACACTTAGCTCGCTTTATTTTCCTCAAAAGATTAAGATTTTAGTAATAGTGCTTTCACTGAAGGGGGGAGATTTTATGTTGAATGGGAAGTTTTTGTTGAATTGTTGCTTTATTACCTAAAGGTAGTGAATTTGTGTGATGGTGAGCGTCATTAAGCAACTTCTCTAGTTCCAGACACAGTTTTGAACGTAGCTCATTATGATTTTCTCTCCTGAGTTCAGGGAGCTTAATTTAAGAAATCTGACCATTCAGCAAGTACCAAGAAAAACATTTGAGTTGTCACCTTTTTGCTGGTTTTGACCAAATAAGTTAGGCTTTCATAATGCTGTCAGCAGATGGTGGTATTGGCTTTAATAAGCTTAGCTGTGACTGAAAACCAAAGTTTATCAAGAAAGAAAACTAGAAATTTTGTTGCTTTAGTTTAAAGATTGTGCATCTAATGGGATAATAATGACTATATAGAGACCATTTGTTGGAAATTAAGCCAAAAAATAAACAACCCAATAAAAGGTTGTATCTATTGTGCTTTATGAATAATAAATCACAAGAATTAACCTGTGTAATTTCTCATTATTTCCTACCGCTCTAAATACAAAAAAGCTATTTCAAAGTGTTCATTCTGGTTCTTACTCTTTGGTATTCTATCTAGAACTGTTACCATCTGTCAGAACAACAACAACAACAACAAAAACTGAAGCAGAAATTTGCTCCTTAAGGTCTGTGAATCTCATTGCTAATAATTTATTTCAGAGAAATCCTGTTCTTGCAGCTCAGGTACAATGTTGTTCTAAGAAACACAATTTACGAAACACGTTTGAACATGGGTTAATTGCATGTATCCTACATTAGTGGTGGGAACTGTCACATAACAAATACGAAACAAAAGCCTGCCTTTAAATAATCCATCCATTACCTTCAGGTCAAAAATTACCCACAGACATTTTTTGACCCACTGAACACGTTCCATCAACATTTATGATCCAACAAGAGAAAAATTAGGACATTTTTAATGGCGTTACAGTGATGAAATAAAGTTTTCTTTCACTCACTCTGACAGCTCGAATGAGTTCAACCTGCAACCTGATAAGAGTTAAACATGACAAGCACATGCAAGCTTGTGCTTCACTCTTTTAAACCCAATTTGCTGCGATGTTTGCACGGCAGCATTTAACAAGCCACATGACGCAAAGTGATTCTGTTCAATAAATGCTGAGTTATGTCCAATATAAGCAGTGCTCTTTAACAGTTTGACCATAATTATGCCCAATTATCACTGCTTTATAGAATGATTCATCACTGAGTGAGGCTGATTAAATTAAAGTCCCATGGCGGTGTGTGAAAAGCAGAGTCCCTGCTGCAGCGTGTTGCTCTGCCCTCTGCATGGGTAAGACTACACGCTAGGTTAAGCACCAAATTGGGTAACTGTCCAGCGACAGCACCTGCTGGAAATGATCATCCCGATCTGGACAGAGACTGGGACTGCTTTGATAACAACAAACACTTTGGCCGGCAGTCGATCCAAGACTGGACTTTTGGACTTAAAATGCCAACTGTGAAAGACAAGGCAAAAGAATATCCGACTGTGAAGGACCTGCAGAAGGTTTTGGACGCTTGTAAGCTGCACCTCCACCAAATTGATGAAGTATGGCCAAATATATTCATAGGAAATGTGTAAGTAGTATTTAATTACATTTTTTATAGGATGGGACTGCATGTGCAGAGGTTCATTTAGAAAATTTGATTATCATAAACATTTGTTTCAGTCAGTATTTATTTGCACTTATGTTGATGATTCTACTTTAAAGCTAACAAAACTGGAAAATGATGTCTCAAATATTAGAATGATGCATAATTCCAATAAAATAAAGTCATTCAAAAATCTTATGCCCAACATGATGATGAGGAAGATTCCTGACTTGATAATTGTCCAGCAGACGTTCGCTGACAAAACCCACAATGAGGGCAAATGTGTCCGGGCGTATCAATGGAAAGTTGACTGGAAGGTAGAAAAGGGCCACTGCAACCTCAGGATGATTAAGTGAAGGATAGTCACGGTTTTAGGGGGAATACCAATGTTGCATCAATGTGTGGAGTTGCAATTGTTGCCTTCCTTACTTGAAGAGAAAGACTGGATTATAAAGTCCTCTTTTCAGATGAAAGTATATTTTTCATGTCATTTGAAATTCAAGATTCCTCATTCTGGAGGTGTGGTGGGGAAATAGTGAGGTTTCTACTGTCAGTCCCTTTGTGTTAAAAGGGAGTCAATCCTTTTATATGTCACCTCATACTAGCTCTCCTAAATAAATGACTCAAACCAATCAATTGGCCTTCTTTAGGTAAAATTGGCAATATGAACAAAATTCTACTGCTTTGGAAAAGCAGACTCTTATAAGATTAAACTGTTTATATTTCTGTGTAGAAATTGGGCCTGTTAGCGTTGCAAACTGCGATGAGATGATGTCTGTTATTTCTTTCTATATTATATTGATTGAGTTGATTAGTTGATTAGTTGAGCCATGTTTTGCTGGTGTTGATCCGATGTGTGTGATCAAGTCTAATGTCAGCGCGGCCATCGAACAGGAAATCTTTGAGCACTTTATGCTTCACTCTGCTGACAAGCTTAATAGAGATGCTGATTTCATTTTCCAGCAGGACTTGGCAACTGCCCACACTCCTAAAAGTGCCAATATTTGATTTAGTGGCCATCTAGTATCTCTGATCTCGACTGGTCAGCAAACTGGTCTGAGCTGCATTCCATAGAAAAGCAGTGGAGTATTGTTAGGAGAAAAATGAGAGACTCTTAAACAAATGGTATAAAGTTGCCTATGGAGAATCTATGGAGTTTAGTTCAAGTGATTAAGTGCTGAGTATATAAACTATACAGGTAGTTTTCAGTAAGCCATCATTTCTGCAATAAGTAATTTTTTAATTAGTGCGATATTATATATCATATATTATTTATCTATCAAACTAAATTTGGGATTTTCATCATTTCTCGTACATAATCAGACAACTGTACATTGGACCAACTGTACATTTGACAAGACTCTTCAAATATCTATGCACATGTGCAACATTTTCTGTGGCATTTTTTCCTTCCACTCAATTTTCCATTAAAATTTTTAAAAACCACACTGTTTGTGCAGCCAGTTTCTTTTTATTGCTCACCCTCCTTGTGAAGGGTGTCAGTGATTTCCCACTGGACACTTGTCAACTCCTCCTCACGACTTTGCATTTCATAGTCACAGTGTAGCATTTCATTAGCAAAACATATTTTTTATTGGCCCTATGAAATATTCCTTTTTTGTCAGAAGCTGAACTTAAGGGTTTCATTCGCTGTTAACAGCATTATCAAAATTAACAGAAACAAACATTTGAAATATATCCGTCCGTGTAATGTCGAGTAGAATATAAAAAAATTAATAATATAAATTAATCACTGTGACAAATACATTTTTCAATGATGTTCTAATTTGCTTACATCCAGCCATCACATTTTTTGAAGCTCTACCACATATTGTCATTCTGACAGAAAGCCATTGTGCTGTGATGCATAGCTTTCACCAACGTCTTGAACTTCTCTCTGTCTCTGTGTCTTGCTAGGGCAGTAGCCCAAAACAAGGCTGTCCTGCTGAATTTAGGCATAACTCATGTGTTAAATGCTGCTCACTCCAAGCAAGGCAGCCCAGGGAACCAAAGCTTTTATGGCAACGACTTTGTGTATTTTGGCATTCCAGCAGATGACTCAACTCACTTTGATCTGGACGTTTACTTCCAGCCCGCTGCGGATTTCATTCATAAAGCTCTGAAGTCACCTGGTGGTAAGAACTTTCAACAAACTTGATCCAGAACGAACAGAAGGAAAAGAAGCTTCCCCCCCACTTTTTTTTAAAATTCCTACACATAAAATCATTTGTTTCATTCTGTAAATTCTTAACAGAGTTAACCATCCATCTTTCAATGTCACCTGGCACCACAATGTAGCAGAGCTTGTACTGCTATGCAAATGTATGTTCACCCCGTAATAATAAGACTCTTACCTTGCTGAATTTAAGTATGCAATAGCTTCTTTCAAAGAAACAAGGAGAGGATGAGTTGGGATTAAAGAGAGTTGGCCTGTCTAAAAGAACTTCAAATGAACAAAGATGATGAATTGTCGACTATTTTTAGCTCACAAGCAGAAAAAAAAAAAAAGAAAAAAGGAAAGGCCATGGTGTGAGACAGGCAGTCATGTATGATATTAATAAGTCTGAGGCCTCACTAATCCTTCCCTCACACCTCTCTCCGTCTTTGTCTTGTTCTTCAGGGAAGGTTTTGGTGCACTGCATCATGGGAATGAGCCGCTCGTCGACTTTGGTGCTCGCCTACCTCATGATCTACCATCACCTCCCGCTCAAACAGGCCCTGCAGAAAGTGGTCCAGAAAAGGGCCATCTATCCCAACAGGAATTTCCTGGCTTTGCTGCTGGATCTAGATCTTCAGATGACGAGAAAAAAGAAAACCTGCCACATACTGTAGACTTTTGTAGCCTTACTGCGTTTTAGTCATGCGTCAAGTATTCCGGCAGTCTGTTGATCCAGCAGTCTGGACTGTGAGTTTTCTTCAGAAAAAAATGTTTTTGGCTCGGCAGGTCACAGATTTTTGGAGACATTCAGGTGACAGTATGTCAGCATTTAAGCTGCAAAGAGAATCTGTGCTTCCAAAAATCTCATTCATCAGACTATTGTCTTCCAGACCCACGTTTAATCTTTTGACCTTTGTTAATCAATGACTTAAGAATTCAGATGCTACCAAAAATCTAAATATCGCTAAATTTCTCTCTTTATTACAGACCTGCAGAGCAAAAGTACAATATCAGTACAGCTGTACTTCTAAGGGGATGGGACATTTTGTGCCTTTGTGTACTTTACCCATTATTCAGCAATTTACTTCTCATGTGGTGAAGTATTTTCATGAATCATTGAGATAAATGGTCCAAAAAATACTGGTCCAGATGTTTCGAGGGTGAGAACACAGTTTTGTTCAACCAAAACTACAAAGGTGCAAAACAACAAACACCCATCTCTGGATGTTTAAGAGTTTTCTACCTCTCTTTTCTGAATTTCTATATGTGCTGTCTTGTCATTTTGAGGTTTTTACAACTGTGTGTGCTTTTTTTTTTGTCAAATATGAAGTTATTGATGAACTTTTTGAGCAGATTTGTTTTGTTCAGTTTCAGCAACAAGCTTTGATTTATATACTGCAAAAAAATACCCACAGCACAATGTTGTTCTCCCCAGGCAAATCACCATGAAAATATGGAAAAAAGTTATGTTACGGTTTCTCTTGTTCCCCTGGAAACTCTATTAGGTCATGAGGTTTAATCTTTAGTTGGAGCAGTTGGATTATTACAGTCTAAGTAAAAGACAAAAGCAAAACACTAAACCTTTAGCGGACAATCTTCAAGTGATATCATCGACTATAACTAGTTTCAATTATTGATATTTGTAGGCAAGTATTTGTAATAAAATATGGACATAATAGTCCCAAAATACAAAAATCTAACATATTGTAAATTATATTGATATTTAATTGCAATGATGTCATTCATGCTTTGATGTCCATTTTCCTTAATTTATGAACATTTGATGAAGAAAATGTTTGTGTTTTGATTTTGGATAAAATCTAAAAAGTCCAAATGTCTTGTTGGTTAGTGAACACAAACATGGCAGTGGCTAAAATATAGAAGATGGTTGCTATAATTTACAAGCAGTTACTCATATTTCAATCATTCTCGTACGAAAAAAAGGACCAAATGAATCATAACCATGCTGAACAAGAATTGTTTACTTAAGTTTCTTCATCTCTGGAAAAGAGAGAATAATTCAACAACATCTGTCCGACACATCAGAGCGTGAATTTCCTTTGTTGTATTTATCATAGCGGTTGAGTTGATCACTGCTGTGCATCAAAAGGCATCAGTTCCTTTGACGGTCTATGAATTCATCTGTAACCATGTGAGTTACAAAAAAGGTATGAGCAAAATCTCTACAGTGACGATTTCCAAATGTTATGTGCTTTATTCCTAGAAAGCACTAGCACAATTCAAAACAATACTTGACATTTTTCATTTTATTTTGTCAAGACATCTCTTTCTATCTATACATATAAAAAATCGCGAGAAAAAAAATGAATAAATTCTGAAAAAAAATTTAAATACATCCATTGATTCAATGTGGTATTTTCATATTTTGCATAAGGCAAGAAATGTTTCAGTGTTCTGGAGGTAAATAAAGTCATCAATAAATAACACAAAGCTTAAAAAAAAAAACGAGACAAGTCCTGATCAAACGGCGTGGGGTCGATTAAAATACATGGAAGGATGGAAGATTGACAGAAAAGTTCAGGCACGGGAGCACGGATCTAATTTTCCTCACTATTAAAAAAAGCAGCGTCCTATCCTCCTTCCTGCCTTGCAGCTCGGGTAACCTTTAAGGAATGTAGAGGATGACGCCAGAATTATTTTGGGCCGCGATTCAGATGTTAAAATTAGCAAAAAAGGTTGCAGGGTAGATTACCAAGGAGAACACATAGACAGTTGTGCTCTCGACCTAGATGTAGTTCTTGTGTAGCGAGACCATGAAAAGCGCCGATTTCAGCCAAGGCAAGTGTCTGCTAACAATCTGCTCTTCTAAATTTACTGCACATATGGTGTGTTGGGAAATATCTGAGTATGTTCTGTGTGGTGTAGACCTCCTCTTCATAAGACTCTTTTCTTTCCTGTCCACCAGGTAAAATTTATAATTGAGGAAAAATTAAATCTTGTAGATTTCTCAAAACAATAAGCTGATCTCTTCAAATGAATAGTTTTCTGACGTTCCAGATTGTTGCAGCGTTTTGTTTAAATGAAAGTAATCTGCAGCTCCACTGGACTCTGTTACATGAAACAAAGACCTAAAAAATACATCTTCAGATTGTACAGTACAGGTAAAGGTCATTTTATTTATATAGCACCTTTTCAGCAACAAAGCAATACAAAGTGCTTCACAAGAATTAAAAGGAAATACAAACAAAACAACAAAACACAGGAAAAAGCAAAAGAAGAAAAAGCTAATAATGTTGTTCCAAAGTAAATAAACTAGATACTCCTATTCAGGGTTGGTAGGTAAGGGTTTGGTCTAATACCTTTCCTGGTTGGAGTCTAAAAGGTAATTGCTAGCCAGTGAAGCTCAATGAACGCTGGGATTAGACGTGCCGCCTCGATCCGGGTTTCACAGCACCGGCTGAAATACCAGTGAGAATGGCATTGCAGTAGTCAAGGCAGGCTGAGTTTTGTGTTGGATTAAGTTAGACGTTGTTCTGGGTTCATTCTGGTCTCCTGGGTGTGTTGATGCACTCGATTAAGTACACCAGCCACTCCTGGGAAGGTTCACCAACCGTTCCAGATTTTCTCCGTTCGTGTCTGACCGTTTGCTCCAATCCGAAAGCCTCTTAAATGGCTTTGCTTCTTATTCTTGAATTTCTTTAACACCCAGCGTAATGTGTTTGTTTTTCAGATTATTTAGTCTGCTTCGGGTCGTCAAACAGGTTCTACTTACGTAGTTTCTTGATTCTACAGTTGAGACAGTCAGACCAAGGTGTGGCTTGTGAAAATGAACACAAAATATGAGCTTAACGACACTTTGTTCAATGTTTTAAAGAAGGAGGGGCGTTATATTTTCACGTGGGAACACGTTGGTTTAGAAATCTTGATTCTCTTATTAACTGAAATCATTTGAAAATGGCTTTTTGTATTTACTCCTTATTTCTGACTGATTAATAACAGTCGTTTTATGATCTAATTATGACAAAATTAGGTCATAAATATGTTTTAAACATTATTTCTATTTGAGTTTTCATAGGAACCATTCGTACATTTACTATATTCTTAGAGCCCATAGAGATACTACTGTTCTTTCACTGTGTGCATAACGGACTACTAAAGATGAATATGTCCAGCACAGACACAGTACTTCCTAGCAGGTTTTCAAACTTTCTTCTTTGTAATAATTTGCCTATGAATCCAGATGAGCCACATCTGAAAGGCTAAAGTAGGTAATGCAATTCTTAAAATCACCAAGAAAAGGGCCTGAGGTGGCAAAAAAAAGAAGCCATTTTTATTTGCCCTCCGTGTTAACTGCAGGCATTTTCCCATAGAAAGTATCTTTAATTACACAAAAGTGGAGCAGGAAGGACAGCTTAGCCTGAGGGGGGTAGGCTGAGAAAGCAGAGCTGAAGCTCAACATATGCACCAGGGAAATCAGTTCTCTGCCCCTGACTGTGGGAGGGAGGGAAAAGGCTGCACTCCCAGATCAATGAGGAGAAAGAAGAGCCTGCAGGTACTTCTGGGTTTGTGTTGTATAAAGATGCTCTTCAACCTGCCTTCAATGCTCAAACACTCATGGAGCATGCACTGGGTCATCTGCAGCTCCTTCTCGCATGCACCTCCTCTAAGTGACACTTAGGCAATCAGCAGCGATGGATCCAGCCGTCATGATGTGCCCCTCCATATGCCACAGCAGCTTAGTGAAAGGTCACTGGAACAGATTTGGTCTCAATGACTCATTACTGTGGACAAAAACATCAGAACCACAGCACGTCCCCCACTCACGAGAAAGCCTGCAAGTAAGAAGCGGAGCATGCGGTAGTGCATGCACATCGGTTGTTCGCTCTCAGCCTTAAGCACAGTCACACACAAGGCTAAACTGATGCTAATGTATACAGCATGTAGTATAGAAGTCTCTCTAAAGCCTGGCACAGGTTAGAAGTGAATACAGGAAATGAAAATCAGTTTACAGACCTTGAATGCAAACTTTCCGTTTCTCCGGAGATAAATAAATTTACCAAGAGCCGCTGAATTATAAATAAAATAAAGAGAGCAGCATAAGGTCAACTCATAATTATGTGATCTTGTGCTTCTGTGCCAGTATGGAGAGCATTTATTGGAGTAACTGTTGTCAATATTTAAAAGCTAAATATAAATACTTATAATGGATGTTCTACTTAACAGGCCCTCTCTCTAACCCTGCATTTCCTTTATCCCTTTATAAGATTTGAATTGTATAATGTGTTTTAATTAAATTGTGTAGCATTTTAGGGTAAAGCGTATCGTGTCAGAAGCTGGGAAAACACGGGTGTCTCAAAGGAGAAATTGGAAACAATATGCAAATCTTGTTGCTAGATTCAGTTGCTAATGTTTCATTTCAAGCAATTTTAAGTTTATCGTGACAATCAGCTAGAAAACCCACAAAAGGACACAAGTAATTATAATTACAGTCTGTTAACAATTAGTCCTGATAAAAATCAAACAAAGTGCAGTTAATTCACTTAAATAGTGTTGATAAAATGCAAGCTTCACAGTTTACTGAAGTTGTCCAACAAAACCCTCAGGGCTAACAGAACATCTGGATTTATACAGAGATCAAACTGCACAGGTGGACTCTTGTTAGCGTATAAGTGACTTGGTCAATCACATGTGATGTCAAAAGACAATGTGGTTCTAATGGGACAAATCTGAACAGGTTCATGGTATCATCTTTCAAGGCACCATTGAGTCCCTCACCTTATTGTTTTAAGTGCCTTTGCACTTCCTTTTAGCTGCAGTTGTACCTTAACATATTTAAACATGATAGTCGGTTTGTGGAGCTTCCTTTGATAAATGAAAAATGTTATTTAATACAGAGAAAAGCTTGACCAGAGTCACCTGACTCTACACCCTGCAGGCCTGTTCGGTAATTCTTGCATGCTTCTCAGCAGTCATTGTTGAACAAAGATGATCACCAGTTCTGTTCTTGGCAATAGAGTGAAGGTAGTGCAAGATATGCCCAGAGGCCTCGGCAGCATGGCGAGCCCTCAGGTGCAACCGGGCAGCTATGAGACCCCCACAGCCTCTGAACTACACAGACTGATGTGGACAAAGAAAGGGGGGAACAACCGTATGGACGAAGTTTTCCCCCGGATCTATATAGGAGACATGTGAGAATTAACCACCTGTTTGATTAGCATTTGTTATGAATGGTATAACAATGAAGCCAGTAAAAACATTCACAGAATAAGTCAGAAGCTTAAAATCCAGATATGGTTATCTATTATCTTGTGCAATTTGTGGCTTTTACTTGTAGTGTTTAAACAGGAAAGGGTTAGAAAGAGAAGAGGTCAGACAAGCTGCAAAGGTCATGAGATTGTAAGCCGAACCTCAGACGGCTGCAAGAACTTTGCATGAGGGGCGCTTGCTCTCCCGTCAAATCATGAGTCACCTCAAAGATCCCAGAATGCTGCCACACCAAATGGTTTCTGAGCTTTGAAAGCCTCTTTACTGTTTTTGTAACAAAATATTGTGAACCACCGCAATGAGAAGTCAACTCAGGCTGCCTTTATGTCACCAGGACGAATGGTTGAGATAAAAACTCAATGCTAAATATTTGAATCAATCCATATTTTATCACCGGTCAATTTTTGTAACACTGTCTACAGTACATTTACAACATATTTAGTACGAAAAACATCACTTCAGGCTAAAGCTGCACATTATGGATAGAAGTTAAAATACTGGTGTACAATCGATTTGGAAATGCTTTGTCATTCCTTTGGCTCAGACACAGGAAAAGAAAACAAGCCACACCACACCATCCAGCAATAAAATGTCTTAAGCATTCCTCTTGCTCAGACTTTAATTGCTCGTAATTTTGGAAGTGTGGTCAACACAGACTGAATGGCTTTGTTCACTTCCTCCCCTGCCATTGCCAAACTGCAACCAAAGACAGATTCAAATTGAAAAACAGTGCAGAAGATTGACGTCATCATTCACAACTTCTCCTTCAGGTCACCAGAATAAAATTCATCCAGGGAAATTGAGCTAAAGGGGACAAATTCCACATGGACCACTGAGGGGAGATGAGAATAAAGCAGAATTGCATAGAAAAGCAATGGGCAGGCTAGTAAAAATGCGATCCATTGCATTACTGCACAAAGCGTCTCTGTTAATGAGATAAACAATCTGTTTGTTGTTTATGGAAACAGCCAGTAAGTGACTCATGAGGCATCAACTCTAAATGAAAGTAGAAGAAGAAAATAGATGGCTCTTCAATCGAAATTTCACTGCAACAAGAAGTTTTTAATATTGTGAGACCTTTTTGCACCCCTTTCTTTCATATCGAATGTAGCTAGAGATAGCTTACTTATCATTTAGTGTGTTAAATTGCAAACAGTTACTGCACACATCCATTTTTTTTTTTTGCCTTAGGTATGCAGCAAAGGACAAGAGGACACTCCAGGCTCACCACATCACCCATGTCCTCAACGCCGCTGATGGAAAATTCAACGTGAACACGGGACCGAGCTTTTACAGGGACACCGCCATCACTTACCATGGAGTGGAAGCTTTTGACATGCCGTCCTTTGACTTGAGTCCCTTCTTTTACCCGGCGGCCAGTTTTATCAAGAATGCTCTGGGTCTGCCCACAGGTGAGGAGGCTCTCTTGGCACTGAAGGTGTTTCTCATCATTATCCACATGTTAACTTTGGGAAGGCGAAGCAGATTGTTGAAACATTTGTCAGTCAATTCCCACTACAGCAACCCCCAGTTGTGTTACTCATTAAAATGCAAATCAAACACTAAACATAATATCAAGCTAATATCTTCCCCCACGGTAATCTTCTCATGGGCTCAGACCTTTGTCGGGGAAATTAGTTTTAAATGGATTGCCCTGGTAATTTGTAAGCTAGACTTTTATTGGACATGGAAATTACACAATTATGTTTGTGGCCTGCGTCTGCATGGCCTGTTATGCAAAGTGAAGTCGGTATCTGACATGACAGTAATAAGATGAGGCCTCCTTCTTCACATGCCGGCTGATCAGGGGGCTCCAGTGTGTGGCGGGGCCTGCGGTAATCCCTGGCAGAAATACACAGAAGCCAAGACAGTTCAATTACTCGCTCCTCTGCTCCCTAATCCTCGGGCCTGATAAGAAACCCGGGATTAACGTGTGCAGAAACATTTGTTGGAACATTGTTGAAAACTTTTACTTGGAGTTAGAAGTGTTCTCTTTTTTTGTGACGTTCATGGTTTTTAATCCACAGACGAGTAACAAATTGGACATTTAGAATGATGTCTGACACAATAATCCCTTGATTGCGTGGTTGTAAATGCAGAAATAAAGCTTGTAGGGATGCCACAACAAGACGGTGATCCGCTGGGTCTGTGTTTTTGTTGTTGTTGTTGTTTTCGTTGGTTCCCAGGCAAGGTTTTTGTCCACTGCGCAATGGGACTCAGCCGGTCCTCCACCTTGGTTCTGGCCTATTTAATGATCCACGAGAACATGACTCTGGTGGACGCCATCAAAGCTGTCAGTGCCAACAGGAATGTTTCACCCAACGAGGGATTCCTGGAGCAGCTCCGACGTCTGGACAAAAAGCTGCACTGCCTTTAGGCAGCTGAACAATCAGAGTGGATTTAGTTACGCTTAATTATATTGTGGCCTCTTGCTGATATGAAGCTGCTATAACAACAAACACGATGTAAAATCATATTGTTGTATTGTCTTTGTAAAATATATTCTATCTGTGTTACAAATAAAAGCTAGTGATAGCTTGAAATGTTATGATCTCAGACAAGAACATGTAGGCATTACAAACTGCGGTGCAGTTGGTCTTTGACTCAAAATCATTCAGAGGAATGAAAACAAGCGAGCAGAAACATAACCCAGAAAACCCAGAAAACAGTTTTGAGAGAAAACTGACTGACAATCAAAACAAATTTATGGATGGCCCCATGAACTGTATTTTATTGAATTGTAATACCAATTCTACAATAATAATAAAAAAAAATCCTTACATGTTTAGAGTGACATTTCAAGAGGACAAAGCAGTTAACAACCTACGTATGTAGCCAAGTACAGCAAAAGATGCAGAAAATCTTTAAATGGTTCATTTTACACTTGCAGGTTCTCTGTCAACTCAAATTCAGAGAACAACATGGCCAATAAAGGGCATATTTCATCATGTGTTGTTCCCAGAAACTGTAGGATTCTTGAGAGTGCTGGCATAAATATTTCACAACAAGGTTGCAAATCACTTTTCCAGGGCAGATCAGTGAATTTCAACAAACATGTCTGTAAAAGTGAGGATTTTTACATGCAGGTGTGCATCAACTGCATTACAACGGATTGCAAAGGGTCTCCAGTGCCAACCCATCTGACCCGTCTTTACAAAAATAGATTCTAACATGGCCACAAGTTGGACAGTGAAAGATTAGCAAGAACCAGCTGATGTGGGATCTAAGGTCCCTCAGTGGCTCGGGTCCGCCATCAACCCAACTCATGCACTTCATCGAAGAGGTGAAGGACCATTTTAATACAACTCAAAAGATTGTAACCTACGCCTGAGTTGAGGAAAGTTGGAGGAGACTAGTAGAGTCCAGCAGTCATCTTGCAAATGTCCAACCTACAGGGACAAAAAGACTAACTGAACCATCTAGAAGCGAGTTAGCGCCACAGTTCTCCTCAGGAGATTACATTCAGCCTCATTGTTTACCTCATCTATCTGTTTCTTTTCAGTGGAATGTTGCTCCAAATCACTTGCAAAACAATGTGCGTATTCAAATTTATTTATTGGGCTTATCTAAAGTATTCAAAAGAAAATGCAGTTTGGGAAGCAGAAACATTTTGGCGCAATGCTATGTGACACAATTGGCTGGGATTTGCAAAGCAGCCAATCTGGGAGCAGCACTCACTTTCCTGTAGGAAAACTGTGGGCGTTAGTTTCTGCAGTAGTGCCAAAACGGTTCCCATTGTGCTCGTTAATGCATTTTAAGGTATATTTGATGTCTGAACTTATAAAACAGGTAATTATACACATTTTTAGAGGGGATCTCATCAAGTATTTGTAACTTTTAGCAGTTTGCTGTCCATAAATCCTGCAATTACTAGGGTCCTCCATAAATGATTAGCCTTCCTGGAGAAATGCTAATAAGTCCCAACTTATTGACTTGGAATTGGAAGTGGAAAACGAGTTGCCCAGTGGGCCATACTTGGTAAGCAGAGCTAGCTGAAGTAAATGTAAGGTTAAGGCAGTCATTGCTGGCAGTCATTAACCTATAACCACAAATTTTATTGTTATTTCAACAGGAAAGGATTGGATATTTCGAACCAAAACTGTTAATTGGGTGAATTAATGTTTATTGTAATGACAGCCAGGATAGAGTGAGTATTTCTATTTTTTGCCAAAGGTGCTGTAACCTTGGGAAAGTGTACAGTACTGCAAAGGTTAAGACAAATGTGGACCGATTTTACGCAGATATGTGTGACTTTCAGCTCCTTCCATTCACTGAAGCTACGTTTTACACTGCCACTGAACAGCCCACTATAATAAAGTATTCTGATGGCTTTCTGAATAATAATTACTGTCACAAGCTGTTATTCGCCACTGTGGAGAACGACAGGCAGACTGGCCTTGCTGCAATGTCCATCTGTTAGGTTTCCAAGCTGTTGGTTCCCAGATAAAGTTTCACCTTACATTTTCTTCATCAGTGGATAAATCGTAGCATGAACCTTCATTAGATGAGTTTACAATAAAGCTTGAAACTTTAACATCAGTGTTAGATTCCTGGTTGGCCTCTGTGTTGGTTTTGGTCGTGGATGTAGTTCTGAGGAGAAAGTTGGACTTTACTCATTTTCTGGAGGTTGAAACTTAGTTATATTTTGAAATGTTTGAAAGAATGTTTTGTGTTGGAATACAAATGAAATCTTCAACTCTATGTTGTGCAATAAAGGCCCCTTTAATTGCTAAGCTGGTGGATTGTTTGTTTTTTTTTGCTCTAATTCCTTATCCATATTTGAGATCTTAGTTAAAGAGTTGAACCTCTGATGCCAGGATGGTGGAAACCTGAGACATTAACAGACATCCTGTGAAGGCTGAAGGGACATTCCTATCATGTTTTTTGTTGTTGTTGAGTTCAAATGAACTCAACAAAATGTTCATTTGTTGCCACTAAACAGCCTACAACCAGCTCAGTCCCACTTGTTTTAAAAGTTTACAGATTACTCTGATTTTAGATGTGTTTGATACAGCTTTGAGTCACTAGTCCAACAGAAATGTTAAAACAGTCATTGCAAAGATGCAGGCTGGCTTCTGGCACACAGGAATAAATAGTCTACACTGCCTCAGTTTAGCCTCTGGCATGTTCAGCTGTCCACTTGCAGCGGGTTAACCATCCTGATTTCCAGCTATGTCTCAAAACCGAGCAGATAGCAGCTGTTTGGTTAAGGTTTACTGCAAGGTTTACAAAGGGAAAAGTTGTGGCAAGTTTTTTTTTTTTTTTTTTTTTACTTTTGTTACTGAACCACATTTGGGAAAGTCATCTGGCTTTTAGGTTCAAATCGAGAGGAATACAAATCGTGGTAATCATATACCGACGTCGAGGTGAGAATTAGCGGGTATGAGCTCAGAGGAGTCAATGGATCAGACACCGCCCACTTGTGGTCTGCTGGGCCTTCTGCTGAAGAACAGGCGTCCCACCGGAGCTGTCAACGAGGTCTGGCCCGACCTCTTCCTTGGGAACGCGTAAGTGACATTCTCACATTTGGGAAATGTGCTGATGTGATTGTGAAACTGTTTCTGCAAACATGCTTGACCAACTGATGGGACGGATATAGAAATCTGTACATTTGAGTCACCAGTGATGCATTTTTGCAAACATATGCTGCCAGAGATGGCTGCGGGTGAGAAAAAACGGCAAAAAGTCACAGTCCTCCTATCATCTCTGGGTGCTATTTGTAGGGCGACAGCTCGAAATAAGACGCTGCTACAGAATCTGGGAATAACACACGTGGTGAGTGCTGCAGATGGCCCTCAGCACAGTGACACCCTGCCACGTTTCTACAGAGACACCAACATTCAGTATCATGGAGTAGAGGCAGCAGACTGCAGAGATTTTGACTTGAGCCCGTTCTTCTCCGAGACTGCTGATTTCATTCACGGAGCTCTGAGTCAGAAAGGTACGATTCAGTCAAACCACATCAGGTTTGACGGAGGCGTGGAGGTAACTCATGAGGCGCAAATGTGATGCATCACCAAGATGGATTAAATGTCAACAAAATCTGCAAAATTATGACTAAATAAAGCTCAAATCTGTTGCTTTCTTGCTTCGCAAGAGGGAGAGTGTAAATATTTCTTAATAAGACTAAACAGTCTGATGCCTCCTGCATTTTTGAGTTTTAAGCTGAATGTTTTATTTGAATAAATCACTTTCAGCTTACATTTTACTACATCTTATGTGAAAATCAATGAGGAAAACAACTTCAGCTAAAGGCTCATGTTTTATTCTACATTTTGTAATAACGGTTTGTTGGTTAAAGATGGACCATTTTTGCAGCCGGGGGTGTAAATATAAATTATTGATTGCTGCACTGAATGTCAGGTTTACGCTTCTGGATTAAGTGAAAACGATGCAATATTATTTTAAGCGTACAACCTTGTATTGTTGAATTGTTAAAAAAGCTCACTGTGCCTCGGAAAAGTTTTAATTTCACATTTTATGCTGCGACCACAAACTTTGGGACTTTTAATGGGATTTTCTAAGATCTGAAGATAGTAAAGCTTAACTGCTAATTTAAAAGAAAATAGAACATAAAAATCCCCAAACAGTGGCATACAGACACTAAACCTTTTGTGCTTTAAATAACAGCAACATAGCTCATGTTGCTGTGTTTATAATAGTACATTTTTTGATTTTGCCATTACTAAGACATGAATACGCTTTGCTCTAAACTACATTGTAGCTTAGGCTGTACATTTATCGTTGATATTCTCCTGCGTGGTGAATGGAAAAAGCCTTCAGCACTTTTTCCATCCATCTTCCAGCTTCACTGACCCGGCTCAAAAAAAACTAACCTGCCAGGTGGGTACCGGAAGGTCGTTGAACCTTATTTATTTATTTAAAGTAAAGGGGACTGAATAGGAATGCCTACATTAAAGTTTGTATTTGCAAAAAAAAAAAAATTGGGAAAATACATAAAATCCCAATAAAATACTCCAAGGATTTTCGCTGCAATGCAAGGAAATGTAAAAGCTGATTATTTTTTTTCTTCTCTTTTTTACAACACACTATATTGTGTGGCAAAGATTTGTAGGTGTTGTGTTTTTTTCTCTGTGCAGGTAAAGTACTTGTCCACTGCGCTCGGGGAATCAGCCGCTCAGCAACTCTCGTGTTAGCCTTCCTCATGATCAAAGAAGGTCTTACCCTGGTGGAAGCCGTGGAGCTCGTTTGCAGGAGCAGAAACATCCTGCCGAACACTGGCTTTCTGAACCAGCTCCGTCAGCTGGACTCTGCTTTGCAAAGAAGAAAAATGTAACATTCAGAGGCAGAGAGAACGTGTGAATGATGTACTGCTAAAAGGAGTTTCATTTTCATGAATACTTCATATATATATAAATATATATAAATACAAATCCCTATGGAAGCCCGTTTCCGCCACTGTGTTAAAAAAAAAAAAAAAAAAAAGTCTCATTATAATGAGATAAATTAGTTTTTGTTTTTTTTTAACAGGGTGGCGGAAACAGGCAAACATAATGGTTCAGTCTGGATTTTCTGTTTTTGAATTACGTCCCCTGTAATTGTTCACATTTTGAGACATATTTTATTGGGGTTTTATGAATGCACGCTGCAATTTTAAGATATTTCTAAAAAGAACAAAGTTTTGGAATAATAATTTTCTGTCCTCTTAACTACATCCTCACAAATATTTCAAGGACCGTGTAAATATGACAGATATAAAGTCATAATATTATGAGAATACAGTCATAATATTATTTATGAATATTATTTATTCTGGTAATATTATGACTTTACTCTCATATCTTTAGAACCTTATTCTTGTAAGACTTTATTCTTGGGATATTGTGAGTTAAATCTCCTAAAAGTATGGCTTTATTGTCAAAATGTGACTTTATTCTCATAATTTTAAGACTATTTTCATAATTTTACTTTTTCTTAGCTAATACTCCATCATAGTTTTGCAAGTCACTGTAACTACATAAAACATCTTGACATGCAATACTCATGATCTGAACTAATGCAATGTTTGACGACCAACAGGAGAAACTTACGATTCTCGTCTTTCGGGAGAATTTCCCATGATGGATCTCAAATCTACAGAATATCGCTGCCTAAAACACACCACCATTAGTACCAGACTGCAGAGGCCCCTGCTGCATTGAAACAACACAGAAACAGCTTACGCCTATAAATAAACAATGCTCCACCTAAGTATTCATTTCAGTCCAGTGAAGTATGGTTAAAACTGTAAAATGTCTAAAAAGGCTTGATGCAAAATGACAAAAAATATGCCAACGTGGTTCTGAGGGAGTATACAGATTCAGGTCAGACTTTGAAAGAGAGATGAAAAGCCGAAGCCATCTTAATAAGAAATGCTCTCCAGAGCTCGCTGGGAGAAAGATGCTGTCAAAATAAAAGGAATTGGATATCACAGGTTTAATGATTTCACTGTCAGAATGAATGATGGCGGGGTATGAAGATATGAGGGGTGGGGGGAGCAAGTAAAAGGGGCCTGATGGTGTGAAAACTCAGTCTGACATGTTAGCAGCTTCATCCCGCCATCCTGCAACGCAGCCATCACTGCGCTCCCACTTTAGGGGGCCCGCGTTTAGATCTCTGAATGGACCGTGCATATCATATAATGGGGGAATCAAAGGCATGTGCCATCCCACTTGAAAACCTCATCTGTTGAACCGTCTGACACGTTTCAGCTCCAGCCTACGGCCCCCTGAGAGGCTGCGGGAGATGCAGAACATCCTTAACGGGTGTTGTAAGGCTGCACTTACACGCTTTCTCCCTGCATCTGAAGACACGCGGAAAGGCTAAGAGAGACTGACGCGATTTCAAGAAGCAAAGCCTCGGAGTGCCCCGTTCACTCCATTGCATGTGGGTATCCTCTGGCAAGCTCAGAGTTTGGATAAGCGCAGCTTGCCGCCAGCAGCGGAGATTAAAGTCGCATGTTTAGATGTGGATGGCAGGGACTGGCTGGGTGGAAGCTTTTCCCCACAGGCAGGGACACATGGCAGCTAAGGTCAGGGGGGCCCTGCCACATCACAGCCCTAAAAATATCCTCTGCATTTGATGCCCTGTCACAGAGACGGTTACACAATCTGCGCCCAGAACTAACCCTTCCTATGTTCTGCCTTCGAGCGTTGCTTCACAACAATCTGGCAGAGGGATGAAAACAAAGATCCTCCATGTCTCGGTGAGCTGAGCTGGAGATGCACGCGGAAGATAACAAACAAAAAGTGTGCTTTTTCACGACTTCAGGCAAAGGGACCATGTATGGAAGGGAGCCACGGTGAGGGGGGGGGAAAAAATGGCTTCTTATGAGTCAAAGGACCGATCAAAGATAAACGCTGCCAAAGCAGCAGAGGAGTCCAGCACGGCGGACGATTATGTCACACCTGGAACCTACGAGCTGGAGAAAATCCTCAACCGTGGGAGCGTGGCTTACACTCATGTCAACGAGGTCTGGCCCAACGTCTACATTGGAGATGAGTGAGTAAAAAAAAAAAAGAGAAAAAACATTAGACAGTCTAAAAATAGAGTGGTGTGAAAAATTGGTTGCCTTCCTTGATTTTCTGTCCTTTCTTTTTTCTCACACTTAAATATTTCAGATCATCAAACAAATTCAAATGTCAAACATAACCTGAGCAAAAACAAGATGCAATAAAAAACACATTTTAAACCCTCCAATCACCCTAAACATGATGCTCAGGTGGGTAATTGGCAACAAGTCTTTTAAATTGCTGGAAAGGAATTTAGGCATTTTGTTTTAATTCGGTAACACTGAGGGTTTACAACACCACGTCTTAATGAAATCTAAGTCCAGACTTTGGATAGGATTAACTTTGACTTTATGAAAAGATATCAAAAGCTAATTGAGAGATTTGCCAAGAAAGCAGAATTTATGGATCCATCAATTCCAGAAACAATGCTTTTTTCTGAAAGACTGTTTTGGGTTTTAAAACAAATCTAATGAGACCCCGACTTCCCAAAAAGTTCCAATTTTGTTCCGATAGGCCACAGAAAACCACAGCAGTATTTTAACTTTTACCTGGATCTCACACATGGACACAATCTTTGTGAATTTTTGTGCTTTAGACGATTTTCTGGGCTCTTTTGTGCCCATTTGCTCTGGAACCTGAGATTCACCGTTGTTTTATGCTTTCTCCATTTGTGCATAAAGTTTCTCTCTGTCCCAGCTTACATGTCAGGCCTTGTTTCTCATTTGTTTTTGACTTTATTTAGATCATCACTTACCGCGTTTTAAGATCTTATAACCTACTGCGTATTGTCAGAAAGGCTCTTTTTATTTCCATGCAATTTTCAAGTATGAACAATACTTTTTACTGACTTCCTGCAGGGAGACTGCTATGGATAAATGTAACCTGAAGAGGCTGGGAGTCACTCACATATTGAATGCAGCAGAAGGAACATGGAACAATGTGGACACTGGACCTGACTACTACAAAGACATGGACATTGTTTACTATGGTGTGGTTGCAGAAGACATCCCAACATTTGACCTTAGCCAGCATTTCTTCTCTGCTGCCAAGTTCATTCAGGAAACACTGAGAAATCCTCAGAGTAAGACAATTTGACCAGGTTCACAGAAACGGTACTGTCTCTGTTGCTGACTTCAGTGTGATGCACAGGCTTTCATACCTCTATGGGTTTTTTTTTTTTTTTTTCTGGTTTATCACGTTACAAAAACCCCAGACTTTAATTCAGTTTTAAGTAATAGACCAGCACAAAGAAGCTCGTAACTGTAGAGGAAAGTGTTCAAAAAAAGCGGTAAGCTTTAGATAAAAACAAATCCATGATAGAAATGTAACTGAGAATCTGTCCAAGACTTTTAAGATTTTCAATCCCAAATTTATGTTAATAAAACTTTCCCTTTCACGTCACAATTATGAGCTTCTTGGTGTTGCTCCATTACATAAAATTCCCAACAAAATGTATTGAAATTTTTGGTTGATTGTGGGACAAAATTACAAGACGCACTTTTTCACAGCACTGAATATGTAAAGAATAAATATAATAATATCAATAGCTCACAGGCATTTACATTATCCCTAATTTTATTTTCTTAAATGTAAATTCTGCTGGTTGTGCACACTTGATGTCATTTCATTATTCATCCATCACTTCTGAAGAAAATAAAACGTGTCATGATTTATCTCCAGATAAACTGCTGGTTCATTGTGTGATGGGAAGGAGTCGGTCCGCCACCCTCTTTCTCGCCTACCTGATGATCTACGAGAACATGACGATTGTGGACGCCATCGAGCGCGTAAAGAGACGCCGACGGATCATCCCTAACTGGGGCTTCCTGAAGCAGCTGAGGGAACTAGACCAGCAGCTCCTGGAGGGAAGAGGAGGCTTATAAATTTAAGAGACAAATCAAGTCCACTATACTTGATAATTGTACAAGGATTTTTAAAAAAAAGTAAATGCATGTTTTTCACGTCCTTAAATACCAATTTAAATATTCACTGTGTGGCCTTGAAAAGACGGTTCACAACTTTTGGTTTTGGATATCGCTTTGATACTTTTCGTTTTTAAAGTGAAATCCAAGCTGTGTCTCACATAAAAGGAGAACAATCAAGTACATGGTCAATCATAATTTATTCTTATGCTAAAATGTACAGCATTTTAAGTGACTGACAAAAGGAGAAAAGTCATAAATACAAGAATGTCATTCTGTTCGATTTGAGTGCACATAGCCAGATATTTCCCCCCGTTCTTACCAGCAACTCTGTACAGGTACAAAGGCTACAAAAGAGCAATATTAACAAAAACACAAGTACAAGTTGCGTTTTACATGCAATCCATTAGCTTAGTTTGGTCTATTCACAGGCTCTATTCTTCTACAATTCGGTAAAATATAAATCCAACGTTTTATAAAGATAGAAAACAAATCTACACATGGAATGAAAACGTAGCTTTAAAGGCATTATGTAAAATATCAACTTTGGACTAAATTTATATCATCTTTATTGTTATTTCATCATTATAATCATTTAGTTCTTTTTAAATTCTGCCACACTTCGGGACACTTTGAAATGTTTTAGAATTTTTTTTTTTTTCTTTTTCAGGGTACAAACACTGAGATATGCTTTGTTATTTTCTGACAGAAATCAGTCTGTTTTATTAAACAGAAAGCTGCCTTGAGGAGATCTGTTACAAAAGGCTTCAGAATTATACATACATCGCAATAAAACCTCTCAAACCAAACAGAAAAACAGAAGACTAAAGTTTACATTTTTTTACATTATTAGATTTAATAAAATATAGTTTCATCTTTCTCCCTGTGAAGGGAAACCTAATAAAGGCCATATATTTTTTTAAATGGCTTGCTATTAAGCACAACACTTGTACAGTACTACTCAATGCACTGTCACTAACAGAGACTGAAGCATGCTTTTTATCACTTTACAAAATAAGTACAATAATTTAAATATACAAAGGCATGAGTATAGTACAAACTAATTGTCAGCACTGTTAGACAGGTACACTGAACAGCCACTATTTCCACTCGCAGCAGGCGCATTAAATGGCTTCATTTGAGGCTGCTACACTGATGAAACTTCTACCGACTGAGCTCCGAACCCGCCTGGCCTAAAGACACATCAGAGACACTAACACTAATTAAATAGATTTTCATCTTAATGATGTAAGGCTTCCCATCTGGAGGAACAAAAATACTTTTTAACGTTAGCTTTAAAAGTTACCTCACGGATGAAAGTTTTTGCATTCTTTACAAGTGCTGCTGCTGGTTTTTTTTTTTTTTTAAAGTAACAAACATAAGAAAAACGGAAAAAGAAAAAAAGACACCAAGAACAAAAAAAGAAGAAGAAAGCAAGGCCTAATCAGTGCATCTTTAAAAACAGCCAAATGCACAGGAGAAGAAGCAGCTCTGTCCTGCGGAGAGTTACCGCCTGATTAAGGGACCTTTCAGGGACTGCTTGGACATGCCCGTGTTCATGTAACCATGGTGACCAGCTGGAGGGTACACCATGTTGCCATGTGGCGGAGCCTGCATGGACTGCTGGGGGTATGGCTGCGTTCCCATCATGCCCATCTGCATAGAGTACTGGGGTGACTGGTTCATATAGGCGTGGTCCGGTGCCATGGTAGCCACTGTTCATCATAGGCTGGCTCATGCCGTAGCCGTTCATGGCGTTGAGGGAGGGCATGTTCATTGAATTGACATTGTAGCCCGGCGCCGGCATGATGTTCATGCTCATGTTCATGCGCGGCATGGCGGCCAGGGTCCTGGTCGGCGCCTGCATGGCGACGGCCTGCGGCGGTCGGGCATACATCTGCTGCTGGTGGTTGTGGGACAGCGGCGCCGACTTGGAGCGCGCAGAGACGTGGCTCTTCGACGGCATGTGGGGCACGCGCTGCGAGCGGGAGATGCCCATGTTGGGCTGCAGCATCATGGATGATGGGGAGCTCAGATTTGGGGGCGGGGTCATGGTGGCCTGCACCTGCGGGTTGGGGACTCTGTGAGGATTCTGGGGTAAGGACACCAAGCTGGAGTGCTGCGATGACAGCGATGGATTGTTTGCGTACGACGTGATGGGGTGTGAGGCTGCGTGGTTGAACGGATTGGAGTGCGGGTGGTCAATGAACGTGTTGGTGAACTGCTGCAGCTTGGCTAGGCTGAGGCCCGACGACTGGGGGTAATGCCCGCTGCCGTACTCCCCCTGAGGGTTGATTCTCTCATAGAGGGCAAAGTTGGGGTTGCCAGACTCGGGGATGTCCGCCAGCTGCATGGTGGTGGTGAAGTTGGGAGGGATGGAGCACTGGGCCATGTGCGGCGGCTGCTGCTGGCTGTGGAGGCCGTGCTGAGCGTGCTGATTGTGCTGGCTGAGCTGATTGTGCTGCGGGTGGTGATTGTGGTGGTGGCTGTGCTGGCTGTGTTGACTGAGCTGATTGTGTGGGGCGTGCTGATTGTGTTGGCTGTGCTGATTGTGTGGGGGGCCATGCCTGCTGTGTTGACTGTGTTGGCTGCGCTGGCTGTGTTGGCTGTGCTGGTTGTGCTGGGAGTTACTGGGGGGCCTCTCCACCACCACGCAGCCCTGTGGTGACTTGACGCCGCAGTGTGGCGGCGAGCTCAGGCTATTCTGCTGAATCATCCCGCAACCGCCAGGGTTGACGGCCGCCATTTGCTGGCTCACGGCGCAGCTGCTAGGGGGGATGGTGCCGTACGAGCAGCTGTTCTGGGAGGGGCCCGCGCCGCAGATGCTGCCCCCCATGGTGGAGTCATAGCTGCTGGGATTCTCGTAATTCTCCGTGGTGCTCTCGATGCTACCTAGGTCGCTGAATCCGCTGTCCACAACCTGCTGTGAGTGATCTGACACCGATGGCACGTCCATCATGGGGCTGGTCTCCATATTGTGGAGCGAGGGCACCGATATGGCGCTGTGGTCTGGGCTTATCTGCGTGTAGCCACTCTCCAAGATGGAGACAGCCGGGCTGCTGACAGAGCGTACAGACTGGCTGGGATGGGACTGAGCGGAGGAGAGGGGGCTGCTGTGGTCCGACTGAGGGCAGTCGTCCAGCGGAGTGAGCTGCGGACTTTGCGCCACGTGGGCGTAGGTCTGCAGATTCCTGCAGGGTTCCTGGCTCTCAGCGCAGTCCTGGAACACCGTCTCTCCCTCACTTTCCTGCGTCAGCGACTGAACAGCTTGGACCGTCTCTGAGTCAAACTCTGTGCAGACGGGGGGATCCTCTCTCAGCACGGGGCTGAGCGCAGATCTTCCTACGGGTGGAAGAGGTGGGTGGTTTGGACCAGGGCTGGGCGCGCTTTCCTCCTCAGATTCAGAGTCTGCTGGGTTATCAGAGTCTGGCGGAGCTATGGAAGCGACTGCTGTTGCTGCCGGAGGTGAAATTTCTGCCGTAGTTTCTGGCGGTGCATCCTGCAGTTTTTCTACAGCACTAACCGGTACCTCTTTGTTGCAGGATTCTTTGGAAACCTGCTGACTTAGTTCAGAGCTGTCATCTTCTTTTTGATCTAAAAAAGCCTGAGTGACATTTGGTGCGTCTTTCAAACTTTGCTCTGATTCTTCTGTGCCGCCCTCAGGCGCCGCCTTCTTGCTGTGACGTTCATCTTCATCGTCAGCATTCTGATCCTCTATATGAGTTCTCTGCTCCTCCTCGTAACTTTCTTCGTTGCTGTTCTCTGGCGATGCAGCCCTCTCAGAACTGTCCTCCATGTCTTTGGCTGGAGAGTCAGGATCATGACCGCTATCCTGCTTGTCATCCCCTGGCGGTTCTGGTGAGTCCGTTCTGTCCTCAGGCTGTGGGGAGGGAGCCTCAACAGAAAGAGCAGGTGAACACGCTGGCGAAGCAACTGGTGACCCTTCAGGGGAGCTTGATGTCTGGGAGCCATGATCAGCAGGACTTGGGGGCTCTGAGTGGAGCCCCTCCTGCATTACGTCTGGACTGTCCAAGGATCCTCCTGCTTTTGTTTCCTCGTCGCCGCTGAATGACTCCTGGTCCGGTATGTGTTTTGTTTCCTCAGTGCGAATGTGATGCTGCTCTGCCTCCATGGGTGTTTCTGGTGGAGTGTAGAGATTCAGCTTGAAGCTGTTCTTGCGCCTCCATTTAGGAGGGCCGCGTTTGACCCCCTTGGGCCAGCCTTTCTTCCGTTTCACTGGACGGGGTCTGCTGGATCTCTTTGAAACCAGTTCGGGTCCTGCAAATTAAAAATAAACAAACACATCAAAGACGTCCCATTTCTGAATTCCATCCAGGCAGAACAAGATGTTTAAAGAGGAGATCGGGACAATTTTGTTGGAAAATTTTGTCAATAGGTTTTCAAATTTGAAACATCTTCCATTGCAATAGCTTAATCTAAGGTTTTAGCAGGTTTAAAGGCGAACTTTTTAAAATTAATTTCAGACCTTAATTTTAAGCACATGCATGAATTTAAGTCATTTTAAAGACTTTTTTTGAAACTACAAAAATTTGAAATTCTAACCTCCAACAGATCGCCAAGAAAACTGTCCACATTTGTAAAGAATGATTTTCAAGTAGATGCAAATACCTTCATTCCAGCGCTCAAGATTGTCTTTGCGTGCATTTTTTTCAAGCCTTGGACGGCCTCTTCGCCGCTTCATTGGTAAAGCTGATATCTTGTACTTTTGCATCTCTTCCTCCTCATCATCATCATCGTCGTCATCGTCCTCCATCTCTCTCATCCTGGAGGTGTGCTCCAACCGGGGCATTGGACGCTCATCCTCTGAGTTGTCAAACGGTTCGTTCAGAACCTCGGTCGTCTCAGAGATGGTTTCTGTCGTCACGCTGCTGTTGATTCGCTTCCTTTTACGCCCTCGCTTCTTAAGAACCGCTGAGCTCTGAAAGACAAACAAACCAAACATCATAAATATAAAAGTTAAGTAAAATTGTTTAATTTCAATTGGAGCTACAATTAGCCTGGGCTTTCAGACTGAATGTTGTGAAGTAGAAGGACTGAACAGAGCTCTGTAAAATTTTCAAAGCTTGAAATATTGTTTTATCACCCAACTGCTCATTGCCGACCTGTCTTGCATGTTCGTTTGCTAATCTTCTCTACCGAAAACCAGAGGCTTTTGCTACAGGTGGATTTATACAAAAATTAAATTACACAAGTAGGATCTATTTATTGAACTGAATTTTATGTAAGGGTATTGGAATAAAATGGGCTGAATACAAATCCATATCATACTTTAAAACTTCATTTTCATTCTGCTTTACAGTTATGCACTACTTTATGTTGGTCTATAATATAAAATTCAGTTAAAATACATTTAAAAGTTACCTCAAGGACGAACCCACATTTGTGGGTTTAATATGGGAAAATATAAGAAGACTTCAAAGGGTTTAAATTTATTTTGAAAGGTACTTTAAGAAACATAAAAATCTTCAGCTGTACTTCAGATTGCGTGATTAAAGTCACTGCAACTGTAGATTTTCCAAATGTTGTATTTTTAGAAGAATGATAAAAGTCACCATGTATAATATAAAGTAGACATTAAAAGCATTTCAATGGCATTAAAATCTGTTAACTGAGAAAATAGTTCTATTTCTTAGTTATTTCCAAGCATGCCACTGAAAATTCGGTTTTAAGGGCCACAGAGCAATTTCCTTTCACCCTTCCCCATACTCTGCACAAACAAACAAACATAAAAAAAAAACAACAGTGTTACCCTATTCCATTAGAAATGTTGGGTAAAGGGCTAAGAATGACAGCTGAGGAGAGAAATGAGATCCAGCGTGAAAAGCAATGCAGCACAGTGTGGAAAACCACAAACGAGAAAGTCAAGAGTAAGCAGACCACAGTCTATATTTTACATTCTTCAGTTGTTTCCCACCGACTTGCCTGCGACTCTTCTTCAAAACCCCTTTCACAAGCAGAATGTGAAATCAATACTGTAACTAAGGCACTAAATAAACTCAGCCGGACAGCATCAGGGCATTTTCTGGCTCGGTGTAATATTATCTGCAGCACAAGGGGGCAGTGCCTTATAGAAAGAACAGATGTGAGGAGCAACAGAAGAGGGCGGTAAATTAACCATGACCGCTGACAATAGAACAAGGTTTAGCCTGCAAAGTCTCGACACCAGCAGTGAAAACACAATCCATTATCTACTGCTGCAGGCACACACAGGGGGCTCCAGAAGACAGGATGGACTTACTGGAGCCTGAGCACACTTTATGAGTAATCACTAAAACTTATATCACATGCAAGTAAACAAGATGCTCTTTAATGAGGGGAAAAATCTGGCTAAAGGCTTATCAAAGTGGTAATCACATGGGGAACAGATCAAACAGTAAAAGTCACCTTTCTCTTGGCTGAAAGCAATTCATGAGCTTTTGTCAGGATGGGTGGCGAGCCATCGGAGTCGTCGTCGGCGTCGCTCACAACCTCTGGTCGCTGGACACGCCTGGACCATGGAGGGGCCGGCCGGCGCTCGTAGGTTCTGTAGGGAATCTTGCAGTGGACCTTGGTGAGAGGTTGCCTGCTTCCATGAGTCATCATGTAGCTCTCCCTCTCCTCCTTCTCCCAGCAGCTGGCCTGCTCCTTCAGCCGCTCGGCCTGGTAATTAAACGGACAAGATGCATTATCTCTGGGAAAGGCGCATGCACGGATAAAGAAAAAAAAAAAGAAAAAGAAAACCATCTGAGCAACGAGGCTAATGGGAAAACAAGAGATCTGAATTAACATCATGACAAATGAATCATTGCAGGTTTCTTCCAGATAATATGAACAGCATCCTGATTGGATGTCTGCCCGTCAGGATGAAAACATTTCCGTAAAGCAACCGTAGAGAGATTGCATTTCATGGTTTATTCAGTACTATCAATTATATGATGATTTAGGGGTAATTTTGCACAACATTAGATGCCTGCTGAAAGTCAAAGTGAATTTCTCATGATTTGCCTCAATTTAAACTCCTCAGCCAATCTAACATACATCTGCTAAAAGCATTTCAGGTACATGGAGACAGATAACTCCCGGCATAGCTCAATAAAACAATTAACTTTAGTATGATTCTGTTCAAAACTGAAAACCTATTGCATAAGTTCATAGTTGCTGAAAAAGCAATGTCATTAATATAGATGGAAAGTTGAGTGGAAGGAAGAAATGAGTTAGAAAAAGATGCAAAGGAGATGAATCATAACTGTCAAGATGTGAAATTTGACAACATGTAAATAAAAATCATATTTTCCTTTCTGAACAGATTTTATAAAATAACCTATTTTTTGATGACATTCTAATGTTTTGAGGTGTACATGCATTTTTTCTCTCTCGAGCTTAGAAACCTACATCCATCTCTGCCTCCCTTTCTTCCTCAGACAGGACAGCGTTCAGAGTGGTGGAGGGAGTCCAGCGCAGGGCGTCCGGGTCCACCTCATTCTTGCGTGGGTTAGCCCTCAGCCTCTCCATGTGCCTCTGTATCAGCCTCTCTCTTCTGACCAACACAGTCCTACAATACAGAAGAGCAGAGCGCATGAATTAGGAGTCAGAGTGGAGAGAGAAGCGAGGCGGGGGGATGTGCAGTTAAACACAAGCACAAAGACAAGCTCTTCGGGACCGCAGGTGCTCCATGTCCTTGGGGGTACTTAACCTGACTTACTTCTGTCAATATTCAGCAGCATTAATGGATATGCTGTTAAAAATACTCCCTGGCCTGGATAAGTCAGACGGCGTGCAGAAGCGGCAACTGAAAGAGAGTGGCTGTGAAACTGACCTGCCGTCCCGTCTGTCAATCATGCCAAGCTGCTGGAGAGTGGCGGCGATGTCATGTGGACACATCCCAGTGGCCCTGCTGATTCCTTTAACGCTGATGTGTTTATCTGGGTGCTTATAAAGGTGCTCCAGCATGACACTTTTCCAATATGCCAGGTAGGATAAGCGACCCAGTTCTGACAGCGGCTTCTCTGGGGAGCCAGCTTGTCCTTCTTGTCTGGTGAGGAGGTAACCTAAAAAGACACGAATCAAACACACACAAGGAAAAAAAAAATGCTTTAGTCAAGCTAAATAGTGCCACTGGGTTGTTTCCTTACATATTCAATGAAGTCAGAATGTGACAAAGAAGTCACCGTTTTATGTCGTCAGCCACTGTTGGCGAGCTACGATGGAGGCTGATAAAGTTTTATTGAAACTAGAAGGTTGTTTTTGAGACCTGTAAAGTAATTACCTTATTAAATTCACAACTGTGCGCTACTGTGTTGTTCCATCACATGCAATCCAAATAAAATATCTAAACGTTTCTGGCTGTAACACAACAAAATGCGTTCAATGCTTAGAGGATATGAGTACTTTAGCCTGGCACTATAAAGGAGCCAAACAGAGAAGCAACTGAATGTCATTGCTCACATGACTGCACTAAGGACAGATAATGAACAAGAAAAAATCTAATATGTATGCGAGTGTAATTAGTTTCATGGCCGCCCTGAAAAGGGTCATCCATTACGAGAGACATGAAATTAATTAATGCCTTTTAACAGCACCCACTTCTGAGAGCCAAACAAGCACATCTAATGGCAGAACAGTGAACATATAACAATATTTCACTGATTGTGACAATATTTATAACTAAATATTGCTAAGATAATGAGCCTTTGATTGCAATGAATATAGTAATGAAATTAAACGAGAAAAACATTTCCTGCTCTTTTCTGTTCTGAGTTCAAAGGGAATATTTTCCTAGCAAACACGTATTTTTGAAGCTACCTGTGAAAATGTGTTCCTCCAAAACAATCCAATATAACAGAAAATCTTAATCTAAACAACTTCCAGCACCAAAGCTACATTTTCCAATAAAGCCTTCAAAGAGCTCAGAACTCAGCTGCGTTCAATCTCCCTTAATCCCCGTCTTTGTTATCTGCTCACTCTCAATATCACAGATCCTCTCGCATCTCTGTGTCTCAATGGCTCCCAAAAGTGAACAGGAAATCAAATGCTCCATTACCGCCCTCCCTCCCTGCGCTTGCCCCTTGTACCCCCCCTTTCTTACACAAACAAAGTCAACAATTCTTGAATTTTTTCTTATTACTTTTTATTACTTTTTTAAAAATGCCTATACAGACAAAAAAAACCCTGCCAGGTCAAACACAGAAATCCACTCAAGGCAGCAACTGTTTTCTTAAGTGGACCGCAGAGCTATAAATATTGTATGTGCTGCATTTACTACCACTCAAACATAAAAGCAGCATCTACACCTCGTCACAAGTCAACAAGAGAGAATTGGGGGCTATTATTTTGTATAGAAATAGCTGTTTAGGTGAAAACACTACTAGGGATCGAATAATACAAGCAGCCATAATATTGTTTTTCGCTGTGTGATTGCCTAAGCCCTGCACATGAATGCTCTTGATTAGACCCTTTCAAAGCCTTAACAAAATAACAGCACCTTGCCACAAGCTCACAAATCCCCCTTTTAATCTAAAATTATTTGTAAAGAGCAATAAAATAGGTGAAATTGTGTTTCTGGTGGTCCAAAAAACAAGCATTAAAGAACTTACTGAAATCAATGAGGAACCTTCCAAATCCTTGCCTTTGGTACTGAGGCATAATCATTATGCAGGAGACATTGTACTTCTGCTGGCAAAGCTTTTCCTGAGGGAAGGAGAAACAGATCAAGTATGTCAGAGCTCTGCTGAAGCTGGCAATTTACTGCACCTGCCACTGTCCTTGTCTTTACACACAAAACACACACTCACACACATAATGGCTTTCAATTTAAGAGCACGGCTGAGTGAGAAATTAGGTACGTAACTGATGATTATCAGTAAATCAGCTTGATGAGAGAATCTGTTATTTAGCAAGTCAGAGTTGTTCGGCAAAGACAAAATTGTTAGAAATATACTTCAAATCCTCCAAAATCAGTTTAAAAAACTAATTTCCATGCTGGAAAAGCAGACTTAATGCACTGAGGTCTTTTTGTAATCGTTTAAAAAATGAAGTGCCGTAATCCGTAGTTTCCCATAAAATCACCCTGTAATCCATACCTTGGAGAAATAGCCCACAAGATGACAGCCTTTCTCATCATTCTTCGTAAGTATGTAGAAGAGGAAAGGCTCCACATCATAATACAAGGTCTTGTGATCCAGGAAAAGCTTGGCTAACAGGCAGAGGTTTTGGCAGAAGAGTTTGCTGACATTTCCATCAACCTAAACATGGAAAAACAGAGAAGAGAGACAAAGAAAGAAAGCAAGGGGACAGCGTTTAAGCAGCTTGTATATTTCCCCCTGCTCATTCCTGACCTCATTCATTGCTGAAATCTCATGCTGTACACAGTTGTTGCTGGGTTGCCATAAAGCAGAGCTGACCTCAAACACGGAAAGGTTGTCCTTTCTGTAGATTTCAGTGGCGGGAGGGTGAAACCAGCCACACTTCTTTGTGTGTCTCTGGAGAATGTTTTTGCTTCTCATATACTTCAGGCAGAACTCACACAGATAAAGCTTTTGTAATCTGTTGGAGACAACATTTAAAGATGAAGTTTAGACTTCTAGTGTGAGAGGCATTTACAACAGAACCAAGAAAAGAAGAAGATTTTCTTCTGAAGTAAAAATAAACATCACCTTGAATATTCAGGTGGGTACGGTGACGAGTACCAGGTCTGGATCTCGTACTTCCCGAATTCGATGACAGCGGGACGCCGGACGAAGTCGGTGTTCGTTAGAGAGCCGGTTTTCTATGAGAGATGAAGAATCGCTTAGCAACTCAAATCATTTAAAGTTACATTGCTTCTTATCATCAGTAAATGCCATTATATTGAAATAAATTCAGTTTAAGCTTCCCGTGAGGGAACAACAGATACATCAAGATACATGAGAACAAGATGGGACTCTTGAACACAGTAAGAGCAGTTTTATGGTTGTTAAATCAGTCATTCTAATAGTCTGAACATGTGTCTGTTTTTCTATCATCCATCTGGGAAATGTTCTGTGTATGATCATTTCAGTCAAACCATAACAGATCTTGTTGCATTTACCAATGTGAATAAAAACCAGAGAAAGCGGAATCATAACAAATTACACGAAACATAAATGTAAATGATAAGTTCATAGACATTTTTACAAACTAGAAGGGTTTTCCAGAACCAAGTTTTCAAAGTTCAAATTTTTAGTCCCTGGGATGTTTAGTCTATTTTAGCTCATATTTAAAGCATAGCAACAGTTTGCAAGTTTACAGAAAATGTTTCAGAGGCAAAGCTTTACATACAGATATGGATGGATGAATAATAGACAGGTGGCTGCAGCTCTCATAAAAAATGGGATAAGTGATTGTGTGGGTGGGTTACCAGCCTCTCCCTGCTTTATCCCTGTAGTTTGCCGACATGCAAAGCTATGTAGAAATCTCAAATTGCGACATTCCCCACACTTTTCTTATCCCATTTCTCACCTGAGCAGCAAGTTCCTGGACACGAGTGAATGTCTCAATGTCTTCCTCTGAGACGTGATCTCTGGACATGGCCGCCAAGTCCGCTTGGGCCTCCTGCTTCACATGCAGCTTGCTGAGGTGGCCTGTCACAGGCACAATAAGAGATCAACACCAACGCATCAAACACCAGCCTTTTAAAGCAGCCGCAGCTGAATAATCTCATAAATGCATTCTATGCAAATGTTCTTATACTGAGTACTGCTGCCGAGTCTCTGAGGAATTTCATAATGTATCATCTTTGCATGTTTGTATTAAAATCCCTAATGTAATGAAGTGAAACTAAATCACTCTAATTGCATAACCGCTTTCATGTGCTTAGTCATCCACCAAGACAGTTTCCCATGAATTAAGAAGCCGATGCAGTGAGGGGAGCGAGTGTCGACATGAAAAGCAACTGATGTTGGAAAGCAGGCAGTAATTTTATGAACGACATCAACAACATGACTTAACCACCAAAACAAAAACCCATTAGGAGTGGAAGTGAAGTGTCATCAGCATATTTATGGATATACAGTACCTTGCACATGTGTTTATGCTCTGAACGTCTTGACATGTCTATGAAGTTACAACCACAAACTTAAACGTTTTAAATATGATTTTAGTGACATACCAGCACAAAATGGTGCATAATCGTGAGCAGGAATGAAAAGGGTGCATGGATCACGCACCCTTTTACGAGTAAAAATCAAAAACATTTTGACAATTGTGGCATGCATTTGTATTTACCACCACTCTAATCTGTTATTGCAGGAACTGAATCCAGTTGAACCATTTTCTTTAAGATGTTCCCAAATTAGCCTTATTCAGCCTAGTATGGAAAGAGTATACCAAATTGCATTTTTACTACCCAAACTGACTGAGTGGGCAAAGTGAGAATTAATCAGAGAAGCAGCCAAGAGGTCCATGGTAACGCTGGAGAACTTGAAATCCAATCTGTTGACAGGACATCTATTAGTTGTACTTTCCACAAATCTGTCTTTAATGAAAGAGTGGCAGGAAGAAAATAGTTGTTCAAGGAAAAGTAGAACACGTCCAACTCTTAACTCAAGTGATTTGTTTAGAAGAGACTAAACTTTTACTTTTTGGCCTTCAGTTGCTTTTCCTCAGCAGAGACAGGAAAGCTGGTCAGAGTTGATAGGCATTCCTGGAAAACAAAACCCTTAGAGGCTGCAAAAGGTTTGCATTCCACTAGGACAACAACCCTGAACACACGGAGCTGAAATAGGATTTACACTGAGAATCTGTGGCAAAACTTCACAATTTAAGTTCAAAGACATTACTCTTCCATTTTGGCTTTTCCCTTTAGGTCTCCATTTAGTCCTACCCTCACACCAACTAACTTCATGTCTTCTTTCAGCACATCCATAAATTCCTCTTGACCTCCCATCCTGTGGTTCCATCCTCAGCATCCTTCTACTGCTATAAATATTGTGTCTCCTCTGCACAAGTCCAAACCACCTGGCCTCTCTGATTTTATCTCTAAAACATCTAACTTGAGCTGTCTGTCCAATGCACTAAATCCTGATTCTATCCATTCTCATCACTCAAAGAGAATCTCAACATCTTGAGCTGTGAAACCTCCAGTTCTGCCTTCTGTCTTTTCCTCAAAGGAACTGTTTCACTCATCTGCAAACATCTCAACCCAACTCTAAGCTCTACTGTCTTCCTGTCCATCACCAAAGCAAACAAGATGGAGCTTAGAGCTGACCTTTGATGAAGTCCTACATCCACCTTGAACTCCTCCGTCACTCCTACATTACATTTCACTGCTGTCTCATAGCTCTCATACACGTCCTACACCACAGCAGTTCTCAGAAGGTCTTGACTTAAAGTGACAGAACATGACCAATTTTGCATTTAGTCTGTGGATGCACAAAGCCAGTAGATACATAAAAGTCCCGCAGTTATAATAGTAGCGAAATTTAGTTCTGCAAAGTATATATTTAAAGGTGATTAGAAATGCACAAAAACATAAAAAAACAAAACAAAAAAAAACAGGGTGAGAACTAGTCGTCCCTTTAGATTAATGCTTCATATCGCTCTATCACAAAAAACCCACATAACCCCAATGACGGTTTAAAGTCTGCGGTTGTACTGTGACAAAATGTGTAAAAAAAAATTCATGGGTATAAACACCTTTGCAAGGCAATATATATATACTGCTGCATGTTTGAGCAGAAGCTCAAAACTTCTTGAAGTATGTATTCTTTAGTTTTTCTTCTGTTATTATTCCTACTAGGACTTCATTCTGGTGGACAGTAAAATATGAGGGTGAGTGCACTTCTGGGTGTAATCATCGTGTCAGCTCTGAGTCAACTTGGGTGGCTGAATTACTGGGTTGTATGCGTCTAATGACCACTGGAAGTGAGGCTGAGAAGACACGGTGGGATGAGGAGGAGCGCAATGTGACTACAGGCTCTACTGTGTGGTGATCACAATGTGCGCACTATTGGAGAGGGTCAAGGACAGAGCAAGGAGCGGTATGAGGGAGTTAGTGGGCCATGCACTATGACAAAAAGCCAACGGGCGAGAAGATGGAAGCCATTGAAACTTCGCAGCCAAGTCAAAACGGAACGAAACTGTGTTAATGAACTAAAACTAATTCAAATCAGGAGGAGGATTAGTAGCCTGTTAGAATGTTGAGGGTGACTTCAAAAAGAAAATATTAGCTCTACAATTGCTAGTGTCAAGCTTAACACAAAAAAGAAGCTTAAAGATGTGGAGACGCAGATCTTGGCTGGTATTTTGAGCCTTGCTTACCATGATTATTCTCAGGCTTAATTCTTCCATCTGTCAAGTCTCCCTTTTCTGGTGAGGTGGCTCCGTTGTGAGCTCTCACTCTATACTTCAGTCTGCCTAGTGTCCTGTGATTTTTAAGGAAAGGGTTGCATTTGAAATGACTGACCATCTTAAAAGAGGGTCCTCTGAGTCGGCCAGACCCTGCAGAGGTGGGGTGGAACCTATTTTTACTAAACTCGTTCTTTCCAAGGCACTGGGACAAGTCCTGCTTATAGGGCCTGCGCTTAGATGGTGCGTAGCACGGTAGTCTCTTTTTCCGCGACTGTCCCTGAGTCGTGTAAATATGAGAGAGTCCATCAAAGAGTCCCTTCAGTTGGCTGCTACTGCAGAGACTACCCAGGGAAGGAACACTAGACTGGCTGGAAGAGCTCTGAGGCGAGTTCGCCGAGGTGGAGCTGCTGGACACCTGCGGGGGGGAGCTAAGTCCTGGTGACGTGGAAGTGGCAGGAAGTGCAGAGGATGTCGGGGTTATCTTATGAGGGGCATCAGCAGCAAAGGCGAACGGTTCTGGATGCTGGGACAGCTTGGGTGTGCCCTCGTCTCTAGAGCTCAACTCTATGGCTACGGCTCGCGAGCGACGGCCCACAGGGGAAGGAGTAAAGAATTTGGAAAGCCCATCAATAAGCCCTTTGGTTTTCTTGTTAACAGTGAGTGTGGCTGGGGTGGAGGTGGGCGTGAGGGAGGGAGTGGTGGTGGTGGGAGGGGAGGGGGTGAATTGGGAGGCGTTGACCGCACAACAAGGCTCTGCGACAGTCAATCTGTCTCTGGCGTCCTTCACAGATGCAGCATGACCAGATGAAGGTGTGGAACAGACGGTAATCTTTTGACCCCTACCAGGTGACCCCCTTCCTCCAAGTGCTACCATGGAGCCATCACCACTGGTTACAGACCTGCAGAGACAAGCAGAAGAAGTCTGTTGTTAGAAGGCAGCAGCATTACTTATTAAGAAATTAAAATATCATTCAAAAGTAAAAAAAAAAATATCCACCGTTCAGGTAAAAACAGTACAAATGACAACCCTAATTAAGTTTCTCAGAAAATGTGTATATTACATACAAATATTATACAGAACAATTATACAAATTCTTCAGAGTCAAATAATCTTTTTAAGTCTCCTGAATGTCTTTGGTGTGTATCATGTTCCTTGTAAAAATACTTCAGACTTTCCATGGGGTTTAGTTTAGGTGAACTTGCTTGTGAGCTGTGATAACACGTTCATTAAGTATTAGTACTTTTGGCAGGCTGACAAGACCCTAAGTCCTGCTTGGAAATGAAATCAGCATCTCCATAAAGCTTGTCAGCAATGGGAAACATGGAGTGCTCTAAAATTTCCTGGTAGACAGCTGTGCTGACTTTGGACTTGATGAAACACGTTGGACCTACACCAGCAGATGTCATTGCTCCCAAAATCATCACTCACTATGGAAACTTCACACTGGACTTACAGCAATTTGCATTCTCCACTCTTCCTCCAGACTCTGGGAGTTTGATTTCTAAATTAAATGCAGATTTCACTTTCATTTAAAAGTATCTGGACCACTGAGCAACAATTCAGTACTTTTTCTCTTCAGTCCAAATTTTGACTTTGTGTCAGATTCATGTGAATATCATGAATCTGATGCATCTGTGTCTGGTGGCTCATAAAGTTCTAACTCCAACCGCAATGCACAGTTTGTGAAACTTTGAAGGAGCTTTGTTTCACAATCTTTTCTAGATTTCATGTCTTTCTGCACCCTTTTCTCACCGACCTTTTTCTTGCACTTACATTTCTATTAAACATGCTTGGGTATAGCACTTTAAGCAGCCAGCTTTATTTCTGGTAGTTTTTATGTCCAAGTTGCATCATTTTAACTGTGTTTTAAGAATAAATGGGCATTGACATTACATTAAATGGAAAATTCATCTGTGGCCAAATAAGACACCATTATTTTAAACAGTGCACACTTACATTCTTTGTTTGAGCTTATTTTTCGGTCGTCCAATGGGCTTTGCATATCGACGTTTGATCTCGTCAGCCTTCCTGTGCAGCAGCTTTTTGCCGTTCTCCTTCGGCCTGCACACTTGGCAGATCCAGGTTCCTGGAGGGCATCCAAGCAGAGAAGTACCATTTTATTTTTGGTAGGGTTCATCAAGCAAGGGGACAAACGGCACATTCATTTCAAACATTTCCTTTAATGCGCAGCGCTGGCGAGAATCCCACCAGCTCACAATGACCAATCAATTACTCAGCACAAAGCGAAAATCCATAGGAAAAACATGGGGTCAATTCTCTGGCTGGTGAAATAGACTTCGTGTCAGCTTGTTGAGCTAAGCTATGTGACTTGTATGCACTGCCTGCCAAATACCCAACTACAGTACGTGTGGCGTCATTACAAGCCTTGCTGTAGGGTCAGTACTGTAATCCAGAGATAGAAGATCTCCCCAGGGATGCTGGGAAAATTTGATATGCATGCAAAGCCCCTAATAAGCCACTGCTGCTTCTTGGTGTGCTGAGTGACAGCCCCAAACGGCGGTCTGTGAGGCGAACGCTTTGAATTGACAGCCGAAGGGGAGCAAGCGGCGAAGGCACAGTGTAAACACCTCACCTTTTGGCATTCTTGAAAGTGGCGGATCGCAGCATTCCATGTGAAAGCCCCGATCGCACGAATCGCAGAAAAGCATCTCGTCCTGAAAGGGAACAGCAGGCGTGTGTAAGTGATGTCCCAGCTGCATACATGTAACACCACTGTCATTTAACGTCTTTAGGAGAAATAAGCCCAACTCTGCACACGAGAAGGTTTGCAAATCTTGACAAATCCTCAGAGATCTACAGTCAAGCCATTGACACTGAAAAGGGTATATTAAGATGAACATATTATACTCACAGCATTTTTCCCCTGTATTCGACAGGAGCTGCAGGTTTTGCATTCAATGCACTGCCACCGTAATCTCTTTACATTTGAGGTCAGCTCGGGGGAGAACTTTAGACATGATGGATGCCCTTGAGAAACGACAACACATTTTAGTATGACATGCTTCTACCAGCGCAGGCTGAGTCAACAAGCAACAGCTATCGTTTTCCATTTCTTCACACTTTAAAGTTAAACATTAACACCAAAAATCATAAAAAAAAACAATGGTGTGCCTGTGTGTCCGCGCCGCTCTCTCTTCTTCAGGCTACTTCTGCCTAAAAACAGTATGATCAAACATCTGAGCTGCTAATTACAGATAATTTGATCTTAATGAGGCAGAAACAGCAGCAGAGCTCTTTCTAATGGAAGGCGATCCATGAAAGTCATGTAAAAAGCCTGCCGTCTCTCTCATGCTGCTCCCTCTCATGGTTGTAAAACAGCTGTTTTACAGTGAGAGCACAATTTGTGTACACTAAAAGTGGTTAATGAAAACCACCTCGACGGCACTCTGTCAAATTTGAGCTATAAAAATGTCACTGGGAGAACAATTCCTTACGGCATTTAAAATAATTGTTCAAACATAAATGACTCCTTGGTTGAGGTAATTTTACGGGAACAAAGGACCACTAAAAGGAATACCAACAATCTGCTGTGAGGCAGGAATGGGGCCATAACTGGGACGCTCTACTCCACAACCTGAACCGGAGAAAAAATGACATGTATTGATTTTGGACTTTGACAGTCACCTGGAATAGTTTTATTCCTGTTTGACTTGCATGCAATTTGCAAAGTTAGATTTTTTTTTAAATGTTTGGATAAATCATTCCATGCCACATTGTCTAAATCCAGCTGTTTGTTCAACCAGTCCAGGCAGAAAGACTTCATTAAATACAATAAAAATGAATAATAAAAAAAAAGACAAGTCACCATTTATCTGACTTTTAATAAGGGCTCTCATTTCATCATCTTAAATGTTAGAAAAAAGTCAAGCAGTGTAAAACAAATTTGCATCTGTAAAAATATATAAATCACACTGAATATGTTAAAAAAGTTGGCCTTTAGGAAATGGCAGAATGTGCATATTTTGGGGGGGAGTTTTATCATGTGTTACATTTGCACTACATGATTTAATTAGCCTTTCAGCATCGCCAGGAGCTGTGACTTCTTAGCTCTCACCAAATGAGTCAATTATCCATCCGCAATGTAACGCTACACCGATTCTACACTCAAACCCACCAGTCCATTTAAACACTTACAGTTTCCATAAAGTTGACTGTAGTAAGACTGTTGTATGCTCAGTAATGACAAAAAAAGAAAAGGAAACTTTGCTTGCATGGCAATTTTCTGAATAAATCTTCAAGCAGAATACTACTTTTTATGAGGCCAACACAATTTTTGCTTAAGTGCGTCGTCAATCATTTAAAATCCACGGGTAAAGCAATGTCTTCTTCAGTCTTTGTATAATAAATTCTTTTTGCTATAATAAAACTTCGAAACTGAGGCAAGTCTAAAATAATTGCTTCTATGCATTGTTGGTTGTTCATATTTGAGGACAACCATATTTTGTTTGAAGATCGTTTTTGTGTGAAACTGGCAATGCCCTCAGCAGGTCCTTTAAAATATTTGCTGGTTTTTGGAAAATGTCTCAGTTTTCCATAAGTTATGGCATACAGAGCATTACAACCTGTTGAACTTCACTACAGAGATCTTTAAAGTGTTTTCCCTGATGCTTTTAATTTTTATTTTTTAGGAAAATACTTTGAAAATATGCTTTCTTTCACTTTTTATGTCACAACTACAACTACCTGACAATATGTGAAAATGTTCAATTGATATGAATACTTTTGCAAATCAAAGTGTACAGTTCTAAAATTTGCCGGTTTCTTTAACACCACAACAATATTCTGAACATTTTTCCCACCTCTAATCCATTCCAATTCCAGTTTTTGAGCTACTCTAACATCACTTTAGTGTCTGTAACAAAAAGCAATAATTCTGAAAACATTTGCTCAACGAAGCGTTGCAGAAGCTCGCTTACCACTGCTTCCACAGTCTGCACAGGACAGCAGCTCTTCCGGCCGCTTGTCCCGATTTGACTCCTTCGTCCCGAGACAGAAACTGCATATTGGGATGGGGTCGACCCGGAGCTGAGTGGAGAAAAAGAACAGAAAGAAACCATTTAAAACACATGAACAGGAAGTGGCTATTAGCATGTTTCGGTGCGAACTTTAAGAGATGACTGTAGTATTATCTCTAGTTGAGTCAAAGAGGATAAAACTAGTCTGTGGGTTTAATAAAACAGTGGCAAAAATATCATCTGAAAGCAGAAGCTCAGAAAATTGGAAAAAAAAAAAAAAAAAAAAAGAGAGGAGTTCTCACAGACTAGAAATGAATAATAAATGGCTTTCATCCTCAGAGAGATGCTGCGTTTGAGATCCACCTCCTTTTATCCATTACATCTGAATGTGTAAGTGATCTTGGTAATCATAGTTTAAGGGTTTAATCCAATTCTTAAAGCTTGCACTCGAGTCTGAAAGGATTAACCAGCATGTAATCAAATTACCTCAATAATATAACATGCTCTCATTGTTACTGCCGTGATCCACTGTCCAAATGTTGCAAATCTCAGAACAAACACTCATTTAAGGGCTTATTGCACAGTTCAGAAGTAAAATATGAGCTCAAGGTTTAGGAGGATCTCGCCCCATTGATCACTCAGAATGAAGGAAGGTAAAGGAAACTTGGTGTCAAACGTAGGAGCGGTCTAAATGTAACCGATCATATGTGGAAATCAAGATCAAACATAAACGGCTCAAGCAGAGCAGCAAACAGACTACTGGGAGGAAGTTCATAATGGAAAATAACAATCTCTGGGTGTGACCATAAATAACCCACCTCATCATCAGTTTACACACTAAGGCCTTACCAACTGACTACAGCTCTGAATGGCACTCTGGGGATGCCCATAATTAGTTCCTGGTTTCTATGACGCAGATCAGCATCCTGAGTCAAACCAAATTTGCATCTTTCAAATCTACCCCGGTGCTGACCTTGAGCTGGCCTCCACTCAATCACACAGAGGTGGACATTTTATTTGTCATTTCATTTATGTCAATACACACAAAGTAGGCGGAGCTGGAGCACTTTTATTTTAATCTGTCACACCATCCAAATGATGCCCTGGGGGGTGGGAAGCAGAGGCCGTTTGGTCATTGTTCCTGGCTCCATCAATGTGTTGTTGTAGAGAGGGGAAGCAGTTTACTTCCACATCGATGATTGCTCTATTTTCCAACCTGCCAGGTCAATATCTGGGGCATTAGGTGAACCAGAAGCGACTGGAAAAGAGGAAAGTCCACGAAAATTTGCGACTGCTTGATAGAAATGTTTGTAATAAAGTTAATAGGACTCAATTGAGTTTTTTCAGTTATTTAAACTATAAATAACTGCTTAATTTCTACGGAAGACCGTTTGGCATTCTTATTACACGATTTCACTAAAAATACTTCACGATGGAACGATGGAAAGCAATTCAGGACAAACATAAAAAAAAAATAACATTTTACTCTAACCAACTAGACATGGGTCGTTCAGCGTACCGACACTTTTCGTTTCAATACTACAAACCTTTTCATCATACCGCTTCAATGTTTTGCACTGCTTTTAATGAGTTGTTGGAGAAAGAGCCAGAGCGACTTGAGTTTTTTTTCTGGCTTTATCGAGTGCAGATTAATGAAGCATTCCCTTTCTTCCAATTGTTAGCGCACGCTGCCTGTCAGCTGGCCTAAAAAGAGAAACTATACTTTTCCTTCAACAAGAAAGAGAAATTCAACTCCTTGCAAACACTCCTGCTCATTAAAACAGACCATCTTGTGGAAACTAAGCAGGATCATATGACACTGCTTCAAAACAGTTGGCAAGCTCCGAGTGATAAGTTTGGAAAGCAGTTGACTGCAGGTTTTATACTGCAGCAGATAGCCCAGCTAATATAAAACATATATTTTAGTTATTCTCCAAAGAGTGAAATCATTGTACTTTACCCAAGACACTATGGTAATCTCATATTATCCTATAATTAAACAATAACATAAGGGGGAAATAACACATGTAAGAACATTAGCTGTAGCCTCTCCTCCAAAGCAGTAGTTTGGAATAGAACAGAAAATATCTGACTTTTGTTAAAAGTTCAAAGTACATCCTCTCAGTTCATACACATTTATGGAGCAAATATTTTAGTTAGTTCAAAACGTAGGAAAACCGGAACACAATTGGCTGACTCTGGTCTTTGTTTGATTGATTAATTTATGTCTAACAAAAATGCATGTTTTATATTTTGAGTTACAAAAAATGAGCAAACTGATAATGTAGTAATATTTCCAAACAGAGGATCATAACAAGCTCTGAGCTATGAAGTCTAACCCAGAAACTAGATTCATTTTCATGAGGATTTTTTTTTTTTTTTGCTCTAGTGATTATAATCAATAGCAATTTGCAATTTATAAGAGGCTAAAATGCAAAAAACAAACACAGCTGTAGAGATGCTGATGATTTACTTGGGGATTCTAAATTAAGAACATTACAGGAAATTATGCTGCTTCAAAAGAGCAGGCTGTCCTGAGTGAGGGGGTGGGGTCCTATTAGAACACTGCTGGTAGAGCGAGAGGGAGCTCAAGTGGTTGCATAACACAGCAGGGGAAAAAAAACAAAAAAAAACACTCTCATTCCTTGTCTTTGTTCCTGCCAGAGTCTCTTCAGAATCTAATAAACTCTAAAACCAAGACTGCTCTTTTTTTAACCTCAAAGTATCTCTCATTATCAGCACGCACACACACGCTCTCTCTCTCGATGCGCCTTAACAGCTAAGCAGGCAGAAACGTCTCATCCTTTGAAGTAAATGTTAAACCTGAACTGGTGAGGTGATGTCATCAAGGGCCGGGAGCGAGGGGTTGAAATTTTCCAAATGGAAAACAGTGGGGCCCTTCCTGAGAGCCGTCGCAGGACACAGTGTCTCTGCAGCGCTTCTCGGTTTCACTTTTGGCCTGACCACAGACAACAGTCACAGTTGTGGCTGCAGTATCAAGGTGTCGCTTCCTGATTATTCACTGCGAAACTGCCGGGGAGTGGGGTGACATCTCTGTTGCCTGATGCAGCTCACCACTTCAGCTGCACAACTTGTGCATAAAGCATGAGACCGCGCTTAATCTCGATAAGCCCCAACACGAGATACGTTAAAAGCCTCCACAACAAACCAGATGACTGCACATTGCGCTTAACAGAAGCTGCAAAACGACAACCGTTTTCCATCAAAAACTACAAGTCACATTGCAATTAACATAAGTGCTGCCATTTCTGGGACGGTTCATATTGCAAGGCATCAGACAAAGGAATACAGGAGGAGGTGAAAGCAACGGTATTGATGCTAACCTGGAAGTTTGTCTGTCGGGTTCTTATTTCCTCCCTCTGGCATGTTTGTTTGCACGAAGCTCACAACAGCTGCATGCAGTCAGAGAGCACTCCGGGTTCCTTACTCAACACATTCTCATGCCACCTACAAATTACCAATAAAATAGCTGTTCTATTGCAGCTCGTAAGACAAGTCAGTCCCATCCTTTAAGGTCATTAGGATAGGGTTGCATAACCTGTGGGAAGACCACTGTAGACTGCCTACCACACACACTGTCAGCATGACTTTCTGATTATCCAAGCTCTCTTGTTATGGAACGCGCAACACAGACGTAAAAGGATGGACTCTAAATGGCATTGTTTTTTTAACTCTTGGGCTTAAGTCCCAAATATTAAGGCTTTAATAGTGAAATTCCTACAAAGAAAAAAAAAAAACTATCCATGCTTTAAATTAATTTTGGACCAAAAAAACCCAAAAACCCTTACCTTTCAGAACCTTGCAGTGCATTTTAAAAGGGAAGGTTCAAGACGTTTGAAGTCAGTTTTATTAAAAATAATTCTTCTTTGCTTGTATTTGGGCGAATGACATCACAAGAGGCACATGAGTCAAGCTGATCAGCAGCTAACAATAAATACCTTTGAAAGGGGCATTTGGTTTAAAGCAGAAATAAGGAGAAAAGAAAAGAAATCTGCTGTTTTTGTGAGAGACTTTATCAAAACTAGCAAGACAAATAGAAGGCAATGCCCATTGCGTTTCTAAGCAATGGGCATTGCTCTAAATTATTTTTACTTGATTTCGCAGCAGAGGTGGGCCAATTTGGTCCTTAAAGGCACATGTCCTAAAAATTTTAGATGTACCTCTGCTCCAACACCTGATTCAAATCATTAAATTAACTCCTGAGCCTGTTTTCAAGTTGTGCAGCTGCTTGCTAATGATCCCCTCATTTAAGTCAGCTGTGTTTGAGCAGGGAAAACGTCTAAACCTGCACCACATCATACCTTGTGGACCATTTTTGTTCAGATTGCAGCTTCGGTATCCTACTGTCCATGTATAGCTGCTTTAGTATCTTTGTTGAGTACAAATTAAGATTAGCTAGACCTTGAAGCTGAAGGTAAATGTTGGTTAGTAGATCAAGACTGAAGAGGACCTCTATCATTTTAAAACTCCACCAAAATGCTGTGGCAGTTTATATAGAGTTACTGTCAGTGGTCAACTGGTTCGATCAAGAAAAAGAAGCAGCTTGGTTTCCACAGCCAGAGAACCAGCAAACATTTGTGAATTTATCAGTTCTAGATTAATCAGATCACACTTTTATCCTAATGTAACTTCAAACAACTAGCCCATTATCATCAACTTCATTTATTCATGCTGTTTTAAGCAACATCCTGTGGTTGTGAACATTTCATAAGCAGCTGAACTCTAATCAGCACCAGCACTGCTACAAGAGGCAGTTCAACACTGTGATTAGAGGAGGATTCAATAACCTAATTTCTAAAAGACCGGCAGCGTCTAACAACTAAATCGAAGATGGCATTTATGCAGCTAGCATTAAATATCAGCTGGAAGGGCTGCTCTATGCAGTTCATTCATCCAATCAAATTCCATGACAAATGCCAGCAGGAAATAGAATGTGAGCTCATATTTACCAATGCTAATTAACTTTGTATTAATTCTGAAGCTCAGTGGTTTTCTTGCTTTTTTGTCTTCAATTAGGCAGATGAAAATCAAAGCTAACTCAGGAGCTTTCAACATGGCTGCCATATTTGTTTTTATTGGTTGCTGGTTTCATGACACTAACCTAACCCTTAAGAGAACACTTATGATACAGCTGAAAGCAGCAGCGGCTCATAGATTCCAGAGGAAGAGTTTTTCTTTTACATGAGGGAGTCATCCCCACTGGCAGGTATGCTTTAAATGTTAAGCTCTCAGGTTGATTATTGGTGGTGCATCCATTCTGACCCCCATCTTCTCCAGAAAGTGGGCTGAAGTTGTTTCAAGACGATGAAAGTCTGTGTCTGTCTTGGCCATCTCTCTCACTCAGGGTTTCTACAGGTTTCACCAATTTAAGACTTCTTATGTCCTTTTTTTTTCTTCTTTTGCACAGAATGAATGTAGCATTGTATGGGTTGTTAACGGAAGTGATCCAACGGCGAAGATGAATGACATCCACCCTACTGGTGATAAATTTCCACTTAACCATTGATAGGGGCCAAAAAAGCGAGCTTGCTAGCCTTTTATTTTAGATAAAAGGCTAGCATTTCCACTCCAGGAACCAGAACCAGTAGTCCCTTCTAACATAGCTGCTAACATGCATTTGCCAGCCAGCAAGTGTAAATTAGCAGATAGCTACCAATAGTCTCAACCGCCTCCAGTCACACAACACAATGAAGAAGTGACTCAAAAGTGACAAACATCTACTTCATGGAAAACTGATGAGGAAAAAGAAAATCCATAGAATATGAGATTTAATACTATTGCCACCACAAAATTTAAGATCTGCGATTCACATATTTAAGGCCAACTTAACTGTTTTAATGAATTCTTTAGGCCTTGATTTTAGATTGTTGAATTTAAGACTTTTTCAGGATGCACAGACTCTCCTCGCTTTACCCACTTAGACATACTAATCTGGAGTTGAACCAAAAGATTCCTGTACTGCAGCTAACTTATTAGCTGTTTACATTTTTTTTAACATAACCTTGCTTCAAAGACTCACAAATGTCCATGGCCTTTAAGGATACTGCTCTTTGCATCACTGAAAAATTAATTGTTTGAAAAAGTTTTTTAAGTTTTTTTTTTTTACCTTGACGTAAATGAGTGAAAGTGCAAAGGTCTAGGTGTGTATACCTGCTCGCGCTCATGAGGGAGGAGTGTCACTGATGACAGGACCAAGGGGGAAGCACTTGGACACCTGGGGTTCCTTCCCTCCACGCTGCCATGGCTGAGTTTATACCGAGGGCCGTTTTTTAACAGCCTGCCATTGTTGACTGACCGCTTAGCGGCTAGCCGCAACCTCTGACGGAAAGCGGAATTATCAACAACTTCTGACAGATCGTCCTGATTCCTCAGATATCGCTCAATGTTCTTAAGTGAGGAGCCATGGGTATCATCCAGACCCTCGATGGCCCTCCTGAGTATTTTATTCCAATCGATATGGCGCAGATCACTTGAATTCCATATAGATTCCTTTGACGGCAAAGGTGCATTTGCAGGCAATATTGATCCGATTCTTCCAGGGTTTCCTGGGTCCTTGTAGGAGGCGCTTCCTTTATTTGTAACCTTAAGGACAGAGCCATCATGAACACTTAATTCCAACTGCTCAAGGACGATCTTCTTGTCCAGTCCATGCAACGTGGACACCGCATGACAAATTCGCTCCTCAGAAGGCCTCTGCTTTTGCCTCTTGATTTTCTGTATTGCTTCAAGAATCCACTCCGTGTAGTGAGGGTTTGCAAGTTTTACCATGGTTGAACAATAAGCCTCACAGAAACGTGATCCATAAAGATTCCCTCTTTCTGCAGCCGAAAGCAAGGTACATCCACATCCTTAGGAAAAAGGTCAGGAGGTTAGGTTCCACAAAAGCATCCAGAAATATGTCCTCAGGTTCCAAGGGTGAGCTTGAGGAAAAGTTGGCACAAGTAAATTCCACACTGGTGTAGGTATCACATGACCTGGAATAGGTCTGTGTTGAAATCCGAGATCAAATCTGCAAAAGAAAACAGAAAAACAAATTAATATCGAGGCGATTTAATTACCATTCACAATATGCACAATATTCATAGCTATGGTACGTTTGGTATAAATCAGCTATAAACTGATCAGTGACAAATCAACACAAAGTATTACATAATAGTTAAATGGTAGAAATTTAAAACAGCATTCAAAACTTTTTACACATACAAATCTATAAGTGTGCTTTAATGTGACAGCACTAAATACAATCCAGTGCAATAAACTGGTTTCAGAGATTTTCTAATTAATAGAGTACACCTTACTGTAGTGTAATCTAACAGGCTTCGGATGTTTGACAGAGAACAATAGTGAGCCACAAAACAAGGAACACACCAGCCAGGTTAGGTTATGGTTTTTGAGAAGTTCAAAGCAGGGTCATGTTATAAAACGATATTCCTTGTGCACATCACACAATTGGCCTTTATAGGTGAGTACCAAAAATAAAGTCATTGTTAACAGAAAGCCATAAAAATACTGTCTGCACTGTTTCACAAGCCATTTAGGGAGACTGAAACTTGTGGTTCTTTGATCAGATGAGAGCACTTTTTTTCTTTCTTGGGCTGCGTGAAAAACTGTGCAGCGGAAATCAAGCACTGCATATTAGCCAGGACAAAACCCCCTCAAGGTAGTGGCAGCATTATGCTGATTTTATTCCATAGGGACTGTGAAGCTGATAAGAGTTGATAAGGCAATGAAATAAGCAAGTATAGCATTCCTGGTAAAACACCTGGAAGATGCTGTAAAATACTTCTGACTGAGGCTGAGGTTCACCTTTCAGCAGGACAACAACCCTTAACACACAGCCTGAGAAGCCACTGAGTCACCTAGGTTAAAGCAACATCACGCCTTAAAATGGTTCAGTCAAAGTCTGGATCCAAGTCTAAAAGTAAATTGCAAATTGCTGTTTATCACATATGACTTAAAATATTTTGAAGAATGTGCAAACATTTCATTTGACCAGTTCTATAAAACTTGTGCACAATTGAATGGCATACTTTACAGATTTTCACTTGTACAAAAAAAATGAAAAGCATGCATCACTTTCCCTCCACTTCACAAGTATGCACTACTTTGCATTGGGCCCACAACAGAAACAATTGATCACTGAAAATATATTAACTAAACATATGTAGGTGTTCCAGGGGTGTGAATACTTTAGCAAGGGACTAGTGATCATAACATGTTATGTTAGGTATGAATAAAACAAGCACATGAGATGCCCTGATTTCTAAACATTAACAGCAGCCATGTAGTATAAAAATGATAGAGCTAAGGAATGCAGGACTTCTAAAAGATGTGCTAACACACGAGAAACAGATGGATAAAAACAGATGCAGGCGCTGTCATGGCTGCTGCTAAGGAAATCAAAGTGACTTAATCCGTAGTCTGACACCATAATCCGCGCACCAAACCAGATGTCCAATTCAAAAGAGACCGTTTTCTCAAATAAAAAGGGCAAGTTATTCACACCATGACAAGCCATCTAGAAACTTCTCATGACCTGTGGAAAACTGCTCGCTGTCTTCGACAGATCCATATTTTCGGTTTCAGATTCCTTCGAAAGTTTACATTTATTTCAACAGCGCGTTATTTTAGAAAAGCCAAGAAAAGCACAGCTGCGTTAAGTGTCTGGTTTAAAAATACATAAAATGGAGAAAGCAGAACAGCAAGCCAAAGTTTTAACCGTTAGATGTCCGCGCGACACTTTTTGACAGCTCGACAAACGAGCAACCCGATCAGCGCGAGCCTTAATGACACCCGTGTAATCAATGCTCACATCCTGACAGCTGCTCCGACACCATGTTTACCCCCCCACGGAGCCGTTTATCCGAAGAAAGGAGAAGAAAAGCAGAAATAGCTGCGTAACAAACCCCCGTGAGTCGCGCTCCGCCGAGTTGGGCTGTTAAACGTCAAGTGCTGCCAGCTTTACCCCCGATGTCACCTAAACTAGCGGTCGCCATTTTGTTACAATGTTGTAGTTTACATGAATCCGACATGACGCTGATTACAATCCAATGGAGTCTCATTAAACCTCACCTAACGCTAATGCGCCCTCCCCAGCAACTTCAATATTGGCTGTAAAGGCGAGATCCGATCCCTGGTTTGATAAAGCGCACGTCAATCTTTATGTATGAGCTCACTCCGAAAGGCACGTCAATGGCTGTGTGATCTGTCACTTCACTCTGTTAACCCGCCTCTTAAGGTGCCTCTGGTGATGAATCGATAGCACTCACCTCTAAACGCTCGTAAAAAACGCCGAATTTTACGGCTTAAGTGGACATAAAAGGGTTGTTAATAAGTTACAAACGCGTGGTAACGTACGTAAACCGGCCGGAATAAATATTTAACCTCATTTGCGCGGCGTTTAACGTCGGCCCACCTTTACTCGGATTCCTCCTTGAAACAGTTGGTTACACTTGAAAGTGATTTGGATCATTTTAGACTTTAATTGGCTGTTTGTTAAATCGATCATTTGTTTGCATAAAAACGCACTGACTTAAAGCGGAACGCGTTGAATTTATTTTAGCACTTCCAGGTAGCGCCGCATAGCACAATAAAATCAACATAAAAATAAAAAAAAAATGTACCCAAGCTGTCGCCTCTTTATCCTTGTTCGGTTTCTTTATATTTCCTCCTCCAAGGAGATATTTAACGTTCAAACTACGTGACGTACAAGAAGGGCTATAAATGCACACAATTTGCTGAGAAAATAATTATAAGAAGAAGAAAAAGTGGAATTATTAACGTCACGTTTATCACCATTAACTATCAAATGCCTCCCCGTGAGGAGAAATAGTAAAAGCCCGGAGGAAGAAAAGACGTTCAGCAGGGGAATACAAGTTAACACCGCTTCTCTCAGTTATGCATCGTCAGCCCCATATTTTGTTCTCAGCTTCAACTCTCGACTCCCATACATTACATTTGCAATCTCTTTTTAAAACACATACATCGTCTTCCGAGATGTCGCGCAAACCCACTCCGCTGTAGCGGAGAAGACCTAATTAACGCCAAGTTTAGCGCGAGGACGAACGTGCATCTGTGGATATAAAATAAAAAGAGCAGACGCGACGGTAAATATTTGCTGGTAGTTTTTTTTTTTTTTTTTTTTTTTTTACCTCTTCCAAGTTTTCCCCCCTCTCTCTCTCGGGTACTCCTCTTCTTTATCACGTCGAATGGGGTAAAATGCGAAGCGACGTATCCGAGCGATTTCGTGGGATTTTTGACGTGTTAAAAGCGAAGGCTGGAAAGCTCTCGCCGAGACATGGAGAGGACCTGATAACAACTAATTGAAAGGTTAATCTACATAGCAGCCTGTGACAAAGTGGTACCCTCCCCCTTCTTCTTCTTCCTCTCCCACTGTAGACATCCTTTTACTTCAGCGTAGCGGACCGTCGCCCCTTTTTTTAGTGCGCTCCTCACAATGATATTGTCCATTTCAATTTTTTTTCACACTTTTCTTTTAGCCTACATGACATATTACTACTATCTTTCCTTTCCCCCCCACTTATTATTATTTATGTTGCACCTATTAACATTAATTCCCACAGGACATTTTAAACTTCCATTTATGTAAACATGATACTTTTCATTTTTAAAGAAGCTATTTCCTACAATTGACACAAGGGGTATTTAACGCCCTAATCAGCTAATTAACTCCACCGAGCTGAAGATAGAGCAACAGCAATAGCAATAATGCTAATGTACGATTACATTTTTCAGTTTCTACATCAGTGCTCCCTTCACTCATCTCTCTTGCAGCAAAAGAAATACCAGAAAGCTCATTTCTCATGCAGTAATGCGGATGTAATTAGAGAGATAATTGGTTACTTCTCATCAGATAACAAACACATACACAGAGCTGGATGAGGAGCCCAAATGAAAGCTTTTCTCTCCTGTAGAGATCCATTTAGTGACTAATTTAAATAATCTAGTACACTTGTTAATAATCTTGTCATTTGGCCATCAAGAAGGTCGACAGTTGACGCAAGAAAAAAAAAAAAAAAAGATGAAGCTTGATCTCACTGGATCTAGACCCAAAGGAAGACTTATCTGCAAGCAGATCAATTAGTTATCAGTCTTTTTGATTTTACGACAGTTGATGAGCTCTTGCAAACTTCTGATGAATACTAAATGCACTCACTGTCTACTTAGATAGGTGTGCTTTCCTAGTCCAAGGTTGAACTGCTTTGACTCTTTGTGGCACAGACTCAACAAGTGGTCAGAAAAATTCCTCAGAGATTTTGGTTCAAGTTAATATGGCAGTATCACACAGTAGCGATCAGATTTCTCAGATGGACATCCGTGAGGTGAATCTCTGCCACGCTCCAAAGGTGATTTTTTTGTATTGATGCTGGATCACTGTTGAGGTCGTTGGTGGACAGGGAAGTCGTTAAAAGGATGGAAATGGTTAACAACCACCAAACCGTCACATCACAGGCACCAGGACTGACAGACTGAATCTATGCTTTCATGTTTACATTGAATTCTGACCTTTGAATGCAACATCTGAAATTGATGCTCATCAATCAGGAAACCTTTTCCAGTCTCTTATTGTCCAACTTTGGCGAATATGTAAGATGCGTATAGCTTAAGTTTTTCTTTTGTTAGTTAACATCCAGGATGGCGTCCTGTTACTGCAACCGTGCAAAGGATACGATGTTGTGTTTTCAGGGATTTCTTGTGGAATACCAATTCCACAAACCTTGTTTCTATTGAACGTGCATCTGAACTGTTGTCTTTCTACAATCCTAAACTGGTCTGACCGTTTTCCTTTGACATCAACGAGGTATTGTCGTCCACACAAGTCACAAACAGTTCATTGAAAAAAAATGAGTGCACCCAACTTAAAATTCAGTTTCTCCAAAAGAAACATTCATATCATGCCTCGTCTTTTTTCATTTATTTCAAGAGAAAGTAATTTATTTCCAGGTAAACACCAATTTACTTTGTTGTAGTCATTAACAAAGTCATACAAAAAGATGGGTATTTTGACAAAAAAAAAAAAGTTTGCACCACTCTTTATATTCAGCTGTGAGTTGTTTGAGCGATTTCTTGCAATGAAAAGCCTGTTTTAAATCAACCAGCCAGCATCTCAATGAGATGAAGATGTGTGTTTTGACACAACCAGGGATTTTCTTAGTCAGCCAGCGGCTATGTTTTGGGTCACTATCATTTTAAAGGTTCTGGTTTTGGTTCAGCTGACATTCAACATGTCCTCTGTTCTAGTGTCTAAAAAAATTCAATTTCAGATTCACCTCTCCTAGAACAGTACTCAAGAAGTCCTGGTCCATATTCTTCTCTATGGCAACATTTCCTTTGGCTCTCATGTTTTTCTCAGAGATCAAAGGTTCCTCCTTGCACACTTGATGAAAGTTTAACTTGCATATTATCTTTCTGATTGCACAAGAAAGATAATATGCAAGAATATCAGCAGTAGCGAGAGCCTGCAGTATGTTCAGTGATCACATTTTAGGACCTTTGGAGACTTCTTTTAGCTCCTTGCAGTCTGTTTTTAAGGTAAGTTTGCTTGGCGGACCAAACCTAGGCATGCTGGCAGTCCTTTAGATTCTCTTGCATTTGGAGACAATTTTTCAGACAGCGGATTGGCTGATTTAAAAATCCTTTGATTCTTCTTTAAATCCCTTACCAGACTTCTAAGCTCCTGAAATCTTCTTTCTGAAGGCCACAAACAGTTCTTTCAGCCTCATCATCGTCTTCAACCCCACTTCAGTAGTCAGGGTTGCACCAAGTAAACATCTGAGTTTTAAATATGGAAAGCCTTTTTCAAAATGCTGAGTAACACTCTTTTAATTGTGTGTTTCTGGTGTGATATGCCTGTGTGTAATATTAGCCATTTAAATAGGATTAAATGTGGGGTGTCCTAATGTAATCCTTACCAGACACTGAAAAAGTATTTTATTTACTTTTGTCATGAAGTTATATTACTTGAAACTTGTGGTTATTTCCTGCTCTAATGCTCAGTTTGGAGCTCAGTCAGTCACAATACAGAAGTCCACTCAGTTGCAGCCATGTTGCTGGCTGATCCCCTACTTTGTTCAACAATTTAACAGGTGTACCTAATAAAGGGACTGGTGAGTTTACACTCCTGATGTTTTTGAGTGGATATCGCTCAACGTTAATTGAAGCTCCCTCATTATCAGGATTGGCTGTTCTTGTCATTATCTACATGTTTTTATTGAACTGCAGCATTTGTCACATTTTCTGCTATCCATCTACTGAAATTTATGCAAATCGACTAAACGATTCAGTCAACAAAATTGTCAATTTAGAAAACGTTTAAGCAGGTGAAATATGAATAAAGGGAATTTGTGGATTGGGGGGGTCATGATAAATAGCGACTGACCAGAGGAAAAAAAGAAAACAACATGCCAGTGTCTGGCTGTAATGAATGCCACCCTGGGCCCCAGCAGGTCCTCCACTGCTGCATGGGTCCAGGGATAATTTGAATTGGAGCATGTGCCATAGCAGTCGGCCCATCCCCCTCCTCAATCCCTGCCAACTGCCACACTGGTGTTCACAAACACTGCTGCCCATCTGCGGGGCAAAACACTGGCTAGGACCCCAGTTACTCCTTTGCAAGCATTATTATTATCATCATTAGTGCTAACAGCAACTATATATGCTGGTGAACTAACTACTGTGGACAAATGTCACAAAATCAAAATTTATTGTAACGGAAAAGTGAAGTTTTTGCCAAAGAATAAAAATTGGAGACATTGCAGACCAAGCATCACTATTTGTTGAAGGTCTTCCTAAATCACAGAGCGTGATAATATGCTAAATGCTCTCGAGTTTGTTTTTCATCTGTGTGCACTGAGCAGGGCCAAAGTTTGTTGGAGAAAGTGAGAAAAGTAGTTTCCCTCATTGTGGCAGGCATCCTCATGACTTAATCATGGCTCTCTCTCTTTTTGTGTTTGTGTTTTGCCATCTGTCATCTTGAGAAGTAAATGAACCAGCTGCCATGGAGTCTTGTCCAATCAGAATGGTGGACCTTTTCAAAGCGCATCTGTGGAAATCCTTTTTAGAAAAATGGTCGATTAAAAAAAGTATTAGAGTTGTTAGTAACACTTTGGCAAGAGAAAGTTTTTTGACCTGTATGATCTGGGTTAATACAAGCAAAGGCAAAAAAAAAAAAAAAAAAGATACAGGATGTAACAAATAGTTCAATAGGAGTAAAAACGGTTATTCTCACACTTCACTGTGGAACAGATGAGTTTGAATCAGTTCAAACACTTGAGACACTGGCCAACAGTTTCTGCCGGCGGGTGGGCAACCCTTTTCTACCAAGGGTTGCTCCCTCTGATCCCTGTCTCCCACCCCCAACAACGGCACAGCTGGGTACGAAGGATCAGGCTAATTTTCAGGTCCCTTTAATGGTCGTGGCGAAGAGCAACCACTAATCCCTTAAACTGAGAAAAATGATCTCCTGCTGCCCTGCAGACACAGAGTCCAGTTTGGACCCCAACTAGCCATGGGAGAGATGGGGGGAGGCTGGGTGACTCGAGCAATTCCAGGGCACAATGACCATGATGTCAGAGTGGGATACCTCGCTGATTAAATGAAATAAAGGAACTTTACAAATGATCTGTGTGTTGCATGGTACATTTCAGGTAAGTTCACCTGTTTGTTTAAGAAATCAAAATCAAATCTGACTTTGTGTGGGTTGAGACAAGACTAATGTGGCTTTTCTTGTTTCTGTACAAACAAAACAATTACCTCCAGTTTGGCTCTGTTGTTTCTGAAAGGGAAAATGTCATCAAGTTTTAGAGCCATAAAATCTGCAAATGCATGAAAATGAGACATAATGAGGCTGTTGTTGTTTTTCCAAGGAAGAAAAGAAATTTTAAAAACCATTTTTGCACCTGGACACCAATTTTGGGTCATGATCTTACATCTGAAACACCACTGTCAGATCAACTATTGATTGCGATGTAGGACATAGATCGTTTTCTTGATAGAAAAAAAAAATACAGATAAAGTTAATCTACACAAAAACGATGGGTGAATTCCATTAAAGTGAAAGATGAATTTTTCCTCACACACCAAAAACATCTGTTTTGCACCCAGCACTATGCAACACTCAGGATCTTGATTCTAATTGAATAAAAGGCCCCAAACATAAGAGGACATAGCACAGTTCATGCCATTGCTGGAACAGGGAAACCAGTCATATCACAATAAAAAAAAAAAAACTGTGGGTGTTGTTTGTGAGCATAAATTTCTGGTAAGATAATTCTTCATACTGCAGATGTTTTTAATTCTGTGTGGCTTCTATCACGCTACCAGCTTCCACTCTGACGTCTTCTCATATGCGGTGTGCCAACAGTTTCATTAGAATAACTCAGATATTTTACCACATCACTTTGTTGTAGTTTAACCCTCATAAGTAAAATATAGACCGAATATGCAGAGAAAATTTAGACTTCTGACAGTTTTTGTCACAAGCAGTAAAACTCCAGTGTGGACTTCAGACAGCGTGCTTTTAAATCCCTTAGAGGGGTGCCAGATTGTAAGATATCCAAGCTACCACTCCAAATATTTCTCTCGACTTCCTCCTCATCACTGGATGACGCTCTACAAAAGCCTTCACTTCGTTGGATTAACTTAAAGCTGGAGACTTTGCAATCACCGTTTTGCTCTTGGAGCGTTCTGCATTGTTGACAAAGTCCGGTGTTCCAACGTTTAACGTTATCACTCTTATACTTTTCTTGTATTTTCAGTTGGAAAAGAATTAATGCTAAATGATGATATGTGCTCCATACGAAATGGGAAGCAGTCAATAGTCGTAATTTATCAATGATGTCTGCAGCACCAAACTGCAAATCAAGGGAATATTTTTTTTTTAATTGAATAACAAACATTTTTACCAACAGGCATCAATGATGATGCTTTGTACAGTGTTAGCTTGCATTAATTATTTACACCACAACAGGGTCTTCTGCACTTATGCACACACAATAAAGTTCTGTAAATAGCCGTAAAATAAATTAAGCTTTTATTGCAGCAGCATAATTGTACACTAAACAATTAAGAAAACTCCACCTTTAATTTCAGTATATTTCTTCAACAGGGAAAAAAATATCCATCCTAAGGAAATATTTGATTTTACAAACCACCTGTGACAAACTTAATGATATATGTGATCATTTTTATAAAATCCATTGAACTGAAATATTTTCCAAATGTTCACCATTTACTTTTAATTAGTTGACTTCCTGTTACCCTGGTGTTTAACCTTCTTAGGGTGGGTGGTATGCATGAAATCCCTAAATTACTGTGATATTTTAAATGGAAATCTGCGCATGCTTCTTCCAGACAACTGAAAGTTTCTCATCATTGGAACTGTCAGCAAAAAACAAGAGTCAAACCGACACCAAAATGGTTCACCAGTCACCAACATTCTGAATTTACCAGAATAAGGGTTGATTTTTTTTTTTTTTTTTTTAGAATAACAAAAATAATTGTGTGACATTATCCTGCTGCAATACATTTATTCTGACAGTTGATGTAATGCTGTTTGTTCATTTGCATTTTGTGGTCACAAGTTACCTATAACTCTCAGATAAGGGAGCAAGAAATCACATTTTAGAATAACTACTGAGAAACACTTGAGATATCCCCACACTATGATACATTTCTCAGACATTGATCAGTTTCTTTTATATATTTAAATTATATTATGAAATACCTTCAAACTATTTCTTAAATATTTTGGACAAAGGACCAAGACAGTGTCTACATTACTGATTCAAACTTATCAACTATTCAGGTATTCAGTTGTTGATTCTCAAAAGGCAGTTTCTGCTGGAATGCGGCTTTTCCTATGAACATTTTCCAATGTCTGATGCTAGCACATTGCTTGAATAGCATTATAATATCTCAATTGCTTATCATGGCTCGAGAAATCCATCAAGCCGCAGCAATTATTTTCAAAATGTCAGTCAGACGGAATAGAAAAATACACGTAAAATCCTGAAGAGTATAAATCGGTACAGTAAGCATCTTGTGGGAATGACAGATCGGATTAATCAGTGAAAATCCGGTTTCTCTGGGAAGGTGCATCCGACCCGCCTGATGATCACGTTGGCTGCGTAGTGCCCGGCCCGGATGCACTCCTCCAATGACTGCTCTTGGACAAGTGCAAAGAGGAATCCTGAGGAGGAAGAGCAACTGAGGTAACTTATCAGAATCAGAGGTTTCAGAATAAATCAGATTTTATCACGTGTTGGCAATGCACGCAGTTCTGTTTCCTGAACAAGACCCATGTGATGGAAGCTCTGTGTTAAGCTGATTAACATACAATTTCATACCTCCAACAAAGGCGTCTCCTGCTCCGTTGGTGTCCACAATGTCATTTTGGTCGATATCCAAAACAGGAAACACGGTCACTTTATCACCTGTGGCCAGGAAGTAAAATAACAGTTACTTGAAACGCCTCAAATTCTCTTCACAGTGCAAAAGTATTTATAGCCATTTAGCTTTTTCACATTAAAACCACACAGTCCAATGTATTTCAATGAAGATAATGGGATAAATCAACTTAAGGTAGAGAACATTATGCATCATTTCACAAACATGATGACTAGTTCCACAGTTTTTCTTTGCGAAATACCTCAAACGTCAGATTAGACATTTAAATCCCTGCCATATACTCCCTGTTCTGGCAGAGGATGACCCTTCGGTCCAATGTGAAGTCCTTTGCAGCCTATAAAGCAGTTTTCTTGCAGGATTTTGCTGTTTTCAGTTTCATCGATCTTCCCCTCAACTCTGACCAGTTTTTCTATCTTTGCTGAAGAAAAGCATCTCCACAGCATCATGATGCAACCTCCATGTCTGACAGAGTTCTGGCTGTGCGCAGGTCACTTTTCTTCCTCTATAGGTGTGTTGTTAGAAACGGGAGTGAAAAGCAATGCATAGAGCACTGTTAAATTTTTTTTTTTATTTCTAAAACAAGTTAAAACCTCATATCATTTTCCTTCCACAGAATAATTATGAACCACTTTGTGTTTTGAATTTGCACATGAAATTACAATAAAGTGCATTAAAGTTTGTTTGTGATTTCATGAGATTAATAGTGTTAAGTAATCACTTAGCTGAGGATAACATTCTGCTGTGTGAGAGAGCATTTTAGTTTGAATAATCATATGTGAAATATTAGAAGATCTTTGAACTGCAAACAGTTTGAATCTGGAACAGCTTAGATCAGATTAACAGCAATGCTGCCGCTCAGATGTTCGTCCTCCTAAAGAAAACTACTTCCCACATCACACACTGGAAAATGTTTTTACTTTTCCTCACTCCTGTCAACCTTAATGCTTGGCTTGGACTTTTATGCCCCTCTTGGGATAAACTATCTCAGCTTTGGTGATCAAATATGTACAGAGTTAAAGAGCGTTAGTGCCAGAAGTGGTTAGTTTGTCCAGAGCCAGATGGTTGATTGAATAACTAAATAAATAAATAAATAAATAAGTAAGGATAAATAATAAAATATAAATATGAAACAAATCCAGATTTACTAATATTGCACATATTCACAACTACAACTCATCTGAAAGAACTTTATATAATAAGAAAACTAACATTTCACTTTCAAGAACTACTCAGAGCTCCTGGGGGAAAAAACTGATAAGAAATCGGTACATAATCAAGGCTTTTTTTCTTACCAATAAGGCGATATATTATGTTGACTTATGTTAATTTCAGCTGAATGTCAATGTTTGTTAACAGCAAAGTCAGCTTTTCTTCAGCTCCGTTTCTAACAGCAACAATATTATAATGTTTATTCCTTTGCAAGTCTTGAGTGGTTCTTTGTGTTTTAACAATCAGTGAGATCAGCAGTGAAAAGTCTCTTCTGTGAAACTATTTCCCTACATGATCTTAAATAATCAGTTCAAGGCACTTCCATATATTTATCTGGAGTTATATGTTATGAACCAAACAAAATCGTGTAAAATTGTTAGATGGAAGTAAATTGAAACAAGAGTTTTTTACATTTTAAAAAAAAATCAAGATTTGAAAGGCGTGGTTCACTTTTGTATTGAACTCTCCTGATTCATTGCTTTGTAAACCCAGCTTTCATTGCAGCTAAAGCTTTAATTTGCTGGGGTTTTGACATAATTTCTCTGCTGGATTTTGTCTGTGAAAAGGCACTTAGATAAAACTTTCTGTCTTGCATGCTTTTATCTCAACTTCTTTTCATTTTTCCATAAATTATTTTTAAAATACCACCAATTTACTGAAAAAAAAAAAAAAAGATACATGTCCTTTTAAAAAAATGCTACTTCTAGGCAAATGGTTAGCTTTTTCAACATTCCCAAATTCTGTCGCAGGCAGTTTACCAACAGTACAGGAGCTCAAATATGTCATGCTGATGGTGTCATTAGTTTACTAAAAAGCATAATGGAAATTATCATTCTCCACGTGTTTTTAATAAGTTTTTAAAAGTTACTCTTTTCTATAAGTGACCAAATAGAAGATGGATGAAAATCTAGAGGAAATATTAACTTCTCAGACGGTGAGCAAGCTTTACGCGCCTACTGTTTTGGATTAACCGCAGTGCGAGGTCAGTGTAGTGGTTTCACTTTAAAACTGAATCCATAACATGAGAGTCTTTTTTATTATTTTCAGAGGATTACGCTGAAATCACATACTGCTTCAATTATCAGCAGTGTGTGAACTTCAAAGACGCTCCCAGCTTAAAGTGGAGAGAGGGGTGGAAGGAAGAGGAACAAAAACCTACCAGATGACAAAGTCTTGAGGTGTAGAGTGACATTAAATCAGCAACTTATGTCAGAACAATGTAAACCACACACACGATCTTCAAACAATCCGAGGGCCCCGGTGCAGACGTGAACCTTCAAGAGGGTGTCGGAGACAAAAGACTGACATGTGGATGAAAGTAACAAGAGGAGGCTGACAGACCTCTTATTGAGAAGAGACACAGGGAGTTTAAGGAGAACATGAAATAGAAAAGAACTACAAAAAAATTTGTTTAATGAGGCTCCCTGCTACGTGACAAGGGCTCAGAGTCGATCTGAGCAGCAGATAAGACGCCGCACCTTATCAATTTTTTAATACATTAAAGTCCCTGCCCTGAAGAGCGCGAGATAAACCTGCAGTCGAACACCTGATGTCACTGAACAAAGCTGAAGAAACTGCTTCTGTAGCGAAAAGCTGCGCAACAGATCATCTATCAATAATGCAGCAGATAAAAGAGTTCAATGGTGTTTTCATAACAGCACTAATTCTTGTAAAAAGGAAGCAGCTGAGTGATAAAAAAAAAAAAAAAAATTACAATAAAACAAGAATCCTTTCAGGATCAGCTAATTAACAGCATAAAGACTTTGTTTAATTAATGCCACAGATGAAGCCTGAGAGCCCTCCTCTCTCTTGAAATGATTAATCACACGTAAAACGCGTGCTTACAATAAATTTGAGCTTGTCAGTTATTCTGCTGTTGAGTGAACTGAAGTCGTTAGATGTGGTCGGGCAAATTCGACGAGCTTTGCGGATGCTTTAAAAGGCTGAAACTGCTGCACTTGTTCTCCAGAGGCCGGTGCTCAACACAGCCAGATTATCTCCCATCAGGATTCTCAACTTTGTACTTAGAAGTATTGGGACTTTGATGTTTTGTCACGTATTAACCACTAACTTAAATAAAACAACAAGAAAATGTTTAGATTTTAATGAACAAACCAACAAAATGAGACACAACTTTAACCGTCTACATCCTGCACAGCTCGACTGTTTGGAAAAACTTCAAATAAATGTTTCTATCCATCTAGAGACATAAATATCTTAATATATTTATCATTATTAAATTTGTTTTCAAAAACACATGTAAAAAAAACAAACAAACACTCCTTTATTTTATTGCGGCAACACTACAACCAAAAATTGGGCGAAATGAATAAATCAAATTGTTCTACATTTTCCAGCATTTGTGTGTTACCACGTTTTTTTTTTTTAAGGTTCTTACAAATTATTTAATTATAAGTTTGCACCCCCTTCACATTCATTTTGATTTGTCTAAAACTACACTGAGTTTATCAATATTAATCACGGCTACGAATAGACATATTTACTCATGTCCAAACAAACTCCAAGCCCAGATTTAATGTTGAAATGTGATGTGATGCTCCCTTGGAAGGGGAGCCGAATACAAAATGCACATATTTTTAATCGTAAAAACATTTGAGAACCATGTTAGCACAAGATTCTAACTGAATACATTGAAGTTTGTGGTTATAACTTGACAAAATGTCCAGGCAGAAAGAGTCAGAAAGAATCATTCTGTAATAAACTCAAAGGGATGCAATTATTATTTCTCTTCTTTGCAAAATTCACCTAAAAGTGCAAGAGAATAATGAAACATGCTCCAAAATAAAATGTATGATCACTCGTTTTGAAAACTATTTTTACCTCTCAGAGTTTTTGGATTTATCACTTACAGACAGATCTGTGAATTTCTATCTTATTTTCACATTCAAGTCTTAGCAAGTTAGCACAGTAACAGAGTAGACTCTTTTCACGCCAACAGTTTGGTTGCATCTTTTAAGTCATAATAACTCTTGAATTTGCCACAAAACGTTTTGCAAACTGTCCTGTCATTGCAACCTATTCAGACGATTACACTGAATTCAGTTGTTTTTGTTTCAAGCCTCTGCAATTAACACAACTGCTCTTTAACACACTGCTTATGAAGAGCCATTTCTTCCATTCAGGCAATTATTAAAGACAATCAGGAATCGCTCTCAGTTCAGGTTAAAAAAAACCTCGAGACCTCTTCAGTGGACAACCTAAAGAACTGTGCTTGGTTGCCTGGAAGCCAAGTTTTATAGAACGTTTTATAGAAAGTCGGCATTTCTTTAGATCAAGCTAGTGCTCAACAACTGGACTCAGGTTGGATGGATAGTTTTGATTCTTCCAAGTTAGGATTTTAGAATACTTTGACCAAAATGATAGAGAAACATCTCCAGTAATGAGCAAGAATGTCTCATACAGGAGGAAACCAGAGTCTGACACCATCAGTGATGCTGAAAATGCCAACAGGGAGGGACATGCAAAATCACTGCAGATAAGACTCAGTGCCCTTTTACAGATGGTTGTTCAATACATAGATTGACATTGTTTGAAAAACCAGGCCTTGTGAGTTGTTTTCAGGTTTGCTACTGGAAACAGTCAACTTACTTCAGTCAAGGAGATTCTGCTGATCCTGCTAGTAGGGATTCCTGTTAGAGTCAGGAAAACTGGAAAGAGCCGAAAAAGCTTTTTTTGGCTTTGACACCAAAAGCAGCCTACACTGAGTGGACAGCAGTGAACCTTCTATCGTACGGTGACATTTTAATGGAATACAGCAGCAAAGAGACAAAGAGCTTTAAAAACTAAGAAGAGGATGATGGCTGTTTTATGTGCAAAACTGTGGTGCGATCAGCTGTGATGAAGCATCTGTCCCCTGCTGAAACCAGCATTAGCACTAACCCTGATGGTGAGACAGAGATGAGCAGAAACAGCAATGGAGAAAATTGTGCTGCGATATGATCCAGAGAGCGTTGAAGAAACTCTGTTTGACCTGGTATTTTGTGCTGTGTGAAGGTCGTCCTGCATATTTATATGGAGCCATTTAGCCTCTACAGTGATGCATGTGTGAATATTATGAGCAAACAATAAAAGTCCCAAAGTTTGATTCTATGGGGTTTTTTTTTATATATCTACACTGATAAAGACTTACTCATGTTGATACACAGAAAGTGAAACAGTGTTTTCATACAATGCTATTAATTAAGGAAATAATCATCCGACCCACTAGGGTATTTAGGAGGCTCTGAAATTTAATTCTTAGATGATTAGTTGATCTTGAATAGGAAAGAAAAATAAAGCAAGACTGACGACACAGAAAAAGTAACATAAACTGACAGAGCAGAACATTTTGAAAACATATTCAATATCCTGGGCCTCTATTGTCATATCAACTTAGAAAAAGTGAATCTGTAATTGTCAATTTTATCAATATCAAGTGGGTAATGCAAACCCTATTTCAATTACACAAAAGGTAATTTCACAAAGTATTTATTTTTTGTAGATAACCTGATTTGTTTGTATGTTTTAATTTGTTTTTACAAGCCTTCCCACTTTGGCTTCGTTTTAGCAGTAACTGATATTGAAAAGTGTATTGTGTATTGCCTATGTGAGTTTTTACAGTTTTAGTAAGACTTTGCTATTATAGCCTTTTCTTTATTAAAGCCCAAGAAGTAGCAGAGGGGTGTACTTTCTTTAACCATGAGACGGCAAAGTGAATTAAAATCTTTTAGCATCAAACAGAGGCTCTCTTTCTGATTTCTGACTTAGAAACATTGCTGATGAGTTTTCCAGAACATTTCCGCGAAAGGCACATCATGGTACATTAGACCTTCAATATTTCTCATTATTCATGACCACAGTTTGTATTCTGCTGCTGGGGGAAAGTTCACACAACCTCACCGATGCAAAATATTCCATTTGACTGACACGTCAACTCAAGTTACACTCCAACAATTCCCTCGCTGTCTTTAACAAAGACCTCATTGGCAAAAATCTGCCACGGACATGGCAATAAGTACTAAAATAAAAAAATATATATATATATATTAAAAAAAATCCTTCTGCCAGAACCCTCTGACTCTGTTGTTACTGGCTCACAGAACATCTGAAAACATCACTTCACTGCACTCACTTCACATTTCACAGTAATGAGTCTGGCAACATTTTTTTTCAATCAATAAACCTTTGCAGAACGCTTTACAAACATAATGCTGTTCTTTTCAATTTATTCTGGCAAAAAATAGGGGAGCAGATTGGTGGCGAATATGTGGGAGTTTTGTAAGGCAGCGCTGTGACAGGTAATGTGAACCAGCAGCGACAAAAAAATAAAATAAATAAAAAAAATAAAAATAAAAACTCAAAAGGAATTCAAATAATTCCTTCCAGTAAGGTGCTGTATAATTGTGTGCTTTGTTAATTCACACTTCATAATTCCCTCATTACAGCTCTTGAATGGTGGTGATTAAAAGAAATTCTTTCAGCAGCCATCTCTTTGAAATGAGTATCAATTAAGTCCTTTATTACTGGCTATTCTTTTTGGCAATGACAACCCTCAGCACAGCCGTGACTGAGAAAATGCTTTCTAATGAAAAATAAGTTGATGTTTAAGTAAGAGGACTTCAGCTGCTTTGAAAAATGATCATATGCAGCAGCGTTTTGATTTGGATTACTACAAGCTATATCGCTTGTGCTCCAGCGTTCGATATTTTTGTGCTTTGACAGGTAGAGCATGGAGCTGTCAAGTCATTAAAATTAATCATCTACACAAGTATAACAATGAGTTCATTTCATATGCTGCTCTCACCGCTGAGTGAATGGGAGCTGCACATGAATATTTAGCCCAAGTGCTCGACAGAGATTCAGGGAAACATTTTTTTTTTTTTTTTCTTTACGTGAGAAACTTCCCAGAGAAACGCTCCTTCTGGAACGGTTCCCGTTGTGTCGGAGCCAAAATCCAGGGCCTCAGAGAGGAAAGCAAGCCTCACCGCTTTTCTTGGCAAACGTCACAGGTTAGAAGCGAGATGACATTCAATCTGTTTCCCTATCACGACCGGCATCTTTGCTCGCAAGTGAGTTATATAAAAGAGGACATATGCCCGAAATTACTGAAACCGCAGCCGAAATATCATCAGTGGCTGAGATCCTTTCAGGGAGTTTGGAAGGAGGAGACTTCAAGCTGATGTGTCAGTGAGCAAAAAGAGAAATGCCTGGTAAAAGTCTTCATCCCCGTTCAAGTCTTTTTGTCATGGTACAACCTCAACAAATTAAGAAGTAAATAAAGGCGCCAAAGCTCTTGGAAAGAAAATCTTAAATGTAACATGGCGGCCATTTGCATTCAACTTTCCTGAGAAAATACTTTGAAGAGACTTTTGCTGCAAGTTTTGCAGACCTGAAGACCAGCGGTGGAGACCTGTCCACCATTGGTCTTATGCAAAAAAAAAAACAAAAACAAAAAAACTGTCCATAAGAATTGCAATTCTCATTTACTAAGATTCTGAATCAATATAAAAGATTTGCCTTATAAAATAGGACAAATCTGCTGGCTGTTGGTCTCCATTTTGTAACGACTCAGGACAACCTAACTTCTCCATATTCACCAGATGGTACTGGAACATAAACATGAATGAAAAGCATCACAATGAAGAAGAAACTATAAAACGAAAGGGAGAGAGATTCAACCAGGCCCATCTTCAATGAAGGCAAACATTTGGACTTGTTCAGTTTGAGATATGCCTTTACCCTGCGCGAGATTTGCAAAATGAAAATGAAGCCCTTCAGGAACACCGCAAATGTGCAAAACCATGGTACGCCATACCCGCCCATATAAAGCTCCGTGCGACGTGTAGTATGATTGGTCAGAAGTTTGCGGGTGTGTTTTATGGAGAAACAAAGTTGATAAGATTCTCTTAGTGACTCCATTTGTCATTCTGCCTTGCAAAGCAAACTGTGGTAGATCATTTAGGGTCCTTTGTGCCCCTATAAATTAAAGCAGGAATTATTATGAAAACTAGTTTTGAACTGATATCGCACCAAAGATGTTTAGCAAACACGAATTAACTGCAAACAAATTCGTAGGAGATATTTACGGTACTCTACGAAGTCCTTACTGACCTTCTGAAAGTGAATAAAAGCTACTGCTTCTATTTATTCGTGGTTGAGATCCCTCTGGAGAGTATCACTGCAGCCACCACCTGTTTTGGAGGAGAACTGCTTGTTCCAGAGGCGTGTCTGCTGGTGAAGCATCACTTTGCTTCCACATGACAACTATGTGCAACCTTCTGCTGGTCTATCACATCAAATCTCAGTTACACATTCTGAACTTTGTGGTTGTAACGTGAGGAGAATGTGGACAAGTTGCAGCTGGAGGTTGATAATTTATTCTGTTGAATATAAAGTATGTAACACAAACATCGCACTTTATTAACGGCGTTCAATTACTATGTAAACGACTCCACTTTCTGCTTTAACGGAAACTAAAGGAGAAAATCGTTTTTGCTTCGTGTCTGGTATAAGCTGCGTCCTCCATCTGACGTGATTAACACATATAGATCGGTATCAGAGGTAAAATCTGCCTGCCTTGCCCTGTCGAGAGCTCTAAAACTCTCAGAGGAGCCGAGTCAGGCTTTATCAAGTCCTTATCAGCGATTACAGCCGCAAACCCTGCTGAATGATGGTTTATTAGATCTCCTCCCTGTTAAGGTTCAGAGTGTGGTGATCTTAATTACCGTAATAATGTATAAGGAAAGGCCTGGTGTAATTCAGGACTGTCAGAGGCAGCGAAAAAAAAAAAAGAAGAGCCATTTCAACTTGCTCCTGGCTCTCACATTTGAAGCAGTTTTGTGTTAAAAAGCTCTGAATAAAGGGCTGAAAAAAGAATAACAAATTGACATCTCTTTTTGGAGAATTATACCACAGGGAAAGGCATTCTCCTACCCTTAATCACTATAAAATGGTTTATAAAATGGTTTAACATGACACACAGAGGCTGGCAAATGATCAAATGCTGACAGGAGGACAAATTGCAAACAAAATGAGAGATCAAGTTTATTAGAGTGCCGCCTCTGGGAAATGAAAATCTTTAATTCTCTTTTTACATTGACATTTATTTGGCTGGTACGGATAGCACGCAGACAAACACACGCACACAAATCGCTTGTGTTGCACCTACGACAGCTGTAACAGCTCCACCGCAATGAAGGCACAGTCAATGACATTTATCATGTTTGCCTTTGTAGATGACATCTGAAACACATTGTCTTTCATCCAGCCAGCATTCATCATGTATTTTATATAAAGTTCACAGCGGCGCACGGCTGTGTCTTCATGCGGGAGCAATGAGGAGAGCAGGCAGGAATTATCCATCACCTCCAGCTCAAACGATGGATCCTTATTCCTTTTTAACCCTCAGGCCTGTCGATAAAAAGGCTTCTTGTAAAATTCCCCCTGAAAGTAAATTCCCTTCTAAGAACCTCACTGTAGTTATCAATATTTAAATTGTTATTGGCTTATTATTTATTTATATACAGAATAATTTATGGCAAGGAAATGAATCTGTATCATCATTTATTGACTAGACATGGATTTACATTGTTCTGGAAGTGCTTATTACCATTCAATCTTTCCAAAAACGGTCTTGTTGCAACCACAATCTGAATTGTATTTGGAATTTAAAAGTAGTACATGTAGTACAACTGTAGTTAATTTTCAATTAACATTTTTTTTAAATGAATAACAATCTGAATAGTGTGGCATGCTGGGACAATTATAATTGTAAGTCTTTGAAAGGATGTCTTTTGCAGTTTTGCACACCTGGGACTGACATTTTTGTGTATATTTGCAAAATTGCTTGCAATCCGCAAACATTATTGTCTTTGATACTCTATTAGATGTACATCTGCACTTTAACTGGACCATTTAAACATTTGGTTGGAAACCAGGGGATTTCAACTTCAGACTCCTTCGAGGGCCATTTTCCCTCAGCTTTTACATGCGTCTCTGCTTCAACATGCTGTTCTTGCTGAAGAAAAGGTATAACCCAAATATGATGCTGCTCCCACCATGTTTCACAAAGGGGCATTTTGCATTTGGGATAAAAAGTTACATTTCAGTCTCACATGAATATCTCCCTCTACATGACTACAGCTAGTCATGTAGAGTTTTTCAAGGCCATGTGCAAACCACAATACTCACAGAAAGACTCTGATTTGCAAATAAAAATTGCAGCTTATATAATTGAAGTTTTGAAACTTTGATAAGTTTCAAAACTTAAGCTTTAATAAGCTTTGAAACTTATTGAAATAGATTGAAAATATTGCGATTTTGAAACTTTAACCAACTTATTAGCTTTTTCAAAATTTTGGTCGTTACAGCTTACGAACATGATAATGTTTCATTGATAAACCACATCCAGTGGGGAACTCTGGTGGCATTCAGCCAACAACACTCCCCAAAAAAAGCTGGTTTGTTTTCACAACTTATTTATAGCCCCAAACAAAGCAGCAGCGGCGGCAGCATATTTGCATAATGACAACATCGGCGTCCATTGTTTTCCCTCTAAGTGCTCGAACCAGCTGCTACAAGACAGCTGATGAGTGTTACTGCGTCAGGATGTACGCCGCTGACATTTTTTTGTTGCATGTCACAGCTACTATATCAGGACTACTTGAGAGTGTGTTGTGTGACCAGCGAGTGTAATATTAGGCAGATGACACAACACTAAACAATGGGTGTGGCGTGTGTTCCTCCCAGATAAATTAAGCACCACAGTGACTTACAGGAAAATCACGCCTGCTTAAGCTGTTTCTCATTTCACCAGATTACAAAATACCATGTGCTTAATTTGGATTTTATATGGTAGACCAACACAAAGCAGTGAACATTTGAGAAGGGTAACAAAACTCACTATTTGGGGGGGAAAAAAATACAAATAAAAATATGAAAAGAGTGGCATGTGTTTGAATTCGCATATCATGCGGCCACTAGCACCATTTCCAAAGTTTCTCATTCTTATTAGTTAAATAAATGACTTTTCTTACACTAGCTTTTATTTAGGGGTATCACTTCCAGGAAACCAAGTAATAATGCACAACACACTTGTAAAAATTGGCGAAATGTTAAAGTTTCTTTCCACTTCACATTACGGACTCTTGTTTTGAAAAAAGAAATCAGCAGCACTTTTGTGATTGCAACAGAAATACAACAGCTGTTATGCTTAGAATTACTAGCTGAGTCGTAATTACTTAAAGATGAATTATCTAAAGAATTTTACTTTACACATTATTAATATCCAAAGTGATACTGATAAAACATCTGTGATGAAGATGTGTCGCAGATTTTCTCAAAAGGACTTTCAAACACATTGGTTTTCACCAATCAGGCTGCAAATCGTCTCAGCATTATGTTGGAATAAGTAACCTTGATGGTTTTCACTTGCAATTCATGCCACTGACATAAGGGCAAATTCATTATCATTCATGCATCCTTTACAATGCAGAAAGAAGTTACACTAACTGATAAAGTATGTCTAACATTGCATTCACTTCAGGAGGAATTGAAGAGGCTTGACATGGCTTTTTAATACATGATTTAAAAGACATTGCAGCCAGCCGCAAATATGATTTCATGACAGAAAAGTTGTGTGTACAAACAAGAGTACTCCTGCTTGGTTTTGTTTTTACAGCACAGCAAAGAAAAGCCCTGATTGCTTGCCACAGCATTTTGAGTTGGGCCAAAGATGCAGCATCTTCAGCTGAAAGACAACATGGAGGCTCCCAGGTGTAGAGGAATTTTTTTGTTCTCAAGCTGATAACATGAGAACTCATTACAGCAGATACAGTGAAACTTTAGTGTTCAGAAGAGATATATAGCAAAAAATATATATATTTAGCCTCTTATGTATCGAGCTATAAGTCTGCACAAAACAACATTTTCATCTATATGCTCTGCAAGTGAAGAATGACAATAAAACTTGTCAATCTTAAAATGTTTACAACAAATATATATTTGTGTACAATTCAGCTTCTGGTTTAAAAACACTAAAACTTTAAATTATATTGTTCACAGTCCTACGAAAAAGAACTTAAGTAGTTTTCCTGAGCAACATAAAGCTGCCCGTCCCCCACATGTTGCTGAGCAGCTGGCTGAAAGAAGGCTAATACACATACAGAATAACTACAAATTTGTCTGCCAAATAAAATGCAAGAAAAGTAGAATGCCAAGAAGAGTTTTTTAGAAAAAGCATGGGTACTTTTAAATCTATATTTATATATTTATATAAATAGCAGGTGTTTATTAATGTCTATGTATCAAATTACAGTATGTATTATATACGTTATCAACGGTGGGGAAAATGTAGCTTTTTACATTTTTTAAAATTGTTTTACAAATACGATGGAAGCATGATATTTTTTCTAAAAGTTATGTCACAATCTCAGGTAAAGTATGAATTTAGCGCACAGGAATATAAAATAGAAGCAACCATGACACCAGAGTTTACAGGTTTCATGGTGCCTGTAAACCAGTTAATTAGAAAAATCTAATTATTTCTGGAATGAAACGTGGAAGAAACCCTTACAATTCACTATTCCTTGACCTTTTTAATCCTTGAAAGAACCTGTCAATGCGTTGATCAACAGCACACAGTATCATAGATGTATTTCATATTTACCTTCAGCGGCTATGAAAAATACTTCATAAAAGGGAAAATAAGTCAAGGGGAATATTTTTTAGATTTGCATAGCAAACCGCAAATTTATCATCATCAAAATATGAGCATCTAGAATATTAATATAGCAAAGAACTGCTTGGACTGAAATAATTAATACCCAATTAAACAAATGCCATGCATGACATTTGCCAACAATGTAACAGGCTTTTCTGATACGGTGTCCCATGCACCAAGAAGACATGCATTCATCAGGCTTTTACTGGCTGATTCCCATGTGTTCCAGTTTTGTTTCCAGAAAACAAAACAAAAAAGATCAACATTTACCACAGAACTGCACTACAGGCTGTTTAACTGAAGTAGCAGTTTACTCCCTTTTAGGCATAAAAGCTTTTTTCGCTTTTGATTTTCTGATTCAGACTAAACTGAGAAGAAGTAAATAAAAAAAACATGCATTTTAGATCAGTTTGGTTGCTTGATGCTCCACTATGTAATAACACCGACAGCAACTAGATGTAAAACAAACACAGTGAAACTGATCACTATTTAAACGTGTATTCTAATAATCTTAATCTGAAAATTCTGGACCCGTCAGAAGACGCGGTTCTGAATCACTTGCATTTCTCTTGTAACTGTACCCTTCTGTGGGCCCCAGTGATGATTGATTTGTTACCTACAGGCCAGCTCTCTCCATGCTCTGCTAAAATGAACTGAACCACAAGGGCAATGAGGAGAGACACCCTGTGGCTCCAAACAAAGGCAAAGGCTCGCAGTTGTTATCTGAAACTACCGCGGCTTTTCTCACTCCCCAAAACTGCGCTCATAGTTAGCATTCAATGTAAGATCTTAATTTCATTAATATTGAATGTAATCCTTGCTTCTCTCTTGTCAATATTTCCATTTTAAATGGGGTGTTTATTGAGCTTCACACTGATTCTATGAACTTAAAACCCTGAGAAATACAAAGAAATCTTTGGTTTCTTCTTCTAGTGTGTAGTAAACACAACTTCCAGGAAGAATAGGATTCATTATTGATTTTGGTGGCTCATTAAGCTTATTGGTTTATAAGTATATAAGTTAACTTAATATCGCCACTGTTCTGGTTCCGAATAAATTCTGTAGTAAGAGGAAATGGATTGATTTTAGTGAACAAGCTCTGTCCACTTCTTCCAAAGGTCACTCTGCAAGCATTTGGCGCAGGAAAGAGAGGAAAAGAGGGCAGGATGTTAGAGTTGAAGCATTAAAAATTGCAGAGGACCAGTCTGGAGTGTATTCAAGGCAAAGTTAGAAGTACTTCACAAATCAATGGCTGTTCTCTGCATCCCCCACACTTCTTTTATGCTCTGAAATGACAGAATGTAGAGCAAGCATTCTTGTCTTTTTTTTTTTTTTAAAACATCTGGCGTCAATATCAGAGCTTCACTTCAAAGACATTACTGATAACACTCTGGCCTCTCCAGTCATCTATTTAAAGCTCTGCTCTCTGCAGTTTGGAGATATAGGGTTTAAGTGAAGGGTAAATATGTCCAAAAGGGGCCAATGCGGACAAAAAGCAGAAACCTACCAACAGTTGCAACGGTGTCGTCCTTGCCCTGGGTGAAGACCACCAATCGCTGCCTCTTTGCGTTCTCCTTGGGGAGGTTTTGGGTCTTGTGCGCGATCACTGCAATGTCATCCGTCTGTGAAAGCAACACAGAAACCCAGGAGGGGTGAACATGTTAAGTTGAGTGAAAGCATCATGAAGAGCATTTCGGAGTAGTCAATCAAAGATCACAAGTGTTACTGAGAGCAGGTCAGATTTTTTTTTTTTTTTTTTTTCCTATCCGGCCAGACGGATCAAGTGATAATAAAACCAGATGAGCTGGTGTGAAACGGATCAATAGGAGCATGCTCGATGATGCTTCCATTGAAGTTGCTAGAGGGCCTGGAAAATATTACAATGTCATATTCCCTAAGTGAGATGAAAATGAGAGTGTGAAGATACGCTTTTTTTTTTTTTGTCAGATAACGCCGCAGTCTGCGAGCAGCAGGGGATAGGCGGTGCATGTACTGTATCGTTCTCCTCCTGAAACAGGCCATCTCTCCTCAGCATCTGCACGGAATGGATATTCTCGCCTGGAGACGACAGAGCTCTCCGGAGTGCTTGCCTTTGATCATGAGAGGGATAAAAAAAAAAAAAAAAACCACACCTGTCAGTGCCGCTTTATTATTAACTCATCATGATGTACTACGAGCAGGTAGAATGTCTTTATCGCAATCTTCCAACGAAGTGGACGGCTTTTTCTGTACATCGAGGAGCTGAAATTACAGTTGCCTCGGACATCTGTGTCAAAGCTAGCACTAAAGCAACTTTAGGTTGAGCAAATACTGTGATTATGGAAGCAATCAGAGAGATAGACTCTGACCCGCACCAGCCACTCTGCCTCACTCAAACCAATGAGCTTTTACACCTCTAAATGCTTCCCAAACGTCCTTTAATCAGCCCTAAGAGGTCCAGGGAGACCCAGGGCTGAGGGAAAAATGGGTGTAACACTCTAAGTAAGTGCTAATAGTGAGGTTAATACAGAGGCTGTTAGCAGGCGATGGTGAAAAAAGAGCAATTTGTCACTGTGACTACACGTAACCACAAGCACTGAATGCAAAACCACACCGGCTCCAGCACATTGCCGCCCTCAGGTTTTATGTTCGCTGACATTAAATAGACATACCTCCACTTGGGTTCAGGAGCTGAGAGGTTCTAAGAACATGAGGTGGAGGTGAACCCATCAGGGCACACATGATAACAAAAGGTAAGCAAAGGCACAGTCGCACATCAGAAACACTCACCTGGGTTATTCTGTGAATTCAGTTCATTTTGTGTCTCACAGGTTTATCTCAAAGGCGATAAACGTCATATAATGCAAAACACATTTGAGAAAATTAAGAAATGGAAATATCCAGGTGTCTTGGTAATGTAACATGCAAATATATTTTAAAAATTATGATTTGAAAAATTTGATGGGTTGTTGGAGCGTAGAGGTCAGCCAAATGAGCATGTCCCCACTGACCAATGTTCATTTTTCAATGAATATAAAACAAATAAAAACAGCCAGTAACTGCAAGTTATTTCTACTAATATAAACATTTTTAGGTATACTTTAACCTAAATAAAAGAAATATGAGAAAATACATGAATTATTTATAAAACAGCACTTTTAAATCATGTCCCTCTAGTTCTGTTCAGTCCCATAACAACATATCAATCCCTCCTATTTATAAATAATAGTTCAGTCCAATTTCCTCAGCACCCTGGAAGTGACATCATGTCAGTCTTTTCCTGCTCACACTGTAAAGAGATTTAAGTGTTAGGAAAGTTTATTACCTATATTTGATTATTTTTATCCATAAATCGTCATCGTCAAGCTCAACCTTTCAACGCCGTTACGCACGTAAATGATATTTACTGTTGTTTGGGAAAAAGTAAAGAATTGTCTTTGAAAAATATATTAATTAGTTATTTTGATCGAGGGACTGGTGATCTCAAAGGAACTGGAAGAATTTGTTTAATTGTGTCATGGACTTGTTCTCATAGAGGAATGAAATTGTCCCGTTGCGAGGTTCAATTTAAAGCAACCTTAGTAACAGAGAAATTCGTAATACTGTTTGGGATTTCATGCATAGAGTGGAAAAACATATTTTCTTGGCGGTTCAAAGAGTCCTTCAATAGATGCAGTGTTTTTTTGTGGTATATTTTTAAGTAACCTGAGACCCCAAAATGCACCAAATTCAGAGAATCACCCACCTGACAACTTCTTATAGAGAGAAAATGTCATTGAGTGGGGAGTGGAAAAAAAACAGCACGCTAGAAGTGGATTGACAAACGATACGGTCAATTTGGTTCACGGCTGACAAATGGCAATATTTACGATCGCAGGGCGACTGATCAGACATAAATCAACATAGCGTGAAATATGAAAGCTTTACAAGGGTGTTAAATTGCGTTGCTACGTCGAAGCCACCGAGAAACTGATAATCTCCACCGCGGGCTGCTTGGAGGAAAAAAAAAATGCTGCAGGGGAGAGATTCAATTAGAGCTGTGATGCAGAGAGTTCTTTTGAGCATTTAAAGGAAACAGATCACAATCAGGAGACTGCGTTCAGATCTGCTGATTGCTGCGTCTGGGAGGACAAGCTCTTTATCTTGTATTTATACTGAAGAAGAGTGGCTGTCATTTGTGTTAGTCATCCATAATGTGATGATAACAGTGTTTCAGAATACATTAGGAGCACATCACGCTGTGTCTTGAGGGTTAGATCCTAGCAATATTTAATTAAAGTTTCACTAAAAAGGCCTAATTAGTGAATTAACAAGACTTCTGATGGACTGAGATCAACCTCACTGTCATTACAGGACTCAAAGTGCTTAAAGAAATCTACTTCAGTAAATTAGCTTGTTAAATGTGACAATACTAGAAATAAAGCAGTGGCATCTATGTGCTGTTTGACATTTTGTACTGGAAGGACAGAAAAATGCTCCAGTTTAAAATGGTATGACAAAAAATATGTGCTCGCATTTTAAAGCGCCCCAATATTTCTTGTTAGAGTGAAGCTGTATCCGTTTGCTCTCGGCATGTGATTAGCATCCGGAAAAGTCTAAGCTATTATTATGGGCCTTTGAAATATTTTGTCCTGCAATTCTTTGGGAACTCTGTAGAAAGAAAGGAACAATGACAGAATGACAGAAAACATATGAATGATTTGAACGCGTGAGCGCTGCTACTGGCTAACTGTATGCTACTGACGACAGACGTTAGCAGATAACATGCTATCGGTGCTAAGCTAATGAGCCGTTTCACAGTTTTTTAATCAATTCTTTTTAAAACATAAGGCTAGAATTTAAGCTTGTGTTAGCATTAGGACCTAATAAAAACATTTATACGTTTCAGGCTATCGGGATCTTTCAAAAGAGCATGTGCATTCGATGACATGCTAAAATCATAGCGCCATATAGTGGCCTGGCATGAGAACTACAGGAGATTCTAGATGTCTCGTTGACGCTGTCTAAGTGTCCGAAAATCCCGGTAGTTTCCAGTCAGTGGTCTCGTGTACACATGAACTTGACTTGAGAATGAAATCTGGAAATATCCATTTTCCCGTGAACTATATTCCATACTCATCCAGATCTGGAAAACACTTACAGAGTTAAATTACATACTTTTTCCAGTCTTCCCTGCCGACATACTGACCCTACAAACCTCCTCCGTACTGTTATATATAAGCAACAGTGTTTTCAAAAGTTGTTACTGGGAACATTGAAGAAGTACCCTGTCAAAGGAAAGTACAACTCTCATCAGAAAGTGACAAAAATAAATAAATAAAACACTTCACTACTGTGAAGAAAACATCTTTCAGCTACAACCATCCAGAAATGCAGTGGGTACAGTAAAAATCACATTCATCCAATGCAATTTCACAGAGTGTTCTGCCAAATCAAGTTGACACAGAAAATGTCAAAGAACTGTAACTACTCGCCAAGTCTTGACTTTGCCCTTTGTGCTGTTTTTTTTTTTTGAACATGAGGCCCCTCCATTATTACCTCCTCCTCCTCCTCCTGCCTTCATCCCGTCTCCTCTCTTAAACCTGTCACTGCCATCAGGATTGCATTTCTATTCTAGTCACGTTGATCACACCGTTAGTGATTCTGGATGACAATTATTCACACAGAGCAGAGCCATATTCAAGGCGGATCTCTCTCTGAAAGATAGCACTTAAAATACCTGAAAAACACAGATCTCGGCTATTTGTGTGGGGCTTTTTTTCCGCATTTAAATAGAGATGTGGATAATGTGGACGGGAAAAAAAACAAAAAACAAAAAAAAAAACAAGTGAAGAAGAGACTCAGGGAATATTCATTTAACACTTAAGAGGCAGCCCAAACAAGCGCTGCAATTTTCATCTCTATAATCTAAAACAAGTGGCTTTAATTTGGGTGTTAAAGGAGAGTATTTCCGTATGGTGTCATGGTATGGTATTGAGTAGAAACCATACAGTAACATCCCTGAGTGTGACGAGGATAATGAGCAGGCTTTTTAACCTGGCAACCTGATGAGCTTCGAGCCTGCGGAGAAAGGCTTGAAACCGTGCCCAACTTCTCAGCTTCCCAAGAGGCTTTTCAAAATTCAATAAATAACATCTGTAGGCGATGTTGGGTGCAGACCGAGCGAGTGCGTCATAACAGAGAGCGGGGCTGAACAAAGAAACCATGACGACTGCCTGGTTACCATAGCAACTGCTGCAAGGCCTGGAGAGTATAATAGCACATCAATCACTGTCCAAAAGGAACTTCATTATCAGCAAAAAATAAACCTTTAGGATCTTTTTTACTGTTAAATTGCCGGTCAACTCACCTCAAAGCCCAGCTCTTTGGCAAACGTGGCCGCTTCCTGGAAGAGATAAAACACACACACAGACACACAGAGACACACACAAATGAACAGTTAATTACAGAGTCACAAAACAGAGCACAATGTCCAACCACAGACGCGAAGTGAAGACATCTCGTTTCCCCTCGGCTCCTCACATGTCACATGAGAATAAGTAACCTGAGTTAGCATCACTCCGCCAGCTCCTGATTTAATAGGCAGGCAGCCCACCCCATTTAAACTATTATCAGACATCATCTCATCTTACCGCAGCAGCGTGAGATAACACTACATCAGCCTGAAGGCTTGAAACAACCACTGAAACCATGAATATGTGCTGGTATGTGGGAATCCCCCATCCTGCAGGCATTCAGCGCCTCGTATAAATAGGTCGCTTTAGACTCTGAACAGGTGCACTTTGCATACCACTGCTTTTTCTTATTTAGGTTACATCGTTTCCCTAAACATGCAAACTTTCAAAAGCTTTTTAAAGCACTAAGTCTTTAGCTTTCAAGATATATAGTTGAAAGCAGATGATTTGATTCGCTGCGTAAATCTTATTTTTTTGTTTGTATGAAATTAAATTACACTTTCCATGTCTTATGTCCATTAGGATAATGAAAATGATTATTAGTTTTGACAAATTCAGAAGTTTGCATATCACTCGCTTCCACTGAATTGAACGGCATGGGTTGGTGTAGTTCGGCATGCTATTTTATTTTCTGGCATTTCCACCTCTACCCGGACTCTTTGCCCAGTACAACTGTAGAAGGTCGAGGAATGGTGCAGTTAGGGACGCTTTTACAATGGAAACAGACAAAATAACGTAGTGACCCACACCAACCCATGTCGCACTGCTCAGGGGAAACGAGGCATTGCACCACGACTTCTACGCCTTTTAAGAATTTTGAAAAGCCTAAATGATACCATGGATTTACAGAATTAAGCTTCTGATTAATTCACAGCATCTGAGTCAAACAGAGGTGCAGCATTGGACCTTAAACATACTGCCTCCATGTGTGACATAATGAAAAGATGAAAGAAAATCAGCCAAGAAATCTGGAAGGAAATAGTGAACCTCTACAAGTCATTTGGTATAGTTTCCAGAAGCCTTGAGGCGCCGCATTCATAGGATCAAACACTTATATGCAAGTACAAAAGATCTTGCAAAAATACTTTGTGATGATTCTGGTGGAGGGTAATAAAAAAATTCTGAAAATTCTAAACATTTTATAAATTGAGATACAGGATATAAACTTTCAAATTAAGCCGAGCCATGTTTGTTATAATGTGGAATGAACTACAGATTATTCTATCTGTAACTATTGGACTATTAAACAATGTACATTACTCTTAATAATTGTTAACAAGAATAAAACACTACTAAAAAGAAAAAGATCCTGTTACATTTATAGTTTTGTATTTTAAAATGGAATAAATGTAGTCTTCAGAATATTGTAAACGGTTCTTTCATGACAGCAAGTGTCGGCGCTGGTTCTCCTCTTCGAGTGGAAACAGCTGCTCATTAAAGGTGATCAGTCATGTGAGGTACATGTTTGGCATGTCAAGATTTATTTACAAAAATGTGCTTAAATTGTCTGCTTTAACTCTTTGTTTACCTTACCAGAGAAAAAGTTGTTTAATTTTTCGAAAAACAGGGAAATTGTTCTCCTACTTCTACTCAGTTTCAGTCAGCTTGTTTAAAGCAAAGCTAATTATTTTTAAAAGAAAGAAAAATTATATGGCTTACAATTCCTTTATCTGCAAAATGGGTAGAGAATGTGCAAAAACAAACATGGTGATTTGAAATGGCAGTAAAGAGAAGTGTGTCTGTAGGTGTACATTACTGCTTACTACACTGGCAGCTGCAGTGTTGGGGAATATTAGGTGTGACCAAAAGTTGCCTCTTTTCTCAACTGGATGGATTTCGATAATTTTATGGATCAAATTGGTTCTAGCCCTAACCCTTTCAATCTATATTCAATTTCCTTTTACAATCGATTTGTGAGCAGAAGTTCCCAGATGGTTCCATGTCACAAACCATCTGGCAGGTCAGGTTACCTTCGCTTAACAGATGGCATATAATGGCAAAGTCAAAGTCTGCAATGAGCAATGTAATCCAAATTCATGCTGTACATCTATTTTTTTTTTTAACAATCATACTTACATCTCTGGTTGTTGTATAAATGTGTCTTGAAACAACAGAAAACTACAAAATGTAGAAAACACTCAAAATGTGAGGAGTTTTTCAATTCCATTGAAATACCTGCTCTCCTTCTCTGCATGTGCAAAAATTTGTGAGGTTTTGCAAAAAGCTGTAATTATGACATGCACAATTATTGCAAACATAAATTTGACTGTAGACACAGTTGTTAGTAAAGGAGTTTTGATTTCTCTTTGCTTTACTGAAACAATGATGATCACAGGTGGAGGAAGAACGACAACCTGAAAGCTACCAGAAACTATATATTTAAATTACAGTTTTTAGCACATATAGTCAATCCCCACTGTGTTTACCTCAAAACACTTTTAAATTTCTCTAAAGGGTACTAGATTGATAGACTAGTGCTGGTGCACCCAGGCAGTAAACTCAATGTTTTATGAACTAAACAGAAAATCTGGAGACTTTGCTATCACTACTTTTTATCTCTTGCAGGCTGATGCCCAAATTTAGCATTCCAGTGAGAAAAATCATTACACTTCAGTTATTTTTAGTGGGGTTCTTGGGTGTCTTATCATTTATACAGCTTGTGCAATTGAGATCGAAGAGCTCATTTAGAAGAGGGGCCTGTCCTGTGCTCGCTTTTATTCTTTCATTTAATTCAAGAAATATTTTTTGATTTTGATTCAAAACTGCATGTACTTATCGGGACATACAAACACATACTCAAGTAGAAGGTGTGAAAATATTAATATCATTTGCCACGGTTATCCACAACATTCTTCATATGATTCACACTATTCAGCTCATTTTACGTTTCACTGAAGACAGAAACGAGTTACTTGTCAGTTAGGAACGGTGCCGTAAATCATGAGAGACAACCTAGTTCACCAAGTACACTTCTGACCTCAGACGGGGCTGTAAGTTGGTTTTATGATTCTAAATAATCCAATTACGTGCAGAAGTGGGATGGGTGTTTGCATGACCTTGGGGAGAGGTTGACATCTCGCTCCTCAAACAGAAGGGGAGGAGATGACATGGGACAATAAGGTTACAGGTCCCTGGAGGGAGCCCTCATGGCTCTCCCTCTCTGCTTTGGATCAACTTCACAGCAACGGCAATATGTCAACTCATCACCCCCCCATCCTGTCCACAATTAGCAGATATAGTCAAAGGGCTATTTTATAATCATTTAAAGTAGTCATGTCTTCTCATTTCACCTCACTTCGCCTTTTCAACCCATCGAAGGTTCAGGTCTCACATTTGTTTTGCTTTATTTATGACCACATATTGACTTTTCTCCTCAGGAGCGCTCAATCACTGACAAACGATGAGGCTTCTCGTGGAGACATGAGCAGCTTAGAAAACACCCTGTCAAAACTGTTGTATTTCACAACAAAGCATTTAAAAGAGAAACATAAATGAAGGCTGCAGTAACGATGGTGCCGCTGAGCAGCACGTGGCTCTGATTCACCCTCCCTCTAGTTAGCAGCTATAATATTTGTGAGAAAAGCCTTTCGAGTGTGTGTGGGCGTCAGGAGAAAAGATAATTGAAGCAATATCTATGAGCCACATGTGTACACTGTAATCCTTTTCAGGAATTTATTAATTTCTATCAGTTGCTATGAATTCCAACATCAGAAATATTTGTAATATAAGCTTAGCTAAACCTCATGTATAAACACTGTATGGCAGTAAATATGTAATTACTAGGACTGAACATGCAAGCCAATAAAACAGAGCACATAGGTAATTAAAGTCGCAATTCCTTAAGGAGCTTATGGCATTAATATTCAAAAAATATCCTGTTCCAGGCTGCGCCTGTTTCGCATTTGACATGTGCTTGTTTTGGTATGTTGTGGTAGACGGCTTCCAAATGACGTCCCATGTGCTTCTGCAGCTGTTGCAACAATGACAAGTGCCTTAAAGTGACATCTGGGCAGAATCTCTGCGCACTCAAAAAAGCATCTTGTTTGTTCTGAGATTGCCGTGATTGCCTGCTCGCTTTTGATTATCTGCTGCCGAGTCGGATTCCAGAAAAAGAGAGAGTCAGAGAAAGGACCGTGGCAGATTTCAGGGCCCGCGAGTTCTCCGCCTTTTCTCCTCTTTGGGCAAAGAAGGTAAAAGATAACAAGGCAGCCTGAGTGCATGAGCCCCTCTGAAGCCGGAGTTATTATGAAGCTATCAAAATGTGTGAGATGTTGCCGCTGTCAAAGGCTTAAACAGGCAGAGGGATATTTTTAGAGACCTTAAGCTAATAATCCAGAGCCCAGTCAGAGGGGTGGAGGGGGTCCATCATTTCTTGCCAAGCAAAATGGATGTGGATATGCACACTTCATGCAAGGGCCAGCTTACAAAGCATCACCACCCTTGACAACTGACACGAACATATTTGGCTTTCTTTGGAAACCATCTATCCATGAACAGTGTCTGTGTAAGCTCTGCATTTACTCTTACTGTATTGTTCAGCCACTGTATGTCACTACATACTTTTATTAGGGATGCAATGAAATCTTGTGGTACAATATTGAAACATAATGTTTATATACAGGCCAGTAAGTGTAAGCTATTCCTAAGAGCCTTGAATATGAAGCTAAGTGTTTTACACTTGAAACCCTGTAACTATATTGGATGTCCGTGAATATCTGAACTCCGCTGTAAAAATGATTATAACTGACTATTTTGCCACAAATCAAAACCTATTTTAATAGTTACAACATCAAATATACCATAATATGCATTAAAACAGGCATAGAACTACCACATAAGCTAATCAGCACCCAGCAAAAAGACTGGTGCTCCTACATTGGCTGCTTTGCAAATGCCAGCCAATTGCATTACATCAAGGTATTTCAGCTTTCCACGCTTCATTTAATTCTGAATATTTGAAATCCAAATAAAATCCACAAATAGGCAAATTTTTTCGAACAACTCAGAGTCACATGCACAGAGAAATCCACGGATGGGTTAGTCTGTACTAGTGAGCCACCAACAGGCGGGGTTCCTCCGTACTGCATATCTCAGACCTGATTCTGAAGTAAGACAGGAAGTGAGGTCCTAATCTAACAGGGGACCTTTGGGATGTGGTGCCACGAAGAATTAAGGTGGTTCTGCAAACAAAAGAACCATTTACTAACAAGGTGTTCCAAAGCACGAGGCTACGAGGTGTAAATGATTTGTGTTTAATATTTAAATTGCATTTTGCCAATAATAGTTTTAATAATCAATATTTACAAAGATAAGGATAAGCAGCCGACTCATGCATGTACAGTTGGAACTGGTTTCCAACATAGCGACAAAAAGTTAACATTGTCAACAGAACTTGTTTTATTTTGGTTACTTTCCATCTCAGTCATTATTGTCAAGCCTAAATCAATGTTTTCTCTTTACTTTTTGACATCAAACCAACTCTGGGAGGTTTTGCAAAAGTCTTCTGAGAAGTAAAGTCTGCGAACAAACTTTCTCCCGGGGACATTCGGGCCCTTAAAATCCACTGTAAATAATTACTCGAGGCAGTCAAAGAAACCTTCAATAAGTGATGTCGTCTGATCTTTTTGGCATCAGTCAACAAGCGAAAGAACTCAACGCCACGTCCAACCGATAGAGAACTACAATTTCATTTAAAGCATAGCTGTGGTGAAAGGAGAAAATCCAATAAACAAACAAAAAAAAATCCCTGTTAGTTTTTTTAGACATCAACTAACTTGGATAAAAAAAAAAATCTGTTGGCCTTAAATGCTCATTATATTCATTGGCCTGTCAGTGGTTCAGTTAAAAGACATTTCTGTTTGGCACATAAGTGAAGACCAAAACCGGAGAAAAGATACAAGCTATTGGCTTTCAGGGTAAAATAGCAGAAATAACAAGCATTTAGATTTTTCTCGCGCTTGTGACAAGTTGTTCAGCATATGTCACACCAGAAGCGAGAGAAGGAAAAAAAAAAAAAAAAAAATCCAATTTCAGTGTTTCCCAAAGAATCCAAATCAAAGAACAAACCTCAGTGCTAAGGTTAATAAATGTTGATAAGCTGGAAAGTGTAACTCCCCCAGGCCCTTCGCAAAATAAGCATTTGCTTGACCGTGTTAGCCCCAGCTGAGGCAGAGGCAGAAATTGAATTGTATTTGACACTTTGTGCGAAAGGAACACGACACTGAGGAGGGTATAGCCCTGACAAGCTGTTTGCAACAATAAATCTGTTTTCTTCTACCTGGCCGTGTGTTTCAGTAAGAGTTCTGTTTTAAACAGCCGAGCTGGGCTATTTCAAATGAGAACAAAATGAAAATGTTTCCTTTTCAAACCGTGGGAGACAAAGGAGGGCACATTATCGGCTGGAAATGACGAATCGCTCAGCGTAGAAACCTTTTAAACTAAAGTTAGCATGACGGGGTTATGACATGTCAAATGATTCAGCCAATTATCACTACTTACAGTTCCATATATAAATATAACAATGGCAAATGACATATTTTTCACATTCTCAGCATGTTAGCCCAGGCATCACCGGGATGAGCCAGACAGCTTTCTTAAATGCCTGGTAAGACAGCATATGGCATTTCATGCTTGTGCTTTTAATCAGATTATTACACTGAAGTGCTCCTGATTGATCTGTAATCAAAATGATGTCACTGGATAGACATCATTTTGACAGCAGCTTTAATGAACTGTAATCAAAATGATGTCACTGGATAGACATCATTTTGACAGCAGCTTCAGGAGATTTTTTTTCGATTCTGTTAAAAACCACCTTAAATTTTACCTTCAGTAGGTAAAGCTTTAGGCATGTTCAGTCTGTGTAGAGATAGATTATATCACCATTTCAAAGTTAATCTAAGTGTTAGTTGTAAACAGATTACATGCGTTAAATATTTTTAAAGTAAGGTAGTGTGAATAAAAACAGTATTCATTCAAACAACGTTTTACACCATTGCAGTTAATATAAAGGAGCGATTTTCACTGGAAATGCTTTACATGTTTCTTTCTCCGAATGTTTCCCACAGATGAATTATTGGTGTTTCACCACCTCAAAGTCTTGTCTGACATTATCATTGGCTTCTGTCTAAATTATAGCCCAATTCAAACAAGACATAAATTTAAAGGTTTATGAATTAGTATTTGCATAAGTATTAATAAAGTTTTTGGACCTTAGCCGTTCATCTTTCAGGCCCAACTAATCTGGATAGCAAATGGAGATGCGAAAAGAGTTATCTAAGATCATAACTGCTTTTACCTTTGAACACAACCTCACTTTAAAAATCCTCGACAATTCCTTCAACAAAACGGTTCAGCCATATTATCTGGCCTGAAAACAACCAAATGCGATTATTATTATGATTATGCTAGCTGAAGGCAGCACTTCGGGTGAAAAGACATTAACTTGCTCCTGTGCAGGACGGATTCAGAGGAATAAATCACCTGTGTGCCGAGCCCTCCTGCAGCACCCGGGAGAACGTAGCAATCCAGCTTAAGCATGACGGGCCACAAACATGAAGGTAAACACACACAGGAGCAACACATGCCACAGAGGCAGGAATGGCTTTACCTGCCTCTGGAAATGTACTCACACTGCAGCTGATGGTATTTCACTTGGATACATTACTCGGCTATTAGGCACCACGTTCTGAAACTCCGATACAATCGCATATTTGTAACCCTTTTGTTGTTGCAGTTAGATTTACATCTGCTATTCACAGCCAATTTAGCCAGATTCCTCGAAACCTCTCAAACCTGCAACCGCAAACTTTTGCTCTTATCACTGTTTTCATAATGCCTGAAATCAAAGTTGGACACCAGCATTTAAAATGCATAATGACTGCAATTATTTTAAAAATAACTTCTATTTTTTTTTTCCCTTTCGGCATCAAAGCACAGTATTTCCCAGATGTTACGCCACTGAGGTGAAATTCTGAACAGCAAAAAAATGAGAAATAATCCGTCTTTGAAATCTTCGTGTTGATCTCAAATATTGACCAAAATGCAAAAGATTTACCACAAACAACTTAATTACGTAAAATATTCTTAGAGTATGATAATTCTCAGTAAACCTACATGATTAAACTATTAAAGCTTACATGTAAAGTCTTTTTTAAATCTTTAACACACTTAAAAACATTTGATAAGAAATTGATTTGATAGATTCCAGAGTTGAAGCATTAGTGAAATTATGTATTGTTTTTTAATCTGAAAGCATGGCTTGCTTTCTGAATCGAATTCTGATCCTAAAAATCTGAGATTCACATTTCTACTATCTAACCACCTCACTTTGATACCTACACCTAAATCCAATGCACAGAGTTTAATTTCAGTTATCTATGTTCTGCATAAATATAGTTAAGGTGTGAAGAGGCCTGTTAGAGAACTTCTTCACAGATGTGCACATGATTCATGAATCTTTGGTCTTCATTAATCATGAAGACCAAGAATCATAGCAGGTCGAGGAGAAAGCTGTGAAAAAGCTTAAGCAAATGTTGAACATCTCATGATCCATCGTTCAATCATCACCTCGGTGAGGTGGCGGTTTTGCTGCAGCTAAACTGCCACCTCATCGAGGCAGAAGCAGCCAAGTGGCCCCGGGATAACTCTGGAGGAGGTACAGAGATGTGTTGACGAGAAAACTCTTAGTCAGGCACACCGAAAAGAGTGACAACAAGAATGCCATTGTTTAAAAGGAAGTCGTTAGCGGTCACGTTTAAAATTTTGCCACAACTAAAGAAGAGGAAACAGCCAACAAGTGGAACAACATGTTCGGGTCAGAAGAGACCAAAACTTAGCTATTGATTTGAGATGCAAAACATTATGTGTGGTGAAAACAGTCACATAGACCTGAACAAACCACCGCCATTGTAAAACATGGTGGTGGTTGGACAGCAGAACAAAGATCCCAATCAGACAACCACAAATTGGTTTAGATCAAAGCACATTAAATTCTTCAAATGGCTTAATCAAAGTAAAGAGCTAAATTCAAATCAGAATATGTGGAGAGACTTAATTTTAATTTGTTTAAAGTTTTACATCTAACTTGACTGAGCTTGAGCAATGTTGCAAAGGGGACAATGTTCTAGACACAAAACTAAACACAAGTTAAATGTAACTGTAGTAAGCGTACAAAATCTGACTCCTGACATCGTTTTTTTCAATGTTATGTTTTATGAACTAAAGTTGCAAGTCTCAAAACTTGAGGTTACCTTGTTAATTAGCAAAAACATGTATGAAGCAGCTTATTTTACCAATATACCTGCTAAATCTCAGCGCTACCTTCTGAGCAGTCAGTGGTGCTTCTGTAGAATCAAACAATGACACGAAACAGATACACCAGTGTGTTTGTTTGCAGTAGTTCAGGGGATTGATGGATTTTGCAGAAAATCCATCAATCCCACTGTCTATGTTGAAACCAAAACTTTTTTAAATCGTCATACATCTTGAAACGAGAAGCCAGACTATTCACAATCAACAATCATTTGGATATACAGTTCTAAAATTTAAAAGTGAAACCTCACCCTTTTTAAAATTGTTTAATGCTAAATGTTACATCAAGGGCCAAAAGAAAACAACACCAATTCTTTCATTTTGGTTGGCCAGCTTGCAACTGAAAACAGCCTGAGTTTTGTCTCTAGCTCGGCATCGCTCTTCTCACAAATTGTCTGACAACTTCCAAAAATTGTGTTGTTGAAAGCAATAAAAACTCTGAAATTAAATGTTTGCTCATATCTCTGCACATTGCCAAGGCTCCCTGGAGAGTCAGGGCTGCTGGTCTACTTGAGGTCTGGCAGACCAGTCGCAAAAGCCCGCTAAATCCCGGTCAATGAATATCTCAACCGCTCCGCCACTGTGTGTCTACAGCAATGCTACGAGTACAAGCAGAGAGACCATGGCAGGTCAATCCACGTGCTTGATCCACTTATCAGGATACTGCTTATCAGGATCACCAAAGTCATGTTGTCTCGCCAGATAAATAAATTCAGTCACCAACTGCTGCAGGGAGAGAGAATGGAGAGGGAGGACTGTTCATGACCTGAACTGCCCTGAACTCGCATTTTTAGACCAAAGGGAATTTGCGTTATAACCCTGACTAGTCCTGCAAGCAATTCCTGAACTAATTTCATGGAAAATAAAGTTGCTTTGAGTCATTTTTATAATTGAGAAAGAAAAATGTGTATCTGTGAGACCCTGAACTTATAGTACAACACAGTAAGGTAAAGCAATTCAGAAATATTTTCAATAGCGAGTGATATGTCAAAGCATTTAAATGGGAAAAGTTGAGCGGAATGAAAAAGTATGGTAGAGAAAAATGTGCACAAGCAACAGAATCTATAATGACTCAGCGAACCATGTCATCTGCTCCTGTAAAATCAAGCTTATCAGGTGGTCGTAAAGTCAGTGCAGCATTTTAGAGCCCTTCCTGTCACCGTGCTTGAAATACTTACCGAAATGTAGATTTCATTCTGCCACCTACCGCCACGCCTAAAACTATCAACACCTGCGCTTAATGACCAGGGTTTTACAGGCTGTATTAAATGCAATTTATGTAACAGGAGCCCATCCAAAGTATTAAGTGAATATACTGCAGCAGTAGAAGGACATACTTTTCAGCAAATCCTGCCAGTGACAAAGAGTCCTCTTTATTTTATTGGTCTGATGTACAGCCACATTTCGGTGAAATCCATCAAAAAACAAAAACTAGATGCCTTGGTCATGAAAGATCCATAGTGTTTTTACTTTCTGCATTACTGAGTGAAATAAATTCTGCAGATCCGGCTGACAGAGCATTCCAATGAAAGGGGTTCTTAGGCAGACAAAGCTAAAATAAATAACTGGTAGTGCTGCTGTGGCCCTGTCCAATCTCCAGCTTTCCTGCTCACCAGCGGATTTTTGCTCGGAGGCCTTTCCAGACCAGTCCATTGCCACTTTTTGAGGCAGCATATGCCTGGACATCCCATCAGACTCCGCTTACCTAGAGGCAGAGCAGAGGTCTCAAGCCCACTAGGGACAGCAGCTGCCCTCCTGCTCGAGGTCTCCAGCAGCTAAACACCAGAAACATGTGCAGCACGATAACATCTTCACTCTGATAGCACCTCGAGCATCGCGCCCGGCTTCTGCATAAGGGACTCTCGAAACAGAGGATGCAGCCTCAGACAGCACTAGTCGAGCTGGGCAGCCGCTCCAGCCTTTAAGAGCCTAATGGAAGCTGGCGGCAGCGCAGGCGCAGCTTTCTGCGGCGGTCATGCCATCAGTCTTTGATCAGGCAGGTCATGTAGCGCCTCCATCACATCTCACTCTTCTGAGCTTCTGACGAGAGGTCAGCAAACGATGCAGGACTCACCGGAAAGGTCGCTATCTCTCAAGGAAGTGGATAAAGGATTAAGGGTGGATGAAAGAAGTTTGCTTAACGTAACAAGGGATTCGCGCGGCGTGACGTTTTCCAACAACGCATCTCATATCACGCCGATATCTCCAGCTGGTTTATTTTCCGTTCTCCCTGAGTTGTATTAGTCAGAGTTTCAGAACATGCAACGTTCTGGGTTCCACTCTCCTTCCGACTGCTGGTGCCACTCCTCCTGAGATGTGTTGGTCCTGGATCTGTTTCACTGTTTTCGCCTTCTTTCTTTATTGTCTTTGCTCTTTGCTCGTCAGCATTTATACCTATCAATCGTTTCTGGCACGACGTCAATGTGAGGAATGGCTTTGTTACTGTCCCACGTGTTAGGAGTTCCATTATACGATATATTTCAACTGCATTACAGTGGCAAAGAAAGTACTTTCTACTAGAATGTACACAGTGTATGTGTGCTTTTACAAAGTGTGAAACTGCTACTTTCCTCTGCAAATCTTGCGTTTCCTTCTTCCTCAGATGCTCTGTGTTCATTGTCTGGGATGACTGTGTGTGGGTGTTCATGCACACAAGAGTCCCTCCATGGTGTCAAGCAAAGTTCACAGCTTTCTCTCTCTGCTGAATAAACACACTCTCCTTTAGCATGTAGTATTGACTCACCAAACAAAAGAACTGGGAAGCATCCTTGAGCCGCAGATCTGTTTTTACTCAAAATATTACAGATCTACGTCCACCAAGTTCTTGACTTCTAAGTTTCTGTTTCAGCTTTTTGATTTTGGCAGAATGGTTTTTATTTCTGTGGAGTGATGCGCACTTTCTGGCTGACATATCTTTAATACAAATCTTTCATCTTTCCAGACATTCTAAGCGAAATGTGTGTAAGATTTTTAACCTACCCAATAAATATTCTTCCATTTACTGGTTTGACCTTGGCAACATCGGAAATATTGCTTTTATTTTTTATAATCGTGGTCAAAGATATGAAACTGTTTTTATCTTTAATGCTTTTTTTAAAATGGGCAATTCACATCGATACTCTATGGCAACGATTTTGAGGAAACATTTGAGCACTGTGCTTTAGGCCTGCCACATAAAATGGCAAGCTAGAATAATTTCACGAAAAGTCCGAGAAAAGCGTGTTAATCAGGAAGAGCAGAGACGGTCACTTCTGACAGGGACTTGTGCTTGAAAAACGACCCATTTCTTAAGCCAATCCATCATTATCTTGGAGGGAAAGAAAGGCTGCTCATCACCTACTTCAGGGCTTTAGCATTGTAACACATATTGCGTAGTAGCTTCTCAAGATCTACTCTTTCATTTAGGAACTGAAAGAGTCAAACTGGGTTTAAAGCGAAGCTCTACGAAAGTTCAAGTAGGACTCAGGACTCTCTGTAAAGATTATTCAAATGTGGGTTCAGCTTTGCAGACCAGCCACTGAGAGTTTGCCCAGGATCTGGATCTGTCTGGCATGGGCAGTGAGTTTTTCTGCTAGCTAAGTGTTTCAGGTGACTTTTTGGAGGCATGATGCTTCTCTCCAAGACAGTACTCAAGAACAGAATCCAGTTCCAGAAGTTAACTCCAGGGGAGGTGATTAGTGGGTGATGCGCTCCAGCCAAATCCCACGGTAGACTGGGATAGTGCAAAGCAAAGAGTGAAACATAACCATGAGTCCTGCTATTTTTGATGGTAAACTGCTATATGAGGAGAAGGACTTTTTTCATGCTAAAATGGAGCCAATATCGCAAGGAGAAAATTGATAACCGTGTTTGCTCGTCAGAGAGAGCAGTATCTATCGACATTTTGTGTGTGTCGAGAAACCTTTCAACCTACTGGATGTTCATGGAGTGCTTTGGCTGTTCAGTGCACTTCTTGTTTAGATGTCAGACTGTCCTCGTGAGCCTGAGACTTCCTGCAATAGATAGATGTGTTTTCGAGGACAGGGACGACTCTGAATCACACATCAAGCTCGCTTGAGCTAGGCTAGAACTTGTCCACTTTCCGTAAAGTACTGAATCAGATGTGACAGTGCGCCCGGGCGTCATCTGAAATGTTGCAAGACATCTCCATGTGAGAACTGGAGTATCACACACAGCGCAGAGTGGATCGCAGGAACCACTATTGGGTATTTTGCGAGTGATTACTACTGATCTGTGCGCGACTCAGGAATAGCGCGCAGGGCGAGTACATCATCGGCCAAACAAAGAAAGAGCCGCGATCCAAACAGCTTGCCAATCAGGTGAGCTGGACTCTTCCAGAATCTTGTCTCATTGATCCTGTTTCTGTGGTGTTCCTATGAACAGGATGTCAGCGATGTCCCTAAAGATGGAGGTGCTCCAGTTTTCTGAAGATGATTCTGGTTCTGTCGGCGATCTTACAGCCACGACCTTCCAGGTGCAAACTACAGTGGTGGGCAGCAAATCCGGGTCGGCTCCATAAAGGCTGGTCGCAGAGTTTCAGCCTGAAAAGGGCGACCTGCCACACCTGAGACCCGAGGGCCATGCACCTAGCGTCAAGCAGAGGAACTGCAAATATCTCTGCACATTTCACCACCAGAGATGGCAGGATGGAGTGACAGATGGACAGATTGTGGATTTGGAGCCTCCTCTGCTAATGTGCAGGGATTGTCTCGTGGGTGAAGAAAGAGCTGATTCCTGCTTTTGGTAGAGTCGTTGGCAAATCGACATTTCTGACCAAACATGTAATGCAAAACTGATCAAATCAACATCGACTGAAGCAGTAGCGGTTTCACAAAATGCGCGACGTCTCAAAAACATAACATCTTCGGCAAGCTTTGCATATTTCACTCGATTACATCTTTCATCACCGAGCTAAAAACCTTGCGCCCTTTGAACTCGTCTGACTACACAGCGTTTAAAAGCATTTTACATCAAGTTGCGAATCGGTGGGTCCAATAGTGCAGCGTCAGCCAACTGGTAAACTAAAAAGTGATGACTGCTTTCTCTCGTTAGCCTTTTCCTTTGCTGGAACAGTTTCACGTCCTCAAGCTCTCTGGCCAAGGTCATCTCTAATTAAATTTTAAGAATTTTCACATTGATGCAGCAGACTGGTTTTTACTTGCAGCAAAAGCGATCGAGATCAAAACTCCTTTTCCAGTCTTTGGCGCTTGAATTTTCAAAGGTCAATTCCATCAATTTATCTAAGAATTTACGCCATAAGCAGAAATGATATCTTCTGGTGTGACAGTGGGGTCAGGAAATTGCTTAAAGCATTCAAAGATTAAGCTGCCCGCAGGCCTTGCTGGTTACAGACCTGCAGGCGCGCGCTTCGAAAGCTGTGTTTTCTTAACACCAGTGAGATTTCTAAGCTTTCAACACGATTATTGCACTAAGGTCAAGTAACGATGGTATCTTTCCTAAGAAAATAATGGTCAGTGCCTTTGTGGTTTCCTTTATGTATTTGCTTTAAAGCTAATAGATACCGCCGAAAACACACATTCATTATGAACACAATGGGTTAAAATCAAGTGTTCCAGCCAATTGCTTTTGCAGCCTTTTAAACCATTTCCATAAATAAAAACAAAGTTTACAAAGGAGCTATACAGTGAACTCTCCGCCCTATTGAAGCGACTCGATATCTCACAGACTCTGTTGTCCATGGATTCTTCTGCGGAGCGTAACTCAAACATATGTGGCTGGAAGTATTTGTCTATTCACATATTTGCCATGGAAAATATCGTAAAAACATTATTTAAAAAGATGCATCTTGCCGCTTTAGGAGTGACTGGTGGCACTGACCGCATTGATACTCTGATTGGGCACACTGATGCTACCCAACATGACGACTGGTCAGAATACCATCTGATCGCTGAAAGATATGTGATCTGCATCGATAGCACAAAGACGATACTGTAAATTTATAGCTGCTGCAGAAACCAGCCTCGAGAAGCCTAGTGTGGATCAGTCTATGGTTCGTGTATAGTATTGGTGCTTTTACAACAATGCTCAGGATGTGGCTTCTTAGTCGTCGAATTGCGGCAGAAGCCACATGAAGCTTATCAGTTTGGACATTGTGATGATGGGATGCAGAGGCGCAAATAGGAGTTCACATTCCAGGTGGCTAATTCACTTGAGTGATGTGAATTACATGACAATGAAAGTACATTTTGCATTACCTGTCTTACAACATGCATTGCATACTTGTGGATTTCCCATTGTTAAGAAAGACATGTTGCATCTTACTTACAGAGATGCTTTCCTCTATTACGGAGTGACATAAAGGATAGTTTTCTTGGCAATTTTGGGTCAAATCTCAAAGCATGTCTCTCGTAAGTGATGAAAAGTCTAGACCGCACACGGCTTTAAATGGCAAGTAGAGTGAGTTGTCCAGGAAAGCTGAGTACCAGGATACAAAAGCAGAGTGTTTCCTTTATTAGCATACGGATACCCTAATGAAAAACTTTTACTCCACTCTCCTGGCCACCCGCTGTGTAAAAGTCTAGTTCCAGCCAAGAGCATTACCTTTTGGTGCAGTCAAGCCAAATCTCAACAGTCGACTCTACAGCCTTTCTTCGCTTATCGTCCTGCAAATTCAACAAAGCTGACGCTGCTTGAGCTGCTGCAGACAAAGGTCAAGACATCTTCAAACAGCTTTTTGCTTTCCTGTGGAGAACTGCTGAGAACAGTGATCCATACCTCTTCTGTGTACACATAGCATCTGAGCATTCTGGCCTGCTCTATTTACCTCCCAAATCGATGTCGTTGATCCATGCTCCTGGAGAGTGAGTTGCATGCCCTAGGTGCATGAAAAACCCAGGGAGGGAGGAAAAAAAGCCCTTAAAATAATCCAAACCACTTGTGTTGCGCATGAGCACACAGGAGTGGTGTAAAGCAGCAGCGTATGTGTGTGTGTGTGTGTGTGTGTAAATCTCGACGCATACAAAAAATGAGGTAACATTTCATGTCTGTTTATGCGGCATCTGATGGCTGTTGCCAAATAGAAATGTGCATGGAAGACATATGCGTAAGGACCCACAAACACTCTTCTGACTGACTCTTTTCACCCACGGTAAAACAAGCTCTCCTCTGAGCACCTTAAAAATGTCGCTGCTAGATTCATACCTGCAAGGCCGCAGCTAACAGTTTATCCACGCCGAGTGCTTCACTGGTCTAAAAGTCATCTCGAGGCCAAACGCAACAAAGCGTTATGATGAGCGTGCAGTCTTTCCTCTGAAGGTTCTTAACTTCAGTGGAATCCGATCTATTCGTGGTTCGGTGTTTGTGGATTTGCAGACTAAATGCATCCCTGCTTGATTTTGAGCTAAAAACATGTGGAAGAGTTATGGACAGGGATGCTTTCGGAAAGACGTTTAGTTCAAAAGCCTCATTTGAAGCTTTGGCTGAGAGTGGTGCTTTGCAGTTCCAGTCTCGGCTGTGGCGGCCTGGGCACTAGGTATAGAAATAGTGTTTGAATCCTATAGCCTGAGCCCCACCTGAAATCCAGGACTTGATGAGATAGTTCTTTTTGATGGACAAGATTCTATCTCGTTTCTGTGGTGTGTTTAACAGGCTGCTACTCCATACAGAACATAGAAAACTTTTGGTGAGAATGCTATGTTGTGTTAAGCACAGTCTAAACAGATGGGCGCAGGCACAGGCAGTCCAGCTTCAGCTGAGGAAAGAGCGAGCCAGTAAGTTAGAGCTAAGAGTGTACCAACCGTAGGCACCCTGAGCTAAACTACAGTCCCGCTGGTCCGGCCTCCTCTGCACGCCCAGCTGAGATGATCTCTGGACTTGACTCACTCTATGCGGTGTACTGCAAGCTACGACAAAGTGGAGCCGAATGCGTATTTACCCAAAGCCATGAGAAGAGAAGTTACACTTATTACTCAAATGGGTATAAAAGTTCAAAGCGCTTGCATCCTAGCGCTAAAATAATATGTCAGGTTTACTGCAGGCTCCAGGCCCCTGACGAAGCTTGGCCTGATAGTGCCGGATCCAAAGCGCTGATTTCTCCTCCAGATTACTGACCAAAAAGCTGGCTGTGCGACTCCAGAGAACAGCGAGTAGATGCGTTTCATACTGAAGGCGGGAGTCGTCTAATTTCATTTTTTCATATGTAGCTATTACACGGGATCGCAGTCACTGGTTTTTGTCACTATGGAGAAAGCAGGTTAAATAGGGTAATCATCTGCTTGATGTGCGATTTGCTCACGCATCAAGCAGTTCATCATCAACACAGTGCCGATTCTCTGTTCATCTATGAATCATTACTGAAACCAAATAAAAAAATGAAAAGCACCTGAACGGCCTTATGTTGTAATTGTCACTTTCTATTTTTTACCATCTTATTTTAAAACGATAGACTTTTTTCTCGCGGTTGCCTAGCTTGACCTCTGGCCTCAAAACTCAGAAAGTAAAAGTCCTGGGATGGCAGAGCAAAGCCCGGGTTATCAACCTCTTTCAGATGCTGTGTGTGAAATCTTCCAAATCTCTCTAGAGCTGAAAATAAGTGAGAGAGGACGGAAAGCTCTCCTCAGATCTCGAAGCAAATGGCGGCGAAGAACTCTCTCACATAAGTCATTTCCAGTCAAAGAAGAAACACTAGCTGTGCCAGGATGTAGTGATTGTCCCTAATCTCTTTTCCTCATTCTCAGCCAGAAAGAAAAAGTTTTTTGTTATCTTTTAGGACTCGACATATCTTTGAAACCGTCAATTTAATTGCTCTACCATGGTAGACCGAAGAAACTCCATACAACACTTTTAGACTGCCGTAGCAAGAGTCTGCTACAGCCATTGCCTGCAACCTGATACAACCTCACCAGGTGTCGAGAATTCAATTTTTGAGTGGAGAAAATTGGCAAAGGGTCGACTGACATAGCTTTCCAGTAATCCTATGGCAGAAAAGAGATGCATTTGCCATTAAGGGTTAGCAGACTGTGCTCCAAGCTGATTGCTGATCTTTTGGTGTCTCTGTATCCAGAATTTTTCTAACTCGCAAGAAGAATTAGATCTCTTTCTCTTAAGAAAATTCTGAAAACACGATCTCGAATAGTTCTTGGACTGTGGGAATACAATCAGGACCAGACAGCGGCCAGTCACTCCTGCCAACTCTGTGGATAAGAGGACTAAAGGAGACGGTGAGCTGTAGCAACCAGCCAAACTCCTGAGCAACAGCGATTTGGGAGCAAGCACATGCTCGAGTCAGGGCAAGGGCATCTGCTGGTGCGTGCTGCAGTCATCTGTGCGTCTCCTTACAGCCCACCAACATAGCTGCGGACATCCTGCCATCTTTCCTTGCCGCGACGAAATGGGAAAATTGTAAACAGCAACACTACAGGTCTGAAATGGCGGCGGAGCTTAGGCGCTGACCGACGTCTGCTCCTAGAATGCAATATCTCCTTCTTACATCCCATACTATTCCTCCTTCACTGTGTGCCCTGGCCGCCAGATCTCGGCTAGCTTTCCCGGCTGCTTTCTTGCAAAGATGCTCTACATGCGCCACATTTCACGTTGCACTGCCAGCGACTCTCTCTCTTACGGCGATTTTCGAAACATTTCATGGTTCCAGCCCAGGCTGAAGGCGGCTTCGGCACGGCTGACACCACAGTGGCCAGCCGGACTCCTCTGGTGAGCCATGCTGGCTCTCAAAGCACTCATGACCGTGAAACAGACAGCCAGGAAAAACAGAGGAGTGCGTCGTAGAGCAGTCATCCCTTCTTCCGGACCTCGAATCAACCCTGGGCCTACATATACAGGAACATACTGATGCAAATTTCCGCAGCAACACTTTTTCTGTGAATGACTTTTTGGCTACGCGAAAGCTGCTTTTTAAAAACTCTTCCTGTTACTAATAGACGCTGGGCTTTACAAGCAAGGCGAAAATGCCCATTGCGCTAGCAGTAACAGATTCAAATAATCCATTTTGGTGACCATCTCTTCAGGCAGATGAAATTCATCTTACATGCGAAGTACTAAGAGTCGCGAACGATGTCCAGCGCTGAAGAAATATAGTTTGTGAACAAACTATGCAGAATATAGTGTCACCGACCTCAACCGACTTAACTTTCTGGCGTGTCATAGCAGTGTAAATCCTTTGTGCTTCTGTATCCATGGTCCAATCACCTCTCCCTTTCTGACTGGCTACACTTTCACTTTTTACCAGGCGCCGTGCTGCGTCTCCTCTAGGCTCACACCTCCCACATGCCAGCACAGTGAGCCACAACAATCCCAACATCACTGAAACGTCGATTTCCTGGGATCGGATCGGTCCGATCGTCCCTTCCTAACAAAACTACATCCCTCTAATCACACCCAGACTACAGGCAGGAAAGGAATCTTTCTGTAGAAACCACGGCAATACCTGAGCAAACATTAAGCATCATCAGAAATCAGCAACTAGGTCCAAAATTGACACTCTATCTTTGGAGCAGGGGCTGAAAGTATATGTGAGCCTGGACGATTCCAGGCCTCGGACCGACGAGGGTCCCCCTATCCTGAAATGTCATTTTTCGTTACTGAAACAGAGAAAAAATTGGGGGGCCCTGTCATCATTACAAAATTAATCACATAGTGTCTTTACTAAATTATTTTAGGAGCAAAGTACAAATGCCGTACTTTCACTCCGCACCAAACAGCACCCATCCGCACATCTTTGACCTGAACAACCTCTCGGATCGCCATGAAATGGATTTCAGTTTCCTGCTTGGCTCAGCTTGACAGCGCACCCAGCAGTAGACGACAAGAACGACTTTCGTGGCAGTTACCGTGCAATCCAAGAAAAATAATACAAGGTTTTCAAAAGGAGAGGAAAGAATAAGCACAGGGCGCAGTGAATTTATAGCCCAGTTTTTCTCTGCAAGGGAGGCGCGTAGGCTGTGCGAGATCGTCAGCCGTTTGTGCGCAGCCAGCTTTTCAGTTACAGGCTACTGTTTGCCTTCCATTTCACTGTGGCATGTAAATGAATGAAGAATTAAACTAAAATACGCCTTCATGGCTATTTACTTTGTACTTTCTGTAGCAGCTCTCAACACAGATACCAGCATAGCTCCTCCCGTCCCAGTGGTGCGCGGAACCCGGCACCGTGTTCAATCGATGTGGATCTTTTCCCTATCTTCTAATCTAATTCCAAAAGCCACGACAACATAAACAACTGACATTACTGGCAGAAAGCTCCACCACCTGTATAAAAATCTTCCTTTCAGCACATTTTATCAGTGGAGTGAATGAGTTTAATTGACAGGCGTGAAGGCGGTTCTCCCGGTTCTGGATTGGCTGTTTTTGGTCAAGAATGGTGCATTTCTTCAGACTGGCAGTAGCTCTCCAAACCATCACGTTTACATGTGGTGACAACTTTAACAGATGTGGGAAAAACATATTTTTTAGGCATATATACTGCAGCCTCTCAATAAAATGCAACCACTATAGCATTTTTTTGACAAGTTCCGGATTGCTTCATGTTTATTTTGAGACGCTGCTTGTGGAGAGACATTTCCAGTGAGTGAAAATCTAATAATGAAAAAGCACTTTAAAGCAACCTGTCCAATACGTAGGTTGTAAATAGGTCTGCAAATAGTAAGAAAGTCACTAGCAGTGAACATTGTGCTCATCAGCAGTACTGATCGCAACAAAGCAAGGCAGTTGCAAAGCCTCTAAAGCTGTTACATCTTTTGATGGGTCAGACTTCACTCAAGTTAGGCCCGAACAGCAGCTTTTGAAGGCAGGCCCAGTCAAATTTTTGTCGTGGGCACTCCAAGATTCCTGGCGGCTCTGTCTTGGAGTGCGAACCAAGCTCCAGCATAAATGGGCAGACATAGTCGTACTTACTTGACGGGCACGCCTCCTCTGTCTTCCCCATCTTTGAAAGCGTCATGAAGCAGTGTAAGCCATAGCCATCCATCAACCTTAAAATCTTCCCTTAAATCTTAAAACAAATGGTAGATTTTCCACAGATTTAAAGTAAATGCTTTGGATAAATTAATATTACACATACCATCAGAGGGACTTGTGACCTTTGACGATGTCCAAACTCTTTTTTCTAAACATTATTTTTTCTTTCCTTGCTGCTGAGGCAGATGAAGACTACACAGGTTGGATAATAACTCGTATTGTGATATTCTGCAAATGCAATAAAAGATGAGGATATTTGCAAGGTTTTTAACATGTCCTCTGCAAGCTGGAGGGGCGGGAACAAAGTGAGAGAGCAGTTAAATGACTCGATGCTCTCAGGCCAGTAGTCATCCAAGCACACCTGAGTTTCTCTATGATTTAGGAACATCTGTTTTGGCTGCAGACTCCGGAAAAAGAGCCGAGATCTTGATCTATTTATCTGATCCAGAACAGGGATCCAAAGCGCGTGTGCAGCCTTCCTCGAGCCCGTCCCTCTGTGCCAATATGTGGGGAACAAAGTCCAGACTGCAGCCATGAGACTCATAATTTCTTTTATACAGTTTATATTTCAAAACCTCTTGACAATCACATTGACACTAGGCAGCTGAAGCTTACAAACCGATGAAGACATATCCAGAAGAAGGGCCTTGGAAAGGGAAAGCGACAGTCTTAGGATCGGATGTCTCCCAGAAGTGCCTTGCCGCATCGCGCACGCCATAAAACGTTTCTACACCTTTGAGACTCAAGGCCTTCTGGTTCCGGGACTCGATGAGTTTAAACAGACATAAAATAGTGCAAATAAAAAATTCCGTTAAAAATAATTCACTTTTTGCATTTAGCAAAAGCGCCCACTCACTTTCACGTATGCCGTGACTCATCTTTGAAGTCGCTGAGTGCTGACGCCACACTGAAGCGTCAGCGGAACGGGAGGCATAGCGACTCTATCACTCGGAAACAGTGACACTTCAATTGCACATCTGTATCTGTGCGAGACACTAAAAGTGAGAACACTTTCACTTCATGTCTTTCATTCCTCCACGACACATTGTGATTGTTCTGCCTTCGCTGGCTTCAGAAATGGTTCTATCTGATCCATCCTCCAACTCTGGCCTGTGGGGCCTTGTAGAATAAACAGGCAGAGGTTAATGTCTCATGTTCTTCCTGTTCCTGCAGACAGCTCTGACAGGAGGAGGAGGAGAGTATATAGATGCATCGAAAGGGAAGCCGTTTTGGTAAATACGCTCATCTGGCTCTTCAGCATCTTCTTGTGTTTTACAGGCGGTGAGACGTTTAGATTTTCTCTCTCTCCCTAAGCCACCATTGGAGGAGTACATCTCCAGTCCGCTGTGGGTGAGCCGTCACAGTGAAAAGCTATTTCTTCGTTTCTTTTTCACAGTGCTTCTCATACCCTGAGGGGTCTTTTAGTGAATCTCAGATCATCTCCACACATCGACAGCAGAGAGAGCACGCACATCCATCGCCCCACTCTGAGGCGATAAACAGCCACGGGCCCCGCCACAGAGATAAGGCTTCTGAGCAGTCTATCAAACAAACAAAGCCAGATGATGACTCTGAGGATGCCAAGGAAAAATGACGCTTATTACACCGCTCTTCTCTGCCTCTCTGCCTCTCTTTTTTCCATCCATTATATCAATGCTATATATACCAACACGGTATTAATTTGACCATAATTTTTGGTGCTTTAACTGACAATCAACTGCTAATCTGTTCTTCCAAGCTGGACTAGTAATTATGCACAATGCAGCAAAAGCTTAAATGACAGTTGCCAGGCACTGGTGCACAAGCTTGAAGTTGTAGATTTTCTCTCAAACAGAATCAAATTCTTAAAAATATTTGGCGAAATGTCTCTTAGCAAGCTGCAGAGCAAAATGACTTCACTCTGTCATAGCGTTCAACAACCTTCAGACATATTTATGACTGGATAACCCTGTTCTTATCAGAAACTGATTAAATGGTCTGGTTTCCTGGCACAGAATTGTTTTTAAGTGTAAGACACAAACCTAGATGCAGGTCGAGGTCATGACCCTTCTTGAAGCTTAATGCTACCTTGCTTTATGCATCCCTAAAACCTGTTTGGATATGAATTAATCGCCCGGTTGGTAATTTAAAATGATATAAGTTTGTGGTTCCAGAATTTTCCCCATGTACATATTCTGTTAAAAACTGGATTAGTTCCAGGAGATCAACCAATTTAAATATTATGAGTGGTATTATGGCTACTTACAGTGGGATAATTTGCTAATCTCAAACATCTGCACAATAAATTAAATCACAATCATCATTGCGATAGTGTGTGTTGGAACTGCAAAAGACGGTTCATACCAATACTCTGGTGTGGTGCCATGCTCTATTATCTACGATCTCAAGTACCTTGAGGCTACGGTTATGAGCATGTCACGGGACCGGAGAAACATATCTTTTTTTTTTTCCACACCAGCGGTGTCGCGCTCGATGACACGACATTAACACGACACAATCATTTTAAAACATACACACAGTGAATAATACTCCAAATTCATTCACTGTAAAAGACTAGCACAGCAACGAAGCCGCCTAATCAGATTTTAAATTGAACAAAAATAATGGCCTGAGCAATAAGAGTTTGTTTTTTTTCCATCTGTTCTTTGATTTTACCTGACTGAACTTCTTTCCAGATAGTAGGAGCTTAAAGTCTCCATGAAGTAGATGATAAGAGAACTCAGCTCTTTGTGCACTTCTTTTGAAAATGCTTTGTTAAACCAGGTTTTACATATACATATACATACATATTATAGCATACATTACACATACAGCATATATGTGCACTTCCACACTCCTTAGCCTGTTCACATCTTTCTGGCCTCACGATGCCATGCCACACACTGGATGCAGGAGGAGAGTTATAAGCGCGCCTGAGAGCCAGCCAGAGGGGTTTTTCATGACACAACTCTTCTGTGTGGCTGCTTGCATCCCCACTCAGATCATGAGCGTTGAGTGACGCGGTTTGAAAAAGGCATGACAAATACAGAAAATATTAGGTGAAGAACATTCACACAAAGCAAAGAGAGAAGAGTTGAAAATTCCAGCCATTTTGTTTCATGGCCTGGATATATTTGGGCAGGCTAAATTTTTTAAAACAGCTTGAACACTGAAAATGATGATGGCTCTTTTTTGCCTCAGCAAAGACATTAACAGCATAGCTGAAGCATTTAATTTTGTTAAAACATCAATTTCATTGGGCAAGATTCACTACAATGACTGTCTCTCATTTGATGTGGGGCTGAACCCATACAAACTTCCTTTCTGAGTGTGGAGCTGCAGAAACGACTGGGCCACACATTACGTGGAGCTCCATGCATGGGGGTGGCATATAAATGTTGTACGGCATTATAGCGAGTGCTGCTGGACATTGTGCTCCAGGGCAAAAACAACATCTTGCCCAGAGCTGTTTTATTGAGAAAGGTTTTTCAAAGTCCATCCATTAATAAAGATTCTGCACGGAGAAATAAGTATGAATCTCGATCGGCTATAATTTTCTGAGTTTCAACAAATCTTTGTCAGTGCAAGATGAGATTTCCAAGACTTTTTAATGAGACGCATGAGAAAGTGCCTGAATAAGCCAAAGTTTTCCTGTTTTGTCTTGTTTCATGAGGCACAGAGTCGCCTAGTTGTTTCTCCTCTACTCTGCTGCTGAGTGTTTGCATGCTCAGGTGGCTAAAACAAGGTGACTATTGACTTCTACCCTGCTATTAATAAATCTCGTACAGACTGTCAAAGTGCTCGATGATTACTCTACTAAGGCGAAATTCCATTTAAAATTACAGTATGTGGAACTACAAGCGCCAGCCTGATTCGATGACTGACTGACTAACAAAGTTTGTTTTACTTCAGCTATGCCATAAAGATGAAATGGAAAGAAAACATGCAGATTCTCGTCACAGATCTCGTGATGGTTGATAATAAACGACATCTGGGGCTAATGTCCAATACCGGATAGAGTTCATCGTTAAGAAAGAACAAAACAGCTAAGTTTCAGATGTACTTCCGCTCGCAGTCTTACTTTTATCGAGATGTTCGTTCGTTTTTTTCGCAGTTTGAATTAGATGCGTACATACATGTCTTCTCACATTACAGACAGCAAGATTTATTTCTAACAGCTTCTGTATCACTGATTTTCAACTAAAGGCAGATACCTGATCTTCTTCCATTGTTGTTACATTGAGCTTGGAAAGCTTCTGGTAGACATTTAATGATCAAACCGCATTACTCTGTCAGGCAGACTGCTGAATTAGTATGTTTGTCACACAAGACGGACAAGAAAACAGTTGTTGATTGCTTCTAAATACAATTATATTGTGTTTCTTAAAAATGCAGAAATTCATGATGTTTCTAATGGCGCCATCACATTCAGAATTCTTCCTATCTATCCTTTTTACTCGAGAAATCCTAACGAACCGGCTTAACGTTCACACCAGTCAAGGCGACACTTACGCTGATTAATCATCCTATTCGCTTATAATATGTCTAAAATTCTAGAATACAAATTCACTTTTTAGTAATGATCCATCCTTCCTCCTATTGTGTGTTTATTCATATGCTCAAACAGCAAAAGCAAATTGTGGATAATTTTAATCGCGACGAGACTGGCATGCGGTTTTTCCAGCGGTAATGACTTTTACTGTCCTAATTAACTGCGGCCATTAAAACTAAGGGAAATGTAATGCTCTGGGTCCTGTGTCAGGTAGTGAGGGAGTGAGGACGGCACAGGAGGACTCCACCAGGCCTGCTGTTCCTGCGTTGTCACGACATGCCTAAGCACCATGAAGTAGCCTGTGATGTCCGCGCGCTTGTCGGCTCGTCTCAGAGGCCCTGACACCACACAGAAAACGCTTGCTGCTGGCTGGGTCCTAATTTCACCTCTTTTCCAACGGGCGAAGGAACACATTACACTATGCCCTAAAAGGCAGTAAATTACAGGATGGATGGAGACTGTTATATACACAGGCTGCTGATAGGCCAGGCAGGCCACTGATGCCAGGTTTTAAACATACCAGCAGGATCGAGTTATAGCGAATTACTAGGGCAGAAACATTGCACACATTCCACTTTCAGAGCAGGCAAAAAAAAAAAAAAAAAAACAGGAGAAAAAAAAGAAAAAGAAAAAGCTTATTGATGTTTTTTGAAGTCTGTGGTGCTGCATTTATTGTTTTGGGAATTTTAGCCAAAGCAGAAAGATAATGAGATCTGGACGAAATAGTTCTAGCCTGGATAAAGAAAACTAAAACTGGCAGTACTGATTCTCAAAATTCATCCTGCTTCAAGCATAATGCCAGCTCACTCTTCAGAATATGAGTTTACAGCTGCTTAAGCAGATTCTTTCCTCATTGAGGGCAGTTTCCGGGATCGTGACTTCAGTGAGTGTGAGAGGAAGGCAGAGACAAGGCACATTAATAGCCTTCCCTGCGGCACATTCTGCGAGGCAAACAGGAGCCAGACTGCATGATGCTGACTGTCATTGACTTGTTGGGCGAAAGCTTACTGCGGGGCCGAGGCCATCCATCACGTCGGGGGCAGTGTCAGAAAGCGACCGCCGGGCGGGCCGGGAGGCCGAGCGTGGGCGAGGCAGCCTTGTTGCCTGTCACTCATCACGCACCACTGCATGACCGCCAACTTTGTTCGGTCGTGCACAATGGGGAGGTCTGGGGCCTGATTCGTACGAGCAGTCATTCCTTTGTTTCCTCCTGTTAAGCCAACGTGAGTGAGTGAGATATGGGAGTGGCACGAGGGAGGAAGGGGGCTTCAGCGAGCCAAAATACACTGACAGGGGCACAGTCTTACACTGAGCCTGAAGACTCCACTGCTTCGGGAGTGAATATCTGCTCTGTTCCTAACTGAGTCCCGTCCCCAATTTTAAGATACAAGCCCCGACAGAGTCCTTAAAGAGATAATCTCTTCAACAAATATAAGATGCAATTATCCATATCATTAAAGTGCTAATAACTGAGGTGCATTGTTTTATACCCACCCAACTGAAAAAATACACACCACTTGTAAAAACGTAAGACTGCAGTTTAGAGACAGAAAACAACTCTGTAATTGTATAACATTTATCATATATATATATATATATATATATATATATATATATATATTTAACTATATATTTATTGTTATATATAGCATATGCAAAAGAAAGCTTTTACGTCGGCTGCGGAAAGAAAGAAGCGAAAAAGCTTAGGTCATGAGGAGCACAACTCCAATGCTGAGCAGTTTCTTCCAGTCTGTCTCAGCCCTGGGACTCTCATCCCTGAACTCTTGAAGGCTGGGCTCTGCTTAGTAGCTTTAAAGAAAGAGGGGAGTATGAAACTCATTTCAAAAGAACATTCCATCTTTCCATTAAATCCTCTTTCACTTTCTCTCACCTCTCTGCCTAGGTGAAGTTGGTCCAGGTGGGGACTCACAGTCAGGCTACTTGGCCTGTTAAAGGATACGAGCAGCTGCAGCCCAGACCACAGCTGACTCTCCTCTTAACACAGCTTTTTTACACTTTCCACTCAGGCGGGTGAAAAAAAAAAAAAAAGAATCAATAGATCAAGCGAGGAAATAAAGTTGTTGAGATTGAGATGAATGACGCGCACTAATTCTATTAATCTCTTTGATGGGGCTGTAATGGTGAGACGTTAAATGGATTATGGAGGAGATCAATTAGGAAATCAAACACGGATACAGAGTTTTGATTTCTAAATAGTGAGAGGAGATGTTCGCCACGCGAAAGCTCTAATCAAAGAGCCTAAATGCTGCCGGGCTGGGTCCAATACTCTGCTTTTAAAATCATTAGTCAGACGAATTTAAAGCTATTTCTAAGTTTCCATTCGGTATAGTTAATGGGTTGACTTCATTCTGTATACTGTGCCTTATTTATTTATTTATTTTTTTAACTTGCAGTGCAGTTTCATTACAGCTTGAAGCAGATCCTAACCATTCTAAGAAAAATCACACAGGCAAACTGTGACAACCGCGGTACCGCATTATTGTAAGCTTTCTCAAGATTCTTTATTAAAGTGGAATTCTGTTCTCAAAATCCGAATGCATCTATCTAGTGAAGTAAGGGCGTAACAGCTTCGAAAACAGGCCATATCATCTCCGGTTACCAAGCAGGCACTATGCGACATTACACCACATAGGCAGAGGTGCACGATCTGTAAACATAATGTAAAGCTGCAAAGAGTTCCATACTTTATTACAGGGATATTGGATAAAGATATGAACGGTGTATGCATGTATGATCACAAATGCAGAAATACCACATTGTCTATAAAAGACATTTTGCGTGCACATGTGCGCCACGAGCCATTGTACTTGGATTTTTGGAAAGTCATGTAATTTAAATCATCAAAAGCGCCCATTATTTGGAATGACAACATGCCTGGGCCGTTTTTATGAGGCAGTGAGTGGTAGGAGATGTAACGCTTGCCGTTTTTATTGAGAAGATGTTGCGAACGAATGTACAAAATATATACAAAACATACAGACGGCGAGGCCAGTCTGCACGGCTTCCAAATTGCAAGCACATTTCATGAGGATCTCGTGAAAACGCAGACCGATTTTTAGCATTCTGAAATAATCCGAGACCGAATGCTTCATGTGTCAATTTTTGGCATGTTGTTGTTTCCAAATAATGCTCAACAATGAGGTACCATGACAGCCTAAAGCTGGTGGTTGTGACTAATCTGCCTTTATTAACTGGTTGTCAGTCTCAAGACCATTTCCAAACAAATTCACAGTAACCTGAAACATTAAATACGAATCATCTCTATTGCAATAGGCCAAAACATCGCTACAAAAATCTAAAAAGTTTCTTTACGCTTGGTGGATCTTTAGAAAAACCGGCATTCAGGCTGCCAGGGTCCACAGCTCAACAAACATTCGTAAAAAGCTCGCATTTTTTTGGAAGCAGCCAACATACTGGAAAAAAATTAGCAAAACAGAGTTTTGTTTGTAGAGTAACTGAAAACACTCCTTCTGGTTCCTTTTTTCTGGCGGATCGGCTCTTTTATGTCACTCGTGATGGAATGATCGGTTTTGTTTCGTTGTTTATGCTAATACGTTTAAATCGCTTTGATTGTGATGGAATAACAGCAAAAGTAAATTCAGTGTTTGATTCAATTCTACGATGGTGCAGAAAAATATGTTCGCTAAAATGGCATTTATTAAATATGCAGCTGTGACAATATGACATAATTTTTACAGGCAGGTAGAAATCCTCCAATCCTTAATTTGAGGAGGAGAAAACGGATCCTTGTATGGCAGTATGAGCAAAAACCGTAGTCACTGTGCCTTGACTTTCGGGATGAGTTTATTAAAAATAGACATTTGTGAGAATTTGGAAAATTTTTTAAGTTATGTGTTTGAAAACATTTTTCCAGTCCAGACGAGAAAATGCTTGTGGAAAACAAAATGAAATCCTTCCGTTCTCCATGTCTACTCTTCCTGCATTAAAAATCTCATTAGCCAACCAACCGCGCTCCCAGAGCATCAGATTCTGGTCGCTTCAAGCCATTTGACCAGACGCAGCAGGCTTTGTCCCAGCTGCCACCTGCTGCCACACTGTGAAAACTGCTATGACACACAGCAACAAGCGACACAAAACCCTTGCAGTGCCAGTCTGCAGTGAGGGGCAGTTACTGCGAAAAGCTTTGCATTCTCGCAACGACGGATCAAAAAGAGGAAGTGCTGACATCTTTCCGTGTGAACCTACACTGCACAGAGCTACTATTTATAAAACTTACACACTTGGTGCATGTTAAAAAAACATTTCTAAGACTTATTTTTCTTGGAAGGGAAGTGAGCGGTTTTGGTGCTTGCAGTGGCTTTCATGTCACTTTAAGAGTTGGCCCAGCTTCCTTTGGAATCTCTCAATAATGGTCTTTACGCTGGAAAGATACGCGGTTGTAAAGAATTATCGAGATCAAAAATGCCAACTCTGAAAGCCATGAGGGTCAAGAGAGTGGCTGGCCCATTTCTGCCAAGGATGTGAGTGCTTGTTAAAAATATTCTACAGCAATGTTTACAAGATCACACACATAATCATTAGTTATCACATTTAATTGTTGAGATTCTTTCACTTTGTCCACGAAAGCGTCAAAAACCAAGAAGGTGATTTAATATATTATAGATGTGAAACATAAATAATGGTAAGAAATTAAGAAAACCTGAGCAATCCAGCTCGCCGTCACAGTTCTAATTGTTGTGGCAAACTGGAGTGTCTAACAGGTGTCAAACACCCACTCTAAATAAGCCACGTTCTTTCTGTTTTTCTTAGTCCGAAGAGTGTAAGTTAAAGATAGAATGGGTCTCCATTATATTTATACAGTTATACTAAAAAAATGTAAAAATAAAAATCAAGACTTATTTCTAAAGACATTTTTAGGTGAGCACAAGTAAATCCTGAAGCTTATTTAAAATATTCAAAATGGGGGCGCAGGGGACAGCGCGAATTCCACATTTGGAGCCCTGAATCTTCTGACGCGGCCGCTGCGGGTTCGACCCCGACGCACATCTCTCCTGCCGCATGTCCTCCCTCCTTCACCCCCCAGCGACGACTCCAGAATCTCGCAGGCCCCCGAGGGACTAAAAACACACAGTAAATGAAAGCCCAGATCTCAGCATATCAGTCGTGTGCTGGGCTGAAAAGATCAGCCAAAGCCTAATCATGAGAAATCCTTATTATATTTTTGGAGCTGTTTTGAGGAAGAATGATAAAAATCCGCAGTGACCAGATGTGCCATTAAAAATCCATAATATGAATTTAGTTTATATGCTTCTACTGATCTTTTCTGCAGAAAATAATAATTTCCATTGATTGACATGATCTGCTCTCGCAAGCTAAATTCCAATTATACCATTTAATCTAATTCATATCTTCATTTTTATGATAGCATTTTATGCTTTAAGGGTGAAGATTGGTCCCCAATCATAATTGATTTAGTTTGAAAACAGATCTAATTTAACACGAGGCTACCAACACAGAGAGCATAACAGCTATGCAAAAACATTGCTCACAACCGGGGCTTCTTATAAGAGATTATGTACTGCATTATCATTACATGCTTACATTCTGAGTTTTATTGATGATAATGATGAGGTTAAATTAATTGCTGCATGATAATGTATTTTTTACTTTGTTTATTTTTTGTTCGATTCACTGCTTTCGCGCTAAATAAGATGTCAACAGATGCGGCATCAATTCTTCATCATGTTCTTTAAAGAATTGGCTGATGATCATGCAGAGAGAGTGTTCATGCAGAAGATTTTGTTGTTTTCTGAAGCATGCTTTGCCAATTTTAAGGATCGAGTCTGGAGAAACGGGTCAGGAAAAACTCTACAAAACAGAAGACAGATGATAATAAGGATTACTATCAGGTTAATAAAATTGCACACATTATTTCATTATCCAATTTTGCATTTTTGATGGATGTACGGGATGGCTGAATAGGAATGAGGCAAATGTAGAGACATAAAAATACTTTTATCCAGTTTGAAATTGCAAAATAATATCTCTAGATTTTCCAGAACATATGCGGATATAAACCGTGCCAGTACATGCAGATGAGCTTTATACAGATTCTGAATAGTTGCAGGTTGTTATGAAACAACAAAACTGCTGGGGTTTGACTTGCTTGCAGTTGTTTGAAGACACAGTTTTTATATTACTTTCTCGCCATTAAATACTCGATCTCTGAAGATGGAAAAACCAACAGCAGTGCTCAAATGCAGACGGAAAGAGTTGATAACATAAAACAGAAAAACAAAAAGAAGAGGAAAAAGAGAGGAAAAATCCATCCACGACAAAGCCATGCGGCTGACCTGTTCGCACTGAGAAGCCAAACAAGACGCATCCTATGATAGGCAAAATAAAAAGTCTTCGCTCTGATTCTTCATTTCGGAACAAGAGAGGCAGAGGCCCACTCACAGGAAATGAACACAAACCAGGTAAGAAAACAGCCTTGTGTTTCCAGGTGAGTCCCGAGCTTGAGACTTCCGCAGCCACACAAAACATTCCTCCTGACACCGACCTTTCTGGACCCTGCTCTTCAGCAACAGGCTGCTCTGCAAAACTATTCTCGTGTCACACAGCTAGCGGGGCGAGGAGAGTGAAAGTGAAAGTTTCAGCACAGTGACACATTTAATCTGCCTGAAAGCCTTATTAGCGGGGCACAGTGGTGCTTCTCATTAAAGGCCATGATTTCCGCATCTAACAGAGGAGCGATTCTCGGTGAAGGGTATAATAATGATGAATAGAGCACCGCGCCTGCTAATTTAACATACAATGAGTGGGGCATTACAATGTGTTACGCAGCAGGCATGGTCTTATGAGGCATCCAACGGTGTCATTCATTCATTCCTCCCCAGGGCTTCCAGTGTTTCCTTTTTACATATATCCAAAGTCAGTTCAGGTCAAGCCTCCGCCGGCCGCGTGTCACGGTATCATCTAAGCTGAAGACTAAAATGGTGTTTTCAATGGGTTCTGGGAGACAAAGAGCCTTACTTCTGGCTATCGGCCCGCCTCGACTCTGATTTTTCTTGAGGTGTGCTAGTCGTGCGTATGAAACAGTGAGACTGTTCCTCTGACACAAATGGTCTTTTTGACAAAGCTATGAGCACAACTAACAGGGTTAGCCGCATGTTAACACTCCGATCAAAGGCTGAAGATCTGATAAAGAGTTCTTGAAGGGTGGTGAATCCTTAAAAAGCAGGTGCAAACATTTACTACCGCCCTGTCCCTAGAAGGACTGGATGGCATTGAATCCCTTCCTAGCGTCTTCAGAGTTCACTGCTTCAGCAAATCGTACGATTACGATGCATCATAACATTTTCCTCTCGTATCTTTATGTTCCAAACATCGCCGAGTCAACGCTTATAGCGCATAAATGATTATTTGTGGGTTTTCACTGTTCTACAAATGAACATTTGCAGCGGTGAATTCTGCTCGATCTGCCCCATTTCACTCCATACATAACCTGTAATAAAAACTAAGTGCAATGATCCAGGTGAATAGAATTGATGCAAAAATTTACCTCTCACAGCTGCGAGATCAGCGATATCTACGTAAATCCACCTCGGTAAGGTGCTGACATTCATTTTAAATACGTCTCACACTCGACATTATTCATCCAAGCCGACTGGGCTGAGCTTCTTCTTAAACAAAATATGATTTTTAGCCTTCTAGGATGTGCAAAGTGGATGGAAAATAAAATCTAATGGAGGTTTTACAGTTAAATGTTTTTCTAATACATTTCGCCAGGAGCAATACTTGTAAAAAAAACTTAAGAAGAAAACTTGTATAATGTCACTTCCTCCCAGTTTACAATTACGTACATTTCTTTGTGTTATTTCTTACTACATAAAATCCTAACAGAATATATTTGTGGCTGCAACACAACAATGTGAAGCAGTTCAATACTTACAAGACTTTATATGCAGCCATGACTAAAAAGTGAATACTTTCCTGTTAACACCTTGTTCTGTTCGCGACGCACACTCTGCAAAACATTCCTCCAATGCAATGACTTAAACTGCTCAGACAAACAAAAACACATATGAAAACAAACCATAGTCTTTACAGTTTTGGAAAAAAAAAAAAAAAAATGAAATAATAAAACGTACATATAGTTGCCCTACTCCTGACTTCACATTGTTAGTTTTGCTGGATCTCTGCAAAGTATAGTTGAGGTTTATAAACATAAGTAAAAACATGAGTGGCTTTTCTCTTCTATTCATGAATGTAAAAATACATATCCAGATTTCTGGAAATAAATTAAATCTCACTGGCTTGTGGGGAAAAAAAGCAAGTCTGGAGTTGCAAATTATTATACTAGCAGGGAAATAGGAGAAGTTTAGTTCTTTAGCATTTCGTGGTGCAGATCATGCATCAAGATCTACCAGCCCAGTTTCTTAGGTGCTCAGGAGGCCTGCAGCTGAGGGACTATCATTGATTTCCAGGTCAAGATGATTTATGCTGGGCACACTTTGTATAAATTTCACCCAGCCAAACACCAGGAAAGCTATCCAGATGCATTTTTCCAGGCCGACGACAATGCAGAGTGATATCTGGCCACGCCAACTAGTACCTGAGGGAAGAGCTGAAAAGGAGAGCATCCATTTTCACAAGCATTTATAAAGAGAGGAAAACAAATCTCCACTTTACTTCGGAGAAAGAAAATTTAAATGCTATTTGAGATTAAAAACCAGTGGTGGGCCCAACCATAGATAGCCTGCAACTCGGCTGCAGCAGTTATCACATCTCCTGAGCACAGTACTTCCCAGCAGCCCGCAGGGCTGCTTCACATCTGAAAGGCTGAGTGTGATGGATGGCATGGTGTCGCAGGCCAAAATGTGAAGCTGACATCTGAAGGGTGCAAATGATCTATTTTGGGAAGGCATTTTCATTTGCACTCCAGCAGTGGAGGTGGCCAGTGCTGGGAGCCTCCTTTTTTCTTTTTTTTTTTCCTGCGTCTATTTTAAACTACAGGATAAGTGAGTGTTTCATGATGGTTTTTAACACTTTTATTACTATGAATGATAGAGTGACTTGTAAACCATCACCGCCTCCATGAAAGAAGTACTGATCTCTCCACTAATTTTTTCCTAAATTAAATAAAATCCTGGATCTTTTTAATGTTTTATTTTTACGCAGCTACAAAATAAACGTCTCAGTGAGGCCATCATTATTTCTAAACCAAGAGTGAATGAAATTACACTGTTTGACGTAGGCGGCTAATTTAGAGCAGGTAATGAAATATCTGAATTCCTAATTTCCAGAGCTTTTCTGTGCCGGATAACCAGCATTATTTGAATTAGCAGCATTTGCTCAATATGTCCATTACAGGACGGTGTCCTCATATCTTTACCTCTACATTTCTATTCCATCAGCAGCATGTACAATTACAGGCACAAGTGGAGGAGGCAGGAGACATGCTGCTCCCAAAATCTGTGCCACTAACATCAGGCTGTTCCCGTGAACTTTGCCCACATGTTAACAAATCCTTAACGCATTTAGACGCATCTGGGGCAAAGATTTAAATGGGTTTCAGACGCGCATTTAGTCAAGCACAGTGATGGTATGAACTGGCGATTTGGGGCTGCTGTTTTTTTTTATAAACACCGACATTTAGCAATTTGTACGTATGCTGAACAGGGCCGTCTATACACGCCATTGACACGTGATCAATATCTATAGATACCACATCCGGTAATATATGCTGGTGAATACCATAGAACATTTACCGATTCAATCCAGAATCCTAACAGCATTCTGGTAGCTTTAGGCCAAGCCAACCCGGCAGCTAATCAAGCTGTCACAGCGCGAGCGCTGGGCGATGATGCAAGATCAATCACCATTTACCTTTGCCGCCTGTGCCAGCAACCTGCTGTTAAATCTCGGCAGAAGAAGTCTACCGTTTCCACCATTGTGCTCATTACTGCTGAAAAAAAATATGCAAAATTCGTGGATAAAATATTTGCCAGTATAAGCCACAGGTATTTAAAACATAAACCTACCAATAATGATCATGACTATGAAACTACCATCATAACAGATTTTTGTGCCATTTCATCCAGTCCTATTTCCACGAGGGTTGCATTCTGTCATTGCAAAGCCAGGCCCAATTTTCAGTGATGTGCTTTTTGAATATGAATTATGGAAACACAGGACTTATATGGCTGTCATGTTATTTTGAAAGTCCAGCAAGATTATTTCCTGCTTTTTCTCTGGAAAATTACAGATACGATTGACTGGAGCCCCATTGAAACTTCCTCCTGGTTGTCCCATCAAATGATTTGTGACTTTAAACATTCGTGTTGTTGTTTCTAAATGGATATAAATCTCTGTGGTCTTGGCATTAGCCGAGGTCTGAAGCACTGCATCTTGTTGGTTATTTTGACCATTTCTCATTTTCTCTGAAATAAAATCTAAATTCATTTGCTCTTGAGAGAATGTTAACAGTATCTCATAGAATAAAAAGACTAATGTTCACGGCCCAAGAAACATATGTTATAAAAACTAATTCATTTTAAAATATCTCGATATATATATATGTGTGTAGAGAGTATAGAGAGAGAGGAAAGAGCGCCATGTGAGCGAGCTAGCTGTGTTTCAAAGCTTTTTTCAAGCCACTCTTAGGCTACCTCAAGCCATTGCATTGAGAAAGCCTCTTTATCATTCTTCTTCTGGTTTACTGGTTCATTACACAGAATTGTGATGTCACACAGATCAGAGCGCTGCGTGATGCCACACACTGCTCCTTCTGTTATTCTGGTGAAGCACTGCTGTGCAAGTGATCGATAGCTGAGGTCTGAGTTCAGTTTAGCCTCAGCATGACGATTCTCCATCAAGACTTCTTCTGGCATGTGCGACGGTGGGTGCAGCAAAGATATTTTACCTGAGATCCTGAAGGTCCTGCAGCGACACATAAACACGCAGGCTTTCACGCATGATGGGAAAATGTAGGATTCAAAGTCAGTTCTCCCACTGACAACAGGAAGACACAGCACTTAGTGATTAATGGTGCCGCTGCTTTTGCTCGGCTGGAGGAAAGCAAAATACAAGGCTGAACATCCATTTGAGGCTTTTTATAATCAAATGAAAACCATCAAAGCTAATGTAAGCGATAATTCATTACGAATGATGTTTTGTTTACATTTAGAAGCAGCTGGTTTCCCATTTAAAGCAAGTTCACTACTAATGGGAGGAGACAATGCGCAATAATTCACGGCATGACTTAATATCTACTGCACTTTAGATGTTTGATCTGGCTGCGAGGCACCCAAGACGCTGGATAAGATCTGCTTTCCATTAGGAAACCGATGTTCAGCGCAGCCATCAGACATCTAGGACCCATCTCTTCTTCTGAAGGGGGGCTGGAGGGAGCGCTAGCTGTACAGAAACAGAAGGGAGGATTTTGCTTTTTAAGGCAGACTCTGAAGATGAGAAATTGTGGCGGGAAGACTCCAGGGCTACATAAAATGCCACGAACACTAGTTTTAACAACTGGGCAGATTTTCATCACTACTAACTTCAAGACCTTACTCCTGGTTATACTCTGATGTTGTAGCTGTTTTTTTGCAGGAAGAGCAGTGTATACAAATCTAACTCACAAGTTGTGTTAAAACTAATTTACCTGGCCAAATTCTCTCTTAATGGGTGCACATAAAAACAAAGACATTAGATCTGACTGCTGCAGCACTCTGAGAGGGGAGTGGGTGTGACATATCATTTAACTCTGCATTTCTGTACAGTCTGATTCAGAGATTGCATTATGATAACTTGTCTTCCATCTGAATCTTAGGCTGCTGCGAGATACTAAGATCGGGGAGCAGACAGCCTATGCCCAACAACGCTGAAAACTGGTTTAATTTCAGTCAGCCAACTGGTGGACGGCGTCGGGGTTCTTCAGATTTATTTTTTTTCTTTCTCCTGCCAGGCTCTGCAGCCAAAAACAAGGCTGAAGCCGGAAAGGTTGCCGGAGCGAGGGGAGGAGGTTAAGTAAGAACGTATTTAAGATTTAAAACAGACAAGATTTAAAGCCAAGAGCGCTTAAACGGCAGTACTAATCCGGCAAAATACCCATTGCATAGTACACACTGTCTCTCTCATACAGATACCATATGGTACTCTTCTGTAAGAAGATAAAAATCAAAGAAACAAAGCCAGAGGAGATGCTTTTTTTTCTTTCCTCAAACTATGTGATCTAAGAAATGAAAAATCAAACCCGAGTTCCTTTTTCTTTATCTCCATCACAGGGAGATGAGCCCTAGAACACACTGTTTGGTTTGCAGGGAGTTAAAATTCGCCCAATGCACACACACACACACACACACACGCACACACACACTCAAGTGTCCTTGTGTGCCACACTGCACTTAATTTGCATTTTAGTGTGAGGGGTACTCTCTCCTCAGTAGCGCTCGAAGGGAAAACATCCCTCTGGTTTACGCAAACATACATGCAGCGTTGTGCAAAAGTATTCATACCGCTTGAAGTTTTTAAATGTTTTGTCTCGTGACAACCACTAAAACTTTAATGTGTTCCCACTGAGCGTTTATGTGTAGGATCAACACAAAGTAGTACACGCAGACGACAGTGAAGGAAAGTGACGGTTCACCAAATGTTCCATAAAAACAGATTGAAAAAATGGGTTGTGGATTTGTATTCACACCACATGATTCAATAAACTGCAGACCTTTGACAACAAACAGCTGCAAGTCTAAGAAAAGTAATTTTAAACTGATTGAATTAGATTTAAGTCTGGACTTTGAGTGAGCCATTGAAACATACTATACTTTAATAAAAACAACTACTAATGCCCTTCTTCTCTGTTTAGATGTATGACTATGCCATTTTAAATTTCTCCAATACTTTCTCTCTGACCTGTCTGCATTTTTTGTGGCCTTGTTGGTGCTGTTTATTCATTAAAGTTATCCTGCAAACCATATATTTTTATTTAATTGCATATAAGGGTATCAGAATAAAGGGGCTGAACAGAATTCTTTTGCAAACTTTTCATATTTTCATTCGTAAAAAAGTCTGAAAAACATTTTTTTTCTTCAACTTCACAATTCTCCTTTCTGTTAGTGAATCGCCACAAAGTACACCGATATTTGCAGCGTAATGCGACAATAAATGGAAAATGTTTTGCGAGGCGATGCGTGCTTTCAGTGGATGTCCTGCAGATAGTTGGACAATTTAAAGGCAACATGTAAAATATCTTATTATTTAACATGAGGGAGACAAGGTTAATGCGAATAAAAGACCACCATGTGAAACAGATGTCTGGGTAAGGAGTTGTCTCTTCTGAGATTGGCCTGAAAGGACAGATTACTTTATGGGTCAGATGTAGAAAGCAGAGACTCTGTGTCGATTCTGCAGATTCGGAGGTGTCTAGTTTCAGTGCTAAGAGGTTGTGCTCAGACAAAGTAAATCCTCCCCACAAAATCCCCGCAGCAGGAAAGCAAACATTTCCAAAGCGCCACTCTGCTGATGTTCATGAATTATTGCACCTCGCCCGGACGCTGAAAATTAGGAACCGAGGAGACAATCTTTCACTGTTCTGAGTTGCTCTGCTGAAAGCTAGTGCACCAGGTTGGAAAATTACAGGTAATTGCTGAGGCCATTGAATCCAGTTTGGTTTTGGTTGAGAGACTAAAAATAACAAAGCTCTGATTGCTGAAAAGACAAGGGCAGGGAGCTCAGAGGCCCCTGTTGCTAAGAGTTAATTTGATACATATTTCCCCCTTGAAATGTCTGAAGTACTGGCAAGAGACTGAAAAAAGCAGGGGAGAAGGAGGGTGAGACCCGACTCTCCCCTGCAAACACTATCCATCTGCCGTACTGCATTTAAGCAGCATGAGAAGCTAAGAGAGCACCCTTGCACAATATTGTGAGAAGGCTGTCAAACTCAATGCAAGAGCTTGGTGCCTACTGCTAAGAGCTGAGGACACAGGGCTGCTTAAATTTAGTCTAATAATAACTTCTGACTGTGCGCTCCAGCCAAACAGGAGAACATTCGGCAGGAGATGAACTTTTAATTATTTATGTTTGTTTTCAAAAAAAAAATCATCTAACAGAAAGTGTTAAAAAATGATGAAAACACCAACAGCTATCGAGAGCTTTCTAAACATTTCAGCCCCTCATCCCCCCATCTTTTTGCCTAATCACAAAATTAGAATTTAAAATGAGCTGAGAGGCTAAAAACTTGCAGTAGATCCAAATAAAAAATAGCAGCTTTTGGCAGAACCTAGGCAGTAGCGGTAGCAGTAGCAGGAGAGCTGGCCAAGTAGCAAATTGACCCAGAGCCCACTTTAACTGGTGAGTTGTTGCTTTGCTTCAAAATCCTTTAACTTTTGTTTGCCTTTGTCACATAACAGCCACAAACTTCAGTTTATTTTATTGAGATAATATGTGATGGACAAACACAGGGAAGTTCGTAACTGGGAAGTGGAAGGAAAGTGACAATGTGAAACACTGCAGGCATTTCAATTTACCCATAAGTAGTGCTACAGATTTTCCGTATGGACTTTTACTAGGCCATTCTGACATATGAAAAAACCATTCCACTTTAGATCCTTCAAGCTGCACAGTATCTAAAACAACATAGGACAACTGTCCAAAAACAAACAAAAAACCCCAGCAGAATGTTATGAACCAAAGTCTACAAAAACAAAGAACTAATTTAACAAAGTTACTCCAACGTGTTGCCATTGTGAGTTGCCCAATGGTAGAATTAGGGACTGAAGCAACAAATTTCCTTTAAGGAGTTTATTTTGAGAAATGTAGATTTTTATCTTTTAGGAAGTGAGGTGCAAGAGATAAAGTCTGGGAATGCAATGTTTTTCCATAATGTTTTCTTTTTTTCTATACTTCTCCACACCAAAAATACACTGAAGCCAAACTTGACCCTTTTATAAAATTTGTATATAAAGTAAGTAGCCATCCATGCAATTATTCCTTTTTAACAATTAATTGCTCAGAAAGTAAATCTAATCAGAGAATTTACTGCACTCTAATGATACTTTTAATCTGAAATCTGCTCTGATTTATTGGTTTATCAAAAACAAGCAACATTTCTCCTCAGCACATGGGTGGCTCAACTTTAAGTGATGAAATTACCCAGGCACTTACAGCCAGGTTCAAGCATCCTTAGCCCTATGTGACATGTAACATGGCTCTAACACGCCGTGCTAGTACTGCTACAACACTAAAATCAAGCTTGGAAGAAATCAATTGCCTCGAGGCAAAAAGTGTGAACTTTCATACCACAAGTCCAATTTCCTTGAAAGTTGAGGTTTTAAAGGTTTTAAATCAAATCAAGCCAAGCCAATGCACCGTGGAATTATGCAAAAAGATACAGCTATATAAAATGACAAGCAGCGAGAAACGGAGTTGGAGCTAAGAAAGCTCAGAGTTTGTTGATTCACACCACATTTTTTTACCTTCTGTGACGACGCTGCAAGTCAGCTCTGATTATCTTTGATTTTATTCAGGATGAAAACCCTCACTGCAGACAGATAAGAGCGCAAACTCAAGCAACAAAGAAAAAGTTTACTGAGTCTTGTACATGACGGCGTACGTTCAACGGAGACTCCTGTTATTTTGGGGGTTTGATTTTCAAAAAAGGTGTCAGTTTTTTGCTGAAAGTTTAAGCTGCTTGGAGAGTGAAGAGTTTGGTACCTGTGCCTGGTTAATCCCACCAGATGGAAATACCTCTGTAGGACTTTAAACTCTTACTGATCAAAACTGAAAGCAGCAGAAAACTGAAAGACACCGAGGGAGCTTTTAACTTATCACAATAAATGCATGACAGCACCATTAAAAGTTGGCCACCATTCCAGTACTTATCCTCCGTCTGTGAGTAATTGTGCAAGTTGCTCCTCTCGATTGACGAAAAGACATTTCCCCCCACCCCCACAAACTACTCAGATGTTAGAAATGTAGAGCACTAAAACCTTTTCCCACTTCAGAAACATGTCTAAGGATAAACTGTATACAATGACAGCCTGAGAATAAATTTATTTTATTCTGCTAAGCCTAAAACAAAAATTAAAACCCAAAATCAAAAGATGCTGGTGGGCGTCTGGGTTGTCTGCCAAAAGTATCAGGGCAAAGAAATGTCTTAGATGATAAATTAAAAGGGTCTGGAGGCTTTGGCATAATGTTTGTCTTTGATAATTCAGCATAAAGGGCAATATCACCTCTCAGTAGGACAAAAAAACTAATATATATTGGATGCTTTTATAAGGCTTTCTACATGAACTGATAAGACAAGGCGTTAAAAAGCCAGTTTAAAATGCCAACTTTGAAATTATTTTACTCTCTCATGAATAGACAAAGCCTTATAGATATTAGTAATTAATAATAATGACCACATGCAGCAGAAAGCCTAGAAAAACACACAAAACCAGAAATGGGCCACAAAACTCTAATCAGTGCATCTCTAGTTGTCCAATAAAAGTACCAAACTGTTTGGAGGTAATGATTAGCAGGTAATTCTACTTTTAAAAGATCAAGAAACATGAAGAAAACATTTATTTTAAACATGGCAGTGCGGATAAAAATGATCATTTGCAAGATTTACTGAGTTAGTTCATCTTTTTGGGATTGTGAACAGGAATATTAATCACGCAAGAAGATTTAACACTGCACCAGATTTAAATATTAAACATTATGATGATAAAAACAGACCAGCTAATTTATATCTACCTGTAATGTGGACAACACTGGATACCAATTATGTTTTTACGGACTTCATGGAAAATAATTCCTCATATTTCTGATGCCTGTTCCATTCTTTAATGCCCTTAAACGAGAAAACAGATTCGCCAAAAGTTGAATCTCTTTCAGAGACTCTATGCAGTACCCTGAAAAGTGGAGCAGGAGGATCTTCTCATCTGTTCCTAACTAAGTGTCAGAACCATTTCTACTGGTTAAGTTGTTGTCCTGTGACTAACTGATGACCTGTGCAGAGCATAACCTGCATTTCGCCCAATGACCACTGGAAATGGAACCAACCTTAATGGATAAATGAGGTAAAAACTGTTTTGAAAGTACTTCAAAATGCAACATTACTCATTTTGTACCTGGTCTTCCCTCCATACAGGTGTAGGCCCAGAGAAAGGGAGCTCCCATCTTTACAGAACCCACACATCCTGGACACAAACTGTTTATTTTTTAACTTCAGCTTGGCGTGACAAACTGCCCGAAGGTTAAAAAAAACTATTTTCAACCTTCTCTTTTTTTTGGGAGATCTTCTTGGAGAGCAAAGCGGAGCTGATGTCAAATTCCTTGTTTGTGTGCACAAACGTAGTGAATAAAATTTATTCTCGTGTTTCTTCATCAAAGACATTCCTCACCTTTACGTAATCCAGAAATAAAACATCATTCTGTAAGCAATGTTTGACAAAGTATTCCTGAAAGCCAGATTTGACAACTTACCAGTCTGCAAGCTGGTTAGTTTAATATTTGGTTCTATTGCAATTAAACTCAGTAATTAGAATATGTGTGTTTTTTAAAGCTATAACAAAAATCTCGCGTACCAAACAGAGGCAGGACAGTAATGCATCTGTGTGTGCTTTCACATAACAAAATCTATTTCAGATTCAGCAGAGTACCAAACTGGATGTTGGTAAAGATAAGAGTGATGAGATTTGCCCCCATCAAGATCCTTTTAGCACAAACATCAGAAAGGTTTCCATCTTCTTGAACCTGCTTAGTGAAGCTCTAGAAAAACTGTCTGCAAATAAAAACATGAGGCGGATCAGGTTCACTTTAAGTTAGTGTTTTAAAAAGGGGCTAGTAGCTCATAAAAGGTCAGATGCATGGATCAGTTTAAATGACATTTGATCACGAGTGAAAAACAAACAAAAGATTTTTTTTCATACAGACACCGTGATTTGTTTTTTTTTAGGACTATAATGTAGTCAGTTGGCAGCAGTCATCTTCCAGGCATCAGTGAGATGATGAAACAATCAAACCTCAGGCAAACAAAAGCACTGAAGAAAATCTGATTGAAATATGTGATACGTTTACATAATTCGAGGAGCAGCGGTGGATGGAAAAGCAGATACATTTTATTTCCCTGATTTGAGCTACATTTTGGGGGAAACTTTACTCCAGGTCTGATGTTTTCTCCTGCTGCAATTTATCATCTCTCCAGTGGAGCGGAAGTTCAGTGCATGTTTAAGTCTTCATGTATGTCTTGATTTATTACCAGAGTCTGTTTCTTCTGCACTCTCTTGATCTGCTTTTATTAATGCACCAACTTTTCCACCTCGGGGAAGTACAACTTTTTGGCTTTATTTTTGACAACTTTCTGCGCTTTCCAGTCCAAGTTACTCCATATAGGAACGGAAATACATGAGCTTTGCAAAAGCATTTACATCCCCTGTTGCAATGGGACATCTGGTCCCATCGCTACCATGAGACTTCAACGTTATTTATTGGGATTTTATATGACAGGCCGGCTCAAGACATCACATAAATGTTAAGCAGAGGTGGCGACTCGAGTTCGAGAATCTGATTCGAGTTTCACTAACATTGCGAAAAAAAAACAAAAAACTCCTCCAGACATGACTCAGGCTACATTCACACAGCAGGTCTTGACACTCCATTCTGAATTTTTTGCCAACGTACCAATATTTTTGCCTGGTTATTCATACTACTTATTAAATGTGCCCACAATCAAACTTCGGTATGTACGTCGGTTTACGACCTCAAACCGACGTACATCATGGCACACGGCTTGCTAGAGTAATAAACAACGCTAATGTCTTCTTAAGTCATCCCAAAACAAGAGAGGTTTGATTCATTTAGAGATTTAACATTGAAAGGATTTCAATCTCGTTCCACAAGTTTTCTGAGAGCATAAATGCATATTTATGTTCCAGATAGGGGAATTGTATTTTTTATTTGATTTCTAAATAAAGCAGTCTTTTGCATTCTTTTGGGTGGTGAAATAAATAAATGGGGGGATCATGTCTAATTAATGTACCTTTGGTACAGTGAAAACACTTTTTGGTCACTGGGAATTAGGTGCCTCTCATTCCCGTCTGGTTGAAGAATATCAATTACCTAATATACACCCACATTTCTAAGAGCTTAGCAGCAACATGAAAAATTACCACTTAAGGGAAAAATAAACGTATAAAGCCAGTCTGAAGAGCAGGAGGTGGAAGGTTGCCTTCTAATTGCTGGAGGGGAGAGAAACCATGTTAGAGTAAACAAAGTCTGATCGATGGTCGGGGATTATATCAGAAAGAGCCTTTGGCCTCTGGCCAAGATGAGCAAACACAGTGGTCTCTGTCTGAGCTACAGATGGAAAAAAACAGCCAAGGCAAAAAGAAAAAAAAAAAAAATGTGGTGAGTTAAAAGCATTATATTTCACAAGGACCGGGGTGGTGGGACTACACCAGAAATGACATGTAGCCGGCTATATCATGTCCTGGCTATTTGTATCAGAGAGAAATGCCAGAAGATAAGAGAGCGGCGATGTGAGTTTGATGGAAAGTTGTTCCAGCTGGAGGCTTAGCTTTAGGTAAGGCTGCACTCCTACAGCGCTGCGGTGCTGCGGGTGAAAACCTCTCCATCACAACACGCGCAGGTTCGACTTGTTGTTGTTAGACGGTCACGGCAAGGGAGAAAATTATTCAGTACACTCCCCGCTTCAATGTGGCAACTGCAATTCACATAAGCCACTTAAGAAAATCTGCAGAAGGAGAGAGGAGGGAAAAAAAAAAAGGTAAAGAACTGAAAGGAGGCTTACAGGTTACTGGAGCCTTTTCAAAAAAGACGAAGGCACGGCGTCAGTGAGGGTCTTTTTTTTTTTTTTTTTTCTCTCCCCCCGTCAAGTTATGTAAATGAGTTCACTCCAATTTACTTTAAATCCTTGTAAACGTATTAAGTTTCAAAATAGCATAATTCATTACCTTTAGAACGTGTTTAACCTGAAGATGTAATAGAAGCAAAAGAGCTTTGGTCTTCCTTCCAAGGATTTTCTTTCTTCAAAGCAAGTAGGAATGGGCGAAATGTAAGCTATTCTATCTGTCTGTTATTCAGTGTAACAGGAACATTAATGACTTCTGAATCCATTCAGCAACACGCTGCAATTTGTGATTTATATTAATGGCCCGTGCATCGCTTTCCCCACCTCCAAGAGGGTCGCGTTCTGCTAAATTTCCCTGTAATATTCTTGTCGATAAACAGGTGAGAAAAGGGACTGATTATATTTGCTAATTCCCCAAAGAAATTAGGCGAGATTGATGAATGCGTGCATGCACTCTATACAAAGCCTTGGGAGTCTCTAAAAGCTGTTACCATGGTGGTATCCCATTAGAATAACAAACATTTCCCCTGGATGTTTAACATTGCTTCCCAGTGAGCACAGCCCTCCCCAAACCTCTCTCCCTCTCTCTTTCTCTCAAGCACCTGCCTTCACATTTTCCACTTCTGAAATTCCACGAGCTGCTTGGAAAAGAGGAGGAAAAAAAAAATGAAGAAGAGGAAGGATGAAATATGCAATGCAGTTACGAGAAAACTTGAGTGCCAAAAAAAGGACTTTTCTTCAAACCCGTAATAACTTTCCTTGGGAATAGGAAGAAACTTAAAAAGAACAACACTCCCCCCCTTGATTTTTTTTTTTTTTTTACTCCTACCACTTTTTTTTTTTTAAAGCAGGCACTGAATTTCCTGAAGTGATAAGGGCTTAGCCAATGTAATCCTCAGAGGACCCCTCTCCGGCATGCTAGGAATCAAGAAACCTTTCCGTCTCAAAAAAAAAAAAAAGAAAGGAAAAAAAATAGTTGAAAAAGACAGAGAGAGGGTGGCAGCAGTAGGATCAGGAACACAGCCACAGCATGCTATCTCCACACAAGCGTCCTGGCAAACGCAAATCAGCATGTGCAGAAAGAGCAGCCGGACTCCAGCCCCAGCTGGAGATCACCAGACGAATATTGACATGACAAAGCAAAGGGGGCTTCCCTGACGACGGGGGCTACTGATGACTCTCAAATTAGGCCCAAGCGAGGGAAAGGTGAAACTCAGTGTGTGTAAAACGTAAATGTTTCACAGTGATTGATTTATTGTCACTGTGCTCGACAAGCTGGGTGGGCCTTGTAAAATTTCCAGCTTGGGGCGTGTAAGTCACTGAAACAGCGACAGGACGGAATATATATCACCCCGACCTTTCACTGCAGACGCTGAAATGAGAGCCAGAAACATGACTTGTTGCACTGCAGGACTACTACCAGGCAGAAAGATGACGCTCTGATAGGTGACAGCGCAAGGGGAAACATCAATAATTTAAAAGTGCCTTTTCTGTCAAGAAAGAACTGCCATAATGTGCTGAATGTTCTTGTTTTTGTTTGCCTGATTCAAGGATAAAGTGCGTAAAAAAACCCATTTTTGATTAGGAGCTACAGAGCCTTGCAACATTATTCCTTGAACTTTTCCACATTTTGTCACATTGCAACCACAAACTTTAATCTGTGTTGTGGGGATTCTGTGTGACAGCCCAACACAATGAGTGCTTAATTGAGCGTGTGCATTCATATTTCTTTACTCCAGTACAGTGATGAGTAGGAATGAAACATTTATAGGTTTTAATTATCACCGTCATAAAATTCCCAGCTGTTAGGATTTCCTTTCAAAATGAGACTTCCATTTTAAAATGTAATTTTTTATCATCTGTTGATCTCGCCCTTGGCTGCACGGTGGAACTGTGATTAGCACCACTGCCTTGCATTCACAAAATGTGCATGTTGCTTGTGACACAAATTATCATCAGGGTAACGTTTCGGCGGTTATTTCTAATCTTCAGAATTGTCTGTTTAGTCTGTGCAACTTTTTACAAGCTTCTCTTATTTGTTGATTAGCAGCAGTGCAGTCGAGGGTCTGCTTTTATGCATGATAGTTTAAAAAAAGAGCATTTGTGGTTTGATGAGCACCTCGGTGAAAACCTTGATGCAACAGAAGATCAAGTATTTTTTGCAAACCACACACACGTGTGCACCCACACACGCTGCATACTTCTATAGTCACAAGTACTTCTAAGCTTCAGATATTTTTGAATGAATGGGCAAAACAAGTTGTAATAGATGAGTAAAGCGCACCCCAAAGAACTTGAAAGGACGAGATTTTGAAGGTTGTTGTAACACTGGATTTTATTTAAGTGTATCAGAGTAAAGGGGAGTGATTACATATGCAGGTGACGCCTTATATCGGTGACAATATTTTTATGCTGCTCTCTCACAAAACAAAAACACGCAGACGTTTGTGGCTGAAAAGTTGATAAAAACGTAAAGGACATTTTTTATTCTTGCCAAATATATCACTGGAAACATTTTCATCTTTAGCCACCTCCACATAAACTCTACTACAATAGGTTGTAGCAAGAGCGCACATAAAACGTTGCAGACAAATTCTCTTGCATCTCCTCATGTGGTTTAACAAGACATTTTTGTCCAGTGATAAATGTGCACAAATTATTCGATATCCCACAAAAACACTAATCTGTCCGTTAAAAAAAAAAAAAAAAAAAAAGGAACCGCCAGCTTTGCAGACATTCAGAGCCGCTGAAGATCACTGGCAGCCATTTAGGAGCCGTGAGAAAGCCAGTTCAGCATCTCAGCTCCTCGCTGGGTGGTTTGTTACATGTGGTTGACACATTTGCATCTTCAAAGATGCACGCAGACAAACTCAATATGTGAGATAGTCTGGACGGCATGTGGAAAACCCCCATCCTTTCTCTGAAGAGGTTTCCTCCGCTCCCCACCGCCCCAAAAAATGAAAAAAAAAAAAAAGATGTTTGCGCGACTTTTTGAGGCCCCCTTTATCTGTCGAGCGGTTGCTTCGGCAGCGAGTTGAAAACAAGCGGCTTGGACTGGATGCACAGAAAAATGTTGTTGTATACAGCATGGTGCATCGCCGTATACTCTGCAACAAACCGAAACAAGAGAAAAAGGCGGCGCTGCAGGAAACTGCAAATCAAGAACCATTACGCAGCAACAAATATGACAGGAACAGTGCTGCACATTATTTGAGCTCCAACAATCACTCACTCGGTGTCTCTTCCAATGAGCGTGAACAATGCGAGCCGAGTGTGCATTGTGCTGCGGAGCAGGAGACTGTTCCTTTGAATTGGGGGTAAATTACAAAAGAGGCCTTTGCAAATTAGACATGATGGCTTCATAATATGTCTGAAGTGTCAGCTTCTTCAGAAACCTATCCCCAGGCTACACTCTGCAGATCGAAGCTTTGAACTTCCAATTATTCCTGCCAAACCGAAGCAATCACCGTTCTGTAAGACACTTGCTCCAACATTGCGAAACACACACGATCAATGCTGACTAAGTTGTTGGCAGCAACGGGTTACCGGCTTAATTTATGCCTTCATTACACGATTTATACAAGGAACACAGAGACCCTACTTAATTGCTGAAAAGGGTTTAAGTCTCTCCTTGTCCTTTTTAAATTGCTGCTTTTTAATCTAACTGCTGGAAGAAGATTAATATCTCCAAGGTGTCTGTTGTGGTTTCAATCCCGAGAAAGTGTTTTGTTACAGAAAAAGGAAAACACTGTCATGTCTCCTGCTATCTGCCTAAGTGAGGAAAACATATTCAAGTGCTATCATACTTCTATAAGTCTAGAGCACAGAGAGGACTCAGAAAAAAGAAAAAAAAAAACAACCCAGCAGGACCTGGCATGTGTGCAACTGCTAAGCAATTTGATATTACAATATAACCTCTTACTCATGCCTAATTCTGCTCCCAAAGAAACAAATTACCTTTGCAGTTTGGGACACCTCCAGAGGTGCTGCTGGGTGCCATTTGTCTGAGGTGCGTTGTGAGATTTGTGAGAGGGCAAATGAAAAGGAACGCTAAAACCCACGAGGAGCTACCGGGTCGGGCACCTCAGCTGAACCAGAAAAAAAAAAAAAAAGTGACCAGAACGGCTGCAGTGCATGAGACAGTAAAAGAAGATTAAATAAATAAATAAATCAGAGCCCAAGGGAGAGGCAGACGGAAAGAATAAGCTTCCTGTGAGTTATTTACTCAAAGGGACAAACAAAGTATCATCTCGTCTCTGATTAACTCTTCAATATATACCCCAAAGTCATGTACAGCGAGTTATATATACATAAGATGTCTGGTTGGGACGCATCAATATTGTCTGCTCAACTGTGCCTGCTACATAATTAATACACACACTGACATGACATGGATATGATATGACAAGAGTATCAGAGGCGAGGAGTTAGAAAGAGAGCTGGAGCGAATGCATTTTTCATGAGCTGCAGGGCTCTCCATGCCAAAGTTCTAGACATGATGTTTCACTTTCCGAGACCAAGAGGAGGCCGAGAGAGCCAAAGATACGAGGCTGCAGGAAAACAAATCTGGGTTTTCATATGCAGTCTGGGAGCGCAGATATGAACACATCTTTGATCCCGCATCCAGGGGTGAACGCGCTCAGATCAGGCTGTCACTGACTGGTACTGGTTTCCGCTTTTCTTTGAGGTCTGGACCGTTGGTTCCAAATTGCACTGATTTGATTTTTTGTTTGTTTTAAATGAATTTGAAAAATAAATTGAAAATTGTTCAACTGCTTCTGTTAAACCCTGAGTACAATAAAGTACGTAATGAGAAGAGCCACAATAATATGCCTCTAGTCAGTGTTTTTAATTAAAAATCGAGTTTTTACTGCAATGTAGCATATTTAACTTTGTAAGCTTGAAACGTAAAAATGCCCGTTTTCAAACAAAATGTTTAAAAAAAAATGTCTATTTTCTCAAACTAAACATCTCAGTTTTCCAGGTTTGAATTTTCAGGAAGGTTTAAAAGAAGTAATTTTGTTTTAGACGTAATTTAGAAACGTTAACTATAGATTGGTTGTGCTTCTGTGAAAGGATAATTCATTATTGCACAAAGCACATGCTGCCTCGGTTTTATCCAAATGTCCGTTGTCGTGTCGCTGAGCCCGTTTTGCTTGACTCTCTCATCTTTAAGATTCGGCATTGTTGATGTGCCGCGGTGCTTTAACCAAACTGACTTTACGCAGGAGAGAAGCTTTTATGTCAAAACAGGTAATGCAATTAATCTGCATTGTGTAGTAATGGCTTTGGCAGCCCTAATTTTAATACACAGAAATAATGGGAAACAAGTCTCTGATCGACTAATCGTTTATACAACTGATTAAAGGAGAACTCAGACTTCCCAGTTACCAATGCAGTTTGGATGCAGGTCAAAAAGTTCAACTCTTAAGTCATCTGACCTGCCTGGCTTCTATCAGCTGCAAGCTCAGCGTCTTACAGCAATCTTCCATGAAGACCAGATTTGTGGGTTGATCTAAAATTGAATTCTTCCACCTAAGTTGTGTATCGCTGCAGCTCCTCCAGAACTAAAATGGACCTGTGACCCCATTCCAGTCTCTGGTTTGACTCAATAGTAATGCACCGATTATTATTACTCCTTCTTCTAACGCTCCAAAATCTGAGATCATCCAATGAAACAAAGGTTGTAAGAGTTTCTGATTTTTAACATCACAGATTAGTGAAGCTGCTTGGGAAAACAGCTGGGCTTTAGGCGACGGGAGGGTGGGAGCCAAACAGAGGCCATTGCTCCTCATTCAGAGGCATTACCACCCCACTGTCACTGCCAGTCTGTCCCCTCACCCATCACGAGAGCCCATAGTGGGCTCCAAACCTCCCAACCAAATCACATTCAGAGCACAAACGGCCTGCGCCGTGCAGCCTCTGCTGTATCTAATCTAATCTGGCCATCTCCTGTGTCTCCACACATGCACATCAACACACACGACGCCACGCAAACTTCTGGAAAGGCAGGCAAACATCCCAGAGCCCTCAATCATGCACATTTCCGCTGTGTGTGGTAAAACGAGAGTCAGTAATGCAAATCAGAATCCGGGATTTGCCTCGATAATTGGGGCTTTATCAGCTCATTAAGAAGCAGGGAGGCAGCGCTGAAATGAGAATGCAATGTACCCATTAAAACCACCAAAGGAGACCGCACTTAAAACAAATCAACATGAGTCCTTGGAAGGGAGGAGAAAACAGCTTTGATTGATAAGGTTAGTGTCCTGTCACTTAAAGGAGAACATCATATATTTATATAACGCCGAGGAGGAGGCAGCAATTTTAGCAAAAAGAACAGAACCAATGTTCTCAGGTGGAGCTGATGGCCACTTGTCTGCCTCTCAGTCTTATAATGCTCACACTAAATGGCACATTGTATTAAAAACTGACAGATTTATTATTACAGTTGTTTAACCTCTTTATAATCAAATCGTGTTAGGGGTTCAAGGAGACTCCCTCTCTCTCCATCTCTCTGTCTCTCTCTCTCTGTCTGTGTGAATCACAATCATTTTAGTTTTAAACCATGCACCTGGTTGTTGTTACATTTTCTGTTAAAAAAAAACAGCTTCATTCTGAACTCAGAACACAAAGGGGGGATTTAAAAAAAAAAAATAGCAATCATGGAATTGTTTTGCACTTAAAGTCCTCTGTAAAAAATAAAAAAAATAAACATAATGTGTTTTTTTTCCCCCTCAATCTATTGTGTCAAAAGGAAATGACAGGGTACAGAGTTGGACTTCCACCCTCCTTTGGTGCACAAGAACAGCTTTAGTGGCACAAGCTGTACTTCTAAAACTCTCACGGTTGAATGGCAGGATATGAAATTATTTGTATTAATGTGGGCGGGCAAAGCTGCATTAACCCCCTCGCTCTCCGTTTGAAAGACTAGAGGGTTGACATCCTGGTTTGTTCTGCTGGCTGGACAATACAGTATCATGGAAAAGTTTTCAACTCAATGAAAAACAACTTTTTCCACATTTTGTCACATTACAACCACAAATCAGTGCATAATTGTAACGAGAATGTGATGCATGGTTTGTAGCATTTTTTACAAATTAAAATGTGTGGATTGCATTTTTGTTCAAGAATCTTTGGAACTACTTTCTGCTGCAGAATGAAGTTTTTTGGCTCCATCTCTATCAGCTTTACACATCTAAAAACTGAATGTTTTGCCTTTTAGCTAAACAGCTCAAGCTCAGTCAGACTGAACAGAGAGTCTGTGAACATCAATAACACACCAACATGTGATTATGTTTTCATTTAAACCATTTCAGTAAAACACTAGTTGTATGTTTATTGCCATTTTTCTGCTGGAAGGCGAACATTCGCCCCAGACTTAAGCCTTTTTGCATTTTTTTTCTTCCAGGATTGTTTTTGTATTTTGCTCCATCCATCATCCAATCAACTCTGAAGTAAAAAGTAGAAAGTGATTTTTCAATGTTTTACTATCCAACCCTGCCTTAAACTTTTCAACAACTACTGATCTATTTTTTTTACAAGTTCCAAGGACTTTTGGAACTTTGAAAAAAGATAAAATGACAATTTAACCTTTTTGCTGTAGGTAAAATTGTCATGGTTTAAGCTGACTACCTTGACATCATCTTGTACTTGGTGTCTTAAACTGTCTCCTTTTGTTGTTCTAGATTTCTTTATGATTGCCTTTAAATATGCTCAAAAAAGGAACGAAACTAAATAAACAGTTGTGTTCATTGGTCTTCACGATGCTTTTTATTCTCTGCTGACCTCTGAGACCTTCACAGAACAGCTGGATTTTACATTGGAGTAGAATTACACACATATTAACTTATTTACAAGTGAGGTAAATTTTGAATGCTGACATATGGCCTGGAATTTACTTCGGTAGTCACAGTAAAAATGCACACCGTGTTTTTTTTGTTTTTTTTAAGACCATTTCAAATGAGAAACAATCTATGATTTGCCTCACGGGTTGCTTCGTGTTGGTCCGCAACATAAAATGCTAATGCAACACAGTAAATTTTATGGCTGTAAGATGAGAAAAATGTGGAAAAGTCCAATGGGCGTGAAAACTTTTCGGAAGCGCTGGGATTGCCGCCACCCGAAGAGCTGAGAGGTGACGCCGCTGCATGCTGTATAATGATGAACGAAGCGTGTCATTGGGCCCACCGGGAGAGGACCGCCATTATCTACAGGACGCTGATGATTGAGTAACACCCCTCACACCACTGCACAGAAAAAACAAGCGAAAGCCTTCAGCACAATCAATATGGTTTGAGCTGTTGGAATGCAAATAGCGACTTTTCTGCCTGCATGACATGGGATGATACACCATTACTTATTCTGGCTCCATTCAATGTCATCATTAGCCTCTGCAGTGTCAGATCCGCTCAATAAAGAGCATTATTTCCAAAAGGATAAGAGCTGCATTAATCCTTTTATGCTGCTTTCAGCAGGATAGACTCTCCCATAGCTAATATTAATGTGTGAGGTGTCAAGAGTGAGATGGCTAATCCTGATAACTCGGGATGTTCAGTCAACTTTCTGCAGATGGCTATCTGCCCTATTCCTGCTCTCCTAATAGGCACGGGAACAGGATGTGCTCTTAATGCCGCACTTCCTAAACTGTCGCCTTCAAAGCAAAGCGATCATTTTCAACGGGGCTTTCTGAACCGCGGAGATAAGCCAAAGAACGGGGGAGGACAAAATAAAAATGATGCTTGCCTCAGAGAGGGAAAAATAGCTTCCTGATATAGTCCTAGCTCCCTCTTTAAAGCTGACACCTAGAACATACAGTTTATCAATTATACATGAAGCCAGAATTTATCTTTCTGTTGGCAGCTTATTTGGATCTGGCCCGAGCCCTCTGAGTGGTGAAATGTGTCTCTGAGCCCCCTTCCCTCCTGTCGACTTTTTTTTATTCCCCCCTCCCCACTTGCAAGCCTGTCCTTAAATCAATCCCTGTTTAGGCCTGAATTTATTTCTCCTGTAACAAATCTGTCTTGGCAAATGATGTCACATAAGCGGCGAGAATGACAGCCTGATGTCTGCGTGGGGAACATCAACCTTGCCACGGCAGCCTCCTCCCAAGGTGAGTAATCATGCTGAGGAGCGGTGCAGAGAGTGGATGCCAGCCAGAGTCCAAACAAACCCAGAGTCTGTTGCTCAAGATAAACAAACCAATTAGGGGGAAGGCATGTTATTCCTCAGCTGGTGGGATATTTGCGAGATGGAAAATAATCAATGCATTCTTATTTCCACTGAGCAAAGCTGAAAAGTCCTGAGCAGAATACAATCTGGGCAAAGCAAGTGAGCAAAACTATTTATAAGATGGAGAAGAAGAAAAAAATAATGGGACTAAACCGGCTACTAGTCATGTAATTAATCCAAGCAGGCTCACTGGAGAGCAGCAAGCACAGAGGGGAGGATTCATCATAGCATTTTGCCCCTCGCTCCCAGGGATACATGCCCTTCTTGTGTGGATGAGTCAGCTTACATCCTCTGACAACTGTGAGCCAAGGGCTTTGTCAAAAGGAACCACAGTTATTGTTTTGATTGGTCCCCCCCAGACCCCTCCACCATTCTTGTTATGTTCAGAGCGCAAAACGCTTTCAAATGTGATTGCGCCACAGCATCTGAAAATAAAGCACGCACATAAAGAACATCAAAAAGGAAAGATGTCTGCTTTTTATTTACAGAGGAGGACGATCGTTTGGCACTTTAGCGCTCTCTCTGGCCTCGCCTCCGAACTGGAACAAGCGGCCGTAGCTGTAATTGCAGGGAGCGGTCCCCATTGGCCGGCCAGAGGCGTTAGACGACTGGGCTCGCGGCACATGACATTCAAGCTGGCCAATAATGATGGACGTGCTAATCAAAGCGTCTCTGGGAGGCCAGCGACGGCGCATCTGGAGGACTTTGCCCAGCCGGGGTGATGTGCAGCTGCTCTGGCTACATTTCCACCGTGCCCGCTCCCCCTCAGGGGCTGGGCACCAGGCTAACCGCTGGCACAAGACTTTAGAGGCTCAAGAAATAAAAGAGAGGAGGAAAAAAATAGTGGAGTCTAGCAATGCCACACATGAAAAATAAATCACAGCCAGCTTGTTAGCATGGCAGGAAGAGAGAGAGACAGAGAGAGGGGGAGAAAAGAGGGACACTGAGAAGAAAGGGAGGGGAGAGGAAGAACTGGGTTAAGAGATTTAATGTGCAGCTGAAAATCTGACACTTGCCAGAGGTCCAAATGTTCCACCAGAGAAACGGCAGCCCTGTCGGCTAAGTCTTTATAAAGCCTCCAAAGCTGCTTACAATATACACTTGAGAAACAATAGATAAGGTCAAAGTGGTAGAGCATGTTTAACTGGGACCATGCATGGAAAAACAAAGACCACTCCACTGCATGTGCTCACTGCAGACATGCTTAATAAAAACAAACCAGTACTTTGTTCAATGCTGAAGCTCATAAAGACTTTAAAAAGTACTTGAAGAAAATTTAGCACATAGCTGTAAAAACCAAGACCAAATCCATTCAAATGGATAAATGGTTTGCCCAGGCACAAGACCTTATTGCAAGTCTCTGGAGTCACAAGCATTTGACATTTTGGCAGTTTGACTGCATTTTGAAATTAAGGGGTATATAATTACAGCTGCAAGTCTCTTGGATTACAGCTATTAAAGGGGCAGTTATATGTAAAATCAACCTTTTTGAGCTTTATATTATGCTATAATGTTATTCCATCATCAAAAACAGCGCTGCTTTGATTTTTTCATGCATCTTTGAGGAATTCTTGAATCGAGGGTACCTAAATACTTGTCCCCTTTTCCCGCAGCTGCTCCGTGTAGCTGTTGTCTACAGCCGAACCTCCACCTCACAAAGTATCTCTCCATCAGACCTTCCACACCCAGCTCCTTCAGACTAGCGACAGCAGCGACTAGCAAACACCTGGTTTGTACATCTGCTGAACTCATCACACAAATCACTTCTCAGTCCAGCGCCCCTAAGAGTGATTGTAAACGGCATAAAGGAGGAGAAGAGGGCAGCAAAGAGAAGGAGCTTCTTAAAGAGGCAGAGTCCAATTTCAAGGTGTCAGTTTATGAAGTCAGTTTTAATTTAAGTCATGTTTGATAAATACAGCATTTTTATAACAACTGAAGGTAACATAGTTTCTTAATTGTGCTTCAAAATGGCTCTATGTGCCTGGAAAATACATATCGCCGTCCCTTTAATGCAGAGAGCAAAAGTTTTGCCCATTTATCTTTTTTCAATAAATGGGTCTAGCTGGTTTATTAGCATGCGGGAGCATCAGTTTCGAAGCAATGCAACTAAATTCTAATTGACTTTGACTAGGCCTTTCACATAAATATAATAATAATCTTCCACTGTAGTTCTGGTTGGACATCTGAGGTTGCTGTCCAGCTGGAAGGTAAAGCTCCATTGCAGTTTCAGGTATTTTCCAGCCTTTAGCAGGTTTTCCTTTGGGATTGCCCAGTATGTAGCTCCATTCAAGTTTCCACTGATTAGCCAGCTTCACCATCCCTCTTTAAGAAAAAAGACATTCCCACAGTATTGTTCAGCTACCATGATTCACACTGGAAAGAGGTGTATTCAGGTTCAGGGGTAATATTACCTGCCCTCCGCATAGCATTCTGAATTTAAGCGAAAAGGTTAAATTTGGCCTCACCTGACCAGAGCACCTTCTTCCTCAAGTTTGCTTGGAATGATGTTTTATAACCTAACTGCACTATAAATTATATTCCTGACCTCTCTGCTGTGTTCCTTGGCTTTCATGGTGTTGTTTGTTCACTTATTAAAGGTCAAGTCTCAGGGGAAACAGCTCCGGCAGGGAAAACACAACGCTCCATCCCTTTATGATGCTCTGAAACTCCTTCTGAGGAAACTTTCTGTCATTCTCAGACCAAGAGGAGCATACAGTCCCTCTAGTGAATTCTGGGTCTGCCTTTCGGTTAGTCGAGGCTCAGCTTTTTCTTCACCGCAACAGATTGAAGCAACGACGCATTACTGCCGACAAGTAATGCATTTCCTGCTTCATCCTACCATCATCCTACCATCAAGCTACTATCGTGCTACCGCAGGAACAAGACGGAAGGATACAAAAGCTGCTCTGAGACTGACCCAGAGTAGGAGGAAGTGATCCACTTTTTTCAGTATGTGAATCTAAAGAATCACAGGTGAGTACAAAACATTAATATGACTGCTTGAATGTAACACAAAACTCATGAAAAGCTTTAAATTGTGTTGCAACAATTTAAATATTCAGAAGTATATTTGCATAAATGACAGCAACAACCAATTAAAAATGTCAGGAAGATAAATAGAACTTTTTCCAATCAATAGTGTCTAATGGCGTAACTCGCAAAAGTATCTAAACCCCTTCAACTTTCTCACATTCAGTGACATTAGAACAGACTTCAGTCAGTTTTATTGGGATTTTGTGACACACACCAACAATAACTTGTGCAATACATGGTTACGTCAACAAAAAACAAAAAAAAAGGTAGCATTTATTTCAGCTGGTTTTACTCTTACACCTGGAAATAAAATAAAGGGTAACCACATACCTTTGGAGGTCCCCTGATTTGTAAATAATGTGAATCCAGCTGTTCTGCAAAGGCCTTAGAGGTTTGTTAGAGAACATCAGTGAACAATCAGCTTCATAAAGACCCAAGAACACAGCAAAAAAAAAAGTTGAGGAAAAGCTCCAGGAAAGTTAGGTTATAAATCATTAAGCAAAACTTTGAACATCAAAACACAACTTCAAACCCGCCAGGACACGGCCCTCCAGCATGGAGAAAGGTCTGGACAAAGACTGAAATACTAATTAGAGAAGGAATTTGGGGATTTGAATACAAATGTATGTCACCTCTTTTCAGGCTTTTTAAAATTTCTTTTATTTAAGCAGATAAACCCCATTGAGATCTAGAGCTCATTTTCAAGAGGGACCTGGGCAGAAGTCTGCAATACAGCGCAACCTGGTTACAAAACAGAACTAATTAATACATATGCACAAGTGTAAAACAATAGAAAACAATTTAAAAGCAGTGACACTGGTTAATAGCTTCGTGTTGCCTGTTTATAAGAACCGCTCGAAATAAATCCAATGAAATCAATTCTGACATCTTGAGTTCAGACTGGAGCTGATTCCAGGAGGAGCCGTCGCACTGAATGCTTGCTCGAATTTACATGGAAACCATTTAAAAAAATTATGCATCCATTAAAAAAAAATGTATTTAAGTTTGTGGTTGCAATGTGACAGAAGCAGAAAATGCTCAAGAGGCATGAAAACGTCTGTCTGCCACTGCATCTTCTATTGAGCAGCTAGTCTTTGCCGGACACCTTGGAAATCTGGTTAACATGACCCGAGAGGTACGGATCATTTATGACAAGAATATTCCAGCAGTATTTATTAAGCCATGGCTTCATGCTTCAGTGTGATAATGTAACACTGTCTGACACTTAACTCTGCTCACCATCTTTGCCCAGGAGACATGCTATCCTAAAGCGTCTGCGGTTCCATCATGTGAATCTTAATCAGATACTTAGCCAGTCGAGCAGGTTTTTCCTCTCCCTGGTGAGAGTATCAACACATGGCTATCAGGCACAATTCACAGCCGCAAAGTGGCTATTTATTTTCTGCTCGGCATTACTTGACAAATAATTACTCAGGCTATTCAATTAAGCTGTGGAACTCACACAAATGGCCACAAACTCCCACTGTAGCACTGAAACATTATTCAGTGTTTTACAACTTGGTCTCATGAATAACGAGGCCCACATATGCCGCGGGGCTTTGAAGCAGAGGGAGAGAGGCGACAAGGTGATGGCAAGCAGAAATATCATTAAGTCAGAACTATTTCATCCAGCAGAAAACAGAGCTGTTGTTGCTGGTGGTGCAGACGCACATAGTAATCTGGGGGTGAAAGAACATGGTGTTTTTTCCACCTCGCCGCAGAAGAAAAACGTTTTTTACAAGGTAAATGTGGGTGTAGAAGGAAAAGTCTGTGAATGCTGCTTAAGCAATATGGGCCTGGGAACCCTCCGAGGTCCAAAAACGCTCCAATAATTAATTGTAAATAAAGCTTTCCAAAACAATTTCAGCGCAAGCCCTGCCAACTTTGTATTTAAATAAACAACTCCGGCAAAAAAACCTAACGATGTCAAATAATTATGGACTAAAATAGATCTTGTTTAGTACGATGAGAAGTTATTCTCCAGAATAATCAAATGAGACGAACTTTGACTTTCTTTTTGTAAACAATCCCAAACTTACTTGTTCTTCTAAAATTCACAATGTTTATGCTGATCTTGGGCAAATAAACTGCCTTCATAAGACAGCGCTGATGCAGATCAAGCTCTTATTCGAGGCACATGAATCTTTTTCTGAACAAATCTCACGCTGCACGATGGCATATGTAAGATTTAGACACCTCCAACTGCGATTTCCTGCGCCAAATGCAATGAAAACAAACTCAACTGTTGCCACTGCACACCAGAAACACAGTCGAAGTAACTCATTCACGCATTCACAATAAGAGGATTCAGTTTGGCCTCAGACAGGAGTTTACATTGGCACTCCTGTACTCAACCGGCAGCTACTCATGCTAGGCTGGTAATACGCACCCATTGTACGGTAAACTTTTGACCGTGGCTGCGCACTTCCTGTACAACAAATGTACTTTGGTTGCAAAAAACCCCACTACTGCCAACAAAAGCAATCATCCGAGGCCAAAGTGAAACAATATAACAGTCATTCAACGTGAATTAGCCGCATGAGTTTGGGTTGTTTCAGGTGGCAAACATTTGCTCTTCTCATGGCTGAGTTTTGAGAGGCTATTGGCAAGCCCGTCAGTTCCCCTTTAGCTGAGAGTTTCAGCTTGGTGATTAAGAGAAGCTACATTAAGGCGTTTGTAATGTAAAAATATAACCTGCTGGAACTGAGGCTTTTCGTGACGAAAATCTGAGCTAACCAAAAATGACATTGATCTCTACATGCTATTAATTGCTGAGCCATCTGTATAAGCATCAATAGTTTTCTGTCTGCATTTCAATGGTCATGCAAGGATAAATCTTTAAGAGCAGTCTGGTCTTCATGGCAGTTTTTCCTGCGCTCCAAACCAAAACAGGTTGATCAGGCCGTCACACTAGCTGCCTAAAACCAGCTGAAAAAATCCTAGAAGAGCCAAAAACCTCTCTCCCATTCAGATCTTTGAGGTTGGACATCCTCTTTGCCATCTCTTTAATCTTCATTTCCCCTAATAAATTCAGACCTGACTGGGCCAGAGTTAAATATTATTCTGTGTTAGCCAGTTCTTCAATGCTTCAGTTCCAACAGGATTACTGCCTTCTTGCAGCTATCGATGCTTGCAGGATTTTTCCACTGTAATCTTCAAGTATTTACAACATATCACCATATTTATGGCATATTTCATGGCATCACATCGAACCAATCCTCCTATCAATCTCCCACTCCAATGTTTCCTCATCCCTGAACAAGACTCGTAGAAACTAAACCTCCTCCACTCATGTATGTTCTGATTTTATTTATCTCTGGGGAAAGAAAGTAATTTGTTTATAGGTAAACATCAAAAATCAACATTGTTGTACTTCTTAAATAAAACATATCAAAATAACACCCTTCCTCTTTAAAAGCCAGTGGGATCCTCAAAGTTTTTAAGTGAAATAAAGATCTGGGCTTTGACTTGACCAGTTAGGATGTTTCATTTCTTACACCTCAACCAGGCTTTGGGGAATTTACTAGTATGTTTTTGGGTCACGATCATGTTGGAGGGTCCAGCTCAGTTTCAGCTTTATCTTTTCTTTTTTTTTTTCTTACAGATGTACCCGTCTCTCACCGAAATAATTGCTAGAGGCAGGGTTTGATTCCCCCTTATTTTTAATCAACTTCTTTTTGGTCTTTTTCAAACAGAGATTTGTTGATCCATTGTTTTTCCTTTTCAGAATTTGAAATGCGTCCCTGCATTGTGTGTGCCTTAACAGAAGTAGGATTTTATTGATCAGTGTCCATGGAGACCAGCCACGTGCAGAGCCGGCTGCTTCGATATGTTGGTGCCAGAACAGTAAAAAACAAAATGAAACAAAAAGCATTTTTGCAATTATGTTGATTACCTTGATTGCAGATCCTGGCTTTGCCACAGTTAAAGAGAAAATTGCCTTTTGTGTTTAAAAAAAAGAAAGATAAGAAGAAATAGCTTGTTTTTTTACATATACATTATGAAAACATTACATTACACAACTCTGACAAGAAGAAGTGAGACTAAATCTGAAGAAAAGATAATCATAAACAACCTAAATAAATCCCACGGTTGAGTGAGAGCCACAGGATGTGTTCACAGCCGGCGTCACTGGCCTCTCCACCCGAACTCACCACTCTCCGCCCACTCAGGCCTGCCGGGCCGTAAAGCTGGCTGGTTCTCCAGCAGGGCCGGGCCAACCTATACATCCCCACTGGCGCGGGACTCCCTGCCAGCAGCCAATCACCGAGCCCACACTCCTGACAGCTCATTACCACTCAATTAGGCAGGTGCACCTCCAAGCACAGCCTTCTGACAAATGCAGCCCTCCCAGATGCATGTTTAACATTGGAGAGAATTATATAGTGACAGCAAACACCAAACACCTCCCCCTTATCACTTGATTGCCTCAAGATTGAAATCCTATAATTGGCCCAGGCCATCGGGAGGGGGGAGGGAAAAATAAATAAGCCGACGAATATGATCCAGTCGACTTGTAATTGAACAATAATGAATTCATATTCGTAAGATGTTTGTTGGCAATTACAAAACCCCATCTGATTAGGCACAATTTGAAATGACATTGTTCCATGCAAAAGAGTATGTGGTGTCAGCCTAATAAGACGAAGGCACATCAGAGCAGTCGCCCGGCTGCCGACATGACCTCTGGAGATGAGAGACATGCTGACACAGTGGGCTTGGCCGGTGACAGACGGGATTTGGCTCCCGTTGCTCTTTGTCCCCTTAAAACCTACTGCTTACGCTCACCGGAGGGACAAAATGAAGTGAGGATTGGCTTTTACGTTTTTAGCACCGGTAGAGATAGACGTAACAAAAAGACAAGCAAATGAAAACAACAACAACAACAAGAAAAAATTTTTGATCCCACGAGAACAGATTCTAATCAAGATGAAATGATTTACAAATCTATTTAATAAGACTTGCCAGAAGTCAAACTTGGCATGTAAATGCGGTGGGGATTAAATTTCATCGGCAACCAAGACTGTAACTGATCGCCTGCAGACAAAGAGGAAGCCTGCCAGTTTTTTTTTCCCCCCTTCTTCTTCTCTAACCCTTCCACTTCTCCATCCTCCCTCCCTTTCTTCCTCTCCCATGTCTGCATTTTGCCTCGTGATCTCTCCCTGGCTGTGTGGAAGGACAGGGGCAGCGCAGAGTGGTGCAGTACAGAGAGGAAAAGAAAGAAAGACAGAAAGGAAAAAAGAAAGAAGGGAAAATGAGGAATGGAGTCAGGGAAGAGGGGGATAGAGATATAAAGAGCAGTGGAAGGACGGAGAGCAGAAGGACAGTGGAAGACAGTCTGAAGGTCAGCGGGAGGACAGTGTGGTCCTCATAGTTGGACACAAACGCAGCCGCAGTCACCTCTGTGCTGATCAGCCCTTCGGCTGGCTGATGAGGTGTCAGATGTGTGTGTGGAAAACCTTTCTCTGCTTTTTTGGCTGCAAACTGAAGGAGACTAGTGAGGTGGACTAACAGTGTGTGCGTGCATGTGTGTGTGCGTGTGTGTGCCACTCTGGGGTGTAAGCAGGCTGACGTGCAGCTTGTGGTGCCAGAGCTGCGCTTTTCTTTCCTGCCTTTGCCTTCATTTTTTTTTTTTCTCTCTCTCTCTCTTGCATATTATGCTTCAGTGACTGAAGCTGAACTCAGCTTTCCCCTGCAGTGAGGGCAGGAATACAACCAGCAATTAATGCTGTATACAGTGTACCAGTGTTAACAGTGTGAGGCATTCTGGTTCAACTAGCATTGGTGCCTTGAAAAACAAACATTAAAAAAAGCTCCTTTTTTTTTTTAGTAGGGTTGTAGCAATAAACCCAGCCCATGAGACAATTCACGAGATTTGGTCATGAGGCTAAACTCTTTTGGGGTCTGCCTCTACCAGCTCTGCACATTTCCAACTAAATCTCGTCTCCATTTCTCTTCGTGAAACAGATAAAGTTAAGTCTGATTGGACAGATGGCATCTCTCAACTGGATTTAGAGTTGGACAATGTTTGGCGTAATTGTGCTGCTTGAAGTCTCTCGTCTTTTGCAGCCACATTTTCTTTTTTTTGTTGTTTTTAGCTACACCAGCCCTCACATAAACTCTGAGCAGTTACCCTGATGACTAATGCTTTGGTCTACTTTCTGATGCAAATATCTTAGCATGCTTGAGAGAAGACAAAACTAACTGACAAGTAACTTTTCAGAAAGACTCAGCAGCATGTTTAAAGTCAATAATTTCTTAATAATGATGATCAAGTATTAGTTATAAGGGGAACAATCTTCCAAAAACTTTACCCATATTAATGTGAGAAATGTCTTGTCCCACAAGTTATAATGGAACATGTAATTGGTGGGTAAATACATGTCAATGTGACACTTTCATGTTTTTATTTGCGAAAAATTTTGAGAACCATGTCATTACTTTCTTTCCACATGACAATTCTTGCTGCTGTATCACAAAATCTCAATAAAATTGTGTACAATTGCATTTGTGCTCGTAACATGACAATTTAGAAGATTTGGAGCAGCTGTGTACTGTCTGCAAGCCCATAAAGGAAACTACCTTTGAGCGCTTTGGGTGAGGCAAAGTCTCTTATTAACACCACAAAAAAGACAGTTGCGTTTCTGCTTGTTGTTTCTTGAAAAAGAGCCATTCGAACGGTCTGGACACTATGCAGGAAGTAGTATCCAGAGTTCAGAATCTATTTCCTTTTATACTTCAAAATAGGAGTCACAAACAGGATGCCAAGCTTAATATCCTCGACTTCACATCCTGGGTGCGTAATAGCCACGCTGATTGCAACTGGACAGCGCTGAGTGATCCAGACGAGAAATGGTTTGGCATTTTAATATTGGGATATCTGGTGCCACAAGACCTCATTATGCTCTTTTTAATTTTTTTTTTTTATTTTTAGGCGTGGCTAACGAGGACTGAGCTCGTAGGATAGATTGGAAAGGAGCAGCTGTGATCAGATCTGTGACCTAACAGCTCTGCAGCTTGTGCCTCATTGGTTGAATTTGGTGTACCAGGCCAGTTGGCAGGGGCGAGCGTCTCCTGCGTCTATCCTTGGGTTATTTTCTGGCCATCTGTGCCCAGTCATTAACAGGCCTTTTCACAGTCAATTGTCTTGTTTCTCTGCTCTCTTTCTGTTAGTTACATTGTACACGGCCATGAGACAGAGGGCCTCATTTTTTTTCCCTTTTTTTTTTTTTTTTAAATTAATCTGAGTAAGTTAGAAGAGGCCATTTTATTAGCAGGGGGCCAAGGAGAGCTGGTGCAGACATAGGTTAATTCAAAGTGGCATCATGGAGGATGCATCAAGCGGTGGAGATCAAATTACAGGGCAATGCGCTCAGTAGTAAGAAAAACAAGCCAGTGGTATGCTGCAGAATGTGTGCTTGCATGCTGGGAGTGTTTAACAGTAAAATGTATGTGTGTCTGGGAGACTAGAGGAGAGAGGAAGAGGGCGCAAAGGGAGAGGAGGAGGAGGAGGAGGAGGAAGAGGGGGGGTGAGGAAGGTGTCCACAGAAGGCCAACGAGGGGAGGAGGGGGAGAGACTAACTGGGGCAGCATGCACAAATCACCTAGACCAATTAGAGTCACTCATCTTCGCTTTTTACGATTTCTGATGCGTACAGTCATCATGGTAGGAAATAACTGTACACATCACTGCAAAGGGCGATGGCATTCAAAGAAAAAAGCAAAACAAAAAGGTTTGCCTGAAATGCGTTTAGCCATTCCTTCTACTCGCCTTTGTTATTGGTCTTTGTGCAATGATTTGCCTAAGGACCCAGATTTCCTAGCAACAGCCTGCCACAAAAACATTTGGCAGGAGTTCAACATTCTCTCTCCCTCTCTTCCTCTCTCTCTCTCTCTTTCTCTCTGTGTGTCTCTTTGTGAGAAATGGCAGTGCTGCCTCCCTGCTCTGCGTCTGCCACCAGCCCTGCTGCTGCTGCTGCTGCTGCTGAAGCTGCTGCTGGATGATGAGCCAGTCTGGCTGCAAGAGAGAGAGCCCTCTAATAATTCTGTTTTCATCCAATCACACCACATCGTAGCAGGCACCTTGAAAGAGCCTCTGCCAGGAATCATCAATCACCTTCTTAACACGCATGCCCTGACAGACGCAGACACATGTGCAAGCAAATAAACGTGGCTGCACACGCGCGCGCGCACGCACGCTCACACAGACACATGTGCGCTTTTTTTTGGGGGGGGTAATTAAATTTACGGATCAAAGCGTACATGGCCGCAAAAACCACCCGGCAGCAGTTTAATGCGAACGAAAATCAACAAGGCACATTAATACAGTGAAAAGGTTAGCGCAGAGAGAGGGAAAAATTTACAATCCAGCTGTAAATTAGGTAAATACATCTAAGTGCTCTCGACAAGGTTAATGGAGAGAGAAGGCCTCGGTGTATGCTAGTCTAGACACGCCACATAGTATTAAGTGGGAATAGCTGTGGCAGTGTATCTAGATAAGTACTTTACAAGTGCCAATGGGACTCTAATAAAGCGAATGATCCCCCCTCCCTGTTTTGACAAAGAGGCCCAAGAGGGACGCTACAAACCGCATTTTAGATTCCAAGCACTGACAAACACCCATTTGTGGCCCGTCGATCCTCCTCCCCCCCCCCCCCCCCCCCACCCCACCCCGCCTCCCGCACCCCACCCCTTAAAATCCCACGGAAGCTTTTCCCTGTGCACAAGACTGTCGGATGTGGGCAAAAACCAACTGCCAATTTGCAGAGGATGTGCCATGTTTGCTAATGTGAAGCAGAGGCTAAAAAGATGAGACCACACAAAACTCGGGAGGATGGACAGGCCGAGCATAAGCAACGATTTATTTTATCTTCATTTTCTTGGCTTTTGTTTCACTGAGCACTAAATTATGGGATCATAACAGCTTCTATAGCAGAGTTTGCAATGTGCCGTGTGTGGAGGGCCTGCTAGTTTCCTTCATACCAAGGATTGTGTTAAAGGCTTGGCTGTAATCACTGGTGACCATTAGATCACACAGTATATGTACATATTTAGATACTGTTTTGTAACTACATTTGAGAACAAGATTTAAAATATTTTTATTTAATGGAGTTAATATTTTAAAATGCCTTTAGTATCTTCTACTACTGATTCAGTGGGTTTCTGTAGTTGCTATTGCAACAACCTGTTAATTTCCTAAAAATCAAGATTTTCTATAAAGATGCCAACATTTCCCAATGAAGCATGTTCAAAAAGTTAAAACAGATCTAATTTTATCTGTGTTATGTTCCACAGTCTTGCTCTCTCTCTTTCTTTCAAACTCTGACTGATTGATTTTGAACTCAAATTTTCCAGATTCCTTAAAAAGACAGTGACTTTGCAGCCGTCTAGTCACACACCAAAGTTCATGTCACGTGATTGTTTTACAAAACACACATCTGGAGCGCAAATGGCAGACATTTTGTTTGTGTCACTCGCTGATGGGAGGGCTCCCTGGGCAGTGAGCCATATCCTGCCATATCACAAACCACCACTGGCTGCAACGCTGATTCATGCCAATAATGAAGTGCTTAAAGACATGGAATGCGGTGCGATTTCAGGGTTATCGTCTTGACCTGAGATGAGAGAAAACGTTGATCTGCGGGAATTAAATATAATCCCAAACTGTGAAACATGAGACCGACAGGGCATCTTGCTCCACAAGCTCCAAGTGAAGACATTACCTCAGTAGCAGCATACATCTGTCCCCCTCAATCTGTGTGTGTGTGTATGTGTGTGTTTGAGTGGAAGATTGTGTAGGCGGTTGGGGGGGCAAAGCCCAATGAACTTGCATAATCAATTTTCACACTTTGGCAGCACCTGTTGGCTTGTCTTCATGTTAAAAGAAATGAATGAATACATTACATCTAGAACAATTTCACACTGCGCTGCAGCTTGGTGCACAAAGACGGGGGGGAAAAGAGGGAAAATGGAGCTGTATTGTCTCAATAGGTAACATAGCTCATTTTCCCCAACAAAGGATGAATGGATGTATTGACAATGCTGAGGGCGTGCTGAGGCATTTCCTGAATAAAGCCTCTTAACATTTTGTCCTCCTCTGGCTAACAGAGTTGGAGAACAGTCACTCTGAATATAGAGGGGTCTCACTTACCGCAATATAATAGACCTTGGCTTTCTCCACCAGCTCCCAGTTGCTGTCCAAGTCCAGGTGTTTTTCCTTTTTGTAGCAGTTTGCCGCTGCCAGGTTAGCAACAAGGGACCTGCCGAGACAGACCCCATAAATCTTCTGCCTCGCTTATCATCCATCTTAATTTTGTCTCAAAAACATCCTTAAAAAAAAACCCCAGAAAGGCTGCAGACATTTCTTTGTTCTTTCACCACATAAAAAGAATGATAATAGCTTCCCAGAGGGTTTGAACCAAGGTGAAATAAAGTCATGTAGATGTTTCTATTTTGCCGGTTGTTTGTTTTGTTTTGTTTTTCAAAAGCAGGCTATTTTAAATCATCAGACATTAAAGTAGGAACAATAGGCCACCTCCAAATAATTCATACTCTCACATCATCAGGAGAAATGGCTCGCACTTAATGAAGGTGGAGAAACAACAAAAACGCATTACTAAATGAGCACTTTAGCTGAGTAGAGGGAGATGGGACGTGAAGCAGGTGGCCTTATCTTAACATAGCTCATTAGCCCGTCCTCATGTTCTTCTTCTTTATGAGCGACCATCAAAATGAGAGCAGCCATCACAGCTACTTAGGGAAAAACTGTTAGGCGACCATATGACAGGAGAGCGCTGCTACAGGAAGGGGGGTCCGCTCTCACATGGCATGAAGAAGCTGCTCGCCGCAGTTAGTGTCACAGAGACGAGTAGCGGCGCAGTAAGTTGATCAGAGTGCGATGACGAAGGCCGCGATGTGACAGCGGGACTGAGTTTGACCCGGGCTGCGATAATGGACTGGAAGGTTGGGGCCACACAAGACAGGCGAAATGAGCGTCATTACTGGGGCCGTTCAAAAGAACTGAATAAATGAAAGAACGAATGAGGTTTGGTGGGATGCTGCTATAAAAGTGCAACTGCAGCGTTGCTGTCTGCATTTTCAGAGAGAAGTGCTCCAGTCCTCAGCTCACAGCTGTTCTTAAATGACCTGATGGGTGCACTTAAATCCCTCCACTTAACTGCAACTACTGCAACTGTGATTTTTACAGCCATGCTTGCAGAACTATTGAAGGACGTGGACACTATTTTGTTGAGCTAACGACAATCAGCTGGCATTCACATTGAAAGAGAGACTGAACTGGCTGCTGCATATTCCACTTTTTCTGTCATCCGTGCTCAAACAACTGTTGATGTGTGGGGCAGAAACTGAAACACAACTCCTAAATGTTCACCAAGTTTGGGAGCAACATTTTCAACTTTAGTTCACACGAAAGAAATATGCGCCAAACTTACATCATTAAGAAGTTATATCAAAACAGTTCACACATAATCTTAGCCTAACAATTCAGCAAACTGCTCCGTATTGAAACGTTGAGACTAAGAGCAAAATATGGGTTTGTTAAAAACTGTAGCTGGATGGAAACCCAAGTCAGATTTAAGTAAATAAAATGAAATAAAATAAGTAGTTATGAACTCTGACAACTCAAGACTCGACTTGGATTGCTGCCCTGAGACTGAAGTTTTGTAAACAATCTTTATGTCATGCAGTCAGAGTTGAGTAGAAGCCGTTATTCCCTCTAAGCGTCTTACCGTAATGTTTACAACTCACTAGTTGTCATGGGAACATTATGCACAGTATTGCTTTTCTCTGATGTTTTTGATGCTTTACTGCAAGTGAAAGTAAAAGGAGTTTGTCTTTTTTATTTAATGCTAGCATCTACCAAGCTTTGACAGTAAGTAAACTACAGGCTGCGGCTTTAAAAGTGATACACGCATTCTCCGATTGCAACATCTATACAAAAATTGCACAAGTTTTTTCAAAATAAAAGCATTTCCTGTTTGATTCATTGAGACGTTTTGTGTCAACTTATTTCTGCCTTTATTTTTTTTATATCGAGGATGTTTATGTTGCTTTAAAGCCTTTAAGTTTTCAAACATATAGAGGCCATAAAATGGGTATCTTGCACGTGCATAAAAAACATCAAATTAACCTGCTAATTGTTTTTAATTTTAAGCTGGAAAATTCTCATTTCCAAACCATATTCAACAAAAAACCTGCTAATAGGAGGTGATTTAATCTGATTAAATACACATATTGATATTAAACAGGAAGAAAGCAAAATTGCTTCACTAAAAGGTACCTATTGTGACTGTTACACAATCATGGTCCTTGGCAATTATACCTAATGCTAATTAAGTAAATGTTATTTGTTATATTTCACCACTTAAAACTGCAAGTGAAAAATTGTGCATCACTCAACATAATGAACTGTAAGTATGGAAGAGATTACTTAATTTTGAAAGCTAGTTATACTCAGATAAAAATTAGCCAACAATCAGGAATTTGTAATCACTTCATCCTTGTGTACTTTGATTGTTTAAATTTGTTAGAGTTATTAAGATTATTAGATAGACATTTTTCATTTTATAAAATGGATCCAAAATGTTTGGCTGCCATCATGCAAACTCGGAGATCTGTGATTTGCTGATTAAACCTCTGATTGCACATTGAAAAATCTAATAAGCTTGTTTCTTAATGTCTAAAATGTGGCTGTTCTTCATGAAACATATTCACAGACTGGAAGTTCAATTCTGAAATCTGAGAAAGACCAGTAAAAGGCAGATTTTTTTTTTTTTTCTTAGTTTGAAGCCCTTCACTAATCAAATCTTGAGAGGTTGTGACATGTTAGCTCCCAGTCCTTCAAAGCCATCGCTTTTTCAATCCGGCCCGGTGGTCGACCTTTCTTCTGGGTTCCTGAGCTCTCTGTTAAACACCTGTAAGAAATATTACAGAGTTCGCCTCCTCGAGCACGGCACCTGACCTTTTCAGGTGTCAGAGCCCACATCAAACAAGCCCACTAAGACCATTCACCAGAGCTGGCTCCCGGGATGGGTGGGGTCCGGCTGCTGACTGACTGACAAGTGTGGTATCCGTCAGGATGAAGGGCTGCCGAGGGGGAAGAGTGTTTAGAGATGAGGGTTATTGATCGCTGCCAGGCCTATCATGAACTGCAGCCCTTAATGTTAGTGATATTTGTGTGTATGAACGTGAAAGTTTGACCTCTGCTGTCTCAGATGTGCTGATGGTGATGCAAGTGGCAGAGTCGCCAGAGACGCTAAAGCCCCTTTTTACGGGCTGACAGGTGAGAGCCCAGGAATCTCTAACACGTTGCTACTGTCAGGCTATAGATGGATGACAACCCGCTAGAGTGGCAGAGACTGAGTGGGGCCCAAGAAAAACAAGTTCAAGCTGTTAATTTTTACCCTTCTGATGTGGGGAGCTAAGACCTGAAGAAGAAGTGGCTCTGTCAAATCACAGATAAAGGGCAGTTTCCAGGTCAAAGGTCCCAAACAGGAGGCTAACCTATTGTCTCCAGTGATGCAAGCTGCACAGGTACCAGTCGGCTCCTCGGTCTGCTCGTAGTAATGGGCATCGACATGAGCTTCCTCCGCCTTCTTCTTCAGGATCTTGCCGAAGTCATCCTTCCCGATGCACCCAAAGAAGGTAGCCACCTTATGCGGTTTCTGGAGCATCCACTAGGGAAAAAAAAAAAAGAAGAAAAAACAGTAAAGAGAAGAGCTCAGTTTACAAATACAAGTCTGTTTGGAGGGTCAAGTTCAGCTAAGGCAGATGGCACGCAAACTGTAGCTTCGCAGCAAACATACTGCCTGTGATATATGAGAGCCGCGAGCTGTCGTAAACAACCCAAAAGCAATCCTGCTGCACACAGAGAGACTATTCTCATCCAAGCACTCCTCCTTCCACCCGGTGTGCTAAAAACAGTCTCATCTCCTTATTTACACAAACCCAATAATTTAAGGCTTCACCCTTCTTCTACAAACACAGACTGTGTGTGAGGCTGTACTCGCTGAACTGCTGTTTTTTTTTTTGTATTTTTTTCTGGTCCCGATCGTGTTGATGTACTCGGTGACTTTTACCTGACTGGGCTGCTCGGATTCTACAGAGCTCAGGTTTAACCTCCAAAGATTTATTGACGTGCAGTACGTGCTGCTGTTTGCGTATTTTATTGCAGCCTCCTGCTTTGTTGCTGACGGAGGGCCCCTTGTGAATGAGATGTTGCTGCTTTTGGAGATGACCTGTATATGTGTGAAATTAATCATTTCATGCCACCAAACCTGCATCTTGTGGCGGGAGAAAGCTGCGTTTTCATCTTTCGTCCTGATGTCCTTTTGTTATTTTACACATCCACCCACCTGCCCTGAAGGGAAATAATTGAAATTTTTGAAAGAATATATGGGGGGCGGGGAAAAGCTAAACTATCCTGGAGAGTATATATTAATGTTTTGGAGTTTATATACATCATATGTTACAATTTTACTCCATTTAGAATTTGATTCATGACATTTTCGAGCAGGTGTTTTGTGTTTTGTGTTTTAAGTCGTTCTATTCTTAAAATTGAAAGACAAGTGGGGTTTGCATATATTTTAAATGTATATTTATTCTAATACCTCATTTTGCTCATAAATTTGGTTATCAAACTCTGTTGTACAGATCTTTACTTACATATCTTACATGACTATTTTAACTGTTACTTTGTTTGATTCTTAGTTGCTAAGCAAGTTGTTTCATGCATGTTAATTTTGTTGCTGTATTTCATCATTTAATTTTTAAAGTTACTGTGCAAATATGTTTTATTTTTATATTGTAATGTCCTTCTTTATTAAATTTGTAAAGCAGGTATTGTTTTACACATTTGTATTGTTTTGTTTTTTCATTTAATTTCCTCTGAAAGTCATTTAATTATATTGTTCTACTTTGCCAATTGCTGCAAGTAAAACAAATACATAATAATATTCTTAAATTATATTTTTCATAACTGCAACATAGTAGACAATGAACAAAGAAACGGAGAGAAAAACATAAATACGTAAAATAGGAAATTATGTTTTTTCTGAAAACTATCTCCTCCTATAAAAAAAACAACAATACGGTGTCATGTTTTGCCCCTGTGTTGCATCAGTAATTTTTTAAAAGCACAGTGCACATGCTTGGAAACTAATAAATCTAAGTGCTGTAGTTTTAAAGATGAAATGTTTACCATTTCAAACTGATTGGATATCAGCGTATTAAAATGACAGAGATTCTTTTGCCTTTTTTTTTTCTATTCATAATGGATTAAATTTTCCCAACAGAGGAAAGGTTTTAATAGTGGGCAAGCAACAGTCTTAACAGTAGCAATGTATACGCTGCTGTTTTAAATGGGTAACTAATCATAAGTAATGTTAGTGTTCCATCGTGCTGTGGGAGTAAATGTTTTAGAGCAAAGGGGGTTGATAACAACTGCCTGGCACACTTTATTATGAAAACTTTGAAAAGTAAATATCATTTTTCTTCCCTGTCACAATTATGAGCTAAGTTGTGAAATCTAAAATATACTGTGGTTTGTGGTTTTAAAGGGTGGTGAAAAACTTTGCAAAGAAATACATGCTGGCCAAAAGCTTGCACAAATGTTAATAAATTCCCAGCAATCACAAATTTTAAATTCTGCTCTGATGGCAGATTATCCCTCTCCTTTCTATGCTCAAGGACGCAGCATTCATGACTTGTTATAAAAAAATAAATAAAAAAAAATCAAGTCTTAATGAGGGAGGCAGTGATTTGCAATTTTGTTCATACTTTTTATGTTTTAGAAAATTATTTTAACTTGAGCAGCGGTCCTAGACCAATGCAGGTTTCCGCTGCATCGACCTGTGGTGTGTTACAGTCAATACTGGTTTCCAGCTCTTTATTCTGCAGGGTGTTCAATGTTAACATAAAGCACAGATCAGTGAGCCTCTAAATTTTCAGCTTCTGAAAATGAAACCGTCTCAGTCACTCCACTGTACAGTGCTTTGTGAAAGTCTTCATGCCCTTCTGGCGTCTCCACATTGCCATGTTACGACCACCAACCTCGGTGTAATTTAAGAGGAGTTAATGAGACGGACCAAAACAGAGCAGCACATAATCGCGAAGTGGAAACACATTGTTTTCAAACTTTTATTTCCAAATAAATATCTGAAAACACTTTAATATCACTAAATAAAATGTAGTGCACAAATTAGCTTAAAAAGTCATCTAAAGAAAAGATCGAGTCCACATGTGTGTTATTTAATCTCAGTATAAATCCAGCTGTTCGAAGGCCTCAGAGGTTTGTAGGACAACATTAGAGAGCAAACGGCATCATTAAAAAAACAAGAAACACAGCAGACAGGTCAGGGAGAAACTTGTGGAGAAGTTTAAATCAGGGTTAGATTATAGAACAATACGCCCCAAATGCCCAGTCTATTGCAATGAATGCAATAAGCAATGGCTCTGCATACTATTGTGGGACTGAATACAAATGCATGCCACACTTGTTAGACTTTTCTATACAAAAAACAAAAAATAATATGCATGTACAATTTACTTGTAATTACTTTGCATTGATCTATTACATAAAATCCTAACAAAACCTTAGAATGTGTAGCTGTAGCATGACAAAATGTGGACAATTAAAAGGTATGGGTACTTTTGCAAAGTACCGAAGTTGTTTTTTGTTGTTGTTTTTTTTGTGTGTGTTAATTAAAGCATGCTACTTTTATGTGGTAATGGCTCAAGACCCTCTTCTGTTTTACAACACAGAATGGAGTCCAGCTTACGTTGACAATAAAATCCCCAAATTATTTGCAGCTTAACACCAGGAGTTTTTACTCCTTTAACACAGAAGTATTTGACCACACACAGTCATTCACAGATTAATCATCCTCTCACTATATTTACTTCGTAAACTCCCACTGCATGCACTTTCAAAGCCCAGTCCTGTCACTGCCCTGCTGCCAAGCGGTCTAATTAACCAAGAAATGCAATGGGAAATTTTTTGGATCATGTTTCAAGCATAAAAAAATATATATATATATATCTGAAAAAACATTGTGGGCATGTATTTATTTGTGTGGGTTTTTTTTTTTTTCAGTTTTGTCATATTTCATGATATCGTATTTTAACTTATTTAATCTATGTGGTGGTTCCCAACTTCCTTCCATAGTAACAACAAAGCTGCAGATGTGTCTCACCGCCCTCCACACAGTTCTGTAACACTATTCTGCCAAGCAGATTGTTTCATGAGACGTAACAAGATGTCTGACCCCGGCCTCCACTGCAATATCTGCCTTCGGATGCAGCACTTTTCAACAAGCCGAATGCAGTCTGTCAAGACCCCACCACTCCTGCTCCCTGTTTCTCAGCACAGGAGCCCCACAAGGCTGCGTCCTGAGTCTCTGTTTTTGTACTCCCTCCGGAGGCAGGAATGTATGTCCACCCAGAATACCACCGGCGTCATTAAATCAACAAATAACACAACTATGGTCAGCCTACGGAGATGACTCAGTGTACAGAGCGGTCTGTACAACCAGACCACCGGCTGATTGCACAGATATTACTTTAAACACTGAGAAAACAAAGGAAATCATCAATGACTCAGGGAAGAGAAAGGTGGCTCAACAATAACTGGAAAAAGACGCAGAGAGGGCGTCACAGTACAACTTCAGAGGAATTCCCTGGAAGGCACAACAACGGCTACACTTCCTGAAAGCTCTCAGTGTGATCAACCAGCCATAAAGTCGTCCTACCACTGATCTACTGACAGAGGCCTGATCAGCCTCATCCTGATGTGACTCAGCAGCAGCTCCACAGCTGACAGAAAGGCCCTGCAGAGAGCGATCAAAACCGCACAAGAAACAATAAAAACCTGCCTGACTTGAACTCATACCACCATCTCTGTGAGTTTCCTCCTGGCATTGGAACCCACTGCGTCCTTGAACATTATGTCACTCAAACAAAAATATTTGCACATTTTTGCTTTTATTTTCAAATCTTTTGGTACTTCAACATGAAAGTGATTCTACTTTATGTCGTGTTCCATTTTCTTTTATGTTGAACTGTAGAATTGGGTGTGTGTGATATTTATGACAATTAAAAAGGATCTGAATCTTGAAGCTGGTGAGAGGCTAAAAACTAGTCAGACAGGGGCTCGTGTTTTCACTCATTTTTGGAGTTTGAAATAATTCAAAGGATAAATGCTTATATCTGTGGAATATACCTGTATAATAGTGGAGACTGATTGTCTATAATTTCACAAGGTTTATTGTTGTTTTCTCAGCTGAACAATGGCCGTGTCAACCAATCAAGCCATCAAACTTTGCATGGTAACAGATGTTGTTCTGATGAGAAAATAGTTACAAACTTAAGGAGTCTCTAGAAAGAAAACATTTTCACCTTGTTTTTGAGAGATATGTCTATGTATGTAAGGTGTTTATGGCACCAGTGGTCTCTATTCGACAGTAGCTTAACAGAAAGAACGACTGGGAGAGAGAGGGAGAGGGAAGGCAAAGAGACCCAACAAAGCGCCAAGAATCAAACTGATGACAACTGCATAACATAACAGGTTCATCCCTCAAAAAATTCCTTCTGTTCATAATGTCCTTTCAGATCACGCTGCAAATCTCTGCAGAAAAACACCCAAATGAAACCACTCATCATCATACTTTAACTACTGGTGTACTTAGGATACTAAATCTGATTGCCGGTACTCGTGAATCTCTGCAAGGCAAATAGCTTTAATCAAATTGTGTCTGATCCAAGTAACATAATGTCACACCAACACAAACAGGTCAAGGATAAGCTTTTAGAGAAGTTGGAAGCAGGGTTAGGTTGTAACACAACAGCCCAAGCTTCAAATCTGGCCTTCAAAGAACAATAGTAAGAAAAAGCCACAAGGCAGGCAGCAGATACAGCAAAAATCTGGGAGAAATTGCTCTGCTTAGAAGAAAATGAAATTGAACCAACATGCAAAATATAATGTGTGAAGAAAAACTAACACTGCTCGTTACCTACACTGTCCCCACAAATGGTGGTGGCAGTATTATGCTGTAGGGATCCTTTTCTTCAACTGGTCAGAGTTGATGGGCAGATAAACAGGCAGAAAACCTGTTAGGAACTGAAAACGAGTTGAGAGTGTGATAAAAGTTCACACTCCAGCAGAACAGCAATAGTTCAAAGCATATTCAAGAATTTAAATGGTCCAGTCAAAGTCCAAACTTGAAAGTAAGAAGGAATATGATTTGAAAACTGATGTTCCCTGAAGCTCCAAAATATTCTGCACGGAGGAATAGGGAAAGTTTTCAGCCTCTATATTACAGTTTCTGGTGTAATTGCACCAAAACATGGCTCTACTATTGACCCAGGGGATGAATATATTAGGCACAACACTTTTCAGACTGTCATTTATAAAACCTTTCAAAAAGCAAGTATCATTTTCCTTCCACTTCCTAATTATGCACCACTTTGCGTTAGTCTAGCACATAAAGTCCCAATACTGAGATTTGTGGTTGTAACGTGACAAGATGTGGAAAAGGTTCAAATGGTGTGAATAACTTCGCAAGGTGCAATAGGTGTGAAAACAGAGTTTATTTATAGGTTGGATATTGCTCACTAACTTCATTCCAGTAATAATAAGCGGTGGTTTTAATAGTCTGGCTGTGATGTTATTTTCCCCTCCGATGTTCCTTTCGGTATCGTTGTCTCTGAGCAGCCTGACCACGTGGCATTTTGAGTCATGATTCAGTCATTCGACCATGTCTCCAACTCTCCACCTGGTTGTAGCACACAAACACACAAACATGTACACATGTGTGCAAATCCAAGCTTGACTCCCCCTAACCTCTTGCTGCAGGCACCTCACACTTATCAAGGTCACTGGCTCGGGTACACGTCAAGTCCAATCTGATTTTCCCTTCGCAGTGATGAGCTCCGAATCCAAGGTTAGGAGCTGCAGGCTGTAAATAATGACAGCGCGGCCCCTCCATTTGCAGGCCTCTCAGGTGGGAATAGAGAGGGCCACTGAGGGCCCTCGGTCCCTCTGTGATGACAGCATGGTGAATCACACCAACCACCGACCTCACAGCCGCCACCCCAGCCCTCCTCTCCACATCTGAACTCTCATACCTCCTCCACCTTCTCTCTCTCACTGACAAGCGGCTGTACTCTCCCTGCCAGCTCTGCTTGTCATTTTACAGGGTCATTAGCAGACACACACACACACACACACACACACACACACACATGCACGCAAACATGCGAATACACAGTGCACCCACGCAGGGAAGTGACTGACACACACACATGCAGAGAAATCCTCTCTTGCATCAAATCTCTCTGCCTTCACATGAAAAAAAAAGACAAGCCACCCCTGCTTTTCACCAGAAGCTGCTCTCCTACTCCAATAAACACAAAGCGGCAATAGATAAGAAGAAAATGTCTTCATTACGAGCGTGTAAAAAGTATCTCACACTTATTTCAGCTCCCCCTCTGCGGCGAACAGGACTGGGGGGAGGCACGAATTCATTTCCATTCCCCGGCACCCTGCAGACAGTCCCCCTCTTCCCACTCCCAGATCATGTGAGATAATACCTCCATTATGACAAAAGCACTATCCGTGGGGTCGTGGAAAGGTCAACCAACCCTGCGCTGGGTATTCATGCTTAGTCACATCCCAATTATATTGCGGTGGCAGAGGCAGAAATTGGCAAATGTACATCAAGGCGCTTCATTACTGAGGGGCCGCTCAGTGAAATTAAGCAGCAGATGAGACAGAGTGAGATTTGCCCCCAGGCGACGTGTTCGAGAGAACGAGAGGAGGACAGGAAGAAAGAGGAGAAACTAAGGGAACAAGGTTTTTTTTTTTTTCCTGAAGGTGCTTCCAGCTTCTATCCCGCACTAGCAGCTCATGTATATTTACTTAACAAGGAAGAACGCTGCTCCCCGGAGATTAATAAACTCCCACGGTACACCACAGCGATATATCTCTAGGTACATTTAGATATAGAGAGGAAACTTAATACAAACAAGAGCAAAAATAATCCCTGAAAAGCAGAGGGTAGGATGCAGCACACGCTTGCTGCAGGCAAAGTGAAGATAAGTATACATTAAAGGCATAGTTCAGGATTTTTCTGAAGTGAGTTTTTGATCAAACTAGAGTGGAATAAGATATTTAAACACCACAATATTTTTCATTAACATGAAATTCACCAAGCGCAGCACTATCTAGTTTATGGCGTTATGTCACTTTGTCTGTTGAAATAAATGTCGGCTTTCAGTTTGAGGGTAAATGCTTCAAGCTTGACACTCTGGGAAGTGAATCTTGAGTTGGCTAAATCATTGGCAAATGTGTTAACATTTAGTCGTTAGACAGTAATCTAGGTTCACTGAAGGAAAAAGAAACATTGATGGACAACGTTGCAGTTTGTAAATACTGCAAAAATACAACAGCTGGCTAAATGTTAGCCGCTAACACCAATAACATACCATCTCATTATGAGCTGGATGCATCATTACACCTCCAGTTAAAAGATCATATGCAGTTAATATCTTACCTGCCTCTCGAGGCCTTCATTTAATATAAATCCAGATTAGCTGCACCCACAGGCTGAAGCTAACGACTTGTGCTAACATGGTTTTATAAACCATTAAAATGTTATGTTTTTATTGGATGATTAATTAAATTGAAGATGTGGTCATTTTTATGATTATTTCTATTTACACGTAAGGAGAGATACAGTGACTTTACAAAGCATTCATCTCTTGGGTGTCTTACCCTTTTCTTGCTTTTATAAATCTATCATGATCGACAAAATGTGGTTTTCTGACTAAAATAAAACAGAAAATCTTTAATAAAAAAAATAAGAACTGATTTCTACTCAATTAAATAAACATGCAACATAAAATAAGTCAATGTCTCGCAGACACTGCAGACTCTGTGCTGTGTTTGCAGTCACAGCACAGAGTGTGTGCGACTGGGTCAGAATCAGGGTTGCACTTATAAATACAAAACTGTTACTGATGCATAATAAGAACCAGAATTTGTCTCACAACCAGTTAGTTTTAGTCAGGCTCTCCCTGTTCATCATTTGCAGGATTATTTGTCCGGTTGTGTCTTTGTTAATGTCAAGGTAATATATGAATGACGTCAAGCTTCTCTCAGTGAGTCATCTCACTTTAAAGTCCTGTATGCTTTATGTCTAAGCTATTTATGGTTCAAATGCAAAAAATATCAACAAACACAATCAAGATAGATCCTTCACACATTTTAAATATGAAAGAAATGAAGATCACAGCTGTGAAGGTTATGTTTCCTAGACAAACAAAATGCAGTCTTTAATCATTTAAAATCTTAAAGTGTTTTAAGACCTTAGGGTGACTTTAATTCTGTTTCTGAATGTAGCTGCTCAGCAAAATCACCATTTATGTTTCTAGAACTTCCAGCCTGATTCATTAACTTCTCTTGCTTTAAGAGTCAATAAAAGAAAACAAAAATATCTTTAAAGTTTGTTACAGTATGAAGTTAGACCTTAAAATACTTACTGATTATAAACCGATCCGTCATGTTTGGTGGACTGCACATTTGCCGTTACATTTTGCTCGCCTTAGAATTGCCTAAATGCCGCCAACTCTCAAATTCTCCACAAAAAGCTTGCCTGCAGGCCAACAGATAGCTATTAATTATGACATCTCATGGTTGCAAGGGGCCCCTCTTGGGGACCTGACCCAGACCTGCACTTCAACATCCAGCAGCTGCCACTCTTCACTTGCGGAGGCAGCCGCTTTCACGTGGTGGCTTCCAGGAGGGCAATTACACAGCCCAGATGAGATGAGGCAGCTGAATGTTTGGGACTTGAGTGCTCAGACTGCCATTAGCACTATAAGCTATTACATTCCCTCCTCTCCTTTTCTACTCCTCTCCCTGCTCACTAGCTTCTGTATATTGATGATGTGGTAATGGGACCTCTAGTTAGATATTCCCCCTGTAAAAACAATGTCTTGTTTCTAGTCTCTCCCTGAGGGGTCAATGAATTCTCCCGGAGTCGCTGGGAATCATTTCTGCTCTATTAATGATGCAATCGCAATGCAATTCAGATCTACTGAAGACACAGCCACAGTGGGCTCCTTGCAGGGTAGCTGACAGATGATGCCTGGTGTTATCCTGCAGCTCGAAAAACAAAGCAGCACATCTGCACATCACAGAGAAGCTGGCTGGCCGTCACTCTTTATCAACTCTTCACAAGGCTCAGTTCATCCACACATACAGGTACAGCTCCAAAAATTTGAATACTGTGAAAAAGTCCAGTGTTTTTTGTCACTCAATCCAAAAAGTGAAACTCATATTATAGATCTCCAACATGCACTGAGTGAAGCTTTTATTTCTTTTTATTTTGATTATTATTAGACCCGAGCAGCAAAGCGCTGCGAAGGCCTATTGTTATTCCTTATATTTGTAAAAGGGGTAAAAGATAAATACTGAAAACTTTTGGTGTCACATCTTTATCAGCTAAAACACCTGAAAATTATTTTAATACTAGATGAGAACAAGAATCGTTTAAACTGAAATGTTAGGGTTGTGAAAAGTATTTTCCTTTCCATGCAAACAGTACTTGGTTAGGCAACCTTCTGCATTAATTATTGCAGTATATTCTGCAGTGATTAATGGTCTGGTTGTTTACTCCCTGATCTCAGGTTCCTTCATCTAAACCCAAACTTCCATTTATTTGTTCATCCTGGGTATAAACAGAGGAACTATTAATGATGAGTGAGGAGAAATCCATTCTCCCTTTACGTGCTCGCAGTATCCTTGTTTCTGTATCAAATAAAGTTTTTCTTGTCATCCAGAATGACAGGAGACAAGACGGCGTCATCGAGGATCTCATCCTGCATATATGGTGTCTTCCTGGCTCAAAAGATTTTCTGCTTGGGAAAAGTGCATTTAAAATGACTCATCTGATTTGAAAAAGATGAAAAATGGTCAATTGTGAATTATTTATTTCATACTTTCAAGATTTTTAGGTCTCTGGCTCTAATACATGATGTCATGTGCACTTTAAGTTTCTATTCTTCCCAGCTTGCACTTCTTCAGCTGGTTTCACCCAGACAATGGCCATTTCTAATGATGGTCACATTAATTATAGGCTTATCAACCTTCGCTAAAATTCAAGAGGGCTATTAATGGCTACAAGGAGAGAGGGTAAGGGTGCTTTATGTCGAGTTCGGCTCCTCTTTTAGATTCAGTTGTTAGTAGCTGAAATGAGTGTTTCTCTTGACTGTGCAGTTAAAACAACCAGCAAACATCTGCCCATCAGGGCCTGTCATCGCAGGCACTTTTATATAAAACACTGCTGGAGCACTGCGAGTGCTGACATTGATGAGATCTGGCAGCTTCCATTAAATCACTCTTTCCTGTAAAGTGGCTTCCATCAAACCAACCCGGCTGAGATTTTTCACTCAATCAGGTACCACACAAGCTACCACCTCCCCTCACCTGCTCCTCAACTCCTCCATGTCCTCTCAGGAGCTGGAGTCTTCTGGTCAATAACTCCAATCAGTTCAATTTCATGCACAGTTAGTCATGTTAGGGTTCTAGGGCACCACTCGCATCATGGTTGCAGATGTTGTTGTTGCTTGTATTTAGTTTTCCCCCGCTATCCCCAGAGAGATGATAAGTGGGACGAGATCCTGCACTGTGTAAAAATGGAGACTAGCCAAGGCTAGCATGGTTGTTTTAACTGTGCCTCGACACAGCAGGCTCTTTGCCAAACCATTAAAAGTCGCCGTGCTCTGCTCCGGTGACACAGCTAAAAGAATAGAAAGTGGGTGAAAGGGAGAGCTGTAAATGATCAACAAGGATAATGAGCTGATTATCAGTCAAAGGCATGGATAAGCTCTCTCTCTCTCTTCAGCAATTTCCCCTTTCAGATCAGTCAACCAGACCCTTAGGTCTGCAATCAACACTCAAAGAGAGAACGTGATGGAAGACCAGCCCAATTTCAGCTTCAAACATCCAGATCCTGGTGGTCTTCTGTTGAGAGCCTTTGCTCCGTCCCTTTCCTACACACCAGAATGGTGGGGAGGCTTGTGTACCACTGCTCAGTTCTTTGGTAATGGGTGTTTCACAGTTGTCATACGGCTTCAAGCTCTGGCTGCGAGACAACTTAAAGCTGACTGATAGTCAACTGATGCAATCTGTGCAAGAATTTCCATTTCTACTCTCGCACATTTCCTATTATTTTGGCACTGCTGGTGCGGCATCAGAAGTATAAGAGGAGAGACTGAGCACATAAAAAAATCTAATTAATTAGGAGAGTCATTTTTTTAAAATGGTAATTCAATATGAGCTACGGGAGTAACAAGATTTTGTATTAAAATTTGACTTTTAAATCATCTGTGTGGCAGAATTTTTAGTGTTTGATAAAAAATAAAAAAACAAAACAAAGAAAAAAATCCAGAATTAGACCAGAATTACAAAATATTAATGATTTGGGAACATTGTGAGAACACTTAACCAATAGTACCTAGCAACACTTTGAATGGCATTTTTTTTTTTTTCCTGACAGTAATGAAGGTCTATTTCACAGTTTATTAATGAGTCTGGACTGCATTTAATTGACAAGAGTGACAGACGAGATAAAAATGGTTTGTAAGCGCCGTAAAATAGCGGGAACTGGTTTCAAGCTGTCAGTCAGTTCTGTATCGTGGGCAAATAAGTGTATTACCTGAAAATCACGGCAATTACTTTAAACTGACAGTCAGTTGTTTGTTAAAGGCCCTGCATACAAATAGTGGAAAGGAGTTCATCCATAAGGCGGCTAAGTTTAGCAGTAGAGTGGCTGTATGCTCCTTCTGCTCTAGGAAACAGGCCTGATGCGACACACAATAGCTACAGTCTGGGAGCGCTTTGAATTCAAACCGAATGGCCTTGGTGACACACCTCTGCACACCCGTATGTAATGCGGAAGCAACAAAACAACAAAACATGCATCTGCACCTAAAACTTAATCATCAGATGTAGTTTTCAAAATGCAAAATGGCACAGTGGCCTTTTTGCCTAATCGCTGAGGAGAAGCTGCCCTTTAATCTAATTGAAAAGCCATAATTTCAAGAAATGTTGCAAACATTTGACATCCTATACACAGTAGTTAGTTTACACTTTGTTTTTCTCACAAAAAAACAAAGTTTCCTGTTTTTCCTGTCAGGAGTCTAATGATTTATGTATTTTGAAGGGCAAGTTTGTTTACAAAGACTTCATAATCCATTTTATTTGTTTTTGGTTTGCTTAATTATTTGGATATTTTAAATGTCTTACTGATCTTTGAGAGTGGTTACTTGCATTGCCTTGCCATTTTTAACTATTAGTCTTCACTGGTCTCAAAATGACAATGTTCTCGTTTATCACAATAATTATGGGACAATTTATCGCCCAGCAAAATTTGTTACTGTGACAAATCTACTGGGATCGCAGTGGGATTCTCCCAGACTGAGATGGAGAATGTCACTGAGAGAAGAGGAATGTCTGTGGTTGTATCTTCAACCTGCTGGCTCTTCGACCCGAGCGTGGTCAAGGCTCAGCTATTAAAAGACCTTTGTACTCATCACTCCTTTCAAGGCCACGCTATTATAAAACAAACCTTGGCAACAAGCTGCAAAGTGTAATGTCTGTTGGTAAAATAAACAACTTGCTGAGGCAGATAACCTGGTCCATTAACCTCTACCATCACTGTATCAGACATCTAACTTTATAAAATAACACAAAATAACTAATATTTTGCACAACCAGCATATTTCCTTTAGCATTACTATGAAATGTAGCTGGTGTTTTTATAGTTCAGACTGTACACTCACCAGCATTCCCTGACTCTCAATCTGTGCACCAAAATAAAATAAAACAATATAAATTACTAGACTGCATCGTTATTGTTGCAATATTCATCAATAACAATATGCAAATCTTTTTCAAAACTTTATTGCACAATTTGAATCTTAGCGCATGTTTCACTTTTAACTCCAGGATTTCTAGTGGGGAGCCTTCCTAAATAAACAAAAGCAGCACAAGGTAGAGCCTTTTTCTCTTCCTGGGAGTGATTCAAGCACACTTTTAAGATTCCCTCAGAGCATCATCAAGTACAGGTTTTACTTTTGTACACAGAAAGAACGAGCGGCATTTTAAACCAGCCTTTCACTTATTGTGACTGTGAAGTCAGAAGGTGACAACAGGGATCATGTTCACTCCTACATGTTTTCCCAATACAGATGTCACTTAAAAACACAATAAAATCACTCTGACACATGACAACAAGGTCCAATGAAGGTGTAACAATCAAACCAATAAAAAAAAAAAAGGCTCCGAGTAAGTTTAACTACTTCTGAGAAAAGGAAAGGATAAAGACTTTGGGAGAGAAAGGTCAAGGTATTTCTGCTTGAAGACCTTCATGAAAAGATGCAACAGCTACATTGGTATTCAAAGTAATCATGCGCTTATATTGCAAGGATCAGTCATTGTTGCTGCTGATTTCAAACAGAAATGCGAGGATTTGCTAATTTACTTCACTCAGTTTGACCCAATGCAGCAACTGGTTTCTATCGGAACAAAAAGACAGTGAGTAAATATTTATCCATCTTAATAAAACCATTACAGTCACGTCGGTTAGACTGTCATAAGTCATGGCAATGCTTCCGCATTGCATTTTTTAAGCTGTAATTCTGTGCAAATAAAAATCAATTAACATGAACTACCAAGATGTACATATACAAGAGGCCAAAACAAGATTACATAATTAATCTGAACAGTGGAACATCAATGCTAATGCCCACCCACGAAAGAATCCAACTCATTTAAATCTTTGCAAAGAGTCAAAGGATGACTGATCTACTTTTAGCTTTTATTTTGTTCTTTTGGAAAAAGATGTAGCGGTTTTGTTCAAAGTGGAGGCAGTAATTAGGGGCTTGGAATAAAGAATCTATTTGCTCGTTTCTCATCTCTTTACTTAATTGATCCCTCTGTATCACTAGAAGTGTTTATTTTTGGTAATTCAGGAAGATTTCAAATGTGATTGTTCTCCAAAACCTTTGTGCCTTGTTTCTGCAAGATAGTTTCCATTATGTGTAAGGTGTGTAAGTTGTATTTGGCGTTTTGAGCCATTAAAAATAGGTACTTATAAGCATTTTCAGAGGAGATCCTAAGAATTTGCAGCCTGATGAGGTCCCTAACCCCCACGAAAACTCAGGATCTACTCTACTACATTCTCCCTCCCTAAAATTCAAATCCAATACAACTGTTCAAACTCAGTGTGGAAATTAAAGCAGCACAACGCACTTGCCATGACCCGGAGGTATGCTAAGCAGCCAATTACATACTAGTTACTTGAGTAGATTAACAATTAACAAGCTATTATCAGTTGTTGTAGAAAGAGCAGAACGGCAAAAAAAAAGTACAATACTTAATCCGAAACAAAAGCCAGTTAGAGCTATACTAAATTTAGCGTTTTATTCTACTTTCTTGCTCTATATTGAAGTAGAAAAATTGTACTGATTCAATCGTTTTTTATTGCAAACTGTTTAACAGCATCAATTACTGTAGATAACAGTGACAGTTTAATGCAACACACTTTTATTGTCACAGCTATACAGGGAAAATGTGATATTAGTCCATGCCTACGAAACACCACCAAAAGCTTCACTTTTTAATAAAGATGTTGGCTAACCAGGTGGTGGAGAGTTAACAGGTTCGGAGAACAAACTTTACCAAAATTACTAACGGCCAGAAATGTTTTGCTTGCGATGTTAAATGTGACAAGAATGTCCCTTAAAGTATCTGCCTTGCTAGAAGAGTGACTGAAGGCCTCAAATATTATATGAACCTTTCAACACTTCTACACTACACAGACACGCATATACACACACGCACACACACAAACACCTTTAACACATTTTGATGCAGCATCTTCGCACTGCATAGGAATCAGGGATGTGTCGCTGTCTCCAGGCTCCAGGTTTATCTAAAAAGGAAACACCTGATTTATTTATTTTTTTTCCTGTCTGGCTCCTCTCATTCCTCGACTCCCTTGTTAAACATGCAACCTTGATTTTGTTTCTGTAGCCCGGAAGGGGTGAATTATTTGCACGATAAACAAGGTGATGTTGTTTCAGAGTCAGTGAGAGCCAAAATCCTCCCCTTCATCCCCCCAATGCAGCAACAGAGAGGCAGATGGGTTTACCTGGCAGGCATTAGGGGCTGAGCTTGGATGCAAAAGCCAAGCAACAGCAGCATCACAATGGCAACCTGCGTGGTGATATTTATCTGAATTGGAAGGGGTGAGGAGGAATAATATCCCTCCACAACAGATTCATGGGCTGGGAGTCCCAAACTGCCAGGTTGCCCTCTTTATCTGCAGAGACAATTGTGGCTATAAAAGCACAGGAGCTGATTTGTAGGGAGTGAGCATGCATAAAAGTGGGGATGGAGGTGTTATTAAGTGATCAGAAAATGGTATTTATGTTTGCAGGGGATGGCTGCCAGACAAGGTTCTGGCAGAGGAAGATGATGAGGAGACCTGTGCAGCTAAAGCCTCTAATCCTTTCTGTGGTCAGTGGGCTCCAGCTGTTTGGATTGCAGCTGCGCTTGGCCTCTGCACAGGTGAATCTGTTCAGGACCCCCCACCACTTCCACAAACTCCCCTGTACACAGTATGGTGGATTTGCACGGTGCTTTGATCTCGTAGAGGTGGCAGCAAGCGAGTGTGATCCATGTTTCAGAGTTGTTGTTTTTTTTTGGAGTTTTTTTTTTTAACATACGCTAAATGGCAGCCTCCGTCTAGGGCTTAGCACAGGTCAGGCCTGGCTAAATTTGATGTGGCAGTGCAGAAAATTCACTTCAGAGCTGCACTGCCAGAGGAAAGCGGGTTTTAACGAGTGCTGCAATTGTGTTTCGGAACAGAATTTATTTGCAAGCTGATGAGAAAGATATCTGTACAAAAACAAAGTAACTCAGAGATAACCAGTCGCCAACACCCAATAGGTTAATTATAGAATCCAACACAAAACATTCGTAAGTTTTTCACTCGAGTGAAAGTCAAGTGTTGAATATTTGAAATCAAAATCCAAGTCAAACATTTTCATCAAGTCCCACTCAAATATCTCCAAGTTCAATCTCATGTTTTTGAAGGATAAGCCCAAGTAAAAACTTTTATTCTCAAGCCGTTAAGGGACAAGTTATCGCTCAACTCTCTTTGTAGAATATTGTTTCATTTTGTTTCCTTTTTTGTAAAGTTGCAAATGTACCAAAAGAAATCAAATCAAATCAAACCCTTAGCCACGTCTAAAGTCTTTTATTTAAACCAGCTGAAGTCAAGGCTTCAGACTTTTACATCAAATTCAAGTCAGTTCTCAAGTTTTTGAGGACAAAGACTTCGCCATGTCTCAAGTACTTCAGCCTCAGTCCCAAATCTTTAAGATGAAAGTTTTAGCCATGTCAATATTGTTTCATCTCAAACCAAAATCAAATCTCAGGTCTTTGAAAGAAAAGGTCAAGCTTCGATCCTTTCATCTAAATCAAAGAAAGGTTTCATGGATGGCGAATGTAAGTCAAGTCTCAAACCTTTCAGCAACAAGTCCAAGTCAAGAATAGTACCGAGCCATTTCATCCAATTTTAAGCTTCATATCTCTGAAGTCCAAGACAATTTTTTCAGGGGAGCATTCCCAGGTCAAGTCTGAAGCCTTCTTGGAGCACGTCTAAAACTTTTCACCACTTGTTTCCAGTTTCAAGAATTTGAGTAAGTCCAAGCTACACATCAACTCTTTCCATGATAATCCTCAATGTTTACAGAGTTAAAACAGGCCAGGGTATTTTAGTACCTATTCCATGGCCATATTCTGTGTGCGCAGATTCGAGTAATGGCACCACAAAGCTCCCTTGATTCTTGGAAAAGATTCCTCAAATTGAAAATGTGCCTACAGTCTAGTTTAGTGAAGTGGGTTTCAATGTATGAGAAGCCTAAACAGTCATAACTTCACCTCTTGGTGATCCTGGTACATCACTTAGAGAAGACGCTGGTGTTTTTAAGGAAATCAGGCTTGAAATTAAGCTGACGCAATGCATTCATCAGAAGTGACCAGACTAAACATCTGTCCTGTCAGCCTGACCTCTGCGCCAATGTGCACATCTCAAACAAAGTGTTTCGCATTTAACACACCACTTTCCTTTGACAGGGACACAATGAGCGGATGTGAGTCGTCCTTTGACACAAATACAAAAAAAAAAAAAAATACATCATGTACCGTAGTGAGATCCCTCTTATCATATTACTCATGCCTTTGTGTTCTTTTCTGCAGACGCAGAGGTTTCTCTTCATGTTTCCAGCTGGAAATATCCGTGATGAGCTTCTCCGCTTACTAAGCTCACTGGTGCAGAGGCAGTTTGTGTGCAGATTCTGTGGCCGGCTGGCTGCACAGGTAAGCAGAAAATAGCTCTTAGCTTGGGCCTGACCTTGACAAGGATGCCATTCAATCAGTGAGCTCGCCTCTGCAACGACCCTATCATTGCACTAATAGACTGGATCTTCCTCTCTGCCTAGATCATAGAAAAAATCATGGATGGCTTCCTCCTGCTTGACAAGTTAAAGGGGCAATTTATTCAAGAAATTAAACAAGGAAAATAAGCCATGATGGAAAAAATACTAGCGCTGCTGCTGCTGCTGGGTGGGTATAGATTAAACCCAAGTAACAGTCTGCACACCTAATTTAATTTTCACTTTATAGACATACAGAAATGGATGATGGTAATCGAAAAAAACAGTTAAAATGCAAGACTGGATATCAGAGATGAGGTGTGTGCGCTGCACGTTCCAATCTCGCAGCAGAAGGCAGACGCAGTATCAAGGACTGGAGTTTGAAAACAGCTACCTACTTTGAACTTGAAGATTGTGCGATCAAACTTCGCATTATCAATTCATACTTTAAACAAGTCATGTTATTTTGGTGAAGGCTTACACAGGGAGGGAGAGAACAAGCTGGAGGCATCATAACTACTGGCTGAAGCACTGCTTCGTGACAAACAACAGAGAAAAACTTGGGATTTATTGCTCTGATAACCTTCCAGATCCCTCCGACTGGTGCTGCACGCCAGACAACTCCAACAGAATTATGCATCATTAATCCTCATGAACGCTGCCAGAGATAAATAACGCTCTGTGTCCCTAGGAAAAATAAGGCAGTTATTACCAAACCATAAAGAAGATATTTGTATCATCGCTGCCAGCAGATAATAATGCAAAGATACGAGTTTTCAGCAACTCAGAAGTGCAGTAAAAGTGCCAGAAAACAGAGCATTTGTGCTATTGTCAATGTGCTATTGGGGAGAAAGCTCGAGAAAGCACTCAAGCTGTGCAGTTGAAACATTTTCATGTGTTTGCTCTTCTGCTTGCAATACTTAGAAGACTGTATAAGGTAAATAACAACAAAGTCAATAATGGCTTAGCTTCTTATGAAAATAATTGAGATAATAAATAAGATTAGAACAAAAAGTGCATCTAAAATCCTTTTTATAAAACAGCTGTGGCAAGAAAGGTTAGAAAAACAGTTGAAAATGCCGTGTCTATATTTTATCAAGTACAACAAAGACTAAATATCTCATGAGAGGATGAGAAATGATACATAGACTCACTAACCTGCTGCCATGCGATTGGTTGTCTCCCTATCACTGTTAATCATTGATCATATACCTTATAAGTTGGTTGATGAGTCCTATTATATTATTACCACCCAACCCTTCTCTAGAGGCCTACAGAGAGTTCCTCAAGGGAGACTGTCTTAAGTTTCTAGATGAACCAAACTGTAATGGTCAGCTTCTCCACTGTGGTAAAGATCGGTTCCGATGTTCCCTGGACTCCTGCAATGCGGCAGTCAACAGATGGAAAGTTCGCAGCCTGGTGACACAGAGGTGACTGTTGTGTAAAGCAGACGTCGGCTTAAAAGAAACTAAATTTGGAAGATTCTGTTTCATGGAGGATCTGGAAATATAAACACGGCTTTCAAGCTTCAAATGGGAACTCTTCAACCTTTTGTTAGAGTCCTGACCTACTTATTTATTAGCCTGATCACATTGTTCCACAATGGGATTTCAGTGAAGAAACAAAACCCAGAAATCGTTAAAGTGCCTTAAACTGTGTGCAGTAATGTCTAGGCCAGCGCTGTCCAAATGTTCTGGTATGGAGGCCAAAAATATCAAGTTTAAAGTACTCCAGGGGCCGCAGAATGTTTTGTATTTTTATTCTTTTTATTATAATTGGAAAAAATATTTTATTTTTACCTTCTCAACTAAAAACTAAGCTCAGTATTTTAATAAAATGAGCAATTTAGATAGACAAGGGGTCTGTAAATCACTGTAGATTTAAATCTTAAAAAGAGTCTTGGAGGTTTTCCCACATAAGAAAATCCCAATAAATTAAATTCAAAGAAAGAACCTGGATAAATGCTTGTGTGGCATCTTATGTTTTCAATGGTAAAATGCTCAAACTAAATGCTAAAAATTGTTTTCGGTAGACTGGTCATCAATGAAATTTTCACCCTAACACGCTGCAAAAACACAAAATCTTACAAAGTATTTTTGGTCTAGTTTCAAGAGCACTGTTAAAGTGTTAAACTGTTAAAAGTCTCCAACTCAACTGGGGAGACTTTTAAGGCAATCTTTTGTAACCTAAGTAGTAGCTATGTGCTCCTCGCCAGCACAAAGCTGAGCATGTTTCCCGTGCAGGTTGCTCCTCGTCATTGATCCTGTTTCTGGTGTTCATGCATAGGATCTCAAGGTCTAATCGTGGAGTGGAAGGCGTCTGATTTGAAAAGCTGCAGTTTTCTCCATATGACGTAGTTCTGTTGGCATCTTCATGCCAGGGCCCTTCAGGGTGTAGTGGAGCAGGTCAGAACTGAGTGACGTAACAACTGTGATAATAATCAGCTCCCATAAGTCTGAGAACAAGGTGGTTCTCAACAGGAAAACAGTGGATGGCTCCATCCAGGTTGGGGATGAGTCTGTGCCTGAAGTGAAAGAGCTGAACTGACTTGGTGAATGAATGCAGGAACATGATGAAACGTGACACATCAACAATTTGGTTTTCATTGATTCTCAAAACTGTTTTCAGATTCTTCGTTCATACAGGATTTTTATTGCTCACCGTTATTTACTTCAGTACATAAAGCGTCTAGTGGCTTCAGGTGGCGACGAGTCTGGACTGAAAAGACCCGCTTGGTAAACAGGTTGTTTTGAAACGGACTCATGCCGCTGTAACGCATACCATCAGATCTAGAGCGCTGAATATGTTTTAACACGCGTTAGTTTAATGACAACACAAACTGATTTTCAGAGGTGTTCCCGAAAACAGGCTGCATTTTCCATTACAGTCAGTCACACCCAGTCAAATTTGATTGTAGCCTTATTACCTTATTTTCAGACGATCACATGTTTCTGAATCATGTAGAAGACAAAGACGCAACTGAAAAATTAAAATGACACTTTTCAGTTACTTTTAGGGGGAAAAAAAAAATTACGGACACATCCTGCTTGAGCTTTTAAAGGACTTAATATGTCACTAAACAATGTAATTAAACAGTAACGTCTTAGTCGTCTTTTGATTTCTATTATTCATTCTATCAGCTTCTGTAAATGTTGATTACAAATTCTACATTAGATTGTTAGTTGGTTTTGCTTTATGCTGCAGCTTGGACTCAGATCTACGACTGAAATCACCCAGTGAGTTCCAGTCGCAACATGAAAAGCAGAGGGATTCCTAATGAGGTGTGCTCAGAGATTAGACCAAGTATAGTTAGAAAAATATTTCAATAATAATATATTTCTCCTCATTTTATGATATGTCCACTAACAGAGAGAGTGCCATGCTTTGATTGTGTGTCACTTAATGGGATAAAAAAATATTAAAAGTGCAAAGTGAAAAGAAAGGTTTTTCTTACTAGAAAATTACTTCTCAGAAATGTTTTTGCACATTTTCCAATCTCCAGATTTTGCAAAGATTTGATCTGCCAGTGGTTATTTCGGCAGACTCAGATTGCTCTTTAAGTACTATAATTCTCAACATTCAGGATCTTTGTGTTTAGTCTTTCCACAGGAAAAATGAGAGCCTTGACAGACCAGTCAAGTCACCGAGACACATAAGAGAAAGAAAAGCTAATGAGTGGCTAACATGCAGCTCATTAGCTGCATGTTAGCCACTCCTGCCCCAGTCAATGCCCTCCCCACATTACAAACGCTTCTGATTGCACTGCTTGTGAGCATCCTGCTTATGTGACTGACAATTAAAACATTTAAAAAGAAAAGACGCTTCCTTTTCCCCTATGTGTTTTGCCATCTTTGTGTATTTTGACTTTGTTTTCCTCATTTCCAATCGAACATGGAATTAGGTGTACATGAATATAACTCCTCACTTTTTATATCTTTCACTTTTCCCCACATTGAGTGGTTCATTTCCCCCAGTCTGCTAATTTCTCAACGCTCAGACTTGAATCCAGTCCAATGAACACAGTAATACTATATCCCCTACAGGTGTAAATTCTTGGTGGTTAAGCACTGCAAAGAGAAACTGGAAGGAACTGTTTGATACAGAGATGTTTCTAGCACCAGATGCTGTGGGGCCCTCTCTTGTGAGAATTCGGGCGAAGATTACTTACTTTCCTATCGAGAACTGGAACATAAATTCAAACCCTGCTATAAATCAAATATAAATTTTCAGCTCCCCTCACTTTCCTGAGAACGGCTGCAATAACAATGTCATCCGACACTGCCTGGTTACCATTAATGCTCTGGATTCTATCCATGCTAATAATTTGGCTCCATATTCTGAGCGTTTTACAAAGCCGCAGCAAAAGAGGGGAAATATTACTGACCTATTTAATGCTTTGCAGACCGAGCGAAGAAACACAGCTCTGTAACAGATGCTCTTTACATATACAGTACTTCTAAACTCTCAAAATGGATTATCTGTACCAGAAATAACACCCTGCACCCCAATAACTTTAACAGAACAAAACTTAGACAGTTCAAAAGCAAAGTTTCTGAGCCAGAAAGAAGGATAATTAATTTAACCCAAATCTAACCTGAGTGAAAAATGGTGCACCATTTTATTTAGATATTGATCTATCTGCCAACCAGGGTGAGCTTCTGCCAAAAACTGAATTTGATCTGATTCGCTCTATTTTCTCCTTAAAAATCACAGTCCCATAATAATCTAAACCAAGTGTTGAGCCAAGACTGACTCACATAAGTCCAATCCCATAAAACATATTTACTGGAAAACCCACATATCACAGAGAGGGCAGGTTTTCTAACCCAAATAAATAGTTCCACTATGGAAATCCAGTTCATACATTAGTTTCACACAGTTTAGACTGATTTTTTTTTTTTTTATTCCAGTAAAGCCATAACCCTGAGAAGAAAGTCGATCTAGGGAGAGCACCCATTATGGCTAAAGCAGACCTCTCCTTTTAAGCTAACTGTAAACCAGTTACAGTGCAGTTTCTGCAACCTTTCTCCAAGTTACCTTTGGTGAAGGAAAGTCAAAAAGTTAAAATGCAGAACTGTGTTCCTATAAATGCTCATTTAAATAAAACCCATGGAGGAAGAACATGGTTGTTGTTTTTTTTTTTAGGATAAAAAGGATCAGGGTTGAAGCAAAACAAATAAAAGAAAAGGCAAAAGGACTCGAAGTTTATTACTGTGCCGTGCAAACCCCTGGAACTTTTTTCGCATTTTATCAGGTTACAACCACAAACCTCACGATGTTTTATTAAGGTTTTATGTGATAGACCAACACAAAGTAGCGCATAATTGCAATCTGGAAGGAAAATTATTCATGGTTAACATAGAGTTCTGCCATCAGCCTTTTGGCTTCTTCTCGGTTTAGGTGGACGGCCATGTCTTGATAGGTTTGCACATTATTCTATTTCTGGATGATGAATTAACCAGTTCTTCATTAGATGTTCCAAGCTTGGGGTATTGTTTTATGACCTTGCTTTAAGCCTCACCACAGCTTTCTCTCTGACAAGTCTGCTGTGTCCCTTGGACTCCATGATGCTGTTAGTGTTCTCCAACAAACCTCTGAGGCCTTCACGGACAGCTGCACTCTGAGGTTAAACTAGACACATATGGACTCCATTTAATGACTAAGTCACTTCTTAAGGTGATGGGTTGCACTTCATTTTATTCAGGGGATAAGAGTTAAGGGATTAATAGAAAAGTACACTACGTTTTTCAGGCCTTTCCTGGAAAAGAAAAGCTTATAACTCTCTTTACAACATTGTGCTGCTTTGTGGTGTACCATTTTAAGACCTCCAATGAAAAACATTTGTTTGTTGTTGACAAATTCTGAAAGATTTCATAGAGTATGAATACTTTTTATAACCACGGCGAACAGCTCATAAATTCTGAGCAAAACTTGAGTTTGAAATATCCAAACCATCCCTTAAAATTCAAGATTTCTCTTTCTCAAAGTGGGTAAAAAGGAATTGCTGGGGAGGTTTTTCGCCCCCCAAAAGTCGTAGTCAAACAGTAATATAAACGGCATTTGTGTATTGAATTTTTACAACGGCAGGGTGATTTTAGTCTGACTCCAAATTAAACAACAGAGGCTGTACTGAGTGGTGGAGTGAGTCACTGAAGGGTTTATGAGACAACAAAGAAGTCAAAACACAGGCGCAAGGGAAAAAGTTTCGCAAGACATGCGATACTTTCTCAGATTAAAAAAAAAATAAGGCAGGCACTAACCAGCTGTGAACAAAACAATCGGTCATATCAAACCAACACAACTCATTATTTGTCTATAAAACAATGGATTTCAGCGTGACACAAGGATGACAGCCGGGAGGCAAAAAGTAAATCCCCCCAAGATCAAACAGTAGTCCCAGTTTATCTGCTAATCCGAGTCGGATCTGATGACAGTTGGTAAAACTTCTAAACATAACATGGTCAGTGCGAAGTCGGGCGTTGGCAGAGACTCGGCTTTCCATTTCCACAACACGAAATCTATGAACCAGACATATCTCCAGTAATTCTGGTTCTCTGAGTGCTGACGAACATCTGCAGGGTCAAGTTCAATAAAAATTCCCCTCTTCTGCTCCCCTTTGTCATTTCCTAAGAGGCTTATTTATTTATTGTTTTAATTATTAAAATTTCTGACTTTACTTTACATGGAATAAGCAACCAAAGATTGTTGTTTTCTCCAATAAATCGCTGCCCAGAGATTAAACGTTGCACATTGGCCCTTTATCAGTCATGCATACTGCAGAAATCTATGAGACATTTACTCAGGACTCAGACCATGGAGGCTCGTTTATGTCAATCAAGCTGTGGTGGAGACTTATTACAGCACATGAGTGCAATATGTCAGCGGATTTCTTTATTTTCCGTGGTATATATATAAGTAAAAATGAAACATAAAAAAAGTCTTTTAGCTTCTAAACAAGAAATCTTTATAGAAGCATGTCATTTCTCAGAAGCATGGTTGTTGTACAGAAGGATTGTGGAGTGTCTGATTTATTGCTGTCTGTTCACACAGAACATTAAACACAAGGCAATTGGCAGCTTGAGATGTATGATTTCCCACAGGAGGCAAACATTTCCTGGATCATACAGATGATTTTTAAATGCAAAGTAATCATTGTATAGTTTTTTCTCTTGTAAATTCTTATGCACGTTTCTCCAAAATCTAAAACTACCTTAGAAGAGGGGAACCTGGTGTTTGGAATCCATAAGACTGCAGGGAGTACCAACATTAAGGATTTGTAGCAGCAAACCTGGGAAGTGACCATTTAGCATCCACAGGCTAAATGTGCTACATTGAACTCCTAAAGCAGAAATACATCCTGCAGTCCTGCTCAATTTTGTGCTGAACAAATGAACTGCATTTGGTGCTCTGCAGCATAATGAACTACAGTCAGACAGTGTCAAGACTTCTTTCTTCACTTCAAATGTGTGACTGTATCATACTCATATTAGTCAGATCTGCAATTAGCAGAACAAAGTCACTTTAAAAACTACAGAATCTTTAGCTCATTTGTGTCACTAAATCTGTGGACAATCTAATAAATTTTTGGATAAAAACGGGGCGTAGTCTCTACTTTGGATTCTTTGCAGCTGCCAGATTTATCAACACCAGAACATTCTCACACTGGGAATGTCCAGAATACACAAAGTTTCATAAATTAGACATGCAACTTGTCCTCCAATTATTTCTGTGCCCAAATCCACACCAGTGTTGGACAAATGAGCCTCAAAGCATTTATGGAGCAGACGCAGAATGCATATATCAACATAGATCTATTGCCATGAAAACAAACCAAAACTCAACCTTAAAGTCTGCATGACCTGGAGCTAAGTTTTTTTCTTTTGTACATTAATAGCTATTAATGATGGGAAAGCCCCAAGGAGCTTCTTTTAAAGGTTGTCAGAGCAAAAACCAACATCTGCCAACCACAGGAATCCAGAAACTCCAAACCAGCACTTTGTGACTGGCATAAGGAAGTTACACCCACTTTGTAATAACATGTTTGTGTTTGGTGAGGTGCCAGATGGGCAGCTGCCAATGCAGAAATGACAGGCTCATTAGATCATTCTGTGAGAAAACACCAGGCCAAGCAAAACTGCAATTATTTGTCTGGGGTTGGTGGTCAGGTTGCTTTACAACTCATAAATCCAAATGAAATATAACTAACAGAACAAATCTCATAATGTGTTTCAACTCAAAAAGTAATTTTGATGAATCTGATTAATGATAGCAATTACACTTTACAATTATTTTCAGATATGCTTCCATTTCTTATAAATCATACAAGCCAGGTAATAGTGACATGTACTTGCAGACTACTATGCAATTCCTAGATACTTATTTCTTTTAAATCGCTAACGTAATATTCAGGACATTAAGGTGGCACAACACTGCTGCTGTTTGTACAGTAACTGTAGTTTGAATCATATAAATCAAGCTTGAATATTTCAAGAAAAATTAGCTTCAGTCACAGCAGCAGTACATCTTCCTGGGCTCCACCACACCTGCTCAGGCCCATCTGTAATAATCTGCTGTCTCCACTCTGCAGGTGCACACTGGGTATTATACCAAGACCCACTTACCACAACCACATGCAACAGTCTGTTCCTATAGGTCGATTTCTACTACTGTCAAAGCCTAATGCTGTCGATAAAGCGCTCTCATGGAAAAAATTTGAAATTAAGTTTTCTGAATGGCTCTTAAAAAAGAAAGAAACTGACTATGGCGCATGTTTTGTTCTAACATAAACAAAAAATAAAACATAAATGAGAGAAAACACTTCAATTTGACCAATTATGTTTTAATTGGTTTCAGTTTTAAGAACAAATATTCTTATTCTTATTTAGAAACAACAAAAAATGATCAAACTTGTCATCAATTGTGCTTCATCTGATTTCATTTTTAAGCAGCACACTTAAGCTCTTCTTCCTGCAGTTAGAACTTCCACACCAAAGAGCGTTGATATGTATGGCGTGTTCAGTGATTGGAAAAAATACACATTTCAGCTTGCAACCAAGTGGTCACTGGTTGGACAATTTAGTTAGCAGGCCAAATCTGCACAACGCATAAGCAACTCCTCCACTGTTATGACAAATCACAGTCACGAGTCCTGCATCAGTGATGTCACCAACGAAATGCATTTAACTTTCGTCTTAAAGTGGTTTTGCAAACTCTTATGGACATATTGCGAAGTCTAGCAAGGAAAATGGGGAAACCAGTGCTAAAGCACAAGCTATTACCAAGCCTCCATGTATCAAATCAAGAGTCAAAAATCAAATGAAGCAGTCATGCAAAAAAAAGGAAAAAACTTTGACAGCTTCATGAAACAACCTGCCTTGAAAAACAAACAGAATAATGGGGGAAATCAGCTCTTGGATGTTGTTTGAAATTCCTGCACAACCAGGTGACAAACAGCTGAAGTAACTGAGAGACCCTTGAGACTTTCCCCGTTACTCGACATTCCTCAGATTGTCCCACTTCTATTTTAACAGCATCTTTGAAGAGCACAGATAAAATTTCTTTATATGTTTACCTTTCCTTCATCCCCGCCGCCTCCTTCCTCTCCCCTCCCCTGCAGCACTTCACATTTTCTCTTTCCTCCCAAAAGACAAAGCAGGCAGACAGCTCTAATAAACAGTGGCATGAAGCCTTACAGTGAAGGCGTATGCCGAGGCAGCCCGATGTGATCAATTATCGAGTGGCCGATTCTCTTTAATTAGAGGCTTTAAGTATTGAGCTGAGCCTGGGTGGGAAGCTGAGAAGCAGCATGTAAACCAACCTCATTACACTGCAGTGATTCACCTCCCAGGAGCTGTGATCCACGCAGTGTTTACACCATACATTTGTTTCTGTGGTAACATATCGAGTAGAGGAATGGCTTGGTGACAGACCCAGTTTTTTTTTTATGCACCCCCTTCCTCCTCTCTCTCCTCTCCTCTGCTCGACTCTCCATTTTCTTTCTTTCACTCTCCCTCCCACTCACTGTTGAAGAGGCTGTCACACTGGTTCGCCTTTTGTTGTGGAGAGTCTGGAGAGGTAGCACAATGTGTCCTAGTTAAAGCAGTGCCCCATCTGCCCGGCATAATTAGACAATTATGCTGGAAGGATCCATCATTAATTCCTTTGTGGAGCCCAATTTCGCGCCACAAAGAGGTCTCAGGTTTAGTTTTTCTTTGCGAATCTGTGTTCATTTACTCCAGCTCGGATTATCATGATCAAGTATCGATACCGTGGCAACTCAGGGCAGGAAAATATTCTGCTAATATTGACTGGTTTGTGCTGTTGTCGAGGAAAGGCCATGGGGGAATACTGGCTGCTGTGTTGCGCTGAATAAAAACAAGCAGCTAGGAAACAGTGGTGTGATTACACCGGCAGACAATCGACAAACGACCACACTTAGCATTCTGGCTTGAGGTAAACTGATGAAATATATAACTTGGAATAATCTTAAAGCAATGTAATTAGGTTTGCAGACTAATCGTTTTAAATTGTCAGCTTAACCAGAAAGCTCAGTCAATCTATGGCTGCTTAATACTAGGAAGAAATGCAGTTGCTTTACTATTATTGATTTCTGTTGCCATTTACCCACATTTCCTTATGTGTTTCTTTCTTCCCTTCATCATAGCGTTATTGCTACTATCTGAAGGCTTTAGCATCACAATCAATGGAATCTATATAAAGTGTGGGCATCAAGGACAAGGAATCTCCATCCAACTGGCTAAACATATTATTGGCATGCAGAGTGTGAATGCATGGTGCTTAAAATATAATCATCTGCCAAACATTGCAGCCAAACAACCATTTGAAATACCGCATGCATTGAAATTGTGAGAACAGCTGAAATTTGATATAATGTACGACTTTAGTTGAATTATACCCATGTTACGACGGAAACCTCGAGTGAACTGCTCTCATTTTTGTAAATATCTAACCGCAGTGTGAGCCCAAACCTGTCCTTTTATTCCTGCAATTATTAACACAGTAAAAGTCAAACTCAAACTGAAACAAATATTTTAATCACAGTTTCTTTTCAAATCAAATAAAACAAATGTATTGTTAATTTATTGTATAATTGAATAGCACAAACAAACAAAAAAAAGAAAACACAGCTTTTTTCTTTAATTTATATCATGTCATTTTAAAATTAGCTAATTATGAGATCTTGGGCTAAGCGTGAGGACCTTCCATCAACTTTCTCGGTTCCCCTCACTATCTTGTGCGCGGCCATCTTCTCTACTATAACATATTAAAAACAATTGTAGGGTGTGGCAGACGCTGTCGGTTCCTTTCACGAACACGGGTGTTTCTGCAGGTGTTTACTTTTAATGCACTGCAATAATAATTATAGTAAGATGATGTGCGTTATACTTTTAGTCAGTAGCAGGTTTTGACATGGCTCTTCACCCGGGGTGATACTGATTCAGGGATAGCAGTGAAACATTTGGCTAAAAATGATGACTGAAGTGTTTGTTGTTATTAAAAAGATTCCAAGCTGAATTTTATTATCCACATCTCATTTTTCCAGCACAATTTGATGTCCATAGCAAAACTATCTTTGTGAAAACATTAAAAAGCCTTTCATCAGCAAGATAACCTCATACAGAGTCAGGCATGAGAACAAAATGAAAGTCAAGTCAAACCTGGAATGAATTATTCTACCCTGATCACAAATTCCACAAAACATCATCATGGTTTGAAACCTACGGCGAAACATTGGGGGGTTTTTTTGTTGTTTTTGTTGATTTTAAAGTCTAATAACTCAATCTTGTCACATTCTCAGGTGCGGAAGGAGGGGGTTCATTCCTGCAAGGAGCTCCATTGCTTCCAGTATTGCAAATAAAAATACGTGAGCAGTTCTGACCATTAGGGATTTGTTTTGGAATATAAAAACTGCAGAAAGGATTTAAACTCTGTCATGTTTTTCCAACCACTTTTACTACAAAAGGCATATGTCTTAACTCAAGAGGCCAGTGGTATCTGTACATTCTGTTGCATGTGGAGGTATGTGCAGTTTGATTTGTGGCTCTGAAACGTGGCAGCTGGCCAAGCAAAATCCACCCAAATACCAGGAACTGAGCTTTCCCATAGATTACGATTTAAAATAGTTCAAAACCACCTACGTCCAAAAGTCCATTCAGTTTATTTGTTCCTCAACATAATAACTCACAATTTTGCAGTGAGGTGTCTTGCCTGTAGTACATAACTTTCTTTTTGTGTCTATTTATTATATATAGTGTGTAACCAAAATTATCTGAGATGCTAAAGGTAACGGATAGTCTGAGAGGAACCAAGATAAACTCAATGTCTGGCTCATAAAATTGCCAGTGGTGTATGCGAGTTATATTTTATGAACTTTTGCATCAAATGGTTATTGGAGGCAGTGCAGCACCAATGATCTTCCTATGTGGAAGACAAATCGGGAAAAGAAACTGCAAACCTGCATCAGTGTCACAGCAAAATCAGGCAGTGAGAATGATCAAGAAAGTTACTTAAACCACAACAATATGTATATTTTCTTTCTTTTTTTTTTTTTTTACGCCGCTTTATGGTGTCGCCAACTTTATAGAGATTCTGCTTGGCATCAAAACTTCAGCACAGGAGTGAAAGATGGAGCAATTCAGACACGGTGAAAGGAACTCTCACTGTGTCTCACTGTGTAAAGCGAGTCACTTTTTAGAGGTAATTGCATGCAGTTTTCTATCTGTTGTTCATGACTGACCCGCTTCCAGTCAAAATCTTAAAAGTGTGAACTCACATAACCGTTAACTGCTCACCATTCAGACCGAGAAACTCAGCTAGAGAGACATGTGGGAAGATATTTCACAATGTAGCTCAAATCTGATTAAAGCAGCAATCTAATCAGCCATGAATTCATCTGCGAAGACAAGCAAGCAAAGAGAAAATCACCGCAGAGAATTCGGTGTAATTATCAAAAAATCTCACAGTGGTACATTAAAATTCTAATTACGACATATTATCTTAATTGCTAAGGAGATGCAAATCAAAACAAGGTTAGCGCTGCTCCCTTAACATACAGGAGAACATGTGGTGGGAAACCTCTTCAGCATTCACAGAATCAGCTTGACTTGTTCGACATGAGAGGCTGTCATTTTGTAATGCTTCTCCCTCTTTGGGGGTGATAATCCTCGCTGAGAGCACGCACGCAGGCGCAATCGTGCAACAGTAACAAAGAACAAACATCTAATTGCCTCGCAAATCATTTCCTTTTATTGTATTAAACAAAATGTAAGTAGAAGATGCTCAAGAAGGCCCTAATTTTGTTGTCCGGAGAACTAGGAAGGCTTCCAAAATGAAACTTTTTCACATTTTCATGCTTGGCCAGCAATGCTGCCGTAAATGTATTCATGTACAGAATAAATCAAATACAGGAAAGGAGGAAAAAGTTCTCAAGAAACTGCAACTCCCTGGCTACACAACAAATTGTATGCCATAAATTGTATCTGACAGGTGCACACTGTAACTCTGCCGACATAAGACAGGCGGATGACAGCAGGCACAAGGGGTAATGGTGACAGGAGAGAACATGCCATTCTACAGATTTATGAGAGGGCCAGACCAAGGCTATCTATCAGTGGAGTCAATTGGCATCTAACATGGATAAGAAATGTTCAAATGAGGCTTTGGAGGGTTACAAAGTTGACAATCTAAACTAAAAGGCTGAAGTGTGCTGAGATATATAATCTGATGCCAGCATCAAAGGGGGATTTTATTGTCCCTAGTGAAAGTATTCATAACCTTTGTAGCTTTCCTCTCCTTATCACATTACAATCTCTTTATCACATTACAACCAAAGACTTGAATGTGTTTTATTGGCGTTTTATCTGAGAGACCAACACAAAAAAGCAGATTGAAAAGAGGATGCAAAGTGATACATGTTTTTAAAAATACCTTACAAATAAAAATCTGAAAAGCGTGGTAACTAAACGCACTGAGAAGCCGGCTTATTAGTAGATTCGTTCTGTGTGTAATTTAATCTCAGTACAAATGCAGCTGTTCGGCGAAGATTTGTTAGTGAACAACTGCATCATGTAGACCAAAGAGCACAGCAAGTCAGGGATAAAGCTGCGAAAACGTTTAACGCAGAGTTAGGTTATAAAACAATATCCAAGGTGTTGAGCATTTTATGGAGCAGTGTTCTCTCAAAAAATGGAAACAACTGTAAACACATTTGGTCAGACATGGCCACCTACCTCAGCTAAACGGAAACGCACATGTGGGTCAAATTCCTCGGGAAGATTAAGTTTAATATGGACAATCCTGAAAAAAAACATTTGGACATCAACCTTAATGTCACAAAGTCACTTCCAAAATAAGTGCTAAGCTGAGTAGCGTTATTTCAGACTTTTGACCAAATCAAACAAGTTTTGTCATGTCACACCACTGTTCTCTATTTGCTCTCTCATATAGGGCTTCAAATCTACAAGCACCGACGTACAGCAGAGAACTTTTACACTCATTTGTTTCATTTCATTTGGGGGTAGCAGAGCAAAGGGAGCCGAATACAAATGCATGCTGAAAACCTTTTTTTTAAAGGTAATTTTTCTTCTGCTTACTATTTTCGCAGTGATGTCACATAAGTTGCATCAAAGTTTGTAATTGTAATGTGGCAAAACATGAAAAACTACAACTGGTAAAAATATTTCAGAAAATAGCTGTGAGCATGGTGCTTTCTTTTAATTTGAGTGGCTGTGCTTTGACTTCTCTAGAAGTTTTCACTCTATAATAATTACAGTAATCACGAGCTTTAACTAGCTGTAGTTATTTCTGAGTGCTCAAATTCCTGACGGAAAATAGAGTGGGGGTAAAGCGTGCTTTTGCTGAAATATATTGAGAGTTTCTCTTCCATTTGGCTTTGGGGATGGCGGTTAGCCCTTCTGTAAATTGAGTTTCTTGTTCTCACTTTCTCCTCGCACACAGTACAAACACTTTCACAGACGCTCACGGCCCTGCCCTCGCTGGACAGGAATGAATGGAGACCCCAGGAGTTCCCTTTGGCCCCGGCCCTGGGAGTATATAGCAGAACCGACAGCTCTGATCGCTCCTGAGAAAGCAAAAGCTGCTCGGGGATCGCTTTACAATTCTCAGGGGCTCGAATAACCTGATCTTGAACTGATCCTGAGCTCTGATCCTTTTTGGTATTGGGTTAGGAACGTGTGAAGGGGCCTGTTGAATGAGCTAGCTGGATATCAACATCCTCGCTCCGTGTTGCTCCGTTGCGGCAGATTGTTTGACTTGATTAGTCTCTGCCCAAGTGTTAGACTACCCAACGCCGGGCCCTCCAGACACCAGTATCAGTGTGTCCGAGAGGAAAAGTGTTTTACCAAGTCTCGAGGTGGAGCCCATTACCCTGAGTGAGAGCACTGTAAGTTAATAGGATTTGCTCGCGATCAAGAGACTGAGCTATTTCCTGAGGCTGTTACAGGCCAAAGCACAAAAATAAATGTTCCTTTATTCAACCCTATTAAGCTTCTACCTCCCCAAAAAATACTCCCTAACATCAACCACCCTAACCCCACCCCTACTTTTTCTCCTTCTTGGGGTATCTGTTTTTTTTGGGGAGGTTTTTTTTGTTGCTGTTGCAGGAGGTTGTCCCTTCTCTCTACTCTCTCTCTTTCTTTTCTAACAAGCAGCGAGAAAAAGCGAAAGGTTGGCACTTTTTCTCTAAAGGAGCCATTTGTTCAGGTGAAAATGAAACTTGCACGGTAAGCAGAGTGAGGCTTGCTTTTGGACAGGGGCAGAGGGGATTCCAGATTAATCACAGGACTATACACCATGCAGATATTCATTGAGGAGGAGTAATTGCTAAGGGGCTTTATGTAATGTATTCTCCCCATGAGGTAAAACCTTGTAGGAGTGAGGAAGGATAATAGAGTAAGAGGATCATATAAAAATGTTTGCTGCTCCAACCTTTTGCTCCGAGCTTAACCCTGACCTCGGTTAGTAATTACAGAGTTACAGAGTTAATTGCCGACTGATCTGAGGAAGAAGATCCATCCTGTTCTACTGTGATGTCAACTGGGCTTAACCACCTCCTGTAGAGGGGTAATTTTTCACTACTTCATCAGTTTCTGAATTCTTTGAATTTCCCTGTTTAAATAAAGAGTATGATTTATAATTACTTTTTTACACAAGTCCTTCAAACAGCTTAAGCTAGTTTAACAAATGAGACAACAAGCTAGAGACTGGTTTCAGGTATTGAGGTAGTTAAACTCAAAATTATTCATGCTTCATGCTTTAAATGAAGTCTATATGTACAGCACATTTCAGTGGCAAAGCCATTCAGAGTGTTTTACTAAATAAAAACATAACACAACAAACAAACAAAAAACAAACATGACATTAGAGTGGCAAAATAAAGACAAGTAATAAGTTGCAATCCAGAACAGAATTAATCAATTTTCAAGTTTTTATGAATCAAAAGCATCTCTAAACTAATGGGTTTTTAAAGGAACTCAGTGTTTCAGCAGTAATGTGGTTTTCTGGAAGTTTGTTCCAGATTAGTGGGGAATTTAAATTGAATGCTGCTTCGCCATGTTTGGCTCTGACTCTGGGGAAGCAGAGTTGATTTGAACCTGAAGACCTGAAGGTCTGGAAGGTTGATAGATCAAGAAGACGTCTTTAACGTATTTTGGTCCTAAGTCATTCAGTGATTTGTAAGGTAATAAAAGTATTTTAAAGTCTATACTCTACACAACAGGGAAGCAGCGTTCAGGATCAGCTGTGGCTGTCTGACATTTTGTGAAGACACTGCAACAGGTCTTAAACCTGCTTTTATTCATTCTTTTGGGATATGAGAACGGTTTCTATAAAGGCATTAAAAACAATGTATCTACAGTTTAAAAAAAAAAGGCAAACCAAAAGTTATGTACACCCTTCTTAGAAGTCAATGGAGAAATCTTTATTGGTATTAGAGCAATTAAACTTGCTTTTTGTGTCAATATCCTTCAAGGACAAACAGGTACACACCATAGACCGGTGGATTTGATGTTATGGACAGGTTAGAAGTAAATTTCAGACGATTAAAATATGTCTCTGGAAGAAAGTATGGCTCAACAAATCTGTAACTAGCTGGTGCAAATTATAACTTCAGCTCCTGCTGACGTTGACACAGACCTGCATCCTTTGGTGAGCATGATAAGCTGTAACCCCAGACAGAAAAAGCACATTACACTACATAATAAGGCTCTATTTCCTCTGGATTTGTTTAAACCCTAAAGAAAGAATGAAACTGGTGTATTTCACAGTAGATCTAAGTGCCGCTCACTCAGGAAACCTGAATGTCTTCAGTGAGTCAAATAGTTAAGTTGAGCCGGAGCTGCCATAAACCCGGTGGGAGAGCTTGGAATAATCTAGGCGATGTTAATGATGCAATTTATATGTGAGGGGACCGGTGTTTGGCAGGCTGTTTCCGTCTGAACGGGCTGCACAACCCAGCGAGCTCCCAGCACCCCCTGCTAGATGTAGGGGGTGGAGTAGGAGGAGGATGTCAGAGCCCATGTGAAAAGAGGGAGCGAGCGAAGCACTGATAAGAGCCATTACTATTAGTGTCTGTCTGTCACCTGCTGTGCGTCATCCAGCCTGCTCTCTCTCCACATGCGCCCCATCCCTGTCGCTCCATCCCCGATCCGTTTTCCTGAGGCACATCACTTCAAATTTGCACTCACCTACACATTTTTCCATCCTGTCAAGGATATACTCGGTTGGCTCGACAACTGAGCCGGGCTGAACTTTGAAAACTCCTGCGAGCTCTGTTTCAAAACAGTTGTGAATTAGCGAAGGTGCAGACATCTGCCAGCATTTATTCAATAAACACAACAGAAATAGATGCAAACGAATTGGCAGAAGAGGAAAAAATACTCGACTCACAGAGAGTTTTTCATGTTTTTCCAGGCCAACACAAAGCCTAATTTGGTATTTCATTTATTGCTTGGCACAACTCTACAGCTCCTTAAACTTATGAACTCGGGAGAAATGAACAGTAATTGCAGGCTGTTCTTTATTTTCTTTAAACCTTTTTAAGCAAAATATTTAAAGCTGTTTTTCCTCAGTTGCTATGCAACACTTCAACCGCAAGAGTGGGAGCATGCTGAGAATGTGCCAAATAAATACTACTGCCACAGGCATTCTGCGGGGAAATATGAGAGAGGGGCATTATTCAATACTTTTATGAAAATGGAGGGCGGTCGTGTAAAATGCACAATCATTCGCTCATTCAGCCGTTACTTGACCTGTGTGAGCAGATAATCCCAGTGGTGGTTTATTTAATGAAACATTGTTTACAGTGTCAGACCAATCACCAGTAATCTGTGCACATAATTTACACATTCCTGTCTTTAAAGGGTATAGCATGACTTATTATTGGAAACATTTGGATACATTATGCCAGCAGTTTTTCTGAGCATTTCTTATTTTTCTATTTAATCAAAATAAAATTAGTTATTACTTCAAATGTATTTGCACTTTTCCCTTTTTTCCTATTACAATGTTTTTTGCTTAAATGTATCCTTTATATGTGCATGCTTGTATTCAGGAGGTGCAGCAATGGCCTCATGGAGTACAACTTTCATCCCAAGATGATCAATTGATTCTTAAATCTGGAAAAGATTAAAACAAGGCTGACCCACAAAGTGTGGCCAGTTAGCCCCAATGTCCATGTATTTGCAACACTGAAGGGCTGAATGTCGCGCCACTGTATCACATTTTCTTGATTGACTTTTGCCTCAGTTCCTTCTTCATAGTTTAGAGTTAACAGGTTGAGCACTTCATAACTGAAATATATCCAGACCTTCCAAATTTACATTACAATATCAAGAGAAGAGTTTGTCATTTCACCCCTTCGCCATTTGGTATTTTTTGCAGTTGTGGACGTTAAAATTCACATTGTTTTTTTTTTGTGTGTTTGTGTGTGTTTTTTGTATAGCTGAAAACAATTGTGAAAAATAAACTGACATGCAGTTGTTTAAGTAGATTGTTTACAGATGTAACAAAGATGTAGGGCAAAATTTGTGGGGCATGAATATTATAAATGGGGTTGTAAATGGCTGCGACAGACTGGCGTCCTGTCCAGGGTGTATCCCGCCTCTCACCTGAAACGCTTGCTGGAGATGGGCACCAGCACCCCTCCCAAGCCCACCAGGGAGAAGGGTGTACAGAAAATGGATAGATGGACGGACGGATGGATGGACGGATGGGTTGTAAATCGCCTCAAACACATCAAAATTTGATTATCAGGGCATAATGTTTGCTAAATCCAGCTGATCAGACCAGGTGTTCTGCCTCTTGTGATGTCATCAACCCAAGTCCTCACAAAGCAGAATCGGTGCTGTATTTCTTCTGTATTAGAATCCTACTCGCTTTACAATCCATACTTCATCACTCAGCTATATTTATACATTTAAAGGGAAAACGTAAACACCACTAGATATAATCTTTAAATACAGAATATTTAAGAGTGCATGCAGCATTCGAACTGTCCTGCTTTAAACATCTTTCAGTAATTTGACTAGTGAATGCTGCCAGATTTGTAGATTTCCCTTTTAACAAGTCCTGTCAGATTGCTCTCAAAGCTTGGACTGGCGCCTGAGCAGCATTACAAAAGCCGCACACAAAGCAGGAAACTCTGCAATACAGCCTTCCTTCCCGAGCCGGGAACCAAGGACTCAAAGCAAGGACGTGTTACACGAGATATCACATTCAATTCCAGTGCCAGCCTGTGAGGCAAGATGATACAAGTTAGTGTGTCTGTCTCCCGAGCCCTCAATGTTAATCAACACCCTTTTCCAATGCATACTTATGAGTTACAATCTACTCCCCATGTCTTCCCCTTTGGCAGCTTAAATTAAGTCGCAAATTTGATGGCAAATTAACTTCAACAGGGATGTTGATATGTCACCTATACGGCAAACTGTGTGGATTCTTGCAGGGGCAACAAAAATATCCTGCATCTGACAAGAAAATTAAATCAAGGTAATTATTTTGTGCAGAGAAACAAGCGTGGGGGGTGCTGTAGGTCATGCCTGTCGGATGTTAATGACAAAACCTTGCGTAATCGCTCAGTCAACCTTTATCGTCGGGATCACAAAGCTTGAGATTAAATGAGTGCTAGTATTAGCTGTGACATACAGTCACAATACAGTTGAGGTGGGGGGAACACATGCTCCTGCAGGGTGTGTAAGTGTGTGAGTGTGTAAAAGGGGAGGTGAATGTGGAGCCAACTGAGATCTCCGCACTTCATCATTGAGTAAATGGCACCGCAGACATGAGCTGCGACTTCACAGCTGCCTCATGGCGGGTGACATTGAAGCCCACGCATGAACACACCGCTCATCAAAGCGAATGAGGCGTTCTTCGCTTCTGCTGCTTATGCGGAGGAAAAACAATGGCAACTACCCCCCCCTCGAGTGCATACTTGTGCACCTGGAATGTTTAGAGTGAGTGGAGATGAAAGGGACAAAAAAATCCATTTGGATTCATGCATCTCTCACGACGAGCTCAGCAGACTGTGACCTTTTCACTGCTTTTTAATGGGAGGGAAACAACAAGACACCGTTGCCATAAAACAGCTCAGACTGGATGCCGACGGTGCTTCTGCAATTAGCCCGTCTTAAAACAAAAAAAACAAAAAGATTGTGATCTCAATGGGCAAAGCTGGGTAAATATTGGAAAATATTTGAAAGGATGAATAAAAAAAGACAGAGACAAAACCAAGATAGCAAACAAAATGGTTCAATTAACAATATCAAGGGGAAATGGCGGCACTGGACTTTATGCAAAAGAATAGGGGCAAAGAGAGCTGAACACAAATACACACTCCACTTCAGTTTTTATATGGGGACATTTATAAACAACTCTTCCTTTTCCATTCAATTCTCAATTACCATGGTGTGAAAAAGTGTTTGGCTCCTTCATGATTTCCCTTTGCTTTGCATGTGTGTCAAACTTATGCACAAATAGATAACTATGTTAACTTATATAACCATCAAAGAATTGATAGTTATAAAAATGCTGTATGTATATAAAATAACTTAAATGAAATCTGACTTTGCAAATTGACACCTTGAAATTGGCCGCTTTAATTAAAGAGAGTCTTTCAGACACTCCACCCTCAGGATGTTGGTTGGTCAAGTAGATGGCCTTAACTAGAGCCATCTACTTGAATTTAACGTCAGACAAATACTTCACAGGGTTTATGTCTATGGCATGAAACTTTGATGCCCACTAGGATCCAGGTCTTAATCAGTTATTAGCACGCTCATTTCCACGCAGCTGCACTACAATTTCTGCTTGGACAAACTCTCTCAATTTGATTTAAAAAAAAAAAATCAGAAACTTGAAAATGAGCCAGCATCAAATTACTCAAACGTCCCCCAGGTCACTTCTAGACAAAGAGGATTTGTTCTAACGCAGATCATTAAGTGTGAGAGAAGAAAGTAAAAACAGAAAGTGACAGAAAAAATATAAATGCCTCCTTTTAGCGTATATAAGCACATCCCTCTTGAACGACGAGTCACAGTGCGAACACAAAAGCTCCACTCTTTCTCCTTAACTGTCCTCTTTTTCTTTAAGTGGTACCAGACGTAGGCATTTCTTCATTCAGCTCATTCAAACTGAGGCAACTTGCCATTCTTTATTTATTTAACAAAACGAGCGGTAAAAGCCAAACATTAGGTCATGGAACATTTTCACCCCGAGAAATAAGTCACCGCCTTCAATGAGACATCAAAACCAGTTGGAGTATTCTCCTGCAAGAAAATATGAGCTGGTGAGGAACTTTCTCAAAGTCAAGTGGTGCTGTGGGACTTTTTCCTGTTATTTGAATACGACTTTCAACAGTGTGGTGCACATGCGTTTCCAATTAGGAGCTCAGAGCCAACGACCAGAGCTGGGCCCCACTCAGCCGTTCCACGACTGACCAAGTCTCAGGAAATGTTAAACAGGCATCATAACCGTGACAGAGACAGCAGATTTTTCAAAAGCCTTTGCTCTCTAAACAATAATTAAGACATCACAGTGGACTGATTATGTAGACTGCAAAAAATGCACAAACCTAAATAGAGGAGAGAGCACATAATTAATCATATGTTTCTGTGACACATTTATAGCTGGGGCGCTTACACAAAGCTATTTGTCTGTTTGGTAAATGCGTATGAAGCATGCTTAGAGTCAAAAGAAACAATATGTCAATGGTGTTGATTTGTGGGGACCCTAATGAGAGCGCATGGTTTACATGAGGCAGTCAGAGCAGGATCCACTTCACTCACAGCAGCAATAACTCCCTGTGAGCCTGTCTCTGCTCAGACTTCAATCTCCAGGCCCTTAGGAGCTGTTGGAGGACTTTGATGTTCTGTCTAAATGAATCGACTGTGCTTCTTGATACAGCCCTCCAGTCAACTGACTCCCCCCCACCAATTCTGTCACCTGTGATAAACACCACGAGTGCTCAGAAGTACCAAAATTTGGATCACATGCTCAGAAAAGCCACATTTTCTTCTCCTCCCTCCAGCTTTGTAAATAACTGGGGAAAAAAAATATGATTGTTGTTTTCCACTGCGCTCTATCTGAGCCCAGACCTTTTGATGTGTGTGGCTGCATTTGAGCAGGCAACACCAGGCTGGTTTTTGTTACCTTACAGCCCTGCAACATTCAGTAAGTAAGCCTTTATGTAGGATGGCCCCACAGGGCATGGTGTTTGTTAGAGCCAGGGCAAAGGCAACAACCTCCGATCCCCCCTCCCCACTTTCTATCATACTGGAACACTTTCTTACAAAGAATCAGAGCCAGACAGCTCTACATGCATGTGGGTTCACTGACTTGATCCAAACAAGATCTAAGGCTTATTCAGGAGCACTTGTGTGCAGCAAAGAATGTGGACATGTAATAATTAATCTACTTTGAGAGAGGCCCTACAATGTCACAGATGCTGACTTGAACATGCATAAGTGCATGAACATTTTTATAATTCTAGCCTTAATGGAGGCTAAAGTTACTGTTGAAGTTTTTGAAAGGACTGAAAATGAAAGTTTTCTTTTGAAGAGACCAAAACATGAAAAAAAATGTTATGTCTGGCTGCACTGAACACACCATCCCCATGATGAAACATGGCGGACATCATGCTTAATTTTAGATATTTCTACTTGTTTTGAGTACAAAATATCAATATATCTTATCTGTAGGTTCTGCTAATCATAATCATATGAACGCCTATTATTTTTTAATTTGTGGTACAGGCCTACAGCTTTTTTAACTCACTTCCACTAATTGCAAAATCTGTAACTTCTAAGACTTTAATTTTAGGCATAGTTTTTTTTTAACTTGGGTACTTTTGCAATATTTTGATTTCCATACAATAGCCATTTGTTTGGCATTCTAACTAGCACTAATTTTGGAACGGTAGTCTCAGTTCAATCTGGAACTTAAATGTAAAACAATCGGAAAATTTACTCTTTTTTTTTTTGTTAAAGTGAGTGCACTCAGTCCTCAAGTCAAAAAATAAAATATTGATGGATAAAATAACAAAATGCAGAGGTAAATGGAAAACATAATATTAAGCATGTAATATATGTATGAATCCATGTCAAAACAACTGTATTTGTCGAGCAATATTACATTTTTGTTCTTTGTAAAAGGTACGGAAGATCAAAGATTTTCCCCTCTCAATTTTCTATTTCCTCAACATATCCAAACATTTCAATACATTCGGTTAATTTGGTCAATTTTCCAATTGAAGGTCTGTGAAAAGAATTGAAAATAGCTGTTTTGAGGTTTTTCAAAGAAGAACAGAAACTAATTATATCTTTCAGAACCTTTTGATTGCATCAAAGTCTCGGTGTTCTACCCAGTAAAACACACAGAAGCTCGGGTTACAATGTGACAACATGTGAAAAAGTTCAAAAAGGCTGTGAACACTTCTGTAAGGACGTGTATCCCTTTTAAGCTTCTTCTTGGTCAATTTTCATTTACCCAAATCCAATCAGCATCGATTCTGCATTTTCCTCAAGCTGAGGTAAAGGTCTTCCTTGAAATCTTAACTTGGATGAAACAGCAGTATTTAACCTATCACAGCCTCGGATGAGCCGGCTGGGTTTTTGAAGGGAAGTATGAGTTCTACAGGCGAAGGCATTGATCCTCCCACACCTTGGGTTTTTCCCAGCGTGTACAACGATTCCTGTGCAAAGCCTCTGAACACTTCTCTCCCTCCTCCAGCGGTCGATGGTGAGCAAACCTGCCCCTGGATCGAGCATCTCATTTAGTCGCCGGGCCCCTTTGATGTGGATTCAGTGCTGCGGTGCATATCATTTGTGTTTGAAGGTTCAGCTTCCACAATACAGCGAGGGTTTGAAGTTTCACATATTGCAGGTGCTACAATGTGATAATCCGGGAGCTGGTTATGCATTATACATTTTTTTTTCATAAAAGAACACTATAAACTCAAAGTGAAATGTGGAAAAAGTCAGCGCTTGAAGGTATATATTGACAGAAACAGCTTCTGAGACTTCAGGGTGCGGGACGAAAACACTCTTGTTATCTCGAGCTTTTCAGAATCAGCTCTACATCTTCACACAGAAGGGGGTAAATATCCAAATAAACAGAGTAGAATAACATTTGACTAGGGCCTGCTATGCCGTTATGAGACCAATTTAGTTCACTGAGCACTTCTCTGGGGGCACAGAGAGGAGAAGGGCCATGACTGGTCCTTCTTCGTCTGCAAGGGCCGGCAATAAAAATCTCTTTTGCCATCTAATTTCACACGGGACTTGATCTGCAGCTCGGGGGCAATTCCTGCAGTGTGCACTTAAATAAAAGATGAAACAATCATTGTCAACATCGATGTCTTAACAGGAAAAGATCACACTGCATATAATATATATGTCTTTCCAGTTGCTAGACAAATAGGAGAAGAAAATGGCTTCCTGCAGGAAAATTTAGCGATTATATTTCAAGAAGTTTAAAAAAAAAAAAAAGAGCTCAGCCTTGCATCAAGCAGGCAGAGGATTTAAAATGGGGGGAGTCGTTGCCCAGAGAATAAAATCTCGTTGACATTTAACGTCTGTAAGAGACAGAGTTTTAAGCAAAGGCTTATGATCTTGATAATTAAAGAGTGTTTGTATGGAGGTGCACAGCTAGGCGTCTCTTTTTAAAAGATGTTTACTGTCTCTAAAGCGAAGAGATGGTGGCAGCCTGAGGGCCTGCCTACTCTCTTTTTCCCAGCTCTGTCTCTATCTTTTGATAAATACACACAAACACACACATGGGTATATATGCAAACTCTGCACGCCGAACAAACGCGCTCGGAAAAAAATAAAATAAAAACAACACATGCACACATACACACACAGACAAGAAAGACTTGCTGCTTTTCACAGGCATCAGCCTCTCAATTAGCTTCTGAACTCATTTCTCCCTCCTTGGAAGGGAATTATTTTTCAGCTGGATGCCTTTTCTTTGTTTACTGTGAGCAGACCCGAGCCTTATCAGCAGCTAATCACTGCATGTCAAATTCAAAGACTTGCTGCAGTCACTTTAGAGAAAAAAAGGAATTAGTGAATAATCTTTTAAAGTTCAGATTGTCATTTTAGATTTGAACAATCACCAATTTCTTTAAGATGCACAAATCTGTCTAACAGCCAGGGAGAAGATCAGGGTTTGTTGGATATAATTTGTTGTGACACGTTAATTGCATCTACTTGTAATTCTCTCTAATTGATGCTTGATATGTCTCAGGAAATTAGGCCAACTAGATAACACTGTAAATATTATTAATCCTCCCCGCCTTTCCCTTTTCCATGGCAGGTCTGATGAATTCACAACAGCCAGAGCTGTAATGTGTCAATGTGCCGTGCAGCTATGCTGTGTATTCCCAGGGCTGCCGGGCTGACAAATCTAAGGTTACAGCCGTACCACTGTATATTCAAAACACATTCAGGCACACTGCAGAGAGTCAAAGATGACTAACCTGAGCGATTTTCACTGAGTTCTGGGTAGAGCCACCGGCATGGTATTCAACTTTGTTTCTCTTGACAATTTCTTCAAACCTGAAATAAGAACAGACCTGTCAGTCAATGTGAAGTTTGGGCGTATTTGTCCAAAATCCCGACTTCATGAATATGCAGGATAATGAAAATATACAGCTGTGTCTGTCATAGGATGCTCCCTTGACCCAGTACAGGTGGGAGACAGAAGGACTCTAACTCAAATACCATCACTATTGGTCAATATCTCCCCCTGAATGAAAAAAGCTGGAGAACTCCCAACAGCTTCCTGTTGCTTTTACTCATCTCTGTTGCTTTTATTTACACTTCTGGCAAAAACACTACGAAAACACAAAAAATACTTAACAAGTATTTGTTTTATTTTGTTTAAAATAAAACAAAATTAACATACAAGAAACTTTTTTTTTTGGCACAATATGGGAGCTTGTTTTAAGTCAATAATTTCTTAATATTGATGAAAAAGTGCTAGTTACAAGTGAAGAGGTTACAAGGCATTCTTTTCATTCTTAAAATGCCTTGTTCCACTGACAGATTATGTCACTTAATACTAGTATTTTTTTCATCAATATTAAGGAATTATTGACTTAAAACAAGTTAATACTTCTTTCTGAAAAGTTAGTTTTGCCTTATTTCAAGTATACCAAGATATTTGTACTGGAACTAGACCAAAAATACTTGAGATTGTGTTTCTGCAGTATAGTGTGTTATTTTTTATTCACAAATACACATGCACATTTTGTATTTTTTTATTTTTTTTAAATTGTCCCACTCAGTGGCACCTTTATCTGGAACGAAGCATGTTAACTGCACAAGTGTACTTTTGCCCGTGCTGTACACCATTTTATTCTCAATTCTGGTTTTTTATTTGTCTTTATCTTTGTGTGAATTTACATGCTTCGATTGCATGTCACTTTCCTGCTGCTACATCTAAAATTTCTCACAATGGGACAATAAAAGAATAGTTCTATTTCTTTCTTTTCTATGAAGCAAAAGATTTCAACGCCACTGAACGTTTTTACATTTCATTCATGACACAAACACCAACTCAAACATATTTATTGAGATCTGAGGGGGACAAACCAGTTTTGAGAATAATTGTGCAGCGCACAATAATTTTTTATAACACCTTTTACTCTGATATGCCTTACTAATCTCTAGAGCACAATTTCTAAAGTGGGGTAAACAATAAACCAAGCTTTGAAGACCTCAAAGGTCGCTTGAAAATATAGTTAGCCACAAATGCAAAACTACAAGAACTCCAAGAGCTTGTAGTTCTTGCAAAACTACAAGAACATTAGCTAAACTAATCAACTGGACAAAGACAGTAATGACCAGAAAATCAACCAGGATGCTAATGGTAACTCTGGAAGAGCTGCAAAAATCAACGGCTCAGCTAGAACTAATGCACTCCACGAAGCTGGTATTTATGGAAGGGTGGCAGGAAGAAGGCCAAAAAACCCAGTTTGAACCATTTGACTTTATACAAAATGCTATGTATTGCAGAAACCACATGCCTCTAGGCCACCTATAACTTTAAAAACATCTGTGCTGTGATTATAAAACAGCTTTCTCAATAATTATCACATTACAAGATGCGTAGGTGTGACTTGATAAGAGCTACTAATTAGTCACCTGAAATTTACTGGAAAAGGCTTAAAAACCTATAAAGAGCAACTGTAGTCTGTGAAAACTTTGTCAAGTTCATTTGTTTACACTAGCTGTGCACATGACAATTCAAAGAACCTCAGACAATTACAAGAAATGATATTAAAATTCACATTAAAGACAGGATGGAAAGATAGCATTTGACGGATAAAAAGAGAACTTCTAATGATAGTGTTAAAAAAGGGCAACTGTGGTCAAAATGTCAGCCTGAATAAAGCAAAAGAAGAATCGTTCACACATGGTTATAGTTAGCCATCTTGCATTAAATCAGGCTGAGCAGTAAAAGTTCAATGTTAGAAACATGATCTGCTTTCTTCAAAACAATACAACATGTAAAAGCAGCTATTAATCTTTAATAAGGCACAATGTGCTGCTGTTTCATAGGCTTTTGCTTTCAGGTCTGTTAAATAAATAGCTTTTATAGTTTCCTTGTGTACATAACTAGGGAAAGTATTTAGGGAGAGTCCACCTCGGACTAAATATTTTATGTCTAAACCATGCCAAAAAAAAGTTTAAAAGTGACAGTAAAAGACTAAACAAAATAGCAACAAAAAAAAAGAAAGCAGGCTCCATTACCCTGAGGAATGGGCAGAAAACAACCATGGAGGTATCCAACACAAGGCACAGGAACACACTCTGGCCTACAGAGAAACACTGAGAGAGTTTCCGCACATTTCGTTTCATCGCTTCGTAATGCCATTTCAGACATCAATAGCGACCATGCTTCTGCGTAATATGATGCAAAGCTTGGCTCTGCTGCAAGATAGATGCTTATTATCTATGAAGCTGGAATGTGTATTTTCCACGTCGTTCACACAAACAGGCTCCCAGAAGGCGAACTACATAAACGCGTCCACCCCACTAAAGTAATTGACCAAGCTACAGTCAAGATGCTATGCCATGTTAGGTGTCTGGGTTTTTTTTCCCCACTCAACTTTGAATCGAAGTGTGTCTACACCAGGGGGAAAATAACAAAATGACATTAAAGTGAACAACCCCATCTCCACTGGTGGGTGTGTAATTTCACTTTAAATAATTAGACTAAAAAATAATTTAAAAAAAAAAAAGCTTCCTGTAGAGATGCTTGTGTGTATTCCCAGAGCAGTTAAGTTGTTTTCCCAGGCATTTTAAGATTTAAAGATATTTTCAGGGATGCAGGATGTGAAGTGAAGCGCCAACATTTTATTCAGTGAAACATGCATCTGTTGTAAATATAGTTCAAAGACAAGTGTAATCTGTATGCAAAGTGTATCGTGGCTTACCAACATGTAGGAGTCAGTGAAGTTCAATACTCCCAGTTCAACCTGGTTTAACTAAGCATGGCTGAATTTTGAGCTGGTGTGAAAGTAACCTTTACTGGTTCAAAGAAAGTCTACAGATCATGTCTCAAGGCAACGAGCCTACCCAGGGCTGAGTGCTCTGAATAATATAAAATAAAAAAATAAATAAAAAAAAACTTTCCTTACAAGTGGAAAATATGCTAACCAGGGGGAAAAAATTGTTCCTGAGACACCTGTTTTGACTCCTTGACAAAAGAAGAATTTAAGCACTGTGGGTGTTTATAACATGAAGGGAGCCGAGGGACTCCAGACCCATTTCAAATAGACACACAGCTTCAGAGGATTTGAGGGTCTTTTTTTTTTTTTTTTCCCACTAGAACTATTTGCTCCACCTTTCAGTGCAGACAGCATGGGGCCCTGCTCTTGGAAGCCTCGAAAAATCCCATCCGAAAAGGAGCAGCTGCCTCGAGACCTTTACACCCTCAAACATCATGTGATCCCACAGTAGTGACACCGTAAACGGCCCCCATGGCCATTTAGGGGTAGAAAATCCCTTTCCATCTACTGCAGCTTGAGCCGACTAAGCGATGGGAGGGACCAGTGAGAAAGAAATTGTTTTGAACAAAATGTCCTTAGCTACTAACCTCAGCTTTTAAAAGCTGCCGGTGTCGTTCAATGGAGGAGCAATTTCAACTATGCCACGCATTCCACTAATGTATGGTTAGTTTGTGTTATAAAACAAGGGCAGTCCAGCATACTGCCAGCTAAATGCAGAATGCACATTTTGTTTCTCATATCTTCCAATGTGAAATGGATTAAATTAAATTAAAATACAGTATATTGTAATATTCAGACAACATTATTCTAAGGGTTTTTCAGAATCAGCAAAAATCCTCAACCTGACAAAGTTTCTATAGTAAAAAGACATTTTTCTGTGTATTTGTGTAATTCAATTTAGCTCAACTGCAAAATAAATCGAAGTAAATCGAAGCACATTTCATATCCCAATATTACAGCCTTCCATGCCAAAACAGTATGTAAATAGTATGTGGCCAACACAATGAATGAGATGAAGGAAGTAAAAGGACAGAATCAGAACATTTAAGTTAAAAATAATCATCAACATTATTGCATTACTGAGCAATAGAACTGTGATTAAAAGTTTTGGTGTTTAGCTACGACAGCAGAAGCCATCAGAAAACAACTATTCTCCTAAAATCATCCCCAAGGTCAGTGTGAACTGATGCATGGTTAATAAGACGCATCCTGTGGAAGGTCTTAGTTTACCTACAGGGTCAGAATAACCAGAACCGGTGAGAATATATGACTACAAGAAAATAGCTACTTGTCTAAACTTGCTCAGAGATAGAGTGGATTAAATAAGACAAAATGTTCCCAGAATGGGTAAGTACTGATGCCTAATCCATTAAGAAAACATTGTACAGAAGATATATCCTTCAGCACTATCTCCAGCCATGGTAAAGAATACCATGTCTAGGACCTGCCACAAGTTAAAAGCTACGATATTTGTGCATATTTACAGCAATTAAAAAAAACACCTTAAATTCACTGGAACTGGTGATATAAGACCTGATTAAAACATAAGTTTATTTTGCCATCGTGTGCAATGAAGAGGATAACAAATTGGGCTCATAAAATCTCAGAAAAATCACAGTATGAAAACTGCAGCCAATGTTTTGGTGAGATTACGCAACTCAAAGAACGAATTCATTTATTTTAATGCGTTTTTGACATCTTTACCAGGTGGGCCAATACATGTGGAGGGTGCTGCAGGCTAAATCAGAATCATATTCCAATTAGAGTAATAAGACTGCATAAAATGTTTTTATGCAGAGGATTTTGGAGTGTTGTGCTGCGATTCTTTCTGAACTTAAGACGTCTGTAACTGTGGGGCAGATCAAACAAGTCAGGATCGTTCTGTTGTTTACATTCCTGGGGACGGAGCCCCCAACGTTGTTTCCCATCAAGGGAAATATGAGAGCTTCCGAAGTACTTTGAGTGTTCTCTGCTTTGAGTCACTCATGAGTTCCTTTTAACCCCCCTCAAAAAAGAAGAACAAGAAAAAACAAGCAGAGTATATTATTTACATGAGGCAATAATTCAAGATTTGCTCCTCAAAGTCTCTTACATGGAGGGCAAAGTGAGCCCATTTACCGACTCCCTCTTCATTCGCCTTTGATGTTAGCCTATCTCGATAAGACCAGATGAGTGCCCTAAAATCCCAGTCGAGTGATTTCGCAGGAAGAACAAGTCTCGGTTAATCAATGGTAAGATTGGATCTGGATTCTCCGGAGTGGTCTGCCTGAAAGTCCTCCCGAGTGTTTGAGTGCACACCAGGGTAATTCGCTGTTAATGATCACCGCGGCACCCACTCTCCTACGCACCGTTCATTCCCCATTTAATTGCCTCGTTCGCGTTTAAACAGCTTACAAATCACAAGGACAGGCAGGAAAACATGATCAAACGGCGACTATCGCTAATCAGGGGAGGACAAGAGGAAAGGTTAGAGGGAAATGGGGGTTTTGGTGCTCTCCTTGGGGTATTAGGAAGGAGGTGGGTCATACAGGAGCACTAAATTATCTCTGCTTCAACTATAGCAGGCAGGTACCTTTAAACAGGCAGATCCATCTTCTCTCTATCTGACAGAGGCAGCTAAAAGACTTTGGTAATCCCAGTTTCAACACAGGCATCTGGAGCGGAGACAAGTTCCACCATTGATTAGATTCCCCAATCAGTGCATACATCCTCCACTAGCCTCGCTTGGTAGTCTGGAGGCAGAACAAGGCCTGATGTGCAGTAATTGTTTCCATAGGTCAGGCGGAGGGGAGAAAAAACAGCTCAGGGCCGTGATGAAAGGGAGATGGAAAGGGTGAGGAATATTGTTGTTTTTTCCCCCCAATTAAATTGTTTGTCAAACCCTTCACAAAGGGTTACGCAGTTTATCTGTTTAAAATCAATACGCTCGTCTCAGTGTGAAAGCTTGTCCCGACACAAGACAGGCCCATTAATTATTCTGTTCTGTGTGCTATCGCTGAGCTGCTCAAGGTTGAGCCTTATCTTTTCTTATTTCAAATCAATAATTATCTTCTACCATGCTCATGCTGCCTCTTAGAAATAGATGTGCTTTTTATTCAATGCTGGTAGAGTCTCTCTCTCTCTTTCTGTGTTTTTTTTTTTTTTTTTCTCTCTGTAGCAACCGATGAGGAACGCAGAATGAATAGGGCATTCTTATCACTGGAACATTAGGGCATGATGGGAGTAGACGGCGAAGACTGAGGCGCATAAAAGCGCTGAACACAAATGAGTCACGATTCAAACATTGACTGAGGCCTTGTTCCTCATTTTCTGACATCTTCTAATAAAGTGAAGTGAATGTTGATTTGCACAAAAGCTCTACGATGTTGACATGATTAAGGTACCGGGGGCCTGCAATGCATCTCATTCAATTAGAAAAATTGGAAAAGTGTATTTCTGTACTTGAATGCAGAAAGTGAAACTCACACACTATAAAGAATTGCTGCAGTTTTGATAATTATGGCTCAACAGTAAAGAAACCCCAAAACTTTAGATTCTCAGATAATAGCAATATTACAAAAAAGCAATACAGCAAGACTATGAATACGGAAATGTTATCCTATGGCAGTCGTAGTCCATCAGTCAATCAATGACAGCCTCCATAATTAGGATAAGTCAAAAAATGTAAGAGCTAAAAAGTGTGTGCATAAAGTCTACTATAAAAGCATATGTATGGAAAGTTAAATGGAAGGAGAAAATGTTCAGAAGAAGCACGTTCAGGTTTAGCAGGTTAGTAAAGCTCACTCTCCTGCTATCTTGTGAAACAAATTCACAAGTTTCACAAGGTGCGCCCTGCAGTTTTGGTGAAGTTGACAAATGTAGAATCCAGGAATATTAAGTTGAGAGGAAGGAAAGACTGGGTTAGAGTAAACAAACACCTACGTAGGGATAAATGTCGGATTAATTTGAGTTTATTTGATAGGTACAGACACACATCGACATAGACAAACTGAACAGAACAGTAGTCCCAAGTTTGCATCATAGTGCTTACAGCAAAAGCTAAAGCCCCTGTCCCCAGTCGGGTCTAAAAACTAGTAGAAAGTGAAATAGCAAGGCTTGTGAAGCAATGTCTACTTTGGAGTTTTGGAAGAAATACAAGATCTGCACTGGGTGTTTAAGTCACTTCTGAATGAGAGAAAATATCAGGAGCGTCCTAGCTGAGGTAAGGAGTAAAAGGTCTGGACAGATGCTCAAAGGCCCAAAGTCTTCCTTTCAGATTAAAGAAAATTTCAAATTTAATTTGGAAACCAAGAGTCCACAGGAATCATGGAGAGACAAAGAAACCAAGCTGCGTGAGATCCAGCGTGAAGTTTCCACCAGCAGTGATGATTCAGGGAGGCACGTCAAATTCTGATGTTGATTAACTTGGGTTTGATCAAGTCAAAGGTTACTCAAACCCTCTACCAGGAAATTTTTAAAGCACTTCCCGCTTCCCTCTCCTGAAAAGCTTTTATGGAGAAGCTGATTTCATTTTCCAGCTGGACTTGGCACCTCTCCACATTGCCAAAACTACCAATGCCTGCTTTAATGATCATGGTGTTCCTGTGTTTGATTAGCCAGCAAACCAGCCTGACCAAAATCTCCCTGGAGAATCTCTGTAGTGCTGTCAGGAGGAAGATGTGGGACACTAGAACAAACAATGCAGATGAGCTAAAGGCTGAAATTAAAGCAATCTGTGCCACAGTCTGACTGTTCTCAATGACTAGTAATTCATGTAAAAGGAGCCCAGACCAAGTGCTGAGTCGATGAACTGTGCAGTGCAAGATCATAATTTTCAGTATGATCTTCTGGCATTTCTGCATTAAAAATCCTTTTTCATTGGTAGTATGTACCATTTTAATTGCCCGACAAGCAAACATTGAGAGTCCCTTAGCTGTTCGTCATAACAAAAAACTTGAAATACATCCCTCTGTGTGTAATGAATTAGCTCCACTTGGAATTAAATTACAAAAACAAAATAGCTTTTCAGTGATGTAATTTATTGAGATGCACCTGCATTTAGGACATTGAGCCGAAAAAAAGTCCTGCCGCAACAAAAGGGGGGGGGGGAAATGGCTTTGCTGTAACAGAGACTGGATGCACAATTAATGGCTGCACAATTACATGGTCATAATCGGTGAGTAATTGCATTAGAATGCAGAAACAACAAATGTGCATCCCTTTAATAATCGACCGATCCGGCAGCAGCAACAGCCCATTTGTTGGCATTAGCCGAGAACTGCTGTTTGTACTTAATTAGGCTGCGCTCAAGGATTTAGATGGTGGGGGTGAAATCTGCTCACGGAGAATGAGTTCATATTATTTCCTCTAAAATGTCACAGGTTTTTGGCTTCACGCTGCAGAGGGTGGCGTTGTTTGTCACACTCTGCCGTGTGGATGTAGTGCAGGCGTGTGTGTGTTTGAGTGAGAGATAGAGATAGAGGATATGAAAGAGAGAAAGAGGGACACACTGGGGGAGAGGAGTGGGAAGAGGGAGCGTGTGTAAGGAAGGATGGGGGCTTCTGGCGTTCTCTCGAGGATTGAGATTTGAAGCCGGAGCACAAAGCCTTTGAGACGTTCCCCCTTATCTCGGTGGTTGATACCAGGATCTGGGTGATTCAGAGCGCTCCGTGTGAATAATTCCACCAACACCCCCTGCTGTGGGGACCATATGGCCCTGTGTGAACTTTAAACACACTGGGAGTGTTGCTGCTCACCAGTCAGGCCTCCCAATCTCTACCCCCGCACAGGCAAGGTGTAAAGAAATGATCAGCACAGATGATATAAGAACTACTTCACATGTATGAAAGCTGCTGCCATTAATGTGGCGGCTAGAGGGGGAAATCAAAGATGACTAAAAATAGCCCTAAGCATGCTTTTCTGAAGCGAACGCGCCGTACGTTCAGCGTCTGAGACGGCCCCCCGTTTTAATTATAAAACGCTCTTTAAAAGGTGGGGAGTTGAGGAGGTGATGGATGAGAAGGAAGATGTAGATTACATTTGTTACATCCCCCTTTTGACTAGTGATGTTTCCTTCTGGCACCACCTGCTGGCAGCTGCCAGCCACCAAACAGAGGCATCTGCAGCTCCGGCGACGACGAGCTTTAATTATGATTGCATCAGCCATCCCCTTCGTGATGCAGCGTGCAACCTTTAAATGCAGAAGAAAGAAAAACAAGAAGTATAAAAAAAAAAAATCAACCAGCCCCACAACATGTTCATGGAGATTTACCTCATTTTCCTGAAAATCTTTTAAGACGACTTGTTTATAATTTAGAAGGATGCAGATTTTTTTCAGCTTGGATTTATGCCCTAAATCGTCAGATTCCCGCTTATCAATAAAACATTAAGAGCGGCACGTCTGGCAGCTGAACATGGTTTTGATGTCTCAATTACCAGTCGAGTGCAATTAATTTCTGCTTTCTCTTTGGTAAGGAGGCGGGCTGATGGATGCAGGCTAGTGACCTTTGGCCTACACCGCACAAGAAGAGGTCTGCATCGGCACTCTGTAAAACAACAAGAGACCTGGAAAATAAGAGGTGGTGGTGGTTGTGGTAGTGTGGCGGTATAGCGTGTCAACACACTGAGTCAGGCATCAGTGCATCCAGTGAAGTGGCACATGCAGCCTCTGCATGCAATCTTGCATGTCTGCACATACGCACACACACACACACACCACACCCACTAGGTGGAGAGTTTTATCTCATGACAAGCCGGGATAGCTCCACTGGGGGTTCCCAGTACTCTCGATTCACTTCGTTATTTATTAAAAATGCAAGAAATAAAGAAAGAGTCAGTAGAGTCAAGTGTGTTTACAGACCAGAATCCATCACACGCACACATGCATACAAACCCAAGAGTGTTTAGCATGTACTCAGTGAGAGAGGGCCTTTGTTGTTTCCTTGCCGGTAAGCAGATTGAGCTGCAGCAGCAGCAGCAGGGGTGTGTAAGATGTACACAGACAGCGGGGTGTTTGAGTGGAGAGGCACCTCCACTGATCTCCTGTGTCGTGTGATGATGTGTGTGTGTGATGTGTGTCTCAATCCAGTGCTGATCCCCCTGAGTCAGCCCCCGTCAGTGATACGAGCGCCCCCCCTACCCCCCCGGCCTCCCTCTCCATCCTTTCCCCCCACCCCCATCCCCCTTCACTCTTTGCTTCGCCATCCGGAATGCTAATAACAGCCAGCCAGTAACGCTGCGGCGCTGAATTATTCATGCAGCAGAGGGTCACACGGCATAATGAGGAGTTTACTCTCATTCTGGATGTGATTGTGACGCTGCTAATCTGCATTTAGCACAGAGAAACAGAGAAAAGGATGGAGGGTGGGGGTGGAGGGAGGGGGGGGGATTACAGAGAGGGAGGAGGAGAGAGGATGAGCACTGATGAACTTAATTGCTGTGAGCAAACAACCTCTGAAAAGAGTCACGCCATCATCCCGAGATGAGAAAGTAAACAATTAATTATCATTGGACAAAGGGAGTCATAAAGCAAATGTTTGAGCAGCACCAATATTCAGAAACTCCCCCCCCCACCACACACACACACACACACACTTTCTCTGCGAGGTGAAAATACAATCACTATAACAATGACTCACTAATTTGACACACTAATAATTATTAGCTCTAATATGACATGGCTAACAATCCCAGGAGGGCTTGGGTCCATGCTACATTATGAAATACCGCTGGTTCAGAACTACTTATGATAAATAGTCACCCTGAAATAAGAAGTTTATTTACCTGCACTCTGATTTAGAGCAGAAACAGGAATGTTTCCATTATGTAGCTCCCTGTGGAGAGCTAGTTGGAGGTAGAAACAGCAGGCAGCTGATGCCACCTGCTGGAGACACAATGTGCATACAATAAGTATGCCAGTGGAAGGTTGAAAATGATCAGCAACGCCACAGGAGACATATGTTTACATTAAATAAAGAGCGAAAACAATGACAGTTTCACATAAAATCTAAACTTTGTCAAGGAATTTCCTTTCCTAAAACACATTAACAGATGCTGGTCATTTTGCCTGTTTACCTTTTTATATTTGCGCAAATTTGGCCTTTTTGCCACTGCTTTACCAAATAACTCTGCTAACTAATGCAATACTTTGCACTGTGCAAGCGTGATCCAACAAAACTTGAAGTTGAGGAGAGATTTAATATGACAGACAAACACAAAGTAGTGTACATACACTTGATTTCAAACCTGTCCTAGACAATGTTTTGTAAAAGCGGCTGATCTGGCTGCATCTCAAGTATTGTGCAGCCTCCACCAATTCTTCCACTATGGGTCAGAAAAGGGCAATCAATCCTTCTTCCTATCAAGTCTGCACAGTTTCTCCACCTCTGAAGCCTTCACACAAAAGCCTCTAATAGTTATTTTTTGTTTGATTAAGCTTTATAATCTGTCAGACCCGCAATTCATGAAAACTGTCAGCACTTTAAAATCTTTGGAAAATTGTATGCAAAAATAAAACTGAATGAGATACTTGAGAGTTTTCTGATTAGTTAGCTCTACAATTAAAACAAAAATAATTAACTACAGATTGAAACATGCTGATAAACAATTAAGTCAAGGATGGTGACTAGTTCGCGTGAAATGCGTCAACCCAAAACAAGTTACAGTCTCACATCTGACAATATCACCGTCTGAAAAAGCAGGGTTCTCACAAGCAGAGGAAGTCACACGCAGCACTTTGGTTGAGCTGGTTTCCGACCTTGAGCTCAAAACCTACATTGAAAATCCAGCATCTGCTGAAAAGGAGTTGCCCTTAAAGGGCAGCTTAGAAACCACACTGGAGATACTGTCTAGAGAAAAGAGAAGATAAGAGCATGGCTGACACAGCTACTAAAACAAGATAAAGTAAATAATGCAAGCAGTATGGTATACCAGGCAGACAGAGTTGCTTCTGCATCAAAATGAAATAGAATATTATATACACTTATTACACACAGATGATTTCAAGTGATTGGGTCTGAAAAGCACATTAAAAACCCAAATTCTGCTTTTCTGAAAATTGGAATATTACATGAAACCAAAACATAATAATATTTTTAAATAGAGAAATGTCAATGTGCTCCACAGTGTATTAACACTTGATCAGGGCATGCACGAATTACTGCATCAATGGAGTGTTGCATGGAGGCAATCAGTCTGCTGAAATGTTAAGACAATCCATATATATGTGTGTGTGTGTGATTGTTGAGAAAGTAAAAGCAGCACTTTTTTCACACGATTAATCAGCTATCAAAACACAAAAGCCTACACAGCTGCCGGGGCTTACTCTGAACACAAACACAAGAAACAGAAGCAGAAGAAAAAAAATAAAGCACCAACTCCCCAGCCAGTACTAACAGGGACATAGATGCTTTCTACTGTATAGCAGGCAATTTCTCAGCCACAACAGGATTATATGGGCTCTGCTGCGACTAGATAATTGAATTCAGGAACGGCCACAGTGCACTGCATCCAATGATCTCTCCCACCAGGGTGATGGGAAGAAAGAGAGGCGGAGGGGAGGGGGAAGCTTGTGAATCGTGTTACACTAGATTCAGTTGTGCAACAATAGTGTTAGTTGAGAGAAGTTGTAAGCCTATTGAGAGCTTTTTTTTTTTTTTGTAATTAACCCATTTATCAGGATAACGTTTATAGTTCATCTTTCTGAGATGAGCTACTTTGTAGATTACATAATGTAACACCAAGTCTCATTTATCAAGCCGTCAAAGAGTGAACGCTCTGGGTTTTATCCAAGAATCGAAATAAAAAGGAATAAACACTGCATGTTTACAGTAAGGTAACCTGTTAGAGATGAGAGTGCACGCTCCTTTGTGTTGAAATGGTGAGGATATGCACTGAAATGTATTGTGACAGGAATTAACCACCAAAGCTGCTTGTTAATCCTGCCCTGACCTTGTGCAGAATGTACAGAGAACAGTGTCTGTGGGGCTAAAGATAACACCGCAGCCTTTGTGCTGAAGGAGAACAACACTGCTGATGATGCTGCTTTGTGCTGCCTCTGCTGCCCAAGGTCACGTGTGTCCTTTTGTGGAGTAACAAGACCTGACAAGGTAGCCTTTTGTAGCTCTGATGTACTGATATGCCCATGGACTGTATACAGGATCTTGCAAAAGTATTTATTTGCCTTTTTGATCCCTTTTTTCACATTTTGTCACATTACAACCACTGTCTTTGTCGGGATGCGGGCCAAGAACGGTTAAAAACTTTCCTGTTTTAGAACACAACGTCCCCATGTGGCCACAACATTAGTTTGGCACTCCACAACTCAGGCTATTATGAAAAGAAAAAGCAGTTCACTGGACAAAAGGGAACAAATGGAAGAAGATGCCCTGGTCAAATCCAAATCTGAACTGTTTGGGCTAAATGAAACACACCATTCAACCTAAAACACTGCAGGTCATTCTGAAGACACCATCTCCTTGAAACGTGGTCGTAGTAGGTTGATGCACGATTGCTTTTTTTCAGCAGGAACCAGGAAGCCTGTCATAATTGACCAAAAGATGGATGGAGGTAAATACAGAGTAGATAAAAAAAAGATGGGAGTCTGAGGTGAAGGTTCATTTTCCAGCAGAACAACCCGAAATATACAGCCAGAGATATCTAGTTTCACCAGTACAATCTACTGGTGGGGACAAGAGTAGACTCTTGTCTGTCTAAAAATATAGGTCTCAGTCTGCTTCAAGTGAATCAAATATAGAAAATGGGGCACACTGCAGGGCATTTTAGGTAAACACGACCAAAGTAAATGTATTTATAGCAAAACTGCCAAGCGAAATGGTTCACCATCACTTGTGGATAGGAGGACAAGTTTAAAGCTCTGCTATAAATATGTTCAGACAAAAGTATACCACAGCTGCTGGTAAACTCCCACAAGAAGGATGAAGCTTTCAATTACTTAGTGCTAAAGTCGAGGCTACTGGGGATAAGAAAAAGTGACAGTTCAGGAGGCGAAATGGACAAGTGTCCTCAGTATAAACAACCTGATGCCAACTGGTACAAATCAATTGCAGTCTAAAAGTTGACACAGTGACTTCCTTCATTTAGCTTTCTAAAAAGAGACCTTTAAAGTTTTGGGAGTTTTTTTGTATAATTTTTCCAGCTGTTTTGACTTTCCAATTGTTGCGCAGACTAGAGGCATGGTGAATTTCCCTATTATCATATAGGGCTCCAAGCAGCGTAATATTTATTCTTATATCCCAGGGAAACATAATGTTACAGTCCACAAATTTAAATAAAAAACATCAGACACTGTGACCAACCTAAAAATTAAGAAATGCTTCAGTTGCATTTATTTTATGTTAGAATCTTTTTCTATTTTCCTAGATCAAAGAAAAGACAGATTTTTACATATTCTTAATTATTATGAAGGGTGCAGAGGTTTGTGTGCTATTGCTAATGTTACATATGCACGGTCATAAAGACTGGGGTTCTCACATTTAACTGATATACAAATGTGCAGCTGTGGGGTAGGAATGTACTCACAGGGGACATTTGACACTTGCTCAGTGAAAGAAAAAGATTCATCTGTTGCATTCTAGTAAGCGTGCCGGAGGCACATTTTATACTGGCAGTTTTAGTTTACAAGTCGAGTAAAATGTGATAAATAAAGCTTCAAAAAAAGACACAAATCAAACATTTGAGAAACAGAAAGTAAGTACAGAACACATTCACTTCTTCTTCTCCTTAAATGTATTTCTAATTAGACATGTAGTTTGCACTAGACAACAAATCAAGCAATCTTAACAGACAAATAAAATAAAAACACTTTATAGTTTGTAATTTGAATAGAGTAGTACACTAGATTGACACACAATATAAACATTGAACACACGAAGAAGCGAAGCTGCCAAGAGCAGTAGCAGTCCAAGAAAAGGAGTCGTTTGAAAGTAATCCTGCTGCCTCTCAGTGCAAAAGGTGAACCACAATAAAAAGATTTCTCATTACCAAGGTAATGCATAAAGCAGAATGTCATCATGGGTATACCTTAAGAGATTCCTCAAGACTTTTTCAACCTTTTAGTTGCAAACATACTGATGGAAATGGCTACATATGTACCATCTACAGTATGTACCCATAGTTACATAGTAATTTGTTAACTAAATATCCCAGTTAACAACCCAGGAGTGAAAAGAAAATCAACATGATATTTTCTACAGAAGCGAAACAAACAAACAAAAACCTGGAGTTACACTTTTTTATGAAAACAACTATGCATTCAAGCACACTCACCCCTTTGCCAGGGCAGTGGACAAAACTCAACCTTAAGTCAGGTTGAAGCTTGTGTAAAGTCTGTTGCAGAACTTTGAACATGGCAATGCAAACTGTTACAACACAACAGATGTATTCAGTTCCGGCAGGATATAATGGAAATGAATCCATTTATCAAAGTCACGACAATGACGTAATTTCTCCAAAACTTCAACGATACTCTTACTTACAGATGGTACTCATTGTTTTGAAGATTTTGAAGGAAAATGTATCTTTTAAAGAAAAAGAAATCATCTGCACTCCTTCAAACAGAAGACAAAGTTTGGCATAAGGTCAGCTGAAAATCAGATTTTGTTTGTTGATGTCGCGCTTGTTTACCTTCCATTTCAAAAGGTGTGACGATCTGCACTCAGGAAAATGCGGGCATAGTTTTAATAAAGCTTATAAAGTGACTCTACATCTGCCTGGAAAATGCGGGTCTGGAAGGGGAACAGACATGCTTTGGAAAACCGTTTCCGTGAAGTAAGCATGAAACAAAACATACACATTAAAATCCAAACTATGTAGAATCCTACAATTTATACTGAGGTGGTTGTAGTGTCAGACTTCAAAATATTAGGTAGTGCCAAGCCTTAAAGCTCAGTTGCACCATGGTGAATTTATAACCATGCTATTTTGAGCACAGCAAACAGTGAGAAGATGTTGTTAGTGGGGTATGAATGACGAGTGTAACCCTTATTTGGTTTGCCATAATTTTAGCAAGATACGTTACGCTATAGAAGACCATGTGGTTCCCCCGGTGTGTGTGACTTACAAGGCTTTGTGTTTATCTTCAGCCAAGATCTGGTCGTTTGGTTTCAGTCCAAACCTTTCGCAAAGACAAGGGAGAAGGGATGGTCAATAACTTTATTGTGTAAGTGAGTTTTTGGTCATGTATAAGTGAAATCAAAACAGCAAATGACACTCACTTGTCAAGGAAATCTTTGTCCACCACAGCTGAGATGTCCAACAAGGGATTTCCCATCCCAAACAGCATGTTTTCACTGTGAAAGAGGGAACAAAAACATATTGTAATCTGCAGACTCCCACATAGTGGCTAGGAGAGAGTGGCGGAAACGAGCAATCTGTGCAACGCTGTGAAACAGGAAATCATCTGGTTGGGATTTGTTGTCTTAAATAACAGAAATTTCAGTGACGGGCACACCCCTATTTTACTGCTTTACCAAAATTGCATCTGCCAACATTATGTCAGCAACATGTGTGAATTTATAGCTACCAAAGCAAGCACATGTATGTTATTTATTTTAGTTTGTGAATTTTTGCTTGCACATCAATTTTATCTACAAATTCACAGCAATAAGATATAGTGGGCAAAGTCTGCTCTTGATAGCATAACAGGTTAACTAACTCACTTTAAATAAGCAACATAATAACAGCAAATGTCTGTTTAGGACTTACAAGAGTTAATAATTATTTTGGTGAACATATACAATATCTCTCCAAACAGTATTTTTCAATTAAACTAAGCAAACACAGGTGGTAGAGTAAAAGCATTTCCTCAAAACATCAGTCTTAATAGCTCAAATGCCCTTTGCAGAGTATTTCCTGGTTTGGGTCTCACCTTGGAGTTGGCATGATGTCAGAAAATTCCTCCAGAATATTAAATGATCAACAGCTTTCCCCCTCTCTGACAAAACCAATGTGCTTTCTGAGTCCAGGAACTAGAGCTCCACTTTGGACCAACCCTAATGTTGGTGAACAGAGTGGGCTGGTCTTCAGTGACCTTCTTGGCATGTGATTGGCTACACATGGGGCAAATATTGTAGGGCTTTCAGTGCTGCATTTGAGGTCAATGAAGAAAACGAGAACTTGTAATCTAACATGGTCTACCTACCCTGTTAACATTAGCCAATATATGATATAGTGTATGCAGAGCCATTGGCTCATCATAAGTCAATTAATAATGCATTTAAGAGATATAAATCTAGAGATGCTAATTCATAGTTTCCCCACTTTTGATTCATAAATGCACAAGCATAATCATGTGTAGGCTTGGGGCATACACATGATGCATAAACTGGGATTTTCATTTTCTGTTGTATTTATAACCCACACCTTCATCAAAGAAAAAAACATTTATTCTCTTGTGTATGCATCATTGGTCAAAATGCGTATCTGCACATTAGACCTTAAAAAAAATCAGAAACAGTTATCAGCCTGATCTGTGCATCTCCACCTAAAACTTGTTAGCTCCCATTAAAAGGTTATCCCGCAAAATTACAAAACACAATACCTGATAATAATAATAATTATTATTATTATTACATATTTTCTAAAACAAAGGTTCTTTACACTGTGTTCACATACTTACCGACTTACACTCGCCAGTGTAAACCTTAGAGAAGAGTTTGCGGCTGATAACTAGCTTTCCCAGGTCAATTGAACGCCGCATGGTTCACTTCATTGATTTGTTTCATTTGTAAACAAATCAACAACCTCATCGTTTGTTTACATCCATGTATTATTGATGTACTGCTGACAGTTAAACAGTCTTTCCGAATATAATTGTTCTGCTGTTAAATATAAACGCCACTGGTTATTTTTTCATTAACAAGACGTGATTCAAACACTGCCTTAACTTCTTACTAACCCAACAAGTTTATTTAAGGCTTGTTTAACACTGTCAACAATTTATCTTTGTCAAAATAACACACTTAATTCCTCCTGATTCGTTCTCATTAAAAACTCTTTCTTTAAAGGACAGTTAGAGGTTGGATGAATGCAGAGACATTTTTTTTTTTTTTTTGTCGTGTTCCAGTCATGTTGTGAAACCATGAAATCACGGCAGTCTGCTAGCCGTGGCTTGTTCCGTCATGACCCGATAAGCGGTGTACATAAAGAGACTAAATGAGAGCAGGGGGTACAGCGGAGGAAAACGGCTGGTTGAAGCGCCTTCTCCCCGCAGCTCCAGCTGTCAGTTAACACAACACCAGAGACGCTAGCTGCAATCAACGGCTAGCAGCAGGCAGCGGCTAGCAGCGCGGAGCTCTGCGCGTCACTTCGCTTCACCAAAAAACAACCCCGTTTCTGTTCTTTATTTCATTCTTTCTTTTTTTTTTTTTACCTCAACGCCGTCTTCATCTTCCAAGTCGACGTGGCTGTTTCTTCCTCAGACATCTCTCTTCACGTGTTCAACGCGTCCGTTGCTGATGGTGAATCTCTACAGCCTCTTTTCTTTTCCTCTCTGGCAGGGAAGAGTAGCAGGAAGCTGCCGCTTCCTCCCCATCAAACCATAAAGGACAAATTGTTCGACCGCGTGAAAAATAAACAGGGGGGAAATAAGAGTTTATTTGTGGTTGGGGGATCATTGTGCTTACTCGCTTTACGGAGAGACGAAAGTGGTTGAATTCCATCAAGTTCCCCTGCAAAGGTTGCCCATTCCAAGCTGACGATGAAACGTTTTAACATTTAACGGTGCTGGGAGCATGGATTCACAAGCTAAACTTATGCATGCATTGTTTTTCTTTCTTTGAACTAAAAAAAAAAATGCTGCACATAATCACTATTGAAGTTGCTGAAAAATTTCAGGGACTGTTTCAAGAATATTCAAAGTATTAAAATCTTTTTACAGGAAAAATGTTCCCTTGTAGTGCTACAGTCACACTGTCAATGTTATACCCAACAGCCTTTGCAAAATCAATCAATCAATCAATCAATCAATCAATCAATCAATCAAATTGTATTTGAATAGCACATTTCAGCAGCAAGGCATTTCAAAGTGCTTCACATCATAAACACAAAAACACAAAAGTCATGCAACATAGAATCAACAATCAAAACATGACATTATGTCAAGTTCCATCATTTAATTTATAATTGATCACATTTCAAATTCAACTGTAAACAGGTGGGTTTTTAGTTGAGATTTAAAGGAAATCAGTGTTTCAGCTGTTTTACAGTTTTCTGGAAGTTTGTTCCACATTTGTTGCTGAAAGCTGCTTCTCCTCGTTTGGTTCTGGTTCTGGGGATGCAGAGCAGCCAGAACCAGAAGACCTGAGAGGTCTGGAGGGTTGATATAACAGAAGATCTTTAATGAGTTTATGGTGCTAAACCGTTCAGTGATTTGTAAACTAACAACAGTATTTTTAAAGTCTATTCTAGAGCTACAGGGAGCCAGTGGAGGGACTTTAAAACGGGTGTTATGTGCTCTATCTTCCTGGTTTTAGTGAGAACGCAAGCAGCAGCAAAAAATGTCCCCTGAAGGTTGCAACGTGAAGCTAGAGAAAGATTTCTTTGATGGTTATGTGGTGAAACCTTTAGCTTCCTTTAGGAAACCATGACAAAACATTTCCTGGAGATCACACAGTCAATACTGAAAACAGTCTGAGAATGATTCCTTTTAGACCTTAGAAGGTTTCACCATCAATGTTTATAGAGGGAGTAGTGGTGGCTAACCTTAGGAACTAAGAATAACATTTTCTAATGGTCCCCTGCTGTTACCGCTAACAAATAGTAAATTACCTATGATAGTGTAGCACTTTTATCAAGTCTAGAGACTAGAAAGCTCTTTGTATGATAGTCATTCACTCAAACACATAATTGACGGAGGTAAGCAACATTGCAGCCTTTAGGGCAGATTGACGGAAACAAGGCTGCTATCCAATCGCCGCCACTGCTGCTTTGAGAAACAGGAACAGAATATTTAGAGGTTTATTTATAATTCGATGGTTACATTATGCATGTTAAAACTAACAGACAACCTTTAGGAATGGTTTCGTGAAGGTTACATTGTGAAAGTTGTGGTTAACCATATGGAAACCTTTGCTCTTTGGTTGTTCCGTTTATATTGGAACTAAAAGTTTCAGAAATATAAATGCGTCTTTGATTCTGTGATGCTTAGAACATGGGTAGCCTTTATCTACTAAGCTTAATATTTGTTGGGCAAGTCTTCTTTAAACCCTTCACTACCTCTATCCTTATTGAATTATCGCGTCAGTCTTAAAACTCAGCCATGCAATTATTATGTCTCCCAGGGAACAGACGATACCAGAGGCGGGTTGTAAATCAGGAAGAAACTGTTTGCACTCCTGTGTCGAGATGCTTTGGTTGACTGACTTGATGGCATCAGAGCAAAAAGACTTCATTCTTTTCAACAAACAAACTGAGTGTTATAAAATGCTTTATTACAAAATTGTGAACAATGCTAAAGCAAAATTATCTTTCAGACCCATTATATCCCAACCAAGTTGCATATTTGTTTTGTTGAGGGGAAACATGGTTTGCATAAAGTGTTTTGTGAGTACTTGAAAAAGGCTTTAAAGAAAAATCCTGTACAGTAAGTGTTCCGAACAAATTAGCACTGACAGATTGTACAAACAATACAAAACATCTGAAAATGAAAACATTAATCGCAAAACAAGGCACATCAGTTTGTTAGCCGCCCAAAGTAAACGTCCACAAAAAAGAAAAGAAAAAAAAAAACTTCAGACATTTTAAAATATCTAATACAGAATTACCACAAAAGGTGATCAGTTCTGTTTAGTGTATCAATACAATTTAGATTAACAGCTGCAGTTATTGTGCTTTATGAAGTGTTGCTAATTTTTTGCTATATAAATTAACTTCTTTTTTCAAGAATTGTGCACACACATACACAAAAAAACAAAAAAAAGGTGAACAGGTGTGCCAAAAACAAAAGCAGGAGGTTTTATTCAAACTCTCATAGCATGCCAGGAACAGTAAACAAATGGCTTTTATGCTACATAAAGTAGCACAAGGCTGTTTAATAGATGTTATATTAATGCAATCTAGAATGACTTGAATGAGTCAAATCAGAAACTTGTTCCCTAAATTTCAACTCTAATATGCATTATGACTTAAACAGTGTGGATGAAATATCTTTGGCAGAACTCTAGACTGGCTCAACACAAAATGAAACCAGCGTTTCTCTTTCGCTTCATGCAGCACAGAATATCAAACGGAAGCATCTGCACTGAGCAAATACCTCTGCTGTACTTGTAACAACTCCTTAAGTTTGTGCTTATCCAAGCAAAGCAGAAGTAATTGTGATAATAAAATATTCAGTATAAAGATATAAAAATGTTCTTTAATTCAATTTAACTTAATGTGGTCTAGATCTAGAAAAGCCCATACATAATTACCCTCACATGATATGAAATCTAACCTCTGATCAATATATAAATATGCATATTTCAAGAATTCTTTATCATAACCCCTAAAATATATTTCAAACTAATAGTCCCACCTTTTATATTATATCAGAACAGCAACCGCTACAGACAGGACATATGAGGGAGAACCTTTGCCCATATATAGGCGTGGGGCAGTTAATCGTTGCTTTGATGAAGCGTATGTCTGTCCATTCATCGTCCCCGTGAACAGCAGGGCAGAACCAGCACCAACCAGAGGACTGATGACTTGTCTCTTACTGGTACCAGGGGGTCTTTCTGACCCAGTGGAGGGTGAAACCTGCATCTGTCCGGATCTTAATGGAGGCCGCCTCTGCCTCTCTGACAGTCTCCTTCACAGACTGCATCAGGTTCTGGGCGTTGTGGACCAACATTTCAGTTGCCTGAAGCATAAAGAATAAAAAGAGACTCAATGATGAGGGAGCTTTTAAGTGATGACTTTGCAAAAGATTCACAAACATTTTTCCAGTTGATTCCACACATCACAGCCTAATATTAGCCAGTCATAATTATCACTATGGACATACTTCAGATTTTCAAACAGAGGTTTTACCACCACAGATTATAAAGAGGAATGATGGACAGCAGGATGAAAAATAAATGAATGCAAAGAGAAAATGGATAGGGGTGACAGATTTAAGGAAAATGGAGAAACGGATGAACTGAGAGAAATTTGGATTGATAAATATACAGATAGAGGAGTGGACCACAGAATGAATTGACACATATTGATAAATAAACAAATGGGCCACATGGATGGATATACTAATGGATTAAAAGATGAACTGACAGAAACAAAAATTGACAATTTAAGAAAAAAAAAAAGAATGGATGACAGAAGGGATACAAAAGGGAAAGATGCATAGGCGAATGGATAAAAAAAAAATAATTCAATAGGAATAGGAGATTGACAAAGAAGGATAAAGGAATAAACATTTTTGCTTTCCATATGGATCTAGACATGAGAAACAAACTCCATACTTTTCTAGACTGCATGGGGACCATAACTATATCAAGATAATATTAGGAAGTCAAATATTCTCACCTGCTCAGACTCCTCTTCACTGATGTTGGTTCGGCCCAACATGGTGGCCTTGACAGTGGACAGGATTTTGAGCTGAGTGCTGATGGTGGGAATGCGCTCACACACCTGAAATGAGGTCAAAGTGTCAAAATATATAAATTAAAACATCATCAGTTTGTAACTTAATGGTTTCTGTGACGAACCTGGAGCAGGTTGGTCCGGATTCGTTTGTCGGTACACTGCTTGGCCACTTCCTTCGCCAGCCGTGTGACTTCGTCAGAGGCTTTGGCGATGTCCTTCGCGCACTGGATCAGGGCGCGTTTGTTTCCGCTGCCGCCACGCACCAAACGGGACATCTCTGCCATGAGCAGAGCCATTCGCTTGGCAGCGCCGATGATGTCGTTTCCCTGTGAGGATCAACAGAATCAGCAAGTGCTTGAAAGCGTATTTGTTCTGCCTACCACAGAAAACTGATATGATAGAGAGAGCCATTGATGGTGGCTAAACAATTCTTATTGGTTGAATATTCCAAAATCTATTAATGTTACAAGCTTTCTCCAACTTTATAGTGATTTGAATTCTTTTTATTTTCACAACCGGGGGTTCTTTTCTTTTTCAGAGAATCAGCAGCTGAACACAATGTCCTTCTCTATGAACTTCATTTGGGAATCCACAACAGTTACAGATGTCAATGCAATTTGGAGAGGCTTTACTGTAAACTGTAACCACAATGGAACAATCTTAGGTTAATACATTATTAGGTTTTTCAGTGTTTTTCCAAATCTGCCCCTCTGGACCTAATGCTTTAAAAAGAGAGTCCCTTGACCCATTTCAATGAAGGTGTTGCAATGACAATGAGATTTCCTGCTGTGCAAATGGTAGTTGGCAGATTAACAGGCTACAGACGACTTGCATTTCACCTTCGAGTGTTATGTTTTCAATGCATTAACACTCATGCATTATAACAGTAAAAAATAAAAAATACGAACTCTTGTTTGCATTCTTGGACAAGAGACTGAGATAATGCACATCGTTTCATCCAGGTACTAACAAGTCCAATTTGGTGGCACTTTCAATTGCACATACATAAAAAATGTTGACAATGGCCCAGTTGCACATTGACCTATGCTGTAAACTTTGTTTCATTGAGCCCTTACTTTGCTGGACCATTTGCGGGCTTCGTCGTGAAGCTGCCTAGCAGCCACCATCATGGGCTCATTGACTTTCTCTCCAGCTTTGTGCTCTGGGAACTCCTCATCTTTCTCCTCAGGAGGAGGAGGTCTGGGTGGAGGAACTTCTCCCTCTGGAAGAGGAGGCTTGGGAGGTGCTGCTTCATCATTGAGCTGTACAGGTAAAGCAATTTGACAGGTAAAGCATACAAGCGTTTGGACACTTTGGTTGACTAAAGTTATTTCCAAGTCGTGGTCGTTTATGTTCTTACGCTGAGCTGATCCAGCTCTGGAGGTGGTGGTGGGAAGTCTGGCTCCTGAGGCTGGAAGGCCTCCCTAACCTTTGCTACAGCTCCAAGAATCTTATAACCTGAATCCAAAAATCCCTTCTGAAGATCTGTAAAAGAAACATTTTTACTCATCACAGGGTTCCAAACGCAACCCAAAGAGAAAGCCTTCTCATTAGCAACCGCAACTTACTTGGATCCTGGATATTTCCAGCCACAGCCTTTGCATTCATCACCATGGGAGAAATCGTCTGGCTCAGTTCATCTGATGCAGCCTTCACCATTTCTCTGAATTTTGGATCTTCGGAGTTCTCCACCTCTCGTTTTGCCACCAGAAGGACGCGGTTGGCTCTTCGGGCGATGCTGGTGGCGCCGGCCACCAGCATCTGAGGCTGGTGATTGGTCATGGCAACGCGGCATTTATCCAAGTCCTTCTTTATGGCATCCTCAGAGGCGTCCAGCAGAGATTTGGTATCAATAGCCTCGTCGACCAAAACTGGTAAACCACAGAAGACCGATCAGAAACGTGAAGGTTTGTTCAGTGGAAAACTCTAAATACCACTAAAACTTTTGCACATTTCGAGCAACCATACAAATTACACCTCTTGGAGATATTGCGTGATAAATCACCGCAGGGCAGCACACAATTGTGACGTGGAAGGAAAATGCTACAGTTTTCAAATAGAAAAACCAACCTGAAAAGTTTGGCATACAGTTTTATAAAGACCTTTGTTACTTTGACTCCCCTAAATAAAATCCAGTGTAAAAGTTTCCCAGAAGTTACCAAATTCACCAACAGTAAAAAGTAAAAGTGTTCTGTGAAAGCGCCAAAGGTTTGTTTGAGAACCTTAATGATTAGGGGGCCTATTGTAACTCTGGAGGACTTGCAGAACTCCACAACTCAGGTGGGAGAATCTATTAAGACAAAAGTTCGTCAGACAATCTAAGAATCCGGAATTTCTGAAAGAGTGGCAAGAAAAATGCCACTGTTGAAAGAAAACACCATTAAAAATACAGTTGGAACAACAGTGGAGTGTTTTTCATCAAAGAAGATTCAATTTCGCTCGATGTGCAAAGCTGGTAGAGATATACTGAAACACCTGGAGCTTTAAATGCAGTGAAATGTGGTCCAACAAAGAACTCGGAGCAGCTGAATACACCACACCTTTCAGCTTTTTTTGTTTACATAGTCATGTGTTGTTTTCCCTTTTTTTCTCTATCACAGAGAGTTTCAACAAAACTCAGGAAAGCTTCTAGTTGTGATGTGAGAAAATGTGGGAACAGACCAGGGGTGTGAATACTTTTGCAGCTTACCAGTCATCTTTTCCACATTGTCAATCCACTGATTCTTCATGGTCTCAAAATGTTCATATGCTGCTTGGTTGCCAGGGTTTCTCAGCAGAATGCGAGCAGCAGACACCACCTAAAATAACCACAACAAAAAAACAAAAACAATGAACTAGTTATAACTAACAAAAGTAAGAAACTCTTGAACCGTTTCTATGGCTTCTGTTTCAGGGCGGAGGTCAAACCGGAACAGAAAACCACTCAACCTTGACCTACTTGTGGTGTAAGATCTCTGGTTGACTTGACGGCAGCCTGGATTCCCTCCACGGTACTCTTGTTCGCAGTGCCGACTGCGGCCGCCTTCTCGGCCGTGGCGCCGAGCCTGTTGGCGTGGTTCTCGAAGTTGGCGGCTCTGTCCTCAAAGACCTACACATGCAAAGTAAAGTTGGAACCCAAAAGTACCGACAGAAAGAATACAGCACATTACAGATTAATATCCCAGTGACCTCATCTCTGTTGGGAGCGTCGAGGGGCGCTGTAGCGGCCACTGCCAGCAACTTGATGGGGGTGGTGGTGTCACTGAAGATGTCAGACACTTCCTGAGTCATTGCCTCCTGCATCTTTCCTTTCAGGTCCTGAGAGAAGGATGAACACATATTACAGCAAACAAGCGACCTATAGAAAGCTTTGTTGACTTTATCAAAAAATTGGTTGTAGAGGAACACTGCAGTGAGCCTGAAATGAACATCCTTACACATTTTTTTCAGATATTATGAAGAAATATTTGGACATTTTTCTTAAAAATTTGAATTTTAGCTTTAGTTTGGTTGACTTGTTCTTCTTGTTGCCTTAAAGCAGGGGTGCCCAACGTCAGTCCTTGAGGGCAGCAACCTTGATGTTTTAGGTCTCTCCCTGGTAAAACCAACAACCTTTTCACCATGTCAACGTTCTTCTTAGGCCTTCTAACGAGCCACCATTTGATCCAAGTGCGTTAAGCCAGGGAGAGAACTAAAACATGCAGGATGCCGGCCCTCGAGGATCGACTTTGTGCACCCCTGCCTTAAAGTAACAAGCAGAACTGAAAAGTGACATGAAACGTGTACATTTCCAGAGCAAGTATACGGGGGTGGGACACTACAGGCCTAGAACATATCCGCTCTCCTGCAACTTTTAGACGTGTCTCCACTTCAACACAACTGAGTCAAATAATGAGGTCATTAGCAGGACTCTGGAGAAATTGACTGCACATAGAAGGTGATTCAGTGATTTGATTCAGCTGTGTTGGGCCAGAGAGACGTTCAAGAGTTGCAGGATACCGGCCCTCGAGGAACAGGATTGCCTACCCCTGAAGAATGAGAAAACAATAGTTTTTACTTTATAAACCAAAAAATATCAAGATATATTTTACCATCTATGCCACTGAAATGACAGTATTTTGTAAATTTCCTAGAAATCCTAAAAATGACCAGCTTTTATTTCTTCTACCACAAACAACCAGCAGAGGGAGCCATTTCATCATGTATGAATTCTAAGCTCTCCCTGTGGAGCTTGGAGTTTCATTGAGAGCTGCTGGTGGAGTGTGAGTAGCAGTCTTACTTTCAAGGCCTCCTGAAGCTGCTGAGCCACAGCGCGTGCCTGCGGGGAGTCCCCTTCGCCACGGGTGGCCAAGTCAGCCAGCTGGGCCATGAGCTGCTCCACCTGCTCACATTTCCCCACCAGCTCCTGCCTGTACGGGCCCTGCAGAGCGTTGGCCAGCCGGCGGCCCTCGGCCACCAGCCCACGGATGGCTGCCTGGCCTGAGAGCACAGAATACAGGAAACATTTTACAGGCTTGAATGCAGATGATTATTTTTGGAACACAACTGATAAAAAGCAAACAGAAGTTCCTTGTTTTTTTCCGTGCCACCAAAACAGCAAAATTTCTGTTCTTGATTTATGCTGCGTAACACTTGTTTCCTTTGTAGCTCGACCAGTTTACTTCCTGCAGGCTAATGCGTAACTGCAAAACATATCTATTGTTTTGACTGCAGTTCCACATGAAATGTGGAAAATGTAAAAACAATGCCAAAAGCATTGCAGACTTTTTTGCATTAAGTAACAGATTACAAAATAGTTAAAAGGACACGATTTTTGTTTACAATTCATCCATCCATCCATTTTCTGTTCACCCATGTCCCTTTATTTGTTTACAAATAATTTGCAAAACTTTCTATTTGTATCAATTTACTCTTATCCCCAGAAATCAAAGTCAATGTAACCAACTTTCTTCAGTTGTCACCTACTTGGTAAACAGTGTCCATCCTATTATAATTTATTCTGAGAATACATACTGAGCTCTAAAAGCTAAATGTCACAATATTGTTCAATACTATTCAATGTTAAAAATGTTTAATATTGTGCAGCCTTAATCAAAATACACGATTCTGGAAGAACACGTGACAGAAGCTCCAAAATACTCAAAGGAGGTTCATCTTTCAGCAGGACAATGACTGTAAACATACAGCTGGAGCAACAATGAGTGGTTTGCATAAAACCACTAAGATGGCACAATCAAAGTCCAGACCTAAAGATAACTGAGAATCTCAGGCAAGACTTGCAGATGATTGTCATCCAATCTGAGAAACCTATTCTGATAATAAAAAGGGCAAATATATCTCTGCAAAGCAGGTGGCATACTCAAAAAGCATCTGCAGCAGTAATTTCAGCTAAAGGTGATATTAGAGAGTTTTGAAGAAGGAAGGATGGAAACAAATGAACACTGAAAACTGTCTTTAGCTGTAAAAAAAAAAAATACATGCATGGTGTTTCTTCAACTTTGTGTTGATTACTACATGAAATCCCATAAATATAACAATAATAAGAGGTGTGGATATTTATGCACCCGAATCACCAATACTTTACATGATTAGCCTCCTGTAAATATCTCGAGGCAAGAGATGAGCTCTTTATTTGAACTATGAGAAAAAGGATAAAGCTCAAAAAACCAATTTGTTTTACAAATAGTCCAACTTAAAGTACAAAGCAAATAGGAAATGCAGGGCAACAAGAGTGTGATTAGTTACATTTTCTCCGCTATCAGAAAGAAGCATGAAAATAAGATACAAATTAAGTAGAGCTATGAAAATGTTTCAATGTGTTCAAAAGCCTTAAAGCAAATAGAGCAAAAGTCATCAAATGATCCAATCCCTTTTATTGTAACTGTCTATGATCAAATGATCGTATGTGTGCCAACTACACGCTCAATAACATTAATTTGATTTAGTTTAACTTTATTAATTGCCAAATTCACAATTATTAAATGAAAGTCAAATTTGAAAAAATCTAAAGGTAGAAATACAATGACTGGACAAAAAATATTGACAATTTTGGTTCACTTATTCCTGAAGTAACTTCCACTATGTCGTGTTTTTTTCCACCTCAGGCTCCAGCTACTTTTGTAAACACAGAAAAATGTCGTCCACATTTTTGTGGAGCCCTGCCAGAACCAAAGGACAACCCAGCAGGGATGGGAGAACATGTTCTGCATGAGGTCGCCAGAGGAGTGGAAGGAATGTGCTCGAGTGTGAAAGAGGTTTAGAGGGATGGACGCCAGACTCACCCACACCGCTGTCGTCCACGGTGGGGTTGTCGATCCAGCGCTGTGCCTGCTCCGTCTTCCCCTCCAGGTGAACGGCGGCCTTCGCAGGCCGGCTGTTGGCCACAGCCTTGTTGGTCTTCGACTGCAGGTTCTGCAGGGCTGTTGCTATCTGCTTGGCCAAAGCTCGGGCCTCAGGAGTGTCACCTTTACCCCTATAAAGAGACACATTTATTATAAAGATATGGCTGAAACAAAATCTATGTAGTAGGCAACATTTTCCAATATGAATGCAAAAATTCCTTATCAACTTATGGCAGACATTGCTAAGGTAGACTGTTATATAAATTTCACTGTTGTGTCTTTGCACAACATGAATACAATAAGTCCAAGTCTATATGAAACATGCAAACAAACACAAACAAACAAGGAATGAGATGAGATGAGAAAGGAAGGGAAAAGGACAAGAAAGAAGAGCATGGACAAAAACAAGGGAAAAAAGGGGAAAAACACCAGACAAGAAGGCAAAGTGAAAATCAGACACCAGGATAAAAAGTACAAATAAGAAATTGGAGAAGAAAGTGTGCAATGAAGTCTAATTTATTTTAAAAAAAACATCTAATTTTCCCAAAGTCCTGCACACAAGTAAGACAGATAAAAGACATACCTGAAAGAATAAGGAAGAACACAAGACAAAAGAAGAAAAAGAAAAGGAAAAACACAAGGAAGGAAGAGATGACGAAAGAGAGGACAATAAATATTTCAGTAATAATACAGAAAATCAGTTCTGTACCTTATAATCCAATTTTATTTTTTGTGCTTAACCAGAGCTGGAAACACTGATATCAAGTTCCTAACATTTCCAGACAGTGTAGGAAGCCTGTCTACAAATACAGGAATGATTTAACCTCTAGAAGAAAGCATGTGAGGAGCTGTAACTGTGTATGAAAATAGACCAGCTGGGTTTACTGAGACAGATATAAGCCCAGAGTAACTCACTGTCTTCTGAGTTCACACAGCTTGGCAGTCATGGCGGCCAGGTCTCCAGCAGAGCGCAAAATCTCCTCTCTTTCTTTGGGATCCTCACACATGTCTGCAATCTTTCTGGCCTCATTGAGGAGGGCCTTGATATTCTCCTCTCCCTCTGGGCTGCCATGAGGGTCTGCAAGCCAGCTCTGTGCAAAAACACCAAACCATTAGAACACAATGACGAGACTGTCTGAATCTCCGTTTTGTGGACTCAGATCTGCTGACTCACTTGTGCAGCGTCGATCCTTTTGGCGATGGCCTGCTTGGAGTTGGTCATGGCCTCGAGTTTGCGAGCAGCATTGCCAACCTTGTTGGCCAGAACGTCGAGTCCCTGGGAAACTTGCTGTGCCTTCTGCATGGCAGCCGGGGATGCCCCTTGACCTCTGGTGGGGGCAAAAAGTGCAACATCACTGAGCATTTACACTACCAATGTTTAAGCCTCAGTCTGGTTTTAGAATAAAACGCAGATCTTTGCAAAAGCAAAACCAGGTGGAGAACCAAAAAAATTGAGTGTGCCCTACTTCCAACATATTTTTACTCACATAAAAATAAACAATACTCATTTAAAGATCAAATTGACAATAATGTATAAAAATAATTATAAAACGTTAACAAAAACTCTAGGCTTCTGTGACTGGCGAACTTCTAATTCAAACTCACAGTGGATTGAGTATTCAGATATTTTACTCAACTAAGAGTCATTTTATTTTCGTAATAAAATGACAAGTAAAAGTAAAAAGTACAGCGTAGTAAAAATACTCCAAAAAGTTCTTCTTTGTAACTAGTTTCCTTCCAATTCTGAGCATAATTCACTATTATTCAGTATTTTAATGAGATCTTATAAGAAAGATCAGCACAGGAAGATATATGCCTGTCAATTATATTTTTACAGATTAAAAATCTGCAAAATATTCAGTTTTTTTCACTATTCCAATTATTAATTGTGCACAACTTTGTGTTTGAGTGAAAGTATGGATTATTCCTGTGTCTACCTTGCCCTCATCTCCGACACCTGGTCAGTCATTTGACCGAGAGTCTTGGCCGTTCCCAGGATGTCCCTGCGCTCCTTCCCAGCACAGAGCTCACCGACTTTGCCAGCTTCATCCAGTATCTGACGGACGGCCTGCTCACCGGCGTCCCCTGTAGGTCCAACAAATCAGAGTAAGATCCACCAATAATCTTCCATGGCGAGTCACAGGAACAACGGGATGCGTTTTCTGTCTACCTGGTGGAGCGTTTGGATCCCTCAGCCAGTTTTTAGCCTGACCCATCTTTGAATCAATCAGTCCCAGAGCCCTCTTCATGGCCTCAGTGTCCTTTAGATGGGAAAGAACAGAATTTATCTTCATTTCCAGATCATACCTATATTTTTCTGTCCTTGAATCATAATATGCTCATTAAGAAATCTCTTTTTCAACCACAGGCTTTTTATTTTGAGTCTGCTAATTGATCACTGCAAGTTCCTTATTGGTTAAACTGCTATTTTGTTTTTAGCAAAATAAACATTTGTTAAAATCCATATGACAAGCATCATTACCATCTGTCAGGCAAAACAATTCAAACCATGCAGCTTGTTTCATGATCAACAGTCTGAACAGAGCTTCATATTTAAAAAAAGCTAAATGTTGTTCCATCTCTCTCAAAGTGGATGGAAATATTGTCCTTCCAACAGCCACAGATTCAACAATGAGACTAGCCATTGTTGAAGTCCAAACAAAGCAGAGTCCTGTTGGCAGTAAAAAAAAAAATAGATTCACTTTCTTTTCTTGAGGAACAAGAGAAATTAGGAAAACATAATTTCATCATTTAATCTCAGATGTAAATCAAATTTCTAACTGAGCGATTAAAAGGGTTCATATCTACGTTTCATGATTTGCACACACAGATGTCCAGAAATTGTAGTTGTATTTTAAGGAATAATTACAGAAGTAACAATTTTATGGAATTCTTTTATTCTGTTGCCATAACAGTATAAAAAAATGTTTTATACTGTTGGTATAAAAGAACCTTCGTAAAATGTTGTTTATGAAGGTTTCATATCTGGATTTTCAGACGAGAGGAAAAAAAGGGCAGATGGACAAACAAATGGAAGGATGTGTGGACAAATGAATGGAAAGAGGATGGATGGAATGATGAATGGATGGACAGATTGTAGATGAGCAAATGGATGGATGAACTGATCTAGGGGCCAAAGGGACATCAGACCTTACAAAACTAAATAATAAATATATAGATATTTCTAAGTGGGCTACAGATGTTGATTTTTCACATCATGGGTTCACCCAGGTGGCCTCAATCTACGACAAAGTTTATTTTCTATTTTTAAAAGATAGATGATTCATCTCGTTCTAAACTCTGAAAATAGCTTTTTTTTGTTGAAAGGTTAATTTCCTCAGCTTTCAAAATAAAACTAAACTTGTATCTGTTTTATTTTGCTGACTCCTGAACCAGACAGATTGATGAATGAATTGGCTGTCAGGCAGAGAGACAGATGGATGCGTCCATTGGTTAATAGATGGACGCATGATGGACAGTCATATGAATGGAAGGACACGAATGATAATGAACATATAAATGAATGATGCATAAGCAGATGAATGGATAAACTGATATATATATACAAACAGATGAGAAAATGGATGTGTGTAATAAAAGAAACAAGAGTGATAGACATATAGATGGGTGATAAGATGATAATATATGGATTAAATAATGAAATAAGAGAAGAAAAGTCTGGAAATAAAAATAGTTTTTTATACTCTATTCTTTCTTCATATTATTTTTTCCAGACCAAGCAGGAAACTGAATTTTAAAATAAAACTGCCTAAATCTAGTATGTTTATATCAGCATCCTGTTTCGTGCACAGCGTGAGATAAAGGCGGGGTAAAAAAAAAAACAGGAAGTGCAAAGGTGTGAAATGACAACGAAGTGTGGGTATATTACTTTACTGCTCAAACATTCAGTTCACACGGCTGCTTCACTGATTTAACCTCTAAGGAGGCTGCCAGTTTGAAAAAAGCTACATGTGAATTTAAAAAGCAGCTGAAAGGAATTTTTCTGCAGTGTCACTGATTACATGTCAAATTATACCCCAGTTGCATGATTTATCACATGCGTGAGAGGTAGATAACGTAAATGATGAGAAATGTGCATGTTTAGTGTTCATTTCCAAGGAAACTTGGATTCAAATAGCAAGCTTTCTGTGTGCATCCACCATCAGGAGAAACCTGATATCCATGATAAGAAGATGTAAACCCTCGGAGAACTCTCCTTAATGACACCAAAATCAATACTGCATGACTCAGGTCAATCAATAAGGATGAGGCAGTGTTTAAGGGTCTCACATGTTGATACGAACTTGACACAGAGCAAAAGAGAACACTCCATATATCAACACATCAGAAATTCAACCCTTAAACATTAAAACTATGTCTCTTAGTCTCACAGCGGTCTAAACAACGGAAGCACACAGAGGCATCACAGAGCACAAAGCAGCTCACTCATCTGTCAGACATGCTGCTGCACAACCAGGGCGTGACAGAGGTGGGGGAGGGGCTTACCTTCTACAGGGGGTGAAGTGAGAACAAACAGTGAAAAAAAAGGAAGAACATAAATGTAAGCATTGAACTAAACATACCAAAGAGGAGCAAGGGGAAAAAAATAAGAAGTGTCAACAAAGATGGAAGAGTCTCAAGACAAACATTTCACAAAACTTTAAGGCAGAAAAGCAATAGGAAGCGCACTGTTTATACAAGGAAAGGACTCTTGATTCACCACCTGCACAGATAACACATTTTAGACCTACATGATCGATTGTTAGTACAGCTCAATAAATTAGAATGTAATTGAAAAATATACTTTTGAGTTATATAACACAGAAAACCCCTACAATGCAAAGATTCACTACACACAATGTATTGCAAGCGTTGATGTTAATGCTTCTAGCTTACGACAAATGAAAACCCCAAATCCAGCTTTCCCAACACTTTTAATAAAAGTCTAATAAAAAATAAAAAGATTTTTTTAAAAAGAAATAGTGTGAGGAAAGGCTGCTGACTGCACAGCTGTTCAACAGACAGTCACTGAGACTCTCCGCAAGGAGGACAAGCTACGTGTTTTCTGTAAAACTGCCAGATTTTTCCAGACTCTGGCTCCCAGACTTCTCGGTCCTTCCAAAATTCACTTTGAATTTAAGGCAAATATTTCTGCAGTGAACAGTCTTTAATACAGAATCTGGGGGAAAATAGACAGGAAGAAAAGAAAAACGGACACAAAGGCGGAAAGTAAGAATTTGAGAATAAAAGACACGAGAAAGGAACGGTGGAAGCCAGGAAAACAAAAGGAATGAAGGGACACATTTATAAAAATGTATAAAACTAGAAAAGCAAACCTATTTATGTAGTCTTTCCTTTGTGTGTGTTTCTCACAATGGGGATCATAGTGAATTAATGTAATGAACAGTGTGACTGTAATTTCCTTTTACAGTTAAGCTGTAAGCTCAGACTTGTTGGACCCACCTTATTGGCCCAGGCGTCTTCGTCCCAGGATGTGAGCTGCAGCACTCTGATGATCTCATTTATCTCAGCGCTCATCTTCTCATAAGTGAAGTTTCGGTTCTTCAAGGCTTCCTCCACACCCTGGCTCCCAGATGTCTTGGTCGTCACAAAGATTTTTATACCTAACAGAGTAAAGAAAACAAAAATCTCACAAACAGCAAACACAGGGCACAGAATAAACTTATGTCAAGACAATAAAAGTCAGTGTGGTTACCTGAGATGAGGATGGGCAGCAGCTCTTTGACTGTATTCATGGAATTGACCAGCATCACACGATGCTCCTGATGGGTGAGCTCCTGCTGACGCTCGTCGATCATTTTTGCCATCTTTGTCATACCTGCAAAGTGGACAATTTGCAGACTTTCTAGTGACATTGTCTCTGATTTTCTTTTTAATTAATCAAATAGAACTCTGAAATGTTAAAAACTTGGGTTGTCGTTTTATAACGTAACCCCATATCTAGGGCAGTTTGTCTCTGATCCCCAGTTTTCATGATGCTGCAGACTGACCTGGCCCCAGATTCTTTGTGTATGTGATCAGGTCCTCCATTGACTCCACCACCTCTGCCACGCTCAGATATTCCAAGATGCCTTTGCAAACGCGGATTATTTTGCGGACCTGTGACAGTGAAGCAACGGCAAAAGTTGATTGAGACACAATTCTGAGAAAGTACTGATTATGTAAACATGACTGGTCTCTTTTTCCTGAACAGATTCTCTCTAATTATACTCTGACAAAGCTTCCTACTGACATTGTAACCACTTTGTCTGGAATCGTTTCAGTTTCACAGACTGCTGGAGTCACTGCTTTATTATCCAGCTGCATTGCAAAAACATGATGGCACCGCTGACTGATGACTCCTGCTGACTCCTGCAGACGTGTCAGAGTATTTGATATGTGATTCTAGAGCGCTGATCAGCAACTTCTCCCGGTCTGTTACTGTCCCTGCCCTGAAATGAAGGATGGGGCTGATAGATGTCACCCTTGTTTGATTCAGGGGTTTTCAGACAGAAATATGGAGAGATCCTCCGACTTGTTTACTTACTTTTCAAGGGCTTTTTGATGCGTACTCACTCAATTTAAAAGGCAAAACCAGTAAAGCTCTAATTTAAACTCAGCTCATTGAGTCACAAATGTTGCCGACCTTTTGAAACCAGACAACTTATCATTTTTGATAAATATCTGCAAGAGGAAGTCTGTCATTTTTAAACTGCCATTATATTTATATTTTTAAATTTCAAGATAAAACAAAACTTTTGTTCATTTTGTTCAATTGAATGTTGACATTTTTGGAAAATTATGTGATGAGAGGAAAAATAGATCTAAAAAAAACCCCCAAACTGGTATGGTCTTATTCTGTTGTAGAAATTCAATGCAACTATTAGAAAAAAACAGCAAACTGCTGGAATCTTCAGCAGCCATTATATGGCTACATTTAAAAGCATCAGTTATCTGTGGCTCCTGGGTTGTAAACCCCTACAAGTAGACAAACATGGAAAAGCCGAGTGCTTATAGCTACTTGTGCAACCAAAGTAAAATACTAGACTTAAAGAGCTCATCCCTGATTTTACTGAGAGAAGTGGGCCAGACAGCTGAAGTATAAAATAAAAAAAAAAAGAACAAACAAATGAATCGATACCTCCGCCTCATCAAAAGTGAGGAGCAGGTCAGATGTGCCAGACAGAATGCCTCGAGATCCATCGATGAGGTAATCCCGAGCAGGAACAGAGTACGGGTCGGCTTTCAGCATGGAGGCAGCTTGAACCAGCTTTGTGCAGGCATTTTCCACTCTGGGAAGCAGAACGTAATTGATATGATCACCAGTTGAAGAAAACAAAAATGTTTAGGAAGAGGTAGTGCTGAAGGCAGCTCTCCAGAAACCTGATGAGTATCATCATCTGTCTGAGGAAACTTTGGTCCAAAATTGACAATTTTATTGTCTCTTCTTGTATTGTTTTAATCTCATTCATGAAAATACAAAAATAAAAATGTAAAGCTCAGGAATCATCATCTAATCATACTTTGTAAAAGTGCTAAAAACACGCAAAAAAATCTACATAAATCTGATCTTAAATAAATGAACCTCTTGTCTTTGTATTGCAGGAATAATATGAATATTAAAAAGAAGCAAATGTAATCCTAAAATCCTATATATTTTGAATAACAGTGACGTGTTCCATAAAATATTTCTGAAATAATTTAAAAGTTCTGATGACGTCTTTAAGAGACGTCATAGTTTTAGATGATGAAAAGAGGTTTTTTTTTGGCCTTCTATATTTTGGGACACACACACACACACACACACACACACACACACACACACACACACACACACACACACACACACACACACACACACACACACACACACACACACGCACACGCACACACAGGCACACACACACTCCCAAAAGAGTAAACAAAAAATTCTACAATTTTACATAAAATTTCCCAAAAAATAAAAACAGTGACACCAAAGACAAAGATGATTCTTGATTACAAGAAATTACAAGAATTTCTTCACTTTGATTTTAAGTATTTTAAGAAACTCAAAACAAAACTCAAGATGGACATTCTGAATCTGTTCCAGTGTAACATCAGCCTGGGGTTATCAAGAGCTGTTTACCAGTGTCTAAGTATACACTGATTTTATGTAAAAAGTGCAGTTTTGAACTGTAGTAACTCTATCCTTCTCTGGCTGTATGGAGCAAATTAACAGTGTTGCCACTCCCCACTTGCTACAGTGCACTGCTGGTCAGCTGGCTGAAAGAAGACTAATACACCTTTCCTGCATTTGCAAAGAAAGGACAAATTCAGACATTTTTCAGGTCACAAAAAGCTACAGTTGGCAATAGATAATTATGTAACCAAGACTCAATAGGATTTTATTTCAGCAATATTAGCAATATGTTTGATGCCTTCTATTTTAAATGAAAGCAACTAAATCATGCATACAGTTTATGTTAGATATTTGTATAAATACAGCGTAACTCTGCCACTTAGCTGAAGGTTATCATGCCATTAGAATCTCATAGCAGCCTATGCAGCTTGCAGAGGAATATAAATTATTCAAATAGTTCCCTCCTGGGTGCGATGTACCCAGTGATCCCCAGAGCAGGAAAATCTGCCAGCTCAGCTGAGTGATTCACTGTCATGCATGCCACCTGCATTGTACAGGCAGCATGTCAGTGCATGGAAACAGGCAACAAGCCAGGGACCTGCATGTGTTCCAGTTCCCACACTTCCTACTTCTGCCTAGAGCAAACCGTAGGAAAACATAAACTTTATGAGCGTTTTCCACATTTCGAAGCCAAACAGAAAAGGCTTTACTTGTTTTTGTCTCTTCTGGCTTTTATATACAGAGCAATGATGACTTTAAGACTGATGGGAATCTCTGGAGTGTGAGCAAGAAGTCTTTCTGTGTGCACCATATTAACAAAAAAAAAAAAAAAAAAGCCATGCAATCCAGGCTCCGTCTAGCACTATATTTAGTAGGGAGAAGGGTTTGCATTCCAGCGCATGTGCTGATGGATGACGACAGGGTGACGAAGTGACTTTGAGGCGCCAAATGTGTTAAACCTGACGACCTGTGCATGCCGATGAGTCTCATCCCTGACCTTGGGCAGGGGGGATCTCAGAAGCCCCCATTTTACAGATTTTTCCTCTTGTAAAACAAAAAAAGTGATTTTTATTTAAATGTACAAAAGAATACAAAAGCAGCATCAGACGCTAATGACCAAAATGGCCTTCCTCCTGGAAGGTATAGCAACTCCTCACTTATAAAAGTATTTCAGTAACACCAGAGCAGGACTCCGAGGCACTTAACATGCCACGTCTGACCTTTGTCTGGGCACAGCCAACCATTTCTGCAACAGATAAAGAAAGAAAGGAAGCCAAAGAGAGGCTAGGACACCACACCAGAGAGAAGAGAATTAAGAATTATTTAATATTTCTGTGCCAATATGCTGCTTACTTGATAAAGGCTGGTGGCATATCCCTTTTCATGATCTGGTCCTCTGTTGTTTGCACGGTATCCTTTCCAACCTGTAAAACATAGATGCATTGTGAATTAACCTGCTGCAAATATTTTATTTTCGATCAATAGCCCTTCAATCCTGCCACATTTTGGCAATCACAGTTTGTCCTAATCAAAGAAAGGTAAGAATAATTAAAAATCAAACTAAAAAAGTCTGTCTTGTCATTCGTTGCTTATTTCTAGTGTGGACTTTTATTCTGAAAATTGTGAGGCAATTTTCTGGCTGTTTATACATTCCAGTTGTGTAAACACCCAGAACAAAAATGAAAAGCAAAGCCAACTAAAATCAGTTTTATAAATCAGTTTGAAGACACTTAGCAGTATGTAGATATTCCAGATAACAGATTCAACACTCTCCTGTAATATAGTCAACTCTCTGTTGTGTTTCCCTAACAAACATCGGAGACCTTCACAGAACAGCTGGATTTGAAGCTGAACAGAAAGTATTTAGATAAAAAATTACACATGTGAACTACTACTTTCTAAATTGGTACCATCTGTAGACAAAAGGTTGCACTGGATTTTCTTTTCATTCCACTTCACAATTACGTTCTAATTTGTGCTTGTCTGGCACATAAAAACCCAACAAAATACACAAACACTAAATGTTAAATATGAGGGTTTCAAGTATTTTCGCAAGGCATAATATCTGTAGAATCTGAGAACAAACTGCGACTCCACCAAGGAAAGATAAAGGGACAGAGTTATAATATAAAGAGCAGTTGAGCACATGTTCAAACTGTTTCATGATCTCACATCTGTTGAAACTACTCACCCAAGTTAACGGTTGTTGGTAAAGCTAACATGAGTCATACTATAAAGATGATTGAGTTGGTATTTAGGTAAATGAGTTCATTCTCACTAAAGATGAACTTGTTTCCATTTGTAATAATGAGACCAATATCTCTTATCATGTTTAACTTTAAGACTTTGACAACCTGCTTGAACATTAGTGTCACATGTGTGTTTTAAGACATCAGTTTTGAAGCAATAAGTATCAAAGTTGACCAAATCGCCTGTCTGCAGCAGGAAATGGATCATTTCCTGCTGATCATTCAGGATGTCGTCTCTCTACTACTCCGAGAGTTGCCTGTTAATAAACAAGCCTCCAGCAGTAGCAGAGTCATCCCAGTTGGTTAACATGACGGCAGTGTTGAAGCAGAGCAAGCATGTATTTCTCACCCTGTTTTCGCCGCGCTTCAGGGTCCCTGAGGAACCAGTGGGTCATAAATTAGGGCTAAAGCTTGTGCCAAACTAGAGCTCAACAGAAGAAGCCATCCCACTGAGCCACTGTGATATTCCACTAATGACTGCTGCTAACCTAAAGTCAGAAACCACGACAACAACCTAAGTTGTTTTGGCACATTTAACTGTTTAACTCCCAGTTTGGATGAGTATTTGAATAGTTTAGGAATGTTTTCCCAAAGAAACCATTTATAAGTTGAATTAGAGAGTAGATTTGCCAGAGAACATCTGATATTAGTTGTCAAGAGTTCCTCAAATTAAAAACAACTTACTCAGTTGTAAAACTTAAATGCAACAAAAATGGACCTTGAAGTTTTACTTATTTTGTCACATGACTACCTCGAGCTTCAATGGATCTTTTTGGGATTTTAAGACAGACCAACACAAATTAGTGGTTAATTGTGAAGGTAAAGAAAATGGATCTTCTCCCGTTTACTCTGACCAACTTCACTGTCCCCATTGAAGAAGAGCATTCCCATAGCCACCACCATGTTTCACCCAGTTTTCTGGCTTATTTATAATAAAAGTTTCATCATGATCATATCTGATCAAAGCATCTTCTTCCACAAGTGCTACACAGTTTGTGACAGCCTAGAAAGACCGATGGCTTTTTGCTTCTCCCTCCACCATAAAGGCCAGTTTTGTGGTGTGCATCACCAATAGTTTCCCTGTTGACAGACTCTCCCACCTAAGAAGATCTACATGTTAGCGTTTTTTCACTACGGTTTTCTCTAACAAACCTCTGAAGCCTTACTAACCACTGGCCAAGATTGACTTTACAAAATGAGATATTTTTTAAAGGCTATCAGTTCCCCGTGCTTTTATTTAGGGGTAATAAAATGCTCACCAGAATTAAGACCATTTAAAAATGTTATAAATCACGCCTCTTTTTCTTTTCACAACCCCAATTTTACAGTTAAGCTGCTGTTTTACGAAACTCGAAAATATATTGAAGTGTACGATTGTTGCATTACAAAATGTAAAAGTTCAAGATGACTGAATAGTTTTGCAAAGGACTTTAGAGGTAATGACAAGATAAAGCAATATCTTGAGACAAACTGGCAATGCAAGAGTCAAACCACACTAACTGGGTTTTTGACCTCAAAGAAGTAGTGACAAACTCAACTAAGATGCTTCCATTTTCTGATTTTCAGAACTGAGCTAAGAAAGCACCATTTCTAGTCAAGTTCAGACATGATCTAAACTGCATACTGGAGAAAAAAAAAGATTAATAGAGAACAAACAGAAGGCTGAATGCAAGCTATGCTAATGAGTCATGTTTTCCCAAAAGTATTACACAGGAACCTTTGAAACTGAGCAAATCCGAGGCTCAGTGTGTTTTCAACAGGTCATCATTGTCTTCCTTTTCCTCTTTCCTTCGCGGCCGCTTCCTGTTGTCTGCAGAGCTAAAACAGTCAGCAGCTGCGGCCCATTAGGATTTAAATTTTTAGCCGTTGTTGTCAAGCAGCATCTGAAGCTTTTTACTATTCTGAGCCTCTGTCATGATTCCGGACCATGTACTCTAAATACTAAAAGCAGGTGACTTTGTCTTTATTAATAGTTCCACAGATCCAAGGGGGATATTTTTAAACTACAAGAGATGTTGGGAGAAGAAAAATTAAACTCTGATTTGAAGAGGCAGAAATGACTAGTGAAGATGGGAAACTTTAAAGGGAGAGAAAGACCTGATGTAAGACACCACCCCAACCACACCAACATACCATCTTCCCTGAATAGCATCAAGAAAAGGCAGCTGTTCACTTCCACCTTCTTAAAACCTTTCACAGTCTCATCCTCTTGTTCCAAGCTGCCACACAGTATCAATGGCTGTCAGTGTCATTTAGCATTTGTGCCTGGATTGGAAACACTGGCAGGCCTTTTACCACCCAAGTGTGCGAATGCAGAAACCCTGTGTTGTTGTGAAGTAGCTTGATAGAGTGGCTGCTCTTCTGGAACAGACTTGGCTTTGTTAGCAGTGACCCGTCCTTCTAAGTAGAGAATAAAGGCCACAGTGACAACCTCAAGGCTGCCAGGAGGACACAGACTGCCTTTTTACATGTTGGGAAGCTTTGACACAATGCTCTAATAGTCATGGTGACCACAACGATATATGGTGGCAAGCATTGTTACTAACAGCAAAAAGGATTGATTTTGTGTTTCTGGCTGCTGGTAAGATTTATGTCTTCAAAAGTGAGGCAGTGACTTAAGGCTAAAGCAATTTTTCGGCTTAATCGTGATTAATCAATTAGAAATTGTCATCAAATTTAGTAACCGATTAATTGACAATTAGTATATGCATATTAAAAAAAAATCTCTGAATACGTTTGCTAAAAAAAATCTAGTCAGAGCGATAATTAAGCCAAAACAGTACAGAATATATACACATTTTGGATTTCAGATAACACTTTTGTAAATATGTTTTACCCAAAACTCCTCAAGTGGCATAGTTTTAACTTCAAATTCACTAAAGGAATGTTACTACATTTTGTGTAGTAACATGTAGTAACAAGAATTTATTTTTTATTACTATTTATTCATTTGCATCTTAATGTATTTCTAATATTTTATTTTTAAAAAAAAGGCTGATGTAATTAAATGAAAAATCTGTAAAATGTACCAATTTTTTTTTTTTATCCGATTAAATTGCCAGAATAATTGATTCCTAAAATAATCATTAGTTGCAGCCCTACACTGATTGTTACTATGCATCTTTTCACGTACTATAATCAACTTAGAGCCACTTGGTTTTTCATTTATCAAAATATCAATTGACCAATAAGGAGTAAGATGTTTGAGAGGCTGAACTGAAAGTGGACGCCTTCATCATGAGTCTATCAAACCCTGTCAGACGTTATTTATTAATTTGGTTCTGGAAGCAGCAGCTCCACGCGGTGTGTCCAAGGTGATGAAAGGCACAAATCAAGCGGCCTCCTTGGCCATGGCAAAAACAGCTCCTGCAGCCAGGGAGAGTATGTCACGAGTGTCTCATGTTGCAGGAGCTTAACAGCTCATCAAGAGTTGGGGAATCCTGATATCAGACAGTAAAGTCAGAGAAAATGTATCCAAGCTGTGGATTTTCCCCAAAACAAACACAGCTGACAGGCAAGGGCGGCTGACGATTTCTGTCTTGCATTTACTTATTGAGACAGGGCTGGTCATTTAAAATATAGGAAATAATAAAAGTATATTTTGATGATTGTTTATTATTTATTTGATCAAATTCGATAAGAAAGGGAAGCAGCTGTTTCTATACCAAGACAACTACGTCGATAACTTTGCATTATTCTGCCATAAAAAAAACTAATATATTCCGGTAGTTCCCAGGAATTAAGTCTGGAGACATGAGATTTAGTGAATATAATTTCACTAGAGGTAATTGCACAGAACGACGTTTGTCATAGATTTATTGAGATAAAAACATTCCACTATTTTACTGTGGCTTTAATCATTAAAGACAGCCATGTTGGATTTTGAGGTCAGGCCATAACAACCTTCCAAACTCCAAACTATGCCATATTGTTGTTTTAAGTGATCTGTTAGTTTGCTACTTAAAGGTATGATACTTTGCTGTTAACTTTTATGGTATTATAAAGTACATCAACAATACCACTAGAAAGTGGCCTATTTAATTTAGGCTCATCAACCATGGATGCAAGTAGACTAAATTTGATATTACAGCAATAACCCAGACTTTTAGTCTCACTGAATAACTTGAACGTGAATAGTTAAAAAGGATGAAGTCAGATGATGTTAAAAAGTAATTAGTCGAACCCTTTGCAGATAGTGCAGTTAAGGACGATGCTTTGAACACGTTCATTAGTCAACAATACGCAATAACAGAAAATATTTCCGTCAAATGTCTGTTGGTTCGATTTTTAAGTCACTGAGCCGAAATTTACATTGGAAATAAAAGTGTCCTGTTTCAGATTCATGTTGAAAAATGTCATGTTGCAGACAGAAAAGAATAGAAAAATATTTGGGAAAGGAAGCTAGTTTGCGCAGCTGTCTGCTGAATCTACTCTAATGATAACAGCATACTGATTTTTATCTATATGTCCAATGACATGTTCCTCAGATCCAAAAGCAAGAACTAGTTTTCTGCAATAACAGCTTTTCTTCCAATATTTCACATTAACTTTGGAAGTTGATGTCTTCCCATCAATAAATGGAGTTCAACCCAGGTGCATTTTACTCTGCGTCAAGATTAGTCGCCACAGAGGCTATACATAATCAAAGCAATGGGTTTTTCCTAGAGCTGGCTCACTACCAAGTCCCAAGTGGAAGAGACAGCTGACTGGCCTTCCTGACTTGGCTTCCTGAGTTTCCTTTTCAACACACTCCTCCATGTCACTGCATCCTGACAAATCATCTTCCTGAAGAGAAACAAAATGACCACAGGTGCAGAATGAACCCTCAGGGGATTTATGCATGCAGTCAGAAAATATGATCTCATTTCAATGGAATCACTCAACTTGGACTGGACTGTTTCCAAGATGACATAATCAAGTGGCAAGCAGGATTAATTGTCAAATAGCATGGTGTGTGTTTGTACACTTTTTCAGCACAAGCATACAAAATCACTGAATGAATTTGCTTACTACGTTGAAAAGGTCACTAGAAAAAATTAAATTAAATTACTACAACCATTGTTATGTGTATATTTACTCCGAAACCGCAAAATCTTACAAAATACTTCCTTATTTTGAATCATCTCAATTTCCTTTATTATTCCCGACTTTCAAGAAGTTGTGACGTGCTGCCTGTGTTGCAACAACATTGCATTGCGCCGACTCAATTCTCTATCAACGCCTCCGTTCTTTTAGTTACTACATATTTTTGGTCTTACATAAAACACCGCAACATTTTGTAATCTCAGAGACGTTTCAGCAGAGCCAGTAAATATACTACACATAGAAGAATGCAAAAGTCATGTCATGACAAAACTTTGCCTCAAACATCCCCTGCATTCTTCTTCTATACTACCCTTAAAAAAAACAACAAATCAGCCCGCAAAGGTAATGAAGTAAAACGGGCCACTAAAGTCAAGTAGAAGATTGTTGAGCAAGACAAAAATTGTGCTTCCATCCTCTCAACCAGGAAACTAGAAGAGCTGTTTAATTCACTATTTATATTAAAGATGTGCCTAGCAACTGCGTTCTTGTTATTTCACTGCCTTGCAAAAGTATTCATTAACCTTCATCAGATTTTTATTTCAACACCTTGTCTTGGGTTGTTAGCACGCTTTGACTGTCCTACAGCAACAGCTTTCATATTTGTTGCAAGACTGACTGCTACCAGAGAGCCTTCCTGTCCAAAGTGGCTTTTTGGAGATGCTTGAATGACAAAAATCAATGACAACATTTATTTCCCCTTTGGGATAAAGACAGTATTTTTGAATAGCTCCATCTTCCCAAAAACAGCTTTCTAGCCCTGATGAGACCCGCATTTCCAAAGCACCACAAACATGTTTCACCAAGTAGGGTTGCAAAGATTCAATATTTTTCTCTAAAAGTATTGTTTAAGGTCATACAGTTTTATTAGAATATTTCTTATACTAGGTCACTGCTGCAACAACTATTTGTGTCATAAACACAAGATTGTTGCAAAAGTGCTAGTCTCACTGTACACCAATCAGGGAATTTTCCCACAGCAAGCAGTCAAAGAAATGTGGGAGACCTGCTTCCTTTAACCCAAACAAAGTTTTTCCAGCATTATCTTCTTGTTCTTTAAATCCACTTGTTAAAAAACAGTAATTCAAAGAATCAGCTTGACCCCCTGTCTCTGAGTGGGGGGGCTACGTCCTGGCTTGTTGGAATTTCTTCACATTCCTTACATTCATTTCTAATTGAGGTCTCTCTCAATGCCCCCGACGATAACAAATCATGCCGAGCACAACTGGTCGGTCACTGGTTAAACAGACAACCAGTTTGTGGCCATGTCAAACTTTCAGTTCCTGGTTCATCGCTGGCGTTTTACATCTGTGCATCCAAGCTCTAAAAAAACTTCATTTTTCAAAACTATACAGCTATAATCTTTAGTAACAATGTTGAATATGGTTTTTGACAATGATTACAATGCATTTAACTTTGTGTAGACTTCAACTTAACTAAAATACTCCACAAATGTAATTAAGCAGCTAAATCTCCTCTTCCAAAGGTAATGCCTGTCAGAACAATCATTATAAAGTCAAGCAAATAAAATCATGGAAAAAGTCACAGATAAAAACCACACAGTATGTTTTTCCTCTTAGTCGTTTATGTCTCAGGAGACTGAAACCAAAAGCAATTACATCTCCAAACTAACTTCAATGATCTCATAACACTATCCATGTTGTAATGTTGCTACAGCAACTGGAAATAATTACAGACTCGTGCACTCATTCAGGCCACTGTTAGAAACATCTGACTATAATTGAAGAACGTCCAGAGAGTCTGCTGTGTTTCATCTTCACAGGGGGATGTTTTCATGTGTCAGGATACGACGGCCAGAGCTCAGTACAGTTTCTATATTTAAAGCTGCAGTGACTCTCCTGCTTAATCAGCTACTGCAGAAGCGCATAATCCAAAACATTATTAATTCAAGTAGAGTCCCACAGACAAAAACATGTCGTCTTTATTTTGAGTCTTATTTTCTCTCATTTAGATCTGGTCCAAACTTAACTAAATTACATACTTTCTATACGATATGACGTCTTGCAACCAAAACAGAATAACTTAGCAAGCTAATGGACATTTAAATTGTTCTTAATATTAGTGAAGATTAGTTAAATACGTGCTAAAAGCTAGCCCTCTATGCTTAACATAAATAGCACTTTGTAAACAGTGAAACTGCAGTTTTTCCCTGCAAGTTTCCAAAACCCAGGGGGTGTAATTACCACATAACTACATGAATAAATGATTAAGACATGGTCCTTGCACCAAAAACACATTTTTACAGAGTCCTAGTCGTAGTTGCTCTACCTTTTAACTCCTCTTTCTCCCCCAAAGAGGAAGGAAGTCAGGTTGGGTGTAGACATAAATAATGTGAGAAAAACAAAGAAATAAACCAAAACTGTTTGAAACATGTGAGGCCTATACAATCATTTATTATATCATTAAAGTACATTTATTTAAGCAGTCACATTCAAAAATTATAACTCAGAATCATTTCAAATTAAGGAATATATTTTGAGTTTTCACTTTGCTTTTTTAAACTGTGTGCCCCTAGGAAGCTAAGTTAGCAGTTAATGAATGCCGAAAATTGTTTCTCACAAAGCTATAAAATTACATAAAATCACAGAAAAATGATTTTTATCTTGAAATGTTTTGGCTTACACAATCATGAGAAAACTGCTGACTTGACGATTGTTCACCAGACAGTCATTAACATTCTCCACAATGACAGTAAGTCATAAAAGATCACTGCCGAAAAAAAACCGTTGCTCATAGAGGACTGTATTCAGGCATGCCGATTTGAAGTTCAGCGGAAGGAAAAAGTGTCTTAGGAGAAGATACACGAGCGCTTAAGGTCTGGATTGTTGCTGACTGGATCAAAGTCTTCAGATTTTCAGATAAAAATACATTTCGTAGGAGTGGAGAGGCGCACAATTAAAGCTGCTTAAGGTCTCCACAGTTGGTTGTGCTTTGTTTGGATCAGTTGGGATCCATGTCATATGCTGATGTTGGTTCATTTGGTTTATAAATGGCTTTTGCTAGAGTGGTCCTTAAAATGTGTCGCCCTCTGACAGTGGCAGAGTGTCGCTGTGAAAACACCACTGTGGGCAGATCACAACCAATTCTAAAAATACCCAAAACTATAGCTGTTCTGCAGAAAGGGGGTGTGTTTCATTTCATGTTTAAAAAAACTGTGACTGTCTGAAAATATATAATTACTAAGAAATTAGATATTATAATTAAAGTTTTACATCTTTAACTCAATTAGGAAACACTTCAATAGCAAAGGGAGAGTAAGTTAAAGACGAAGTTATTACACAGTTAAAAAAAAGATGTACAAGAACAATTCAGAGTTCATGCAACATTTTTATGAAAACTGGACATTTTCAATGCCTTCTAGGCAGATTGAGAAAACCCCAGATTAGGGGTCCACCATTTCAGTTTTTAGCCAATCACCAATCTTTAAAAAACCTGATCTGCCAATTCCTATACCGACTTTTTGTCTGGGGAAAAGTTAAGTTGGTAACAGTGGGGTAAGTACTAACACCGTTTTCTAAAAGTCTTTCTTTAATTATTGTTGTTTCCAGCAAGCTCGTTAAAATCAGATCAATGTCATTTAGTTCTGTTTCTGATCAGTTTGGTTCTTTTTATTGACGGGTTCGTCCAAGGTGCCAGTGATGTCAGATCCGCCACTGCCCAGTTTGCCCACTCCACTCAGGCACTGAACTAGTGCCTACGTAGAAGTATGGCAGTCAGCTCCTCAGGAGGGCAGGGCAAGCTTTGAAGGGGAAAAAGGGCGTCACTGCCCTTTGCCCCGACTCTATTCACTTCAGGAAAAAGTTTAATACCCCAGACACACATCTCCTCTGTGGTTACGTGCACGGAAATTAAGGATTCCCATTCGAATTCTGGCTGATAACGGCGTCATGTTTTAACGTTTAATTCAATTCGAGAGTGAAAAGCGTGGGACAAAGCGACAGGTAGGCAGGGCTACGACAACCCCAGCCGAGCCTGGAGAGTTTCATAGACAGGAGCAGAGGAGGAGAAAAAGTTACTCACCCGAACCAGGTTGCTAACGGCCGCCTGCACGGCAGCCACCGGCCCGGACAGATCTGGGATAGCCTTCCCGTCAACTTCACCTTCCTCGTGCATTATCACCAGATGGGATATTTGCTGAGCCACCGGCTCCAGGATACTTTCTATCGTCTTCGTGTGGAAAACCGGCATTTTGGCAGTTTTGAATCTCTATCCGATGAGAATGTCCAACAACTTAGGGCAGTTTCCCCCGCAACAAAAAGTCCTGCGAGAAAAAGCAGCTAAAACCGCAGCCGACCGCCTTTCTTTCTGCCAGAGAACAGCGTGAAGACTTCAACTACTCCTGTAAACCCATCAGCACTAAGGGAAAAAAAAAAAAAACTCCCGAATTCAGCGTCATCCTCCCATCCGACCAATCAGAGAGCGAGTAGAAAGGGAATTTCGTGTCCGATTGGTTAACTGTAGTGTCGCTTAATATTACGACCGCCCACTCCCGCACCGTCGAGTTTGCTAGCTTCAGTTCCAAGTGCTCCCTAAATTACGTAATAGATCCGTATTTCCTAAAAGGGAAATATGTGCCTCCTGAAGCATTCCTGCCCCTGTGCACTGAATAATCAGTAAAGTTTAAGTTTGGTTCTGCCACCGCAGAAGTACAAGCTGTGACTCACAGGAAATTACGTCTCAATAAGAGAGATGAGATCACATTAATCATAAATTTATGATCACGATGACCTAATAATGAAACGCATTTGGATTTCTCATATGCCTTTAATTGATAAAGGATGATTTAGTCATTGTTGCAACTCTTGTTGGTATTTTTGATATCTGCTCTGCATTGCAGAATTATTCACAACTCTTGAACTTTTTCACATTTCATCAATGTACGACTACAAATTTTATTTAAATTTACTTGGATTTTGTATGCTAGACCACCAGGTAATATTGATATGTTAGAGAGGAAACCCTTTACAAATAAAAATCTGAAAGTTGTGGCGTGCTTAATTCATTCATCCATCCATGAGAGAGTGCAAATTCCATGTACAAAGACATCAGGTCAGGATTTATACCCATGACCTTCTTACTGCAAGGCAGCAGTGCTGTGCATAATTCAATTCAGCACAGTGCAGTTCACTTCAGTTCAAAATTACTTCAATCATCCCAAAGGCAAATTAAATGTTATCACAGCTTGAAATCCACAGATTTCACTACTCACCCAATTAGTAAAAAAAATAGTCAACCTGTGTGTAATTTATTCTCAGTAGTTGTGGAGGCTGGATTTCTGTGGGGTCAAATTTGAAAATATCACCTGATAGTTATGCATTATTGGAAGACTGGGAGATTAATACCTAAACAACTATAAAGCCTTTAAAAAAGGCAATAAATAAATAAACAAAAATAAATAAACAATGCCTACCCTGGTGGGGGCACAAGTAAAGTCTGGTGGCCCGCCAGGCTTATAATACAGTGTGGAGAAACCCTGGGGTGATGGTAGCATTATGATATCCTCAGAGTTGATGGCAAGACAGAGGAAAGTTTAGACAGAGCAATCCTGGAAGAAATCCTGTGAAAGGCTCAGACTGCTGTTTCCAGTCAAATAGCAACTTTAAATGTGCAGTCAGACCTACAACAGTTTGAATAAAAAATGAAACACATTCATGTGTTAGAATGTGAAACCACAAACCTAAATGTAATTTTGAATCCAGAAAGTTGATGTTCACAAATGCTCTATGTCAAACGCAGATGAGCCTCTACAAAGAAGAATTTACAAAACTTTAACCCTCTATATTTATATTTCTAAAGAAACATGTGGTTTTTTTTTCAATGTTGCATTTAGGAGTCAGATTGCATTGGACTGTCACATACAATTAAAAGCAACACCTACAAGTCTGAAGTTGTAATGCTACAAAATTTGGGGAAAATAGGGGGGAAAAAACCCTGCATCAAAAATTTTGCAAAGCACTCCAGATGCCTACAAAACAAAGACAGTAGCACTCAAAATTTCTTAAAACCATCTCTGCCAGTGGCCCAACATGCTATATTATCTTCTCAATTCCTTTTCTGTCCCAACCTCCTGAAGCAAAACACATTTCAAGATAGAAAACCAGCTGCCAAGCAAACCAGCTAAGGAATTCCCACAGATTCCCAGGAGGGCTTGCAAGGCAGCAGCCCATTGCCTAAAAAGGAAGAGTCCAAAAAGAAAGAATCAAGGAAGTCACTTCGCTTGAACCCTGTGTAAACACTAAGGCTGATATGATTTCCTTTTACACAGGAGGTTATTCAAAATATCAAAGAAGAGCTCCAAAATGCTCCTGCACTCTGACAAAAAAAAGACTTTTTCTATCTTTATTGTACCTTGGTAAAATTACATTTAACACAACAAATACACAAGTCTCTTCAGTGAAATGCTCTGTCTGGCAGAGTCCGTCCTGAATATAGACTTCAAAGGTGTCCTGCTGTTTCCTCGGCTCTCCGGTTCCTGACCAGGCCACCTCTTGAGTCCATATTGGAATGTACAGGGCAGGTCAAGATGGGTGGTCTGCAACCTACCATGCTGTCCCTTACTGTCCTGCTGAGAAGACAATGTGTCCGGCTTCTGTCAGAGCTGTGCCTGTGTAAGGTGTTGTTGTTTTCTTTTAATCAGAAGAGGTGAAACCGAAGGGTTTAAAGCATGGTTTTAAAAACACATGACCCATATAATGGTTATTACATGTGAGAGCAAAGTTCTCTTCCAAGTATTGTGCTTCTTACAACTGCAATCACGATGTGGTGTTGTGTGCGGTTCTGGTGGGTTGTTTGTTTATTCACCCCCTACGAGCCGTTTGCGCCATCTTCTGGTTTAAAAAGGTAAATGCAGGCCGTCAAAAAAGTGTGTTAAAGTCTCTTAAAATCTGAAGAGACTAATTTACTTCCTTCTTCCAATCTTCTAAAAAATAAAAAAAGCAAGCAAAAGACAAATATGTGCAATAAACATTAATGTCAATGGAGATAACGCAGGTTTTAAACACACCATAAAATACCTTACTGTGTCACTATATTAGATCTTCTTTACCAGTAGCGCCCTCTACATTTGCTCATCTTTTGGTCTGAAAGACCCAATAATGAGATGTGTTCATTTTCTGGCAAACGCAAACACATTTGTTCATCGCAATTTCCCTGGCAGTTTAAAATGTCCACAATGTTGTGCAGTCTGACAAGAAGCAGGGGATTTTTTGAAGGAAAACTGGCCCACAGCATGACCAATCCTCCACCATACTTCACAATGAGCATGAGGAGCTTCATCTATTGTTTCACGCTTGAAGTATTTTTTTTTCTGACAAACTCAAAAAACCACAAAACGAACAAAAAGCATTCAGTACTACCTCTGGCTTGCATCTATCCTGGCTATTCAACGTCTAACGTGTCTTTGACAAACCGTTGTCTGTTTTTGCTCTTGGCATCGTCGTGCTTCCTTTACGAAACCAGGAGAAATTGAAACATTCACAGAGCGAACCCTAAAAAGAAAAAAAAAAACAAAAAACAGTGAATCATTTCTGATCAAATCAAATTGTTCCAGTTAATATTCCAGGAGAGTGTAACTAACTCTATATGTGTACTTTATATTAGCAGAAAATAAAGGTACTCTTAAATAAATGTAGGTTAATTAATTTTCCATTTTATCTGGGTTTACATATGTTTAAATAGATATATCCAAAAATCCATTAATTTAATGTAAAGGTTGCAGGGCTGTGCCAATCAGGGACCAGCGTTGGAGTTGGAGTTTCCTCCAACAGAACAAGAATAAGCCCAGAGACAATGAAAGCCACAGTCAATAAGAATCATGACAAAGTGGAGATCTTTTTCAAACAATACTCAACGTTGATGAGCAAATACTTTAGGGAAAGAATTTTTCCTGGCCCACTTGTTTATATTTCATCACTGAAAACAATGAGCACTTCAGTAACGCCAACGGGTTTTCCATTTATGCAGTCTGATCTGCTCCTGACCACAACCTCAGCTTTCTAAATACAGATGAATTGCAATGTGGTGCCTCACTGTGCGAAGAAGCCACATGTGATTACATTGTGCACAAATAAGGTCTCAGAGAATGAAATAGCTACTTGTTCAAGAGAGTCTTAATGGCTAAAACTAAAGGGTCAGTTTATTCTGATTTTTAATTTAGATTGGTGACGTATCAGTCGTTATATTCACAAAATGTTCAATTTAATTGGTACAGAAAGGGAAGGACTTGCTTAAACAGACATGTAAGCGTGAAGTAAAAATCAGGAATTAAAGAGTACATAAACACAGTAACCAACCAATAAACTAAACACAACTGCAAAAAGAAGGATGTGAAGAAAAATGAACTCTGGAAGGAACACACACACAGTAGGTATGGCCACTTTAATCTGCTTTCTTTTCAACGGCCTCCAGCGCATGGAGGAAGTTGAATGTGATGTTGTAAAAAAAAAAAAAGGTAAATTCATTTTGGGGAAACAGTCTCACATTATGAAACAGCTTTACAAGACTGGTACCATAATTACTCAGACAGTTTTATAAAATAAAGGCAGCTAAGTTTATTTTTTGCACTATTTCTTTACTCTTTTAGATTGATGAGGGTGTCTAGAAACATAATCCTGTTTATTTGGCTGCACAATGCAGCAGTTTTTAAGTCCTGTTGCCTCAGAGAAAGAAGCCAGTCAGTTCAAGTTGCAGGAGGGATTTTCAGTAAGAAATTTGCATATTCTCCTTGTGAATGCGTGGCCTCTCTCTGGGTACTCTAGCTTTCACCGTTTATCCACCTCATATGAGCGTACCTCATCCTCTAATCCGTCGAATCTGCTGGAGACAGGACAGAAAGTTGAGAAGAGCAAATTCTTCATGTTTCCTGTGTGAATAGGAAGAAAAATACTCAGTTTTTCTTAGCCATTGTACAAAAACGGAAAGACAAGAAAGCATGGCATTCAATGAAAGGCAGAGGTGAGAAAAAAACCTGCATCTTTTGGTTTTAAGAAGAAGATAGCTTCACACTGAAGTATTCCTGTATTTGCAGTCTCAACAACAAATGCTTAAACTAACTGGAAAAGGATGTTTTATTATTATTATTATTATTATTATTATTATTATTATTATTATTATTATTATTATTATTATTATTAGTAGTAGTAGTAGTAGTAGTAGTAGTAGTAGTAGTAGTATTGCCTGAACACACACAGTCAGGAAGAAAGGTAAAGAAAAAGCAAAATAAACAAAAACTCCATTGTCCAAATTATGTATTTTAATCTTTCTCTCTCATTTCTTAAAACCCTTTCTAATATTGTTCAATACGAATGCCCTTTTTCAGTCATGAATATGCAAGCTACAAATTTGTACAAGAATGACACCATAATCTGGGATTTTTCCCAAATGTTGTCATTAATAGGTTGTCGTTTTGAGTGTGTTGTTTTGCTTTACATGGCCTTCTGTTTTCATTGTTAATGAGCAAATATGTGCACATGAACATCCCAAAGCGCAAAGATCATTATTCCCTGCTGAGAGGCAGCCTGCTAGCGTTGCTTCTGTGAACATGTAGGCGGATGCTTGCACGTTGTTCCACTGAAAACCAGTGGCGTTCATCTGTGGTGCTCGGAAAAGCAGAAGACCATTTGTTCAAAGACCACATGGGGGCAGTAACGTATGCAAATAGAAGGATTTCTGGAGCTTCTTAAAAGATAAATTCATTTAAAAAACTGTAAACTAAGAAAACATGCAATTTTCTAGTATGGGTTGAGAAGATTTTTGTTGCTGTAGGAGGTTTGTGTTGACACACATAGTATAAGGACATTTGCTGTTTCTAACAGGTTATCTTCCAGGATTGGTCTCCATTTACTTCCATCCATGGCTCAGTTTCAATCATTTGCAAAAGAAAAGCATCCCACCTTCATTCTTCACTTAGGGAAATAGCACATTCAGAAAATGCAGGTACTTTCCCACAACAGATTCCATTTCAAATGTAGAGCAAAAATGTAAATTTCTCTTCTTCCACATTTTTACGGTGCCCTCTACATGATTTGAGGTAGTAAACTAGACTTGTTATGGCTTACTTTCTTTTTGCCAAACTTTTATACAGGGCAGATTTGTGGCACAAAGAAATACTAGTTGTTCTGGCAATGGACCTTCCAACCTAAGCTGTGGATCTCTGCAGCTCATCCAGGCGCTACCATGGGCCTCTTGACTGAATAATACCCATCAGACTAAGTATTTGCACATTGAACAAAATGTTCAGTGTTGGCTTAATTTAAATCTATACAAATCCCCTGTCCCTGACATATGCGACTGACAGGATCAGAATGACTAAATTAGTTAGGATGGACCTATTTTTTCACTTTTACAGACACTTTTTAAAGGATCCAATGTTCTTCTAGCTCATGTAAATCTGCATTTGGAAAAGCAAGAATCACTTTCTCCCAAATTTCTATTCTAAATGTGTTCAATAAGCAAAGTTGGAAGGCTAAATGGACTAACTCCGATAAAGTTATGCAGCCATTTATATCCTTTCCAATTGAATCCACATATAGATTAAATATTCATTGTACTCTTAACACTGTTAAAAAGGATCCAGTCTTGAGGGACATCCTGTACCTTTGAAATGCTCCAGAATCTTCATCAACTTCACGGTGACTTTATCTGCTTGCCATTCGCCACTGGACTCATCGTCATGATGAAAATATTTTTAGCAAAGCTTTCGGTGTCCGGATAGGCCATGACAGTGAGACCAGATTCATAAAGGGAAGCTCCTGGAACTGAATTCAGTTGCTATAAATATCCTTCGTCAAACTAATTTATCCTGTAACGGAGCCAAACTGACAGATGCAAAAAGTTCTGATTGAAGTATCACTGCCAGCAAGTTAAAAGCAAAGATTCTAACAAAGAAACATAAATGTAACGTAAAGTACTGCCTCCAGATGGCTTTGTCATGCTCCTAATTAATTTGGCTGTTAAATCCACTGCAGGGACTCTAGTTGGGATGCAACACCCGATTATATAAGATCCTTCACTCTTATCTGTTTCCAGGAAGTGCTTTAATAGAAAACACAGCACAAGAACACCAATTATAGTCATATTTTGTCAACTGTTATGCAATAAGAGAGCAGGAGCTTCTTAAAAATTTCAGTGCAAGTGAAAATTTCTAAAACTTAATCTTGCCATTTGGGGCTGTTCTTCAATGACCTAGAATTTAACTCTGATTGTGCTGAAAAACCTTAAAGAGCAGATCATTTCTAAAGAAAATTTTGTTTTAGCTAAATTGTGTTGAACATAGCAATATATTTAAGAGCCAACATTATTTCATGTTTCAACAGAAATGACTTCTTGGTCATTTAATTTACAATGGCTGCTGGAATTCTTATAAAATGTCCTGGTGAGATGGGCTCACTTGTTCGGTATTTAAAAGTTGTGCATTTAAATGTCACATTGTGTTGTAGAAATGTACATTTTAAAATAATGTTAATTTTAAAACCCAATTGAGCCTCTAGAAAATTTTCAAATTTGGACATCTGCACAACATTTTGTATTTATATTTCTTATAAAGGGTTTTGTAAAACTAAATAAAGTTCTCAATATGGTGTAAGTTGTGTGTTTGGTGCTTTTGGGGTGTCAAACAATTCAAGCAGAATGGAAATGTTAGACAAATAAATAGTTTTAATGTACAGACTGGCATACCAAGGAATGTCTTTAATATGTTCTCCTAAACATATTAAATGTAGTATTAAAGTTAAGCCTAACTGAGAATCTGCAGCAAAATGTTCTCTATCAAAAACAACTGTTTTTGTAACATGACAAGAGTGTGAATAATTTGCTAAAGCGCTGTTTCACCGCAATGTGGTTCTGTTATGAATTCAGGGCAGTAAGTGGACAATCTGCAGTGTGAAAATGTCACAGTCTGATGACATTTGGTGCATTATGAAAATATAAACCACTTTTTGTGTTCAATTCTGGAACAGCCTCTGGACGTGAAAAATTAAGCAAATGGCAATTTTTCACAACTAATTGAATTATGAGAGCAGTCAAGCATGGATCAGACTTTTAATTGCTTCCTCTTTTTGAAGTTTTGACAGTGTAGTAAGGTTCAGAGCTTAGCGTGACCACACACCGTTTGCCTGTATTCAGTAATTGTGCTTCTCATTCCTCATTCTCATAATAAATTGAATATAAAATGCCTTGCAAAGTGAGTGAATGAAGTAATTCCTAGTTCTCTTTCAGAAAACAGTTCAAGTTCAGTCAGACTGGATTCTTTTAGCAGTATTTGTTCAGGGTTGTTGTCCTGCTGGAAAGCAAACCTCCACCTATCTAGAGCAACCTTTTTATTTTTACAAAATTGCCCTGATTTTAGCTTCAGCGATTTTCCCGATCAATGACGACCAACTTCCCTTTCCATGTTGAAGAGAACAATCCCCACAGCGTGATGCTGCCACCAACACGTTTCACAATGGGGGATGGTATCTTTAAGGTGAAATGTTAGTTTTCCTCCACACACTGCATGCCACAAGCTGTCAAAAACACTTCAATCCCGGTGCTTTTTTTTGTTGTGTCACCTAAATGATTCGTGGCAGGATGCAGACATGCGTATGCATTTATTCTTGCACTCTTCCAAATTTAATTTGAGTGCATGATGAATAATTGTGTTGTCAACCTTCTATGAGTTGAGTGGAGTTTACAGGGGATGGTCTTGGTTTACTTCCCAAAATACGAATAGAATAGATTGAAGTTTGTGACTGCAGCATTTCAAAATGTGAAAAAGTTTTAGCCAGAGAAAAACTGACCCAGAAAAAATGCCATGTACCAGTTTCTGCTACTATTTATCCAAGTGAACATGTCCTTCAGATTGTTTATCGTTCTTTCTTGCATTCAGTGAGGTTAAATTATTTAATTATGTTCTTCTCCTTCGTATAGTTCATGGTTTTGCATAACTGCATGTAGAAATCGGCCCCCTCTGTGTTTATTGTTAACTCATTCCTCTCCTCCCTACTTCTTTTTCCCCTCTGTCTCTCTTTCTCTCTCCTCCTCCACTACTCTCAGTTTCTTTCTTTCCTTTTGCTCACTCTGGTCCCTTCCTCCTCTTGCTCTCTCTCTCCCTCCACTCCTGCACATCTCTGTCACACAATTGCAGACTTGCAGCGGCTCTCCCCCCTGAGCATCATCTCCACCATCGGAGATCCTCCTCGTGTCTGTGTTCTGCTGGGTGGACGCACGCCCCACAGTCACCATTTCTGCCCCGGAGAGCTCCAGGCTGGCAGCGCAGCCCCTTCCCAGGCTGAGCATCGGGCGGAAGACCCTGGTGGCAGCTGCAGTGGGGGTCATGCTGGTCCTGGTCCTGGTGGTCCTCATCCCTGTGCTCGTCAGCTCTGTGGGTGCTGGTGGCACAGATGACAGCGCGAGCCACTATGAGATGTTGGGTACCTGCCGGATGGTGTGTGACCCCTTCCCCAGCACGGGCACCACAGGAACGGGGATCCACACGGACACATCAACCAGTGGCTTCCTGGGGGACAATGAGGAAGACCTAAGCGATCACAGCATCGGCCCTTCACTGCCTACGTACAGCACAAACGGCCCGCAGGGAAAACCAGGACGTCCGGGCAAACCTGGACCTCCAGGACCTCCTGGAGAACCAGGTCCACCGGGCCCAAGAGGGCCGCCGGGGGACAGCGGAGACATAGTTCGGACGGGGATCCTGGGAGCGGTTAGCACAACCACCTACAACACCACTCCTCGAGTGGCGTTTTACGCAGGACTACGAAACCCCCAAGAAGGCTATGACATTTTGCGATTCGATGATGTGGTGACTAACATCGGGGGGAACTACGAGGGCGCGACGGGCAAGTTCTCCTGTAAGATTCCAGGGACCTACTTTTTCATCTACAACGTGTTGATGAGAGGAGGAGACGGCACCAGTATGTGGGCTGACCTGATCAAAAACAATCAGGTGGGTGATGCTTTTGACACACGTTCTGTGAAATGCCAAAGGTGTGGCTTCTTAAAACCATAAAGATCCATTTTTACCCCATAGTTAATTAATCATCGTCTATTGGCAGCAAATAAATAAATAAATATTTCTTTTTTTTTTTTATGCTCAGAAACATGCCTGCCACAAATTCAACATTTAATTTCCCTTTGTGGTCAATAAAGTATTTCTGAATTGAATTGACTTGAATAACTGAGTGCAAACTGTAACATTTGCCTCATATTTTAACATTTGCTCGTCCAATTTACTTAAAATTTTAATCTCTTTTATGAATATATATTTCCTCATCTGGCTTTTCTTATCTTAACAAATTTCTTCTTCCCTCTGTTGAATTGTAATGTGGGAACAACAAAAGAAATCGTTGAATTCTTCATCGTCTTAATATTTTTGAGTATCTTTAATTATCTAAAATATCCCAATCTTTCTGTTTCTAGTGACATTTATGGACCCTCTAATCAACATTATCCCATTTAGATTTTAACTCCATAACTTCACCTGTAGATCTTTATCTTGTACACTTATAAAAATGGTAACTGTAACTATTAGTTTAACTAATCTGCAAAAAAATTTGGTCCCAAGAATAGTAAGTTAAGTACTATTTTAATGCAGCAATATTTAAGGTTGTACAAGTGTTTTTTTTTACTACGATAGTAAACACAATAATAGTCAATATTTTAGGTTGAGGTGTAACCAGTGATGCATGATTCTTACTTTGACAAACCAATTAATGAGTTAAATGTTTAATTTGCCAGTTACCCTAGTTATTACTTGTTAAATTATATTCCAAAGTTCTTTATGTGAGCAGCTCTTTCTGCTTTGTCTCATCTGGAGATCTCTTAGGTATATGCACAGCTTCCTCAATATCTTGTTACTTGAGCATCTTTCCTTTCAGTCAAAAACAAAAATACTTTTTAAAAAAAAGTTTTTTTACTGCCTTTACAATCATAAAGCATGTTCCAGAATAATATATTTATAGGAACAGTCAAAATGCCAGTGAAAATCAGTAGTGGTTTTTGATATGGGTGGTGTGGCTCACTGCCCAGGGCACTATTCCATCTGGAATAGTACTTGCAAGAAAGAAATAAACATATCTGTGTGTTTTCTGTTGCTTATTTGCAGGTCTGGTAAAGGAGAGTTGTGGATGAAATTGATATTTCTTCCATAGATTCCTCAGCTGCACTAAGGAATCTAGATTATATTTGAAGTTCTGAAATCTGTGAATATTTGAGACCCCTTTTAAAAATACTTACCTGCCTATTTTAATAGCTTAAACACTAAGTATATCTAAATGTGGATTAATGCAGACAATGGAAACCGTTTCAGCAATATCACAGAAGCTAACATCTGCAGTCTGCTTTATTTCCACTCTTGGGGTAACAGCCAATCACTGCCAAGGAAAATGAACGGTGCTCCTGGATTGGCTGCTTTGCAGAGGCCAGCCAGCAGCATGTGAACTAACATCGTGCCAAGTTGTTCAAACTTCTCAAACTGCATTTTGTTCATCTATTTTGGATGGTTTACAAACAATTTGCAAATAGGCATTTATGACTTGAAGTCATAAATGCACAAACACTTGGATCCATTTTACACTATCACATTCTCATAAAGCAATGTCTTTTGAATATCTGTCCTTCTGGAGTGATCAGTATGCAGGGAAGGGTTAAAAAATCATGCAACCACAGTGTGATGGCCTCGCTTAGGGAAAGATGCAAACAGTTTCCAGGCAATCTTAATTGGGTATTCATGTGTGCAATGATTTTAGACTTGTCTGGTGTTAAAGTCTGGTGTAATGACAATCCACACTGGCATGCTGCCAGATTGAATTTCTATGGATTTTTGCACATCATGTGATGATGTACACGTTGACATGAGTGGAGGGAGTGCTGCGCTATCTCTGCTGAGCACACATCAGAAAACAGCCCGGGGTTGTGGCTAGTTCAAAGCGGTTGCCCTTTAAAATACAACAAGCTTTATGGAGTCTTGGTGTGCCAGCACGCTTTATCAGGCCGGCTGTCGGGCCAAAACGTTTGATTATCGATTCATGATATTTGCTAAATTCACGGGTGATTTTGTAATGTCCTAAATGGCTGCGGGCAATGACACCAACCAAACAACATATTCATCTGAGCCTCTGCACTTGTAAACATCTCATCCAGGCTGCAACAGACTAAACAGGGACACAATAACATTCCGGATATTCTTAAAGTGTCTTGTTAATGGAAGTAATATTTTTTGAAGAACTTCTTACAAAAAATAATAACATAGTTTTGCATTTGGTGCTGCTAAATAGAACAATGAAGATAGAGCGCACTGAAAAAGCCTTCTGCTGTCAAATGGGATGACATCAGTTTCAAGGTGTTCATGTTTTTCTCCTTAAGGAGGCGAATATTATAAGACATAAAACAAAAGCAGCTCCTAATAAATAACTCTTTCTCCACGCTGACAGACATGTCACAAATATTGTTGTATGGCTGTCATGTTGGTTTATTTTCACTGCGTTCTTTTACTGTAGGCTTGATTGCATTAAAATTGTTTTGGGAGATAATCTCAGTGGAATGAGAGCAGTCCTTGTGAGAGCAAACGCAACCAGATTATTGCCCACCAGGAGATATATTCAATTACTTGTCTGATCTAAACATATCAGTTTGTCGCTTTGACCAAGAAAAGATAACTTCCTGTAATATTTAATCACAATGAAACAAAAGAGGTGACTCTCCATCAGAGCACTGTCTGCTTTAAATAAGAAATGTCACATCCACACGTCTCTGTGGTGAGACTGAGCATAGAAAACTTGAACCACTCATTTTTCAAATATTTGTATATTTAGAGGACAACAAAGTTCTTCTTTTTTTTTTTTTCAAATTAATGAGTTATTTCTAAAAATGCCATCTGTCACTATTTCTTTAGATTTTACTCCATTAAATCTGTTTCATAAATTTTGTCCCAGTAAATTTTTTTTAACAAGATAGTATAATTTTTATGAATATAAATACAAGCTTTGTGAAAACTTTATTCTCTGATGCCCCATCCAGAGTTTCTCTCCAGGGAAGAGTCACTGAGCCAAAGCTTTCTCCTATTATTCAAAATTCAGTGGCATCTAGTTTCTCAGGGGATCTGCGTCCTGGTTCAGCACATCTGAATCAAATGAATGGGTCATTACCGGGCCTCTGCAGAACCTGGTGCCCCACTGAGGCTGTAATTTAGACATTTGAGTTGACTGTGCAGGACGAGAGTCTCATCTGAAATTTGGACTTCATGAACTACAGAGCGATGCAGAAGTGCTCACACCATTTTCCACTTTCTATAATTTTACAACCATAAACTTGAATGTATTTAGTGGGACTTCATGAGACAGATTTATACAAAACAGTGCAATACTTTAAAAGAAGGGATGTACATGTTTTACATATTTTGCCAATTTTCAACGGGTATAAATACTATTGCAAGCCAATCTATATATTGAGAGATTACAGAAGCAAGAGCAGCAATAACAATTTTGACACTTTCATATTGTAATAAATAAATGGCACACAGAGTAGAAAACCTAAAGCATATCAACAGTTTTATTCAATATCTCCGTGTCAATGGTAGATATCGTGGGACACAGTAGAAGCAGCTTAAGACGGCTGAAAATTCATCATCATGCCGTCATCTGTCCTGTAGCTTTCCATCTCAAATTGTGCACAACTCCATTAGAGGATAATGTTTTTATTTTTGGTTCAGCTAACCTGTCGTCACAATCTTTGTCGGCACGTGGATTAAACTTTTATGGATGGCACAGTAAAGCTGGAGTAAAGCCTCAGAGAGGATCTGTCTTCCAGCAGCTGCATGCTAAGGAACTTACCCCGAGACAGGCGAGCAGATTTGGGGATGATGCGCCCAAGCCAACACCCTCCGTAATTACCCAGTGTTGACAAAAATGACACTTATGTGTGGCAAAACGTGGCAACTTCTAGCGTTTCACCCTACAAAATGAGGACATGAGTGTGGAAGATGAGGGGAAGGGATAGTATGTACTGACGTTGTTCCTCACAGGCAGACTGACTCAAGCTTGACCCGTTTGGCTGAGTCATAATATAAAAAACAAGATATTCACCAGAGGGGACGCACTCACACAAAGTCAAACTTTGTGTGAGTTCTACAAGTTTTCTTGTAATAACATTAAACCTTATCACGTCAAGAATAAACTGTTAAAAAAAATGGTTGATTCTTGGTTTCCCTTTAGTTCTATTTACTGGCAGCGTTTTCTTTCTATTTCTTCCCACATTTCTTCTGCTTTTGCATTTTCCCCCCACACATATGTCCTTTAGATCATCAAGCAAATATAATTAATATCAGACAAAGGTAAACTGAGGAAATACAGAGAAGCAGTTTTCAAGTGATGTCGTCATTATTAAAGGAAAATAGCTACCAAAACCAACACGGCCCAACATGTGAAAGAATAATTGCCCCCTTGAGCCTAATAACCGGTTGTGCCAGCCTTGTGCCATCAAGCGTTTGCAATAGTTGGCAATGAAACTTCAGCCCACGCTTCTTTTTAGGAAACGTCTTAATTCAGTCACATTAAAAGGGTTTAAGGGGATGAACGGCCTGTTTAAGGTCACAGCATCTCATCTGGATTTGAAACTGCAGGATGTCACTTTTGTACAAATATGTTTTTTCCATAATTGTCAAAACTGTTATCAAGGTGTGACTATATAGTATGAGACAGATAAGCTGTGAAAAAAATGAAGCTTTTCTTCCACCTCCTGGAGGCATATTAGGATTGAAAGAAATGCACCGCTCTTGGTCAAAAACAACAAATCAGATCCACGAGGAAGGACCTAGTGATGTCAATTGAGCTTGTGTATGTGCTGCTCAATGTGCTAACAGCTTATCAATTACCATAACTTCATAAGTTAATGTACCATCAATTGTAACAAATTGTAATAGTTGATGGTACGTGCTACCACCTTCCGTGACTGACTTGTGGTATCACTTTCTTTTCCTGGTCGTTTTAGACGTAATGGAGAGAAAAAAAAAATCTTGCCACACCGAGACAAGCATCATTAGCTCACATTACATTCTGTGATCCCTTGTTTTTCCCACATTGATGGCTGACGTTTCTTGAACGTTTTTTTACAAAAACTTTATTTTGTAAGGAGTTTCTGGGAGATTTTGTTCCTTTTTATCACCTTTGTCCAGTGTTTTTGTCATCGTTAAATCAACTTAGCTAAGGCAAGTTGGGGCAGCAGTTTTTTTGATCTGGCTTCTTCTATGGCCTCATGAATAAATTTTCGATGCATTCTGGGAGAAATGTTGATAGGCTGGCCTCTCTTGGGGACAGGTTCCCCTCTGTTCCAGGTTTTCTCTTTTTGTGGATAATGGCTCTGACTTTTTGAGATTCTGCAGCCTACTTCATGTTGCCAGACAAGTTCTACTGAAGTGATTCCTTTCTGGTATGAATCAGACTTGTTTTTCAAAAATATTTTTCAATCATTGATAAATGATAATTTAACAGGAGGAGTAATTTTTCATAAAAAGCCATGATGTCTTGGATTTATTTTCCCCTCCAATAAATGAAATAATTATTTCAAAACATTTTTATTGATTGATTATTTGAAACATGCAAAAACAAAAACAGGAGAAATCTATGGGAGGGGAAATACTTTACTTTTTGACAGCACCTTTTTTTTTTATTCATTTTGCTGATCAGCGAAAAGGGAATGTTTTCAGTGACTAATTCTCTTCTCTAACCTCCTATTGCATTTCTTTGTGTTTAAAATTCCAGGTCAGAGCCAGTGCTATCGCCCAAGACCAAGACCAGAGTTATGATTATGCCAGCAACAGCGTCATACTTCATCTGGATGCAGGTGATGAGGTTTTCATCAAACTGGATGGGGGCAAAGCTCATGGGGGCAACAGCAACAAATACAGCACCTTCTCTGGGTTCATCCTCTATGCCGACTGACGACCGGGCAGAACAGGAGGCTTGGAGGTGAAAGGTCCCAGCCGCAGACATTTACTTCCTGACTTCCACTTGGCATTCTTGCAGTGAGGTTCATGTCACAGTCACCGCTCCACAGTCTTTAAAGTAATGTCATGATGATGCACGCTGCAGTTTTGTAGATTTCGCTAATCTCTTAATCTGTTTCAATACAACATGAATACGTACTGGGTGCCTATGCTGCTAACATTATGGACATGTGTCATGCGGTAGCAACTGTGACAGCACAGAGAGGCCATGCCATCGTTCCTCAGCTGTCATGTCAAATTCCAGTCTGGAAATCCCACAGTGGTGGAGGCCTCAGTGTTAGTAAATGTGCTCTCTGGGTTTATGTTGCGGTTATGTCTTTGCTTTCACATGCTGTCTGTGTGATAAGATGTTTTCCATCAGTGGAGGAGGAGTCCTGCCTCAAGAAATTTGTCAAAAATTTGGATGTAAGAATGAGACCATGATGTCCGAATGCCAGAGCGTAAGAAAAGGTTTCAATGTGATGATTTGTCATATATATTAGACCTACGTTACATCACCCACAGCACATATCGGCACCTCTGATGAAGATGTAGAAAAAGTCTTGAAATAAATCTTCAGTAGCATAAGTTTCACAAAAAACTGCTGAAGGTTTTCTTTGCTTACTTTATGCATTTATTACAACTGTAGATACTGTAAATTATTATTATTTTTTGCCTAAATTCAGCGTTCATGTTCTCTTGTTCTCTTGTCTTTTCGATTCTGAGGAGGGCCTTCATGTCATATATTTTTACCCTATGAAAACTGGAAGTCATGGACCAAAAATTAAAAACTATAAATGAAAGCAGGGAGTTATAGTCAAGCCTGCTTTAGCAAGTCTAACCCTGTTCATATCCTTGAGGCCCAACGTCTTGGCAAAAACTGTCTCACTCAGGTCAAAATATTGTTCACTGTCCAAGAAGAAAAAAACCCTAAAAGTCTCTTAAACCACATATATATGCCAAACTGGATTGTGCTGAAATCTCACATCCTAATATAAGATTTTCCAACATAAGACGAGTTTATTTTAAGGCTGGTGACACATCTTTACCAGGAGAGCCAATAAAAGTGGAGGGTGATGTATGTAATATTTGGCATATTGTATAAAATGTAAATTCGATATTGACTCTGTATCTCAATACAGACAAAGCATTATCAACCTTGTACATTTTATTGTGTTTCTAAAAAAAAGCCCATCATGTATGGAATGATGACTGTGTGATTTTATTATTTCATGTGCAGGCTTAATTATTAGATCAATGCATGCAAAGTCAAAATGTTTTGTTTCCATAAAATGATAAATGATGATTTAAAACTGTTTTAAAAAGCTAGATGTGGCCATTATTTGCTGCCTTCACTCACAAACTTCAATTAAAAGAATCACTCTTTTAGCATTTACCGACATTATACACAGTTAGTGTCACTCTTCTCATCAGGTTCACTGATCAGCCACTCTGATCTCCTCATTAAACTGTGAAACAAGCCTTTAGTCCTTCAAATGTTACACAAAAAAAGAATCTCAGCGGCACAGCAAGAGGCAATCAACACGGAGGACATCACAGCTACGTTAAATACCAAATGAAGCGGGGGATTATTGTGATTTACAATCAAAGATGATGCATTGGTTTCGGTCTTTTAATGGGTGTGGATGTGGCGAGATACTGCAGGAGCAAGTTAGGAGACGGGTGTTCGGACAGATCACAACAAAGCTTAGATCTGCCCTGCAAAGTGATAGGGGGGGATTAGGCTCTGCCGTGACTGCAACACAACTGTCAGATACCAGAAAGTAGCTCCAGGCCATGAACTGTTGAAACTGTCTGTTTTATCAAGAGCTTCTTTGACAATATGAAATTCTTTGGACACGATTCACCTTTGACATGGGCCACCAAACTGACCCTTATCCAGTTTGAAACGCAAACTTAAAAGTTCAAAAGTAAAAAGTTTGGGATTTTCTTCGTTATGGAAGCAAAGGATCACCGGTATAATTCAGTGCAAGATCGCCACAATGACTTCTACTGTCTTCCCCGTTATCTGTTTTAACTGCTGTGTGCATTAAAAGCCAGAACACCCTCCGGTCTAAACTGAAGCCTGTCTTAAGACAGCAAAAAAAATTCCTCCAGACACAATTAAGACTGAAGTTTTGTGCATAGGCAGAGGTCAACAGAGCCACATGGCCGTATAGAATGCCAGGCCAGCACAGGCTGTTTTCTCCTTGCAGGGTGTATGAGCACATCGTCACATTAGAGATGTCACGACGTCAAAGACAAATGCCCCCGGTGGTGGGAGAAGCCGAGCTCTCGCTGCAGAGGCCCCAGGATGCAGCAGATTTTCTTGAAGTCTTCGAGTGACAAGAGTGAAAGTGTATAAACAGCCTGCAAATATTAAACATTTCAAGCGATTTTTGTCAGAAAAATCATCGGCAAAACACAGATTCTGTCTTCTTTCTGATAGCAAACAAGAGGCTGCTTCAGCTTTAGACTTGTTGCATAGATCAGAAACAAGGCACAAAGATTTACAGAAGAGGTCTGCCTCCTGCATTTTTTCCTGTTTTTGGATCACTTATGATTTTCTTCATTAAGGGTAAATACGAAAAGAAAAATGGCAAATGTGAAAAAGTGGTAGTAGACATTAAGTACTTTTGATAACAAGCAATCTTATACACTGCAACGGAGGGACGTTTTGGCTCACTCTTCTTTGCAGAATTGTTTTAATTCAGTTTCATTGTTGGTTTTTAAACATGAAAAACCCCTTTAAGGTCAATCTCAACTGGATTCAAATCCTAACTTGGACTAGATCAGTTCAAAGATTGCAGCAGTCAATCTTTGAATCATTGACCCAAATGCGTATCATGATTTTCTAAAAGAGTAAAATTCATGGTTCCATCATTTATGAGAAGTCATTCAGAACTTTGTGTATGATGTTCTGATAGCGTGACTGAAAAGCAGAAACAGAAGACGTTTGGAGACGTCGGTCCCAAAGTCGCCTCTTGGGAGACCTTCGGGTAGGTTTGAAATCTCTGCTGCTGCCTCTAATGCATTCATCGCAACACAGATTTAAGCTCTCTTCTCGGAGGTGCAGTAAGCTTCTTTTTATTTACACTCTTTCACAGAGCTTTGCAGATATTTAAAGAATTTCACCAGGATCTATTTTCATAGCACGTAAGCCGGGGGATTTGCCATATTAAGTCTCGGCAGTGGACTTAACCTAGGTAATCTTAGGTTTATGCAAAAGCCACAGGAAGAACATTTTTGAGTTATTCATTTACACACACTGCCTTGCAAGGAAACAGAGACAGCTCCAGTCTGACATTTGCAGGGGCAAAGTTGTTGAGGCGTGAGTCTTATCAGGCTGCTGCAGAGCGCGCGTGGACCCTTGAAGAGAAGCGCGTGCGAGCGTGTGGGGTCAACGCTGTCCGTGTGCTCTCCTTCGTGTCTCCGTAGAGACGGGACTCGGCCTCCCATGAAATGTCTGAAGTGACGTTAATGAGCCCTTGCTGTTGTTATCTTGAGTATTCCTTCTTAACTCACCGGGGGAGATCCGAGTCAGAGATAGACGTTTTAACTGTCAGGCCAAATTGCCCTTCATGCCAATGCATGCTTCCTACGACGAAATGAGCAAACCACCTTCCCACACTCTTCATTGGCTTTATTGGTGTGGGCATGCAATCGTGACATCTCTTTCTTACGATGGGTTTCGCACAGTGACTTAAAACAATCTACGTTTTCTCCTACTTATTCATCATGACACAGTGCTAAAGCTCAAAACAACACAACACAAACACGCTACACATGCCAGACTTGGTTAGCGGCTGTGCTTTTGGTACAACGAAAAAGCTGGTTGTTTTACGGTCACAGGTGGGTCATAAAAGGGCCAAACAATTAAATGAGAATCAAAGCTTTGGAACAAAGTCTCCATGGAGAAAGCCTATCCACCTGTGAGACACAAAAACCAACCTTCTCAGCACCTTTTTGATGCCGATAGCCACTGACGTAGAACAGAATCTTCCCTGCTGTACCGCCGTCTCTTTCAGACGTGTCATCTCAAGGGTCACCACAAGCCCGAGTGTATCACCTTGGATCCTAAAAATAAACGGTAAGTGTTAACGTACACTGCAGCTGAACTCTTTCCTCAGGCAGCCGCAAGATCTGCGGAGCAGGAAGCCTCTTGCACTTATGCAAGAAGAAGTTTGCAAACATGTCAGCAACACTGTTTTTTAAGAGGGGACAAGAGTGACCAGAGGATCTACAGTGCTTTGCAAAAACGTTCATGCCCCTCGGACCTTTTCACATTTTGTCACGATTCAACCCCAAACTTTAGCATGAAAGCAATAAATATCGGTGGAGTTGAAGGGAGCGGATGCATGTTGCTAAAACGTTAATAAAATCTGAAAATTGTGGCCTCATTTGTATTTAGATCCGCATTACTCAAAGACCGCTTGGTAAAAGCCAATCTTTTGGATACAGTGTTTCGTTCATCAAATAAAGAGCATGTCAAAACAAAGGCAGAGCAGGTGATTCAGAAAACATTAAACAGTTTTTATAATAATATTGAGAACAGATCCGCTTCTCAGATCTGACCCTGCAAGAAAGTCAGGACGATGAGTGACAGGTGAGGCAATCAGGTAACATTCAAACAAGAAGAAAAAATTTACCTGGATCATTTCCCAAACTTTCTTCTTCCAGGACTTCGTTTGACTGGAATACCTGACAGAAAGAAAGAGGAGAAAGTCTTTGTTTGTTGGAAATTGTTTCAGTGGGTTGGTAGAGAGAAGAAGACTCTATGTGAAGTGATGGAGAGGAAAAACTCCAGTAGCCATGTAAGATTGTTTACACTCAGCACTACAGTGGTCAGGTTTCACCATGAAAAGGCAAATGATCACTCTGTCCATAGTCCTTAAATCTGTAGTCAACTAAACAGGCTAAGTCAGCAACTGAGATGAGAGATGAGGCAGAACAAATCCAATAAATAAAATAAAACTAAATTTAAAAAAAGAAAAAGTAACACTGAACATTACCTTTCTCAATGCGAGGTGTGTACTGTCACCATCCAGTGTGATTGATCTTCAATTATTTACAAAGATCTGTTTGTCTGGAAGAGATACAATCCCCAGGTTTTATGGATATGCGACTCCATAAAGTCACAAAACATAAACCGATTTCCTTCAGCTTTACAACTACGCACCACTCTGTAACAGTTCATAACACAACAGTGACATGCTATAACATGACAAAATGGGAGAAGGTTTCGAGGAAGTACAAAAGAAGGCTTAAAAAGGAGAAGAAGGAGAAGCAAAAAGGTTTGTGATCAACAGTTTCAGCTGTAATTACAGGGTATTCAACCAGTCATGGCAGCCCTAATCACAGCTGCTCACAGCAGCTCCAGCCTCGCTGCCCACTTCAAATGGTGCCTCAGGCAGCAAGATCTTTATAGAGAAGCTCTGAACATGTAATTCCACCCCGGTTCTGATTAAAGCTACAAAGAAGCTCAGCTAATATTTTGAGACGATTGCCTTTACAATGAGGCCATAAACCATTTCTGAATGCTTCAAATCTTCAATCATTTTCAGTTTTAGTTTTAGTTTAGTTCTCTTCCAGCCATGGTCTTTGGATTATTTTTGAACCTTTCAGTGGCGTTCTGGTTTTCTGTTTTGTTAGATTAACTCTAGACTTGGAAGTGGAGTGGTCTTTATTCCCGAAAGCATTTCAAAACTATAATCTGACCACGTTAGAACAATGGCGTCATCCTTGCAAGGTGGTCACATTGAAGACTTTTTGTATATTGACTCTTAGGCGATTCAGTCAGCATCCACACAAGGCTTGTTGCGTCTCTCTGAGGTTGATTCACACATCTCAAAGTTCATCTTCAGAAACAGAATATGGAGAATCTTATGATATTTATTTTTATGTAGAACTGCTTGAACAGACGGAACGGGAAAAAAAAATCTTCAAAAATCTAGAAATTGCAAACCTTACGCCTCATTTTCAGTGAGATGTAAAACACAAGTCAGCGCTGTTCTGTGTGCCATTTCGCAGTCCAATATATTCAGGACGTTTCCATCTTTGGACTCTCACGGGGCAGACAGAGTTAAACCCAAACACCTAATGCACGAGCATGTCTCACCCTTGGAGTAAGCAGTGACGTTTTCCTGTCATCCAGTCGCTGGTCGGTGTTGTGTGTCGCCAGCAGCCGCATCCTAACTGTATCATTGTTCTGTGGACCTACAACTGACGGCTGTCCAGGAAGGACTGGTGCTATACGGGTCGGTTACAGGCTGGTTTTACAGTGGAAGCAGACCAAATCATGCCGTACAAGGCATTTTTAGAGGTCCATAATTATCTTCATGATTTCTTCCTTGATTTCTGTAGATTTTGTCAGTGGGGGTGCATTCAAGTGAGATTTGTGACATGTTTATAAATTTGCAAAACAGAAAAAAAGGCTGCCCACGAAAGCATGGACTTAAGAAAGTTTAAAAAATTTGATGAAGAACAGCATATTTAATGGCTACCGGGGTAAATATCTTCAAATTGTGTTGTATCTGTTTAGGTTTTGCATTGTCTTCTTTCATTTTATGTTTTTGTGTAGTAATTTATACATATTTTATAATTTATATATATTGTGACAATGATTTATGAATAGTAGTTATGTTCAACATGATATGTGCATGATGTGTCTTCATGTACCTTTTAAGTCAAGTAATTTAATTATTGTTTTTGAAATATGGATAGCAAGTTATTTGAATAATAAAAAATAAATTAAATCTTTCCCATGATGATGCACCAGATGGTATCTGAAGCTGCTGTGTAAATATTGTTTTCTATTTTCCACAGTTGCATAAATTTGAAACCATTTTTTAAGAAAATGTTATAAATTTTTCTTTGACAAAGCATTTTTCTTACAAGAATCCATAAAAAGAAATATCACCATCCGGCTCAGTACGGGCTCTGCTTTGGGACCACAGTGTGTTTAGGATAAACAGAGAACACAACATTTGATGCTCCAAAAACTGATGTTACCTGATGCATGTGCAGCGCAAAAGGTGGAGATGCACTGAATTAATCACCTTGCATTACGGCAGAGGCTCGGCTGCATGTGTGCACACATTACCCCGTGTCCCCTGTGCTCCTTGAGAGAACGTGACATCGTGCAGCGATCTCCCCTCCCTCTCCTACCCGTGATAAGGGCCCTGTCCACTGTGTCAGTGACTCAATACCAACGGCCTTGTTCCCTCATGTTCCTGACTGAGCCGGGCTAACGCAGGCGGACAGGTTGAGTCATGTTGCTGGAGAAGCTCCGCTGGCGTGTTGCCTGTCTCTTCACCTCACCACGGCCTCGTGGATGCAGCCTGACATTAGACTATGGAAGTGCTGCGAGTGTCCCTTTCCCCAGTATGACACTAGATGCCAGAGTTCAGGAGCACTGCAGTCGCTGTAGTTTCTCAGGCTAGTTTATTCTACTTGTTGGTGTCGAGCTGCATTTGGGGCTTTTGCGTGAAGGGAGAGGATGCACATGTTTTGTAATTTCTTCTTGTTTCTAACTGCTTTGGCAAACCTGTGAACTCTAGATAATTTAAAGAAAATTAAATTGTCTAGAAATACAACGATTCTTCAAGGAATTGAGACTTGAAGCTCAACTAATAAGATGCCACAGTGAAAGGTGAAAACAGAGGCAGCTTCTAAAAGGTCGTCTTCCAACATCGCTTTATTTAACTCAATCCATAATGTGACAAGTTTTCCTGAAGACAAGAATCCCTCAGCATAATGTGGCCTCCGCCATGTTTTGAAGCTGTGCACCGGCTTTTCCATCATCTGAACATTGAACACGCCTTGTGAGATTTTTAAAAGCGGATACTGTTTTAGCACCTAATCCTGCTTCAAATGAATAAAATCAAATTAAGACACACTAATATCTATTGTTAAAACATAGAATCATCTGATATGTGTTTTAAATATTTCCCATTTTTTGGATTGACTTTTTTGTGACTGATGTATTTCTGTCTTTTTCTTCCACTAACTTTTCTGATGACGCCTTTAAATCAAACTGTTTTAGTTTATTTCACCATTTTGACCAAAGCTCCCTGCAAGAAGAGATGACGTAACATCATAAGGATTTATTTCTAATATTCATTAGTGTTAGTTGGAAAATAATTTCAGTGGTACTGTGTATGATTACTAAAGGAAAGAACTATATTTTCCTCCTACAATCATTGGGGACAGTACAGTTCTAATTCTAATAAAAATTACATTAATTAAAGTGACAACCACTCAGTACTTGCTTCATATGTCTAAGAGAACAAATGTTGGTTAAATAAATAAGTCTAACAATCCTTTCAGCAGCACCGGAGGTGAACAAGGTCCAATAACAACAATTACAGCTGCGCCTCATCTAAAATTAGAAGCTGAATAATTACTGAATTTATGGCATCGACATGATTGTAGATTAACTCGGTGATCCTCCGCCCTGCTCCTCAGTACGCAGTATCCTGATGTCCCTGCTCCACCATTACTGATGCAAATGGTTGAATTTAATCCTCAGCATGCCACCAAGTGCTGCACAAGCCTGTTAATCACCCCTTCTCCCAGTCCATCACACCACCACTCATGCAGGGCCATGGGTATTTGGGTATTTGTACGGGTAGAAGGTCATCTACCCGTACAATAATGCCGCGACCAGAACAGAATTTTTAAAGTTTGATAGAACTGATCAGCGATAAAAAAAAAGAAAAAGCTTTTGTTTCTTTTCAAGGTCCTTTAAAATAGCAGGTTAGTTTCTTTACATCTGTTACATTTAGTTAACATAATATTTTCTAAAAATAAGAGCTGAATCACTGGTGGTGTCACTATGATGGATTCTGAAAACATACAATCCTCTGGACCATTGGAGTCTAAAACCTAACCTCCTCAATCAGGATCCAAACTCAAAACCCTTCAGTTAGATCATGCTGTAGCAATTAGATAATGTACAAAGCTACATTGCGTTATTGTTTGGCAGTAATATAAGCATGAGAGATGATGAAAACCCACTCAGACAAGAGATTACAAAATGTCGACACCGCATGGTGCCATAGGCCAACTCTGAACGTGACGGTGACATTATGCAAGCATTTACCCCCCGCCATTCGTAAATTATTTGGTTTGTTCCTAGAAAAGACCCATTACAGACTCTGAAGCAGCAGGACATCCTTTACACTGTGATACAATGGATCTTTAAAGTTTTCTCCTCCTCTTAGCTTAACACCTCCAGAATTAAACCCACTTTACATTCAGACCGAGGCATCACCGCCCATCTTTCCCTAAAGCAGTCACACTTGCTGGTGCATAAATATAGTCTGCTTTTCTCACTCTGTTTCTGGTCTTTGTCTGAGCAAGAGATGGATGAGCAGCTGTCTGTTTGCTAAACCAAGTAAATCACTAGGATCAGGATGTATTACTATGTGCTGTTCTGTTCAAAATTAACAGTAGTTTGTTTTAAAAAAATGTGGATAAAACTCAACATGCTCGTAATACCTTTGATTTCCGTACCTCTAAAGAGAACATGATGAAAAATTGATCTGATTTGTTCTCGCTATGCCGAAGGAAATCTACATTTTTCCTGTAAAACGCCAACATTTACTGAATGAACCGAACAGTCCTCAAAGATTTAACTTTTGTCTGAGTCATTCTACTAATATCTAGTCTTTAAACCTCTTTTATCAGAACAGACTGACATCTGTGCTGTGATTCTTGAATACATTTTTTTATTATTTCTTGGTTAAAATTCAGAACCGGCATGTTTAATGTCCCCTCATGAGTTTCCTATCGGATTAAAGTCTGGGCCGCTCACTCCATAAAGTTCATCTCTGTGTCATTGATATCAATACTTTCTCGACTAAACTTAAACCATTTGTTTGGCAGCATTTTGGGATTCCAGTTGTGCAACAGAGTGACACATAAAATGTGAGTCTGCCAAGTTGTTAAGAAGCAGGAACCATTGCTAAAGCTGTGAAGAGATTAAATTAAATCAGAAAAAGAAAGATCAATTTGTTGAATTTGCAGCAAAATATATAAAAATGCAGAATAAAGGTCTATTTGAAGCATAAATTGGCCTTTTAAGTTTTCTTGAACGTTATATTAAAGTCTAACAAACTGCAAACTTTTGACAATCTGGTTTTGGGGAGTTTTAGTTGCGGTTATTCGAAGCTCTTAAGGAAAGCAGGGGACATTAAATCCAACTGTGCCACATTCAGGGTTCCTGTGGGGGAATCCCTTGCGTGTCACCGCGGCGACAGAGGACCCTTTGGTGGACAGCAATGGTGATTGAAGCCATCAAGCGGAAAAAACAGAGAAGCAAAGAAAGATTTATGTGACAAAAAAAGCAAAACCATAATACATCAGATACAGGAAAGTCAGGGTGGGGTTACGTCGTTTTCGTTTTTTTTTTTAAAGCAGGTATATATATATATATATATGTGTGTGTGTATGCATGAATAAAAAAGGCCTTGTTTGTGGAATTGTGTGATTTATGCTGCCAGTCTTATTATGCATTCTTCCATGTGATTTTTGTCTTCTCTGTATGTGTCCAAGCTCAGATGACTGCCCCCGCATGCCTCAGCCCAAGTCAGCTTGCATTAACGCAGCAGCGTCTTGATTAAAAACAGCAAGCAGACCAAAGATGGCTTCAGATGGAGCCAAGTGAGCCACATAGACTGGTTGATCCTCTGTGCCAGAATGATGCAGCCGTACCTGCCTGTGGGCCTGAATTTTCATATCCGGGCTCTCAATGTGGACAACAGCAAGGACATCATTCGCATGTGTCCACTAAATTGAGCTGTGCGTTTTCCTGAAGAGCCGTCACTTACACATCCTCCTGTTGGAAGCAATTACTGAAGAATGCCCTGTCCTTAGAAGACATAAAAGTTGACTGAAGGTTGATGTGCTTTATGTTAAGAGAGATGAGCTAATTTGTCAGCTGAGGTTCATAAAGCAAGGAATATCGCAAATAAGAATAACCGGGATGGAGTGCAGTTTCAATTTCACATTTATGAAGTATTTTGTTCACTTTTGTGACTTCAAACTCACTAGTTTGTGCTATTTAGCAAAGGAAAACATGTATTTTTTTTGGACGATTGGATTTTACACATTTCTAGGGTTTCAGTGTCAAGTTAAGACTTTAGGTGTAAAATATGAATATTTGCTACTCTCTGATTTAACTTCTTGTTCTAAGAACGCAAACCTGAATTTTTTTTTTTCATCACATTGAAACTTTTTCCATCCCTAAATGATACTTCAATACCAAAGAATAAATACTTACACTTCAAAATCTCTCACTCAAGCACTTTAAAAACTAGCAAAACAATAATCACCCTTGCTTAACTCTTCCAATCAAATATTAAAAATAACAATATGCATGAAATCATAGTGCTTATTATATAAAAACGAAATACGGTGGAAATAAGATTTTAAATGGTCATTGTTTTTTTTCTTGCACATTTCAACTGCAAGAGCTAAAACCATTTGTGTACGTTTTACATTTTTGTAAGCAGAACATCGCCGGCCACTAGGGGGAGCACCCCACAGTTTGGCTTCAACTTCCAAGTTCTCGTTTGTTGTCCAGCATTAACACGCAGACTTCTGTTAAAACACAAGAACAACCAAATGCACTGAGACATTTTTACAGTGGTGTGGTCTGTTATATTTAAGTTACACATATGAGCTTACAAACATTTTAGTTACAAGTGTGCAAAAACAACATGAAATGACAGATTTTTACCATGTGAAGTGTAAGAAAATACAGTGATAAATGTGAAATCTGTTCATTCCTAAAAAAAAACGGATTGTCAATTACATTCTGTCAAATATACCATCATTATACAATCATTACATGTTCTGTATGCATCACCTTGAAGTTTATTTGCTCTTTAATAGAATTTCCACTTTAAAAACGTACTTTTGGTGGGGGGGCCAGCACCAACATTTAGCTAAAAATAGAAAGTGAGTTCGTGCCAAATTAATGACAACTTAAAATCTGGGTTAAAAGGGAGCAGCTACTATACTTTTATTTTCAAATGAAAACATCATCTCCTGTCCAATTTGAATAATCAAACATGCTTTAAAAAGTGGGTCAACTTTTTGTTTTGCATTATTAGCAAATTTATTTTTATGCTAAGCTTAAGAGTTTCTACTTCATCAACTTCACTGTTTAGTCTTGCTGAGAAAATCCAGAGCAAACTGCATTCTTTACACTAAGCCCCGTTTGTCAGAGTTTTTCTAGGTCTGTGTTAACTGTCAACGTGAAGCGCCGCACTGCTGCGCTGTTAGTGGTAGGTGCTGTGAAACTCATTTCACAGAAAACCGCATCAGTACTTTCGACTTGCCTTTCCTCGGCTCTAATCGCAGCTTCACATTTTAGACTCGTTCTTGCTCGTCCTCCTCCTCCTCCGTCTCCTGTGTTAGGACAGCAGCAGCTTGGCCGCGTAGAGCAGCATTCCGCTCAGACCGGCGGTGGCAGCGACGGCGATCACCCTCACTAAGAGGAAGTCCATGGAGTCCTCCAGCTTGGTGTGGAGCCGCAGGACCTGCCTGTGGGTGTCCTCTCGGCTGCCTGAGTTTTCGATGACGTGGTTGGCCAAGCCGCGCTTCTCGTTGAGCGGCATCTGCGCCGCCACGCGCTGCTCGGCCTGCTCCTGGGTCAGGTTGTCCCTCTGCATGAGGCGCTGGAGCTGGGTCGCAGGGTCACTGTAGAGGGTTACACATTTCCTCTTAGAGATCGCTCCCATTTCTGCTTTTGCCACAAAATGTTGACGATCAAACAAATAACCTAATGATTCAAATCTTAACATATTTGAGCTTTCAGATACGAAGCCAGTTTAGGAAGGATCTTACCAGTAAACTACGACGGTGTGGTTCAAAAACTTGGTGAGACGTCTGGTTTCAAACAGGAGGGGAACATCCAAGACCACATATCGGTAACCTGGGGAGTCATTATGGATCAGAAATTATTAATATAAGCACATTTCCACTCTGAATGCTAACCAGAGCAGAGTACAGCAAGATACTAGTAAATCTGGATGGTTCCATTAATCTGTTCTTCTGAATTTGAATATTTCTTCAGAGTAATAAAATCAATAAACCAATTTTTATTCCAAAAATGTTTTGTCTTGGTCTCCACATGCTGCTGATTTGACAGTTTTCCAAAAGACAATCACTGACGCAGTAAACAACGAGGGTAAGCCATAACATTAGCTGCTCACAGAGTGCTCTATAGAAGCTTTTCACTGAAAAGTTCAGTGGAAGAAAAAAGTGGTTGAGAAGAAACGAGCACCACAAATAAAAAAGGGCAGTGTGACTTCTTTTTTCTCTCTGGTTAAAAGTCAATTTTGCATTTCATGTGGATATCAGGGTTCCAAATATAGACATTTTAAGGCAATTTACATATATATTATAATTTATATAGATGCATCTGTTCAGTGATTTATTTATTTTTGTTTGTAAATTCCATCCTCACCTCTCAGGAAGTAGAATATGATCTCTTTGAGCATGGCTTTGTGAATCTCGGGGTGTGTGATGGAGTTCAGCAGCCTCCTCTTCTCTTCATGGGCAAAGACGATTTGGCCGAGCTTCTGCCGGTCAATCTGCCCGTTCTCCAGCAGAACCTCGTGCCCAAAGTGGTAGACGATCCGGGAGTAGGCAGGAGTGTGTGGCTCCACAACTGATTTCAAAGGGCGAGGATGAAACTTTCGGTCATGCTGCCGCAAGATTAGTCAGATTAAACAGCTCAGGTTTTACATACATGCTTAAAATATTAAAGAAATAACCAGAGTGGTAAATAAACATGAGTGGTAGCAGAGTAAACACTGCAGGGGTGGGATTTTACACAATTTTGCAACAGATTCATCACTTGCTTGTAATTATATCATTTGCATAATCCCTCGTTTTATTTCATACACACAGCAACACACTCCTCTCCCACTTCTGTGACCTTTACAATCTTCTCTACATAACTAAGACATCATCCCTGGAGTCAGCGGAGACATCCTTCATGATTCATAACGCTCTCTCCAAGCATTTGTCTTAATGAATTCGTTTTATCTGAGAGAAAGTTGCCTGAAGAAGACTTCCAGAGGATGACCCAATCAGTTGATATTGAGCAAGCAGAGCGAGAGACACTGACTCTACCTTTCCTGGCCACCACATCTGCATCTATAATGGGGCAGCCGAGCTCCCGCAGCATTGAGGAAACCGTGCTTTTCCCCGAGGCGATCCCCCCGGTCAGTCCCACCAGGAACATCCTGAGGAACACACACACAGAACGGTGCATTCATGATTTCATTTTCTTTAGGCAATTTTGAAATTAAACCTCTAAAATTAATTTAAACATAAAAGAGAGCTTAATGGTTAGGTTGATACTAACAGATTGCATCCAACTGCTCAGGAATAAAAAAGAAAAAAAAAAAAGAAGAAACTATACCAGGGTAAAGATGTAGCACGTTGCCCTGAACGCAGCCTCTCATTTGTGAAATATGGTGGTGGTAGCATCATGCTGTGGGAATGCTTTTGTTCATCAGTGATAGCGAAGGAAACGTAAATTTTACCTTCAAAGCCTTTAAATGACCTGAAGACATTTACATTTTGAAAATCTTGGCCCTCATAGACATCTTAATTCATGAGAAATAATAATTATAAATACCAGATTTTCAAAAAAAATGTAACATGTTAACAGCCATGTTAATATGCATTGTATACTGTAAAAACACAGGCCTTCAAGTAACTGTGACATTGAAAAAAAGGTGCATGTTTCCTCAAAGTAAAGAAAACAGAAAGTACCTAAAAGGAATATCAGTACTTCAACATAGTTTTACTCTGAATAATTTCTTGGATGGATATTTTTCTACTTTTTTCTAATTCTAATTTTTACTTTATCAGACAAAAAAAATCCTCTGTCTGTTTTCAGTGTCTATTCAACAAGCCCCCTGATGGAAAAGAAGAGAACTACATATTAAGTACCATGTCGCTTCTGCATAACTGGCCAACTGGTTTCACTGGTCCAAACAGTTATAAACCAACTTAATCTCGAGTGAACGCGAAGTTAAAACCCTGAAGAATCTGAACTGCTCAGAGAGAGACTACAATTAACCGCTAACTGCTTACAGAGCCACTGATAATAAATCACAGCCGTTAAGTCAGTCGGCATGTCTCATTCTTTCCCATATTTACCTTTTTCAAAGTTAGAAAATCGTCAAAAACAGTTGAAGTACAGTAGAAATCCGGGGAGGGTCACGGCGCTCCAGCATGAAAAACAGCCAGGAATGCTAACAGGCTAACGTTAGCAACAGTGTTTATCAGGTTAAAACGACCACAAACATCCGACCAAACGACACAGTCGTCATTTTTAAAATAATGCAGTCGGAGCTGAAGAGGAACAAACAGGTTGGAGGTAGATCTACAGCGCGACACCGCTGGGTTTATATTCTAACTTGCTCCCTACTAAGTGCTAGCAATGTAGCCTATTAGTTTTCCCAGGGTAACCTTAATATGACCCCGGGCTTTCTATCTGTATCAATATTAGTTCCGCCTGCCCTAATATTGAGGCGCTTGTTCTTAAAGAAATTAAAATATTTATTCCTGAGTTTTTAGGCTAAATTTAAAAATTTCATTGTCCAATGCCTCTTTTTGCCTCATAAACACATAAAAGTACATTGCCCTGAACGCAATGCTTTTATTGCGTTATTACACACAAAATACTGTGTTATTACACAGTACTTGAAGGAGATTTTGCAGTGCAAGTTGAATTTCTTTGAGGATTACTTTAAATAATTTTTAAATTATCTTCCTGAAAAGAGAAAAACTGAAAACAAGAATTCCTTCAATGGTATGTTTAATTTGAAGCCAAGCCTATGCTTGCACAAATAAAAAAACAGTAGGAAAAATTTAACCCATTTCCTGAAAAGAAAATTTCTTAAATTAACAAAATCAAATCCTGCAAGTCAGTCATTGTCCCAGAAACCAGAAAGTTAATCCTCTTGTTTCTGCTGCACGGTTTGTTTTGGAATCTCAGAGGAACCAGACGGAGAAGATGCATTGGAGGAGTGTTTGGATTTTTTCCCTCTGTGGATCGTTTCATCTCCGTTCTCTCCTTCCTCTCGCTCCAGTCTTCCTCTCTTAACAAAGTGGTTTATTCGGGACTCCAGGCTCTCGCAGCATGGACGCTCCAGCAGCGGGCGGTAATTTTTCTGCCGGCTGCCTTCCACCAGCCAGCAGTGGTTGTTTGAAACGCCACCTGTGGATTGAGAGCAGGAACCCAATTTGCACACGACTCAATATTGTTTCATTGGATTCATTTGAACTTTGTTAAAAAAAAAAAGACTGTGTTTTTTCTCTTTTCATTTTTAAAGCTGGTTCTGTTGACAACAGTATTTTTGCAGAAGTATTTTTGGCTGCTGAACCTTTTTATATTTTCATCATTTCACAATAAAAAAACAACAACTTCATAATAAAGTCTTTTGTTGCCAAGTGGTCCACACCAACAGAATTAAATTCTTGCACTTCCTTCCCCCACAAAATCTTTTTGCTCTAAATATCTTCCATGCTGAAGAAAAAGCACATGAGCCACAGAGGCAATTAGTTATAATGCATTTTATCTAAGAGCATCAACATAAAGGGAGCCGACAACGAAAGCATGCAAACCTGCAGAACCAGCACGACCCCTCAAAAAACAACACCCTTCTTTCACTTTATAACAACATGAGTTGGTTCATCACACTAAATCTCAATAAAACACATTGAGGTTTGTAGTTACAATGTAAAAATGTAGAAAGTTCAAAGGGTGGAAACATTTATACCTGGTACTGGTATAAATGTATATGGAAGAACACAGCGGGATTTCACAGTTTCAAAACCCATTGATGGGAACAATAAACAGAAAAATAACAACGCATTTATGCTATAAAACTTGTAATATGTTCCTATAAAACGTTAAGAATTTTCTAATGTTTCAAGGGTCTAAAGAACAGTTTCTAATGTTTATAAATGTTTTGACAACACCTGCAAGCTTGCAACTGTCCAAACCATAATTTGGGTGCATTATTGTCTTGTTATCATTAAAATATTGACATGCATTCACACTATCAGTGGGATTTTTGAACTCCATGTCTGTTTTGTTTAGCTGCATCAAAAAAGCTTCAACTTGTGGTTTGTTTTTGGGGTTTTTTTTTTCAATTTTTAACTCCTCACCTCTCTCCTCCAGACCCCGGATCATCCCGAGCAGAACGTGGGCTTTGACGGCGCTCTGCGTCCAGTGTCGCTGTAGTGACGACAGGACGATGCCAACCTCCTCCTCCTCCTGCTGCCAGGTTAAACCATCGAAGTGGCAGTCGTACAGAACCAGAGGGTAGTCCACTGCCATGCTGCAAGCCAGAAGAGCAAACCTATGCACGTTATCTCCTGTTAAAAGACGCGCCAAAACGCGTCGGCCGTCTTTGTTTGATGCAGAGGAGTGAGTGGCTTCACAGCAAGCTCACTGGGTCACAAAGCAGAGGCTCGTGCTTCTGCCAAGGTTCTCTTCAGGCCTGGCTTCAAAGGTTCTGTACATTTTTTTAAATCTCTCCAGATGAAAAACATCAACTTAGATGGGTTTTATTTAGGTATTTCTGTTTTTTTCTTACTATCCTAAGGCTACTCTTTTATTCTAAAACATTGTTAGTTTGAAGAGCTCCTGAACTTTTTCTGATGATAAAATACTCATGGTACTTCAATAATCTTAATTCTTCTTTGTACCAGCAAAAAGCAACCCCAATGCCAACAGTTCGCTGTTTTGTCACCTGTATTGAGGCTTTCTGGGGTTTTTCTCCACATCCAGGAGTTGATCGATTATCTCCGGAGCTTCCAGCTGCTGTCCTATCAAAAGAAGCACCGCCATCATGCAACGTACCTGCAGCAGGACGTATGATTAGTTGCAAATCACCTCCTACTTAAAGGGATGCAGCGGCTTCTCCTGAGTGTTAAGCTCTTATTACCTGGTGGTAAAGGAAGGCTAATCCTTTGATCTCAAACACAAACAGATCATATTGCTCTGTGCTGGAAACCTGCTGGGGCTGCAAAGGCCTGACCGAGGCCGACAAGATGGTCCGCTCAAACTGCAGGACCCCGTTCCCCACGTCCATTTTGCACAGATTGCGAAAGTCATGCGTTCCTTCGTATCTGTTGGTCACCAGAAGATCTTTATATTAGAAAACTTATGGGGTGAAGTCAGCATTTTTAGTTTTACAGTCACCTTTTCGCAGCGTTTGCCATCAGCTCTACATCCAGTGACCCTCGGGGGAAGTAGTAGCGGTACGTGCGGGACTGGCAGTCGAAGCGCGCACTGAAGCCTTGCTCTGCGGCCGCCCAGTCCAAGATCCGAATGTCCTGCGGCAAAACTCTGTTCAGCATCTTCACGTACGGAAGCTCAGAGGTGGAAGCTTTCGATTTGGTGCCGAGATCGAGATTTTCAGGGAGGGTGACTCCAGGTCCTCCACAAAACTGGGAGGAGCGCAGGTCAATGGTTATAACCTGGGATGAGGAGAGATCAATTATCACTTAGTTAAAGCCCATACAGAAGACATACAGCTGCATTTTAAATGATATGATTTGTAAACCATATTTGCAAACACAAACTTTAAAAGAGACTCATCAGGTAAAATTCACTTTTCACTGCTGATGCTTTTCAATGTACGGTTGTATAGTTGCGCTAATGCTTGCAACCATTTTCAGATGGGAGTGTAAAGGTTTCTAATTGTAAAACAATTGGAAAAACCATTTTGTGCTTGTGTGTCACATCAAATAAACTGAATAAACGATGTTTAAAATAAATGAGTCTGCACACCTTTACGGAGGCATCTGGAGGACATTAAACTCACTTGAGAAAAAGCACTGACTCCTTTATCGGTTCGACCACAGCGGTGATAGTTGGAGCTCTGTCGGTCCTGAATCAGCCGCGTCTTCAGCAGGGCTTCGAACAGCCTGGCCTCCACCGTGTTGTCCGTGTTCTCCTGAACAGCGAAGCCCTGGTAGGACCAGCCCAGGTAAGCCAGCTTCAGAGCCACATGGCGCCTGGGGTGTGAGCTGAAGTCAAAGGGGCGCTGCTTCTTGCCTGACTCCTTCTTGCTGCACCTTCTGTTCCCATCAGACATCATGCAGTCTGAGCTTCCTCTGGGTGGGGAACAGGAAGTCATCCCCACGTCTCCTCCAGCATTTTCCCTCAGCTGGGACCTGAGTTTGTCCAGTTCATCTTCCAAGAGCTTTATCCTCTGAATTAAATGACCTGACATGCTGAATAGACAGAGACACAAACTATTAGGCCACCTAATGTTAAACAGATAACATGGAATGTTGGGATTTAGCATGAAGAAAACGTACGAATGACATTTACTGAATAAATCGAGTTGGTAGAGAAACCAACTTAAAGGTTCATTCGCAGTTCAGAACTGCTACAAGGCTGCTAGCTTAATATAAAAGCTACAGAAACAGGATTTAAAAAGTGTAACACAAGCTCCAACTTTTACCTCTATAAATTTAAGAATTTACCTTTTATGTTCCCGTTAAATTTCCACTTTACAACAAATCTTTGGTTTGCTGTAACGAGCACGCGACTCTCCGAGTTGCTGCTAACATGGAGACGGACAACTTTAGCAAGCGGACGGTTCGGCCGCAGAGGATTCTGGGAAGTGTATTTCACAACGCAACCACCCGAAAAGGGAGTAAGACAGGGAACTGTTTGATGAAACTGAGGTAGGAGATCTAGGTTTTTTGAGGTTTTTTTTTTATCTCACCTTACTTTAGATCTAAACTTTCATTAATTTAGTGTCCCTAAAACAATGACGCATTTGTTACCATGGAGATTTATTCTTTGAAGTTAACCTGCTCTACGTTAGACGAACTATTAACCTAAGTTAAATGTTATCTTTCAGTGTGTTCTTCTTAATGTACAGTTCAGAAAATAAATGCATTTTACACATAATCCATGTTTCCATCAAGAATTGAGTACTTTGTTATATGTGCATTATTTTTGTGAGGTAGCAATATATACCTTGTCCCAAACCATAATTTTCATAAAATATACCAGTTTTACAACCTAGGGACATATTTAGATTTGGACTTTGACTGGACCGTTGTAGCACATACATATCCTTTGATCTAAACCATTTCTTTGAGGAAATGGCTCCCTGTTTCTGCTGGTTAGAAGCATCCTAAGCGGTAAACCTTTGGCCAAGTTTCAAATTGTTGTCTTTTTTTTAAGAGTTGAACTAATTTTCTTCCAATATTGCTCTGCATTGAACTCGGACATCTCCCATCGACTCTGACTTTTATTTTGCTAGATAGGCTAATTAATATAGAATATGGATCAGAACATTTTCTTTTTAGTCTCTTTATTGACTGAAGAGGTTTAAGTAATAATTACATGAAACAAAAATATATATTATGATCAAACAAGTTTATTCGTTTGTTTGTTGATGTGTGAAGATGGTTGTGATGATGAATTAGTCGACATTCTCATAATTTTTGCGTTTTATGTCCAAGCAGAGGCATAGTCCGACGACCACGCCAAACACCTGCAACGGGTAAAAGATGGATTTAGATGCTGGGAATGAAATAATGTGGCTAAGCAGTTGCTTTAGCTTTTAAAATAACATATCTGTCTTTGAATTTGCTTGAGTAAGTACGGAGTCTGATTTCTGCAGAATCCTACCAGGTGAAATTTACATTTGGTCCATAAATGCAGTGGCTAAACATGTGCTTCTTTCGTGTATTTTTCCAAGGGAAGATGTAAAGCCTGCCTTTGATTCACATTCTGGCTTTTAATGAATACATTTTTACATAATTTAAGGCTTCTGACGTCTTAGTAAAACTTTATAAGCAGGTTACCTCTGTTATTCCGAGAGCAATGCAAACACCGCCGACCCACACCAGATTCTTCAACAGAAAGAGCTTTATAGCTGAGATGCATCCCTGCGGAAGAAGACAGAGTTTAACTGTTTGTCCTCAGAAATGCGGTTAGACTCTTCAGCTGAAATATCTCAGCAGAGCAGACCTTTTTGTGAGCTTTATCCTTGTCATGTCCACAGCCTTCTCTCTTCTCCGGGCAGCAGGAATCTGGCACGGCTTCTTGGTTTCCCCAGCCCACACTTCTGGACCAGTCGGTGTAAGTGTCGGCGCCGCAGCAGCTGAACTGCAGCAAAAGTTAAAGGAGAGAAAGGTTAAAAGTTAGAAGTTGCATCCTAAATCCCTAAATTACATTTTGTCCGTTTTGAAAAAGAAAAAAAACCCCAGAAAGGAACAGTCCACTAAATTGGTATGAATAACTTCATTACAATTATGGAGATTTAAATTACATTTGAACAAAAAATGGAAGCACAAGTTCTTAATTCTGATCCTTTCAAAACTGTACACACCCACACGTCTGATATTTTGTTAAATATCCCTTGTCTACAGTGGAGAGGAAGCAGTTATAGATCCTCAGGAAGGCCAGTTGTGTGCTAAGATGCCCCTTTGACCCCGTGAATGTGGATGGAGACAAAAGGAGTCTTGATAAGATAAAATCACTGTTGGACAATGTCCCCCCCTCCTCATGCATAAAGCTGTTACTGAACTGAAGAGCACCTTCAGTTGCTGCGCCTCCATTAAACATTGAAATGCGCAAATCTAAATGACAAAAATACAAATTTGGAAGAAAAAAAAAGAACAAACTTGTTTTTGATAAAAAGTTTTTTGTGCTGGGATGAAGTGGTTTTTCAACCGTACTTTAGTGACTTCATGTGATCAACAGCCAAATTTTTACTACCGGTGAAAACAACAAAGAAGGACGACAGGAAGTGGTGGGAGGATGAATCTGCATACTTTTGTTCGTCTTCCTCTTTGCTGCTGGCCCCTCAGTGAGGGACAATAAAGGTCATTTCTACTCTGTTTCTCCCAGTGTTGTTGATCACCTTTTCCTGAATCCTGTTGATGGCGTGTCTGTCCTTTGGGCTGTATTCGGAGACCGCGGCCCGAGCTTTGGTGTTGATCCCGCTGTTCATCTGCAGAAGGGCAGTCTGCAGAAAAAAATCTGAGATCAACATAAGCCCATGATGGCACAAGCACTTAGTTTTATTCAAGATACTATCATGTTTTTTTATATATGGATCTGAAGGATATCTTCAGATCCATCCTTCAGTTTTTTTTAGTTTGATGTAGAAATAATGTAACTGATTAAAGTGCCTCACCCTGCTGCGAAATATATAAAAAGCAGCTCCTGTAAATATCTCCAAAAGGACGATGATTATCAGGATGCCGATGAACTAATCCACCAAGAAACAGAGAAAAATTCAACTTTATCTCTAGATAAACTTGAGTCACATTTAACAAAGAGAGCTTCAAAACTATTTTGGAATATTTGGTACATACACAAGACACCATGGAAGAATTATTCAGGAATGCCCCACAGTGTCCCAAAATGGACACAAGGGTGATGGTGGCGCCCACTGCAATGAGGACGATGGCGATTTTGGACAAGCTGCTCCCTGCAAAAGTGCCGATCTGCGAGTAGGTCGAGTACTGGAGAGCTCCGATCGCGATGAGGGCGACCCCGGATGCCTGGGGGACAAAACGAAACACCTCAGAATACTCCTGTTGCAACATAAAGCCGAGCTAATACTCATGACCTAGTAGTCAGTTTCTTAATCTATCAAATTCCAATCTGAAAAATGTATTATTTTACCCTTTTATTGAATAATCTGTGAAAAAAACTGAAGAATCCACATATTTTTCTAGGATGTAAATTGTAGATTTAGAATCAACAATAAAAGAAAAGTAAGAAATAAAATTTATTGTCATTCTCACTAAGAACTACTTTATTGATAAATTAAGCAAAAATAAACGCAAAAATGTTCTTTTGTCCTTCTGAGGGGAGGAGACGTCATGGCTGCCTGATTAGCCAATCAGAAGTCGTGTCAGGCAGCCAATAAAAACATGAGTTTTTTATTTATTAAAAAATCTTTTTTAGACTGTAACATTTCCTAGAGCTCCAAGAATGAAAATAAATCTTAAGTGTAGCCAAAATAACACTTTGACTGAGGTTTTTTTTGTCACATTATATAGCCATTTTTTATCCCAAAATATGGCATTTGTGTTAAAACTATGACAAATCCAAAGTTTTCTCAATTTATGAAGCAGATTATTTAAATTAGACCAGTTTCCATACGTTGTGGTGTTCATAGAGAGACATGGAAGAAGTCTCCCAGAGTCAAACAGATCAAGTGAAAAAGAGCCCAGAAAAATAGATAATTTATCTGTTAAACTGTATAAAGTTACACTGAAATCAAAAAGGGTCACAAGCTTACACTCTGTCTTTAAGTTATTCATTTGGGACTTTTTAATTAGGCTTGGTTTGTCCTATCAGTTTAACTGACTATGAAGAGAGCAAGTAACTCTGCTAAATAATTTCAGAATTTTGTCCTCCAGACGTTCATTTATAGAAAACCACGACACCCTGGAATAATGTTTTTATTTTTTATGAGAAATGACAGAAGAGCTCTTCTTTTCAACTTAATCTTAGCGTTTTCATCTTGTTGAAGAACTTCCTCAGACAAGTCGATTTCTTCCAGTGCTGTATTTACTAGACATGTGGTGCATTCTCATCATTTTTCCTGTTGAATACGACATGCTTATCACTTGAAAATGCAGCTTTTTGTTTCTCCCTGCTAACTTGTATTTTTTTATGATTACTTTGTATATTAATAAATTTGACCAGTGCATCTCCTAATGCTATTCTTGAAAAGGAAAACTGTTGGCAGTACTCACCAAGAAGATCCCGTTGAAGAAAATGAACCAACATTTGATGCTGCAGAAATAACACATGGTGAAACAATTAGCTCTATGTTGCCTTCAACTGAAATAACAGAAAAGCTTTCGACGCTCCCCGGTCGACTGCAGCTCTCAGTCTCTCTGAACTGATCTGTGCGTCTATCAGTCAGCTGTAAGAAAATGAGAAGTGGCTTGATTACATTTAAACAGACGTATCTGATCAAAAGGCAGGACGGCTTTTAATAGATTTGCATTGCAGCATCGTGCAAGAAGTTGCTCACTTGAAATCTTGCTGGTTGTCTTTGGTGAACCATTTAGGAGAAAAAAAATTGTACACAACTAAGAGCAGTATTACTGCAACTTATTTTTGTAAAACTGCTCTTTTTTAAAAAGTAGTTGCTCAACTTAGCGCAGCAGTAATTTATGTGTGGAGTGACATTATCAGACAGAAATATAAAATTACCATCACATTCTGGCAGTTTCAAACAACACAAGAATATTTAAAAAATCATAGCATAGCAGATCCTCTACAGTATTTATCATCTTTTCCAGTTTTTCATCTTTCCTGTCACATGAGAGCCAGTTTGGAGGGTTTGTTCCTGAAATGCTCAACCTTAATCTGATTTAACCAAAGAAAAATGGCTCCTGTTGCTATTAGAATTCCATCAAACGCCACAAGTTTACGTTTGTGATGGTATGATGGAAGAATATTTTTCCCAGCCATGCCTGACAACAACAAATGTGTTGTTACCTAAACTGTTGCCATCTAACATGCAGGTACCTTCAGTTACTAAAAACGTGACCAAAAGTCTTGACATAAACGGCTTGTTATGGATTCTTTGGGACTTTTCTTTATGATCTTGCCTACTTTGCATAGTGACAAGAAAAAGTCGGGTTCTAATCCGGTCTAATGGACAGATGTTGGATGTGTTGTATCATATTTATGAGATTTTACATTGTAGAAACTTTGCAATAAATGTATTTCCTTCAGAAAGCATGGGGTTTTTCAGTCTTTGCCACAGCTTAAACTCTTTCTCCAGCATTTGGCTGCTGAGCGTCTGCAGGAAACCTGGTCCGACTCCACAGTCTGGAAAAGACTTGAGGCCTCCAGCCTGAACGCAGCGGTCTCCATCTGAATTTGCTCCGGGGATCCTCGGATTTTCTCTGTTCTGCAGATCTTCTTATGCTTCAATCGCCTCAGTGTTTTTTTTTTCCTGATTTTCTCAGAGCTCAAGCCAGGCTCAGTCGCCTGAGAGGGAACCACAACCTCTGGCAAAAATATAAATAAATAAATAAAATCACTTCTCCTGGAGGAAGTTTCTGTCAGTTTCATTTTGACTTTGTAGCAAACAAACAGAATTACAGCTATAACACAAAGTTGCATTTACCAGCTTAGCATCCTGAATGTGGAAAAGATCGCTCAATAAACATTTATGCAATTGTATTATTATGCCTCCTTCTTTGGAGTTTCTGTTATTAAATCCCATTGCATTAATCAGCTTCATCCCAAATGTTGACAGCAATTTTTGTGTAATTTTTTTCTGTTGTGTATTTTCTATTTTCAGCATAAATCTCACTTGGCCTAGAAAAAGTGCTTACATTTTATGAATTTGTTTTAAATATACCGTATTTTCCAGACTATAGAGCGCACATCACTATAAGCTGCACCTACACAGTTTTTTAAAAATAAACTGGAAGCAGAAATATATAAGCTGCTGATATCTGCGCCGCTATCGATCTATACTGCCAGATTGATAGCCTTCAAATTAAACGCGTCATCATATGAACTTTCTACTGTGGTTTCCATGATGAGTTTGAAAACATTTCTCAGTCGTGCCTGCTGTGCTTGTTCTAAATGTAAGTCAGGATTTTCTTCTCTGATTTCCAATGGTTTGGTTGTCCTTTCCTGACCTCTAGAAACATTTCTTCACATCTTTAAAATGACAGACAAACAAACATTTTTGCTGCACAAACGTAACACAAACATTCAACACCAATTTTGTCTGATTTGAAGAAGGTGGGGTGGGGGGCCAACTTCACTCAGGTCAAAAAGCTTGCAGTTCTAAAACCATCCAGGCTGAAAGGTCATCCACAAGGGGGCGCATTTTGCTCCTCTTCAACCTTGAAAACGCCTTGAGTCAATTGCCTTGCAGATAGGTAACAGCAAGGGACATGTCCTTTCTGTGAGGACACACCCCTTACAGAAAGGGATGTGTCCTTGTTTCATTGTCTTGGAGTGATGGACTAATGTGGAGTCCCCAAGTGTTGGAGCGAGTTTCTGGAAATGAGACAAATAATGACTTACAGAGAGTCTTTGAAGAAATCCATGAGAACAGGAAGTTAAATCATTACCATAGTTGGAGCGCTCAGAAAGGATTGTGTCCTTCCCACGCTGTGATGTTTTCCTGTTTGGAATTCCAGACAACTGGTCAAAACTTTGAAATGTTTTTAAGTGATAAGGATAATTCCTGTCAAAGCACAAAGCACTGTAAAACAATAAATCACTCATTTTTTCTTTTTTTCATTTGTGATTCAATGAGTTTAGCAGCCCAGAAAAGCAGATTAGTGTAAATGCCTGGATGCACATACACAAATTTTTCATATTTATCTCCCTGCCAGTATATCAGGAGATAAATAAACTGCAGGATAGACAGATTCTTCATTCAAACTGATGAACAAAACAAGAAAAACGTAATTGACAAACTTTATCGTAGATCTGTCTTTGCAAAGAAAATGATCAAAACCCCCTGAAATAGAGAGAAACAGGAAAATACAATCAACTCACTTTTGAACATGCAAGGAGCAGCGGAAGGTTGTTGTATTTATGCGAGGTAGTTCCTGAAATTAACATATTCCTCCATGAACAAACTCATTGGGTTTGTTTATGGTGAAGATATGCGAGCCTGATTAATGGGGCATCTAAAATTGAGCAGAATCGAGGTTTTACAGTGCTGCGCAGAGCTGCAGAGACTGATTTCATGTCAGCTTCATCGTTCCTCAGGCTGCTCCATCCATCCATCAGTGGGTTTTGATGCGAGGCGACAAGTTTGCTGTCTGGAGTAAATGATGGCCAGCTGCTGCGTGGTACCACCTACCCCCTCCATGCACACACACAGCTGGTAGCCTAGAAGTTTTCTCACATGCATTTGCTACTTACATTTTGCTCCAAACATCACATCTATTGGGAAGTAAAGCTCAAAATTTGCTACAGTGTAGTTTGAAGCTAATCACCAGCAAATTGACATTGTCTGGTTGTTTATATGTCATGTTAACTTGAATCAATCAATAACTAATTAAAAACACTTTTTTGTTTCGTCTCAACACTGTGAACATTAACATAAGGTTGAAAAATGGCTCCCAGATGGGTTACATAATGGCCCCTTGTCATTCAGCTGTTTATTGTTCAGCTATTTCATTACACATTTAAAGATGAGAATGTGAGACTTCAGTGTAATGGAATGGGGAAATAATTTAAGTTCACTTTGTGTTTGAAGATTTAAATGTTTATAAGTTGGTGGGAGGAGCAGGAAATAATAAAATCTTGTAGCTTTTACTTGCTCCTTTTCGAACATATAACGTAACATTACATGTCAATTGGGGATGATAATTTGTTTTAATTTTTTTTCTTTCTTGCTTTTGTCTGAAATAAATAAAAAAAAGGTTGTTTTGGAACTCATCAGCTAAATAAAGCTAAATGCAAAAACCTTTACAGTATTTTTATAGTCAGATTAAGTTGCACCTTCCAATAAATGAAGTGAAAGTAAAATATGTCACTCCTATTTATGCTTTTTAAAACAAAGCCTAATGTATCCTGAAAAAAATATTCATGTTTTTTTGTAGCAAACACAAACTCAATGTGTTTTATTGAAATTTTACTAAATATTTGGTGCTAAAGTGACGCTTTTCTCTTGTATATTATTATTATTACTTTAAAAAAATAATAAACAGTTAAAATGCAGCTCTGGCTGGATATTCATAAGATAAACTTCTTCCTAAGTCTCAAGCTCTTCATCCATTTTTTCATTAATTAAAACCAACTGCAAAGAAAAGCAACCCCACAGCATAATAAAACTACCACCGTGTTTAACAGTGGAAAAAGAGCAGTTGGAGTCTTAGTCTTTTGCTGTGGAAAAGATTTGTAACAGTGTTGGAGTGCACTGCTTAGTTGTCTGAGAATAGAGTAGAATTTTCCACCTGAGCTGTGGATATAGTTTGTGGTTGTAATGTGACAAAATGTATAAAAGTTGAAAGGGTAGGAAAATGTCTTCCAGGGACTATAACCATCATTTGAATACTGAGAGTAGATAAAGGTAACCTGTGGCAAACACATGTTCACAACATAACTTAAGACACACCTTGAAAGCATTCATTTGAATACAATTTGCACAAAAGGCCCATTGTTCAATGCAAACCTCTTAGATCTCATCGTTCCTGCTCTCCAGTTTTACTCCTGGAGATCAGACTAAAAAGAGATTTCAGAGATTTTGGTAGATATTTTCTCGCTACACAGCTTTGAGATAGTTGCTCTACTGGCTCTTCTTGTTTCCTCACCGTGACTCTGTTACAACAACTCACGCAACGCTTTGTTGAGTGTTTACAGGGAGAAGCGAGGACAAGAAGTACAATGGCAGAGACAAGCTGACAGCTGAGATTGGATTTGAACGAGGGGATCTTTTTAGGGGTAAGTTTGCTTTTAATTCTCTTTTCTCCTGCTTCCTTATTCTTTCCCCATCTTGTTGCTGTTCAGTTTGTCTTCAGGTTGAATGCTTTCCCTCACCCACTCACTTCCTTCTCTTACTCTTCCCGTCCCTTCATTCAGTGCAGAGGGCCAGCGGGGGCTGGACATCTGTGTTTTTGATTGGCCTTCCCGATAAATCTGCCCGTTTCCTGCACATGAACTGCGAGGCAGAGAGAAAACAGAGGCTCTCTCCGAAGATGTGCGAATACAGACAGAGCTGTGAAGTTGCACCTAACTTTCACTTTGGGCTGTTAAAGTGAGGAAATCGAACCAAAACCCACAGGGGACAGAGCAGGACTTACAGATGAGCAACAGCTTGTTCTGACGGAAAGATGGACAAGGACGATAAGAACCCCAAGACGTATGTGTCCACCTTCCGGCTGGCCCTCAAGCCCCGGGACTGGAAGCAGAAACAGAATGGAGTGGACCCCACAACCAGGACAATAACAGGAAACAACAAGCTCAGATCTTCATCTGCAACAGGTAAAATCTCAGTCAACTGTGTGTATATATATATATATATATATATATATATATATATATATATATATATATATATATATATATATATATATATATATATATATATATATATATATATATATATATATATATATATAGCTAATTTACTAGCAGCTTGTAATGAGAAAATTTCATAATCAGACATTTAATCTGAAACATTTATCTGTTTTGACATCTACCTATTCAATGACTGAACAAACCCAAAACAAGAATGGCCGGATGCTTTTGATTCTATACAAAGAAAAGCTGCAAATTTTACATTGTTTTATAAAAAATATTGTAGCTTACTTTAAATTTAGGATGCTACTTATGATTTTAAAACTTGGGGTGCATGGGAGAAAAGAAATGTATTTTAACTGTTTAGATGTTTTAAGGATTTTAATGATAACGTTTTCTAAATTAAAGTCAAATCTTTAAGGATTCGGAAGGAAGACCAACAGAAATTAGTGCATAATTGTGAAGTTAAAGTGAAAGTTTTTGGATATCTGTTACAAATATAATCTGAAAATGTGTTTTGTATTTGTATTCAGCTTCATTTACTTTTCTTTACTTTCTGGTCTTCCGAAATCACCCTATAATCAAAAAAAAAAAAAAAAAAAGAAGAAGAAAAAAGAAAAAGTCAAATATGTGTTATTTAACGTCCAGCAGAACAAGCAACCTAAACTATGCAGGTAGCGCTACAGCAGAACGGCTTAGACCGAAGCAGTCATATATTAGAATGGCCCAGTCAAAGTCCAGACCTACATCCAATTGAGAATCTTTGATAAGAATATTGATGCTCACAGATGTTCTTCATCCAATCTGAAGAGGTTTCTAGATTGGTAAAACTGGCAGAGACATACACCCCAAAACTTGAGGCTGTAGCTGCTGAAAAAGTTGGCTCTACAAAGTATTCACTCTTGGTGGCTAAAAATAAATGCATGCCACACTTTTCAGAATTTTGTTTGATCTTTTGGGATGCAGATGTTTTGTTGGATCATAAAATACACTCAGGTTTGTGATTATAATGTGATAAATGTGACAAAATGTAAAGTTTCTCAATACTTTTGAAAAGTATCTTGGACCAAATGTTGTAAATCTGCTTCATTCCTGAGTTAACTTCATGCAAATTATTACATTTTAGTTCACATTCCATAAGGGTTCTCTTGCACACTTTTTTTTTCCACATTGCATAACTTGTACATCTGTGAGATCCTTGAACTCTGCTCTGCTTATTACGATAGAACAAAATGACAGCCTGCATCTATTAAACTCCAAGAGTTTGGGACTAAAAAGAGACGCCTGGAGTCCAGACCCATTACTCAAGAGTAAACATTCGGTCGTCTCTGTTCCTAAACATTTACAGAGTCTTCCTAAAAGAAGATTTCCCTGGAAAACACCTTCATTTTGCAGGCCCAAATATTTCAGATGCTTCCAAAAATGTAAAACAATTGAGTTAAAATTGTATTTGTATATGACAAATCATTAGCACTTTTTAAAAACCAGCTTAATCAGAGTCACATGTGAAAAGGAATTTGTGACTCTTCTTTTCTCCAACCCACTAAACTTCCTGCTGGTGCTTTAATCTTAAAGTAAAAGCAGGTACGTTGAGGATTTTCAGGAAAAGAAGAGAAGCAGCAACGTCTGTTTTCAGCTAAATTCCAACATGGTTTTAGTCTAACATGCGACATCCCCCCACCGCATTCTTCACTAAACGTACACAAGCTTTAACAGACTGAAATTCTTCCTTAATCCACCGGTGACCACCCATTGCCCACTCTGTTCCACATTACAACATCAGTCAATCTGTACATCTGTGCTTGTAAACACCTTGAAAAACTGAAAAAATGTATATTAGTTTCAGATTTTCAAATAACCTTTGCAACATTCCAAACCTTTTGATCATCTGTTATGGAGGTGCAATATCTTTAGGCATCTGCTTTGCTAGATGTAGAGATCTTACAGCAAAACTGATTCATTAGGACTCAGATGAGCTGGTTCCTCCTGGTTGGTCAGCGAAAAGCAAAAAGTAAAACATGACTGAGCATACTGAAGTATCTACTTTTCTTCAAAGGTGTCAAACAAGGAGCAAGTCAGAGTTTGGAAGCACCCACGTTTAAGGAATCGATCAAGGATTGCTCCGTCTGTGTCGGAGGCGGCGTTACGTTTCAAGGTGTTATCACAGGAACTCAGCCGTTGAATGTTTCCTGGCTGCACAATGGTGAGTGATGCAATGTTTCAAAATGATACACATCCTCTGCAGTTATTGGAATCCCTGAAATTAAAAAAAAAAAACATTTAGTACAATTATATTTTGGTGCTCTAAGGATTAAAAACCCTTGAAAAATCTCAGTTTAATTTGAGTGTAAGCTGGGAATTCTACATATGTTGAGTGATAAGTGTTGTTAAACTCATTAGCACCTTTAAAATCAGTTTAACGAAGCCTTTATTGAAATGTATTCTTTAACTGTTTTATGTTGATCATTGTCTTTAGAAACATTGTATGAGCAATCCAGGATTTCCTGTTTTCTTGTGGTGCAAGTATAACTTGCTGGCATGTGGCTTTATAATCAAAGTGTTAAAGGAAGTTCCTCGCGGCTGCTGAAAAATCTGAAAATGGATCATCATTTGGTCTGTCAGAAGGCTAATACTCCAAAACATATGGCCAAATCTGCACAGAAATGATTCACCAGACACAAAATCTGCCATCCTCCGTCTCCAAAGCTAAATCCTGCAGAAAGCCTCTGAAAAAAAAATAAAAACACAGTAAGACAATCTGGAGAGACGGTCAAAGATCTCTCTCTCTGTGTTTGTTTGAGGAAAAACACTGAAGTGTTTTTTGTTGGTACCAGCATGTTGAACAACAATTGGAATATTTTCCTGTTGGTAAATGTGATTAAAGTAAGAATGGAATTTTTCTGCATTTTTCCACCGTTTACATTTAACTTATTAGACATGTACTTCTTTTTATTTAGGTGTTGGTGTAACTGCAGGTAGAACTTCCTTTGAAAATAGTGTTGCCAGTCTGACCCTGCCTCAGTGTTCAACCGGACATGCTGGTGAATATACCTGTGTGGCTGAAAACGGCGGCGGAAAGACAACCAGCAGCGCTCTGCTGCGTATAACAGGTAAAGGTAAAAACACAAGGACCAGTAGAACCAGTATTCGCCAGTAGAAGCCTATTGAGGAGAATTGTTTACACAAAATCCATGCCACTGTGTTTTACAAAAGAGGCCGGAACAAAGGAAATCCCAACATCAAGAAACCATGAGCCGCGCAACAATGCCTCATCAGAATCAGAGTCTTGCGAAAACACTGAAGGGGAAAGGCAACACAAAGAAAGCAATCAAGGTAGATTATCAACTTCTTTTTAGCGTCCTTTAAAATCTAACTGTTTTAAGAACATGAAAAAATGGCCTTTTGTTTTGTTTTATCTTCCTATATAAAATAAATCTTAATAAGCAGTCCTCACACGTGGAGATAAAATTTACCCATCTGGTCAGAAAAAATCTAACTCTGGCTGATTGATTCAATGCTTTGTTTGCTCCTGCAACCAATAATGACTGCTGCTTCATGATTGGTTGGTTTCTCTTCAAATTCACCTATCATGAGGCCTACCTGAAAGTCCACCTACTCTTTATTCTCACAGGCTGCAGGCTTCAAACAAAAGCTCCCCAGAGCAAAGGTAAGTTGACAAGTAATCAGCTGAGTTCAGGCAGAGTCTCCATTATTCGATTCCAAATCCTGCTGAATTGTTGGGTATTTTCCAAGCTGATTCTTTTTTGTTTAATTCAGGTCCTCCAGTGAAGTTTCTTGACCCACCAGAAAAGGTGGAGGTTTGTGTGGGTCAGAAGGCTCGGCTACGCTGTGTGTTCAAGAGCAGCTCTCTTCCTGTGGCCTGCTGCTGGATTTACAACAGAGCCAAAGTAAAACTACTAGAGGCTCAGATAACTGTGAACCCAAATCTGTGTTTTACAGACTCTAAAACGAACCTTTCCCTTCTTCAGGTGGTGTCAGGAGGTTCTAGGGTGACCGTGAAGAACGAGAAGACCCAAACCAGTTTGGAGGTCTCTGATGCCGCTCCAGAAGACACGGGTTCCTACACTGTGATTGTACAGAACCGACGCGGCTCTGCTCAGCACACGGTGTCGCTCAGTGTCATAGGTGGGATTGGATCTAATGTTTTACATGATTAAATACAAACATTTGATGAATATTTATACTGTAGAGATGCAGAGAATTCAACAAAAGATTGATGGAAACCATAAAATAGGCCTTTGTCCCTATTTTTGCTGACCTGACTAGCAGAGGGCGTGCCTTTACGGATAAGGATTGGGTTGAGATCTGGGATACTTGGTCGACTAAGCCATCAAAAACTAAGGTTTATATGAAAAGATATCCACTATCTGCATCTGTGTGTGTGTCAAAGTAACATCCATATCGATGGCAAGTCCCACAGCATCATACTGCATGTGATGGCTTGTTTGATACCCATAGAACGCCCAGGTACCACGTGCTGCCCAGGTTAGCCATATTACTGGGAAATTAATGTGACGTAAAAGACAACATTTAATAAACCAGACCTCCTTCTTCTGTTGGTCAAGTTCTGGTGCCCATTGAGGGCACTTCCAGGCTGGTTAGCATCTCCAGCTACTAAGCACCTTGAGCAATAAACAGCGACGCACTCACGGTTCCAACACTTTTCTGCCAGAACGAGTGTCAACTTCTTCTGCAGTTTGAGCTGGAGTTGCTCATCTGTTGGATTGAACATTTGTGATACCAGCTCTCTGCTTTTCCTCCTTCTCACCACTTCTGATAGACACTAACAAATACAGATTATAGATTTGTTTCAGTGTTTTGTTGAACTAAAGACCTAATGGATTACAGATTAAACAAAAATACATTTTTGTTTAATCTGTAATCATTTTTGGAGGTACTCTGACCCCAACAACCTGCTATCCAATATTTTGAGTGAATTTGTCAGATTCACTCAACTCCTTTTTTCTACCCATTTATACTCAACATTTTAACTTGGAGATGTAAATGTTTATTTGCTGCCACCCCAATGGTGTGATGCGTATTTACTTAGACAAATCCTCTTTGCTTTTCAGACCGGCCCACTCCCCCATCATCCCAGCCTGTCGCTTCCAGGATCTCGACCCAATCCTTGGTTCTTTCCTGGACGGGCCCCTGCTACGACGGAGGCACAGCTGTGTTGGGTTACATCATAGAGGCCTTTCGAGACAGTCCCAAAGAGCCTGGAAGCTGGACTGAAATAAGAAGGTGTAAGAACACCTCGAGCCACATTTGCTCAGGTTTGGAGCCTCTGGGACGGTACAAGTTCAGAGTTAGAGCCTGGAACTTCGCAGGTACCAGCGACCCGAGCCAGGAGTCTCCGTACATTAAGATGGCAACCTCAAGTGAGTGATGTGCTGGTACTGTTGATAGGAGAAGTATCTGTTCAGATTGATAACTCTTTGTTTTTGCTTAAAGAGGAACAGAAAGAGGAGCCCGGCTCCTATGTGACAGTGACTATTGACACCAAGCACAAAGTGAAGGATCACTACAATGTGCATGAGAAGCTTGGAGTGTAAGTATGAGTTTTCTTTCTCATTAACATTAATTTACGTATAAAGGTAATTCATAATGCTGCGTGAGCTTGTTATGGAAATTTTACCCATCAAAGAATGAGAATCTGTTTCAACAATAAGAGAAAGATTAATCTTTGTCTTTAAGTTTCTTTAGTCGAAAAGAGCCGATAAGGATTTCAGGAGAAACTTCCGATTCTTCTTTGTCAGTTACTCATGGGTGCAGGGTTACACCAAACTACATTCCACGCAACTCCGTCCTTTAAGACAATTGACAGGTTAAGCATTTTACCTAAGATGTCTTCAGGTTTCTTATACTGTCACAGCTGTGGAAACATCTAAACAACATCTGGAAACTTAATGGAAAAGCACATCTTGCAGAAATACAAAAACGCAGCAGATGTAACCCGCTTCTCACTTTTCATTATTCCAGAGGGAAGTTCGGACAGGTGTTCCGAGTGACCAACAAAGAGACCGGGAAAGAGTTTGCAGCCAAGTTCTACCGTGCCCGAACCGCCAAAGACAAGTCCGAAGCTCGCAAAGAGATTCAAATAATGAACAAGCTTCACCACCCAAAGATAGTCCAGTGTCAGGCTGCGTATGAAAGTCGTCCGGAGTTGGCCATGGTCATGGAGTAGTAAGTAATCTTTATCTGGTCATTTCTTCACATTCACACCACCAGGTTCTTGAGTCGTTTTTGTCTTCCCAGCGTCGCCGGCGGGGAACTCTTTGAACGCATCGTGGACGAAAACTTTGAGCACACAGAGCTGACCAGCGCTCGCTACGTGCAGCAGATCCTGGAGGGCATGCAGTACGTGCACAAGCAGAACATCGTCCACCTGGACCTCAAACCAGAGAACATCGTCTGCGTGGACACGTCCGGCATGCAGATCAAGATTATTGACTTTGGCTTGGCCAGGGAACTAGGTAAATATGAGCAATACAGTGAAGATGATCTAATAATCACAGTTTTAATATCTTTTTTTCAGATAAATGTCAATTTTATATATCACACATAAAATATAACACATTGCACAAATTTTTAGTATCCTGTATACAGTATGTGCAACTTTGGAAGAGAACAGCCATGACTGCACGCCAAAGATAACATCAGGGCGTCTCAAATGCCTAGACTTCTACAACAGCAGTTATGTTGCAACAAGTCTTTTAATAGATGAAAGCGTGAAACTATTTCAGGAAAATGAAACGAAAGCATCTTGTTCTCTGTAGAGACAATTAGAGACTCTTGTTTAAAAATCATTTTTGGATCAAGTCTTAAATTGACCCAAAAATGAAAGCGTCTAAAATGTAAAAATGTATATTTAAATCATCTTCATATAAAAGTGTCTTGCAGAAGGGACATTTCAGATGAACATACTTTGATCTAAATAATCTACTGCATGTAGGATTAAGGTCATTGTCCGACTGGATCTTTGGCAGCGTCTTATTTAGCCCCATTATTTATTTATTTTTCTTCAACTCTGCTTCTCAGTCACTGCTAAAGAAAAGCATCCCTCAGCATTAAGCTGAGTTTTTCTTTTAATGTGTTTTATAAATAAGCTTGTCTTAAATCCTGCCACATTTTGATCTCTTCTGACCACACCGCCTTCCTGATGAAATATTTCTCATGCCTTGTGACGTCGATAAATACTTCCTCCTGAGTTTAGGGAGAATGAAAATTGCGACGCGGTGAATGTAAGACAGGTGTGTCAAACTCATTTTCGTTTTGGGCCAAATCAAGATCATGAAGGCTCTTAAAGGGCCGGTTGTGCCAGAATGTGTTGATAAAACCTGTTCACAAACTGTTAATATGTCAAAGAATTCTTAAAATTACATAATATTATTGAAGATCTTTTCAGTCCCTTCAGGAACTAATAATAAATGTGACTGTTTATTTACTCGCTGTATAAATCATGGACTATAATCATACATCAAATAATTCTCAAGAAACTGGAGAGATTGATTGATATAAATTGGCAGTAAACAGATAAAAACTGCATTGATATGATTGATAATATAATATTTAATTTATTTTACTTTTATTTATTTATTGACTTAGTGTTTAGTCTAGTCTGTGGAGGGCCACATAAAAAGCTACGGCGGGCCAGATTTGGCCCCCGGGCCTTGAGTTTGACACATGTGATGTAAGAGAAGGTCCCAACATTGGGAATGACTCTCTGTAAATGCTAATCTTTGTTTTGGACTTCTCTCACCCTGCAGAGGAGAGTAAACCTCTGATGGTGATGCACGGCACTCCAGAGTTCGTCGCTCCTGAGGTGATCAACTACGAGCCTGTGGGATTTGGGACCGACATGTGGAGCATCGGAGTCATCTGCTTCATCCTGTAAGCTGGACTTTGGTGGCGTTCATTTGAATTTGAATGCAGCAGCACGTCGTCTTCAAAAACTTGTGGCTTAAAGTGTCTGATTAGATGCAGATTTGGCACCATCTGCTGGTTTTCTCTTAACAGGAGCAGACCCTACTGAGAGAGGAAATTATCTTGTGTTATCAGTTTTAAACTACTAACTTTCTTCTAAGTAGAAATGTTGGCCACACAAAAAAATGGCTACCCTGCAAGGCGAGCTCGTCTGAACCTGTTTTTCACTGTCTGTGATCCAGGCTCAGTGGAGAATCTCCCTTCCAGGGAAACAACGACGCTGAGACTTTCGCTCTGGTGACAGCAGCCAGCTTTGAGTTTGACCCGGAAAGTTTTGAAGACATTTCTGATGAGGCAAAGGACTTTATCAGCTCCCTGCTGAAGAAAGACCGAAGGTTGGTCTGCCTTATGTTTTCTAATAATCGCATGTTCAGCTAATACAAAACTGCTAAAAGGAGTATTTTGCGCTTCAAGAATGAAGGTAAAGCTCTGACAATGCTCAGTATCTGCCCATTTTTGATAAAAGATCTAGGCTGTCGTGCAGAGAGGCCCTTGCCCACTCCTGGATGGCTTCTTTCACCCCTCTTACCCGCAGACCCACCAAGTCTCTGAATAAAGAGAAGATGAAGCGCTTCCTTGCCAGACGCAAGTGGAAGGTAGACGATGCATTCTCTAAAGATGTCTCCTCTGAGGAATCTTTAATTCAAGTCTACAAAAACAAACTCAAAGCCTGACCGCGAGTAGCGTTGGTCATGAGTCACCATTTCTCCTTTCACCCTACAGAAAACTGGCCAAGCTGTTTTGGCCTTGAACCGGATGGCTAACCTCACCAGCAAGCTGGATTCTCCTGGCAGCTTCTCAGAGGGTAACGGACACAATGCCTCCTTTCGTCCCGGATCTCCTCACAAACGCCAAATGACTCACAGTTGGGGACTGTCACTTCAAGTTTACACTCCTCTGATCACTGTGGCCTTGTTTCTGTTTTGTCGTCCATTCAGAGCCAGTGTGGAGCCATGAGGCAGAGGAGGCCATCCAGTCGCTGGACAGGCAGCTGCAGACTGAGCCGCACTTCCAGCAGGCCCTGAAGGACATGACCCTTCACAAGGGAGAGACCGCTGAGCTGACATGCCTGGTTGACGGTACTGACAGAGCACCGATGCTCTTTATAGACCCAAAATAGGTTCTCAAGGAGCAAAACGACAGAGAATTAATTTCTTAGCTGCTATAGTATGAATCTTTTGTTAGACGGCGTTCTTTTTACGTGGGACTGCATGAAATGAGATTTAGGTCTCCAAACAACCAAACCATGGAAAAGCTTTGATGCTGTCAAAGTAAGAACAAAACAAAAACAAAACTACTTCCATTCTAAAACTGCTCAAAGCTAAAGAAAAAAAGTCACAAATCCAAAACAGATTTTTAAAAAGGTTAAGCAGCAAAAGCTGTAAAGTTCTTAAAAGCTGTAGAATGACACCTTGGTTTGATGTGCAGGTCAACATTAGCATTCAGATAGAACTGGGTAATTTAATTTGGGTCAGTATTTTTTATTTTTTTAAGATATTCTCTAAATCTCAGTTTATTTCTCCAAATAATGTCTTTTTGAAACTGGTTGATTCTGACTGCAGGGTGGCATTAAAGCAGGACCAGAAGACAAGCAGACTTCAACCTTCCTAAAACAAAACCTCAAAGAAAATTTTTATTAACACAAAACCCTCTATTTTTTTTTTTTTTTTTTTTTTACCCTCAAGACTCCACTTGAACACACAATTGTGTGTTTTAATACAGATTGTCATCTGCATAAGTGGCTCAATTATACGGGAACTTTAAAAGTCATCGGTGATGAATCTTATAGGAGCAAAACGGGTTTTTAAAGAGCAGCAGCAACGCTGACTGAAACCCAACAAACACTTTTAAGATGACATTTACCATGCTAACAGAGGCCTGAAGAGTTAGGAAATAAAATGTTGGGTCGTTTTCAATTTCAGTATGAAATCAAATAAGAAACCGGTATTTACCCTGATACATAAAATCAAGAAACAAAGTTTCTTTTTCCCCCCCCAAATCACAGGTTACCCACAGCCTGAGGTGAAGTGGCTTCATAACGAGGAGCCGGTGAGCGACTCGAGCAGAGTGAGGATGCAGCAGGATGATGAAGGCCTCTGCTCTTTGGTTGTGGCTGATCTGGTGCTCTCCGACTGCGGGATTTACGAGTGCAGAGCCCAAAACAAGCTGGGGGAGGCAACGTGCTCCGCAAAGCTGAAAGTCCAACTGTGAGAGGCTGTTTGTTTAGGCTGCTACATGGACACCTGTTTTATTTTAGAGGACACAAATGGCTGAAGTCGATGTGTTGCATGACAGCGGTGTTAAAGGAAAGTAAGATTTTTAAAAGTACTGCTAGAGTTTCACACCTTGTGTTGCTCAGCTGTGGCTGAAATTCATCTTTTTTTTAAGCACAAGGTAAAACGATGTAAGACCTGATCTGAATTTTATAAATGGCATTACAGATGCATTTGTATATTACAATATTGTTTACATAAGTTTTATAAAAGCACTAAAATAAAGACTCTTAAAGAACACAACCTGGTTCGTTAAATGTGTACGACACTTGGAAGGCTGAAAATTTAAAGTTCTGCAGCAAGTTTGCTCAAATGAATGAGAAACGTTAACCTAATAGAAATCTATTTTAATGTTATGTTTGATGCAGCAAAATTGAGATTCAAGAACCAAGAACACCCAAATTACAGAATTTTTTTTGTAAACCTCAATTTATTAAACATCAACTTGTTTAAATATAAACAATTTTTTCTGTCTCTTCAGACCAAACTGATGCGCTGATTAACAGATCAGATCTCAGAATCTCCTCCAAACGTTATTAGATCAATTTCTCCTTTCTGGAAACTAATTACAAAGTTCAATGAGAAACTTTAAGTAATGCCTATTTATGAAATGAGGATTTATTTACAAATTAGTGTCCACATTTTTCTGAACTATAATACCTTAGTAATTTATAGTATTAACATGGTCAGTAATGTTCACTGATCATTACTCATTTAAAATCGAAATCATCTTTGCGTCCAAGTTGACTTTCTCACATTCATCCTTAAATTAAGCATCTTGGACATAAAACGATACTTAAAAACCTCTGCAGAGGCCCAGGCACTGACTTCTTGAATGAAGTGAGGGAGCCTGCTTGGTTAGCTAGAGATGCATGATGACTGTCCTCATGTTTTGTTTAAGGCAGTGTTTCCTCCGGTGGATTGGTCACTGGCGCGCACACACACACACACTTCCGTCTGCGTTTTCTCTCCACAAGTCAAAGCTGATGTAATCCAGAGATATTTTCTATCGTTCCTCTGTCTTCAGGATTCTCTTCTGAAGGAGATTCCAAGCTTTAAGTACCTTTTATTAAAAACAAATAAGACAAGGGAATTTTAATTATTTGCAACTGCTTCATGAAATCACTGACGTGATGATGAGTGTCTGACCTGTTTCTGGGTGACCTCTGACTCCCACAGAGTGCTCAGCACTACGTTAGCATATTTGACTTGTTTGCTGCTTGGCCACTGATTCTGCAGCCTGCGCAGGGCATCTTCTTTGCTGATCCCGTCCCGTTCCATTATTCTTGTCACGGCCTGGAAAGAATCGCCAAAAAAAAAACAAAAAAAAAACACATATGGTACCACATATTAAGCCTTAATACATGAAATGTTCAAACCAAATTTTTAATGGCTCTTGAAAAAGTATTTATGCCTCTTGAAATTCTTTCCGTTTTGTCGCATGACAACCAGACATCATAGAGAAATGCAAAGTTTCAATTTTTTCTACAAATCTATAAATCTCTGAAGACAAACTTTTAGCTAAAGCTTCGTTCATCTAGATTCTAAATGTTTGCCGATTTATCTTTTCAAATGGGCTCAATCTCAGGGCTTCTGATCAGAAATCCTAAGTTTTGCCGCAGATTCTGAGTTGTACGTTTTAGAGAAGAACTCTATGTGAAACTGTAATTCAAAGTCTGTATAAGTGCTGCTTCTATGCTGGTAAGAAATCATTACCTCCTCCTCAGGAATGATGATGACCCAAACCTCGTGGACCAAGTCTATCCAGCCGGCCTCCAGGAGAACAGCTGCATCCACCACACAAACCTCCTTACCTAAAAACCAACAAAGACCAAATCATCTTAGGGACAAGATCACACTGTGGCTGAAAATGTGACAGTGTGTGCAACATGCAATTAAAGTTTGTTATTGGAATCAAACATTTACATTAACTCTATATATTAACTTCAGCATTTTTGTTTCCAGCATTCTCACATTTTTGCCATAAAGTTTCTGTCAAACCGATTCTAGCAGTCGATCGCAGCAAAACCTAAGAATGATTCGGTTTTTAATATCAGGATTCAAGAAAGCAGAAATACAAAAACCACTTTCACTCTGACAGAAACACTTGAAAGAACTGTGAGCAGCTTAAATAATTAAATACAACACCTTCTTTCCTGGCTTGGTTTATTGCTTGCTTGACCAGAATTGCAATCTCAGGCCACACAATGTCTGTCAGACATTTTAACCGAGCCTAAAAACAAACATCAGCCTTAAGTCAGATATAAAAGAACAACTGCACTTTGCAGACAATTGCAATGCGACGCATCCGGTGTTGAAATACCTGGTTCCCGAATACTTTTGATGCTAAAGTTCGCCGGTTGATGGTTTTATCCTCATTCAGAATTTCTGTAAGAAATGAAACAGAGAAAAGGATTAAAGTAACTGAAAGCAACATTTCTCCCAAGTTGAAAGTCCTTACTTTTAAAAAACTCAAAGAAATAAGTAATAACCAGACACAACTGGAAAGTTCATGACTCATCTGCAAACCTCCTAACATAAAGCTGAACAGCAGAGGAGAATGCTTGTCAAATATATACATAGATCGGAGCATATATATTTAAATATTCAAGTCAAATTTCACACCGAATATGAAGAACCTGTGGCAAAAGAGACAGATGAAAGCTCTCCAACTCTGGAGGAGCTGCAGAGATCCACAGCTCAGGTGGAAGTGGAGAAAGTTATTGTTAAAAAGTCATGCAGGATATGCATCACACATGTAGAAGGTACTACATGTGTGATGTCGTACCTTCCACCACTGAAATTTCTGGACTATATGCAAACAAAGATGAAACATGGTGGTGGCAGCATCATGCTGTGGGAATTCTTATCAGAAATTGTTAGGGGAACTAAAAACAAGGGTAGGACAATAAATCAATTATTTTTGTCTTTGAAGATTTAATTTGAGGAAGATCTGGATTTTTTTTATTTTTTATTTTTTTTTCACACCATAATTCAAAGGGACGTTAAACCACCCAAAGATTACCAACTTATTTGACAAGCTTGTTTCAAATAAGTTTCTAATTGTAATCATTTAGAATTTAGGTCAAGTCACAGAAGAGAAATAAAGTCCAGTTTGTGGAAATATTTGTCACTTGTAATTTCTTTTTAAGAAAAGAAAGAAGAAAAAAAAAATTTGGTATGAGAAAAAAAAATAATCAAGATTTCATTATCAACCATATCACCTAGTCAGACTAAATGTATAAAAAAACTCAGAAGGACAACAATACAAAACAATCAACCAGATGTTTGTAGCTGCAATGTGACAAAATGTAAAAACATTTTGTCAAAAAGTGCTGCAAAAAGTTGCAGTACTTTAAGATACTGCAAGTACTATATATACCAAGAAATACTTTTAAAGGAAATTAGCATCATCATTACATAATTTATGTTTAATAGGCATCATTACTGATATCTGCCAGCTCTAACAAGCCCTGACAGTAAAGCTAGACTCTACCTGATCCAAAGACATGGAGCACTTTCTGATAGCATTGTGCACCAGGCTGGTACACCTCATGACCCAGCTTATCGCAGTCGATCCGAACCGCACCAAGAACCTCCAGCTGCTTGGCCACGGAGCTCTTTCCACTGCCGCTGCCTCCCGTCAGGCCAATCACGTAGGGAGTAGGAGGGAGGTGGGGCGAACCCTGACACAAAGGAGTGCAAAAAAGAATCCATGAGATCACAAGAACATTTCAATGAGGCTCCAGGCAGGAGAAGCAAGAACAAAACAAGTCAGGGCTCCTGAAGTCGAGTCCAAAAGGCTCCCCGCCCTGACAGAGGAAACCGTCTGGATGACCAGCAGCGAACAAAGAGAGCAGATCACACTCATGCAAACAAAACTCCAGGTTTCTAACCTTCATTCTGAAAGTTGTCGCGTTTCCTCAAACTTTATGCTGGCCACAATAAATCCAAGCTTAAAAGATTAACCGTTGTTTTCAGCAACGAATGTAAAACTCAGCTGCTCTTTCTGATATGCCTGCTGTAATTTTTGTTTTGCAGAAAACACAAAAAAAAACTGTTTTTCACTCTTTCAGACCAGAAAGAAATTTGCCGACTTCAATTATTAAGAAGTAACAGAAAAAGCAACAGAGCTCATTTAATCAATTAAATAAAGCTTATGATATAAAATCTCTCATAGTGCGGTTTAGGGTAAGACAGGCGGTACAGGTTTTATCACGATATTTCAACGTAATGATAAAAGAGTGTTTACAACTTCTGAAGTTTTTTTTATGTGTAGGACGTCACTTTGTGTCACTGCAATCACAATAATTAACAGCTTTTATTTATAAGGCCCTTCATATCTCATGGTCTAAAAACAAAACAGCCAATTGCAATGGTCAAAAATAATAAAATAAATGAATAAATTAAAGAGATTTACAAAATATCTAAGAAATTAACCAAATGTTTTTCAAAGACAAAATGTCTTAAGAACATTTTTTAAACAGTCAATGGATTATGGTGCAGTTTACCACCAAGCTGCACATAGTTACTGCATTTAACTGCATTTTCAAGTTTGTTGAAAATTTATTGGCGTTAGAACCAATAAACAGGTAAAGAAGTCAGTTCTTTTTTTTTGTTTTGTGTTTAGAATTTCTTAATCTCAGTTGCTAATTATAAACAAAAACAAACATGATTAAAGATTAAAAGCAAGTCATCTTTAAATCTGATTATATGTTATTTGTTTGACCGGGATTTGTAAAACAATAAACTGAACTTACTTTAGGCGGGTGAAGGAGGGTGCCAAGTAGACGAGAGCGTAGACTGGACGAGCTGATCTTCTCCTCCTCGATTTCGTTGCGGTGAGCGTCCTTAAGCAGCTGGATCTCATAAAGGACAAGAGGTGGAAGGTTCTAGTTAAAGTGAAAAAAAGAAAAAGAAAAAAGGAAAATTACAACCTTCCTCCAGGTGATCTCCAGTTTTAGGCGGTTTGTCAGACAAACAGCCTGAAACACTGATGTTACCATGACAACATGTCCGATTCCCAGCATCTGTTCAGCCTAAACTATTACAATAAACATCGTACTAAATATTTTCAAAAGTGTATCAGGCAACACTGAACTCAGTGAAACGGAACAGCGTACGTTCTCGGCGCGTTTCGCGTTGATAGCCTCGCCGCCCTTCCTCGTTTCCTCGCTGACCACGATGCATTTCAGCAGAGGATCCACAATGGACACGCTGAAGGGGTCTTCCAGTGGGATGATCTGAACCTGCAGGGACGGTTTGGTGTCCTGCAGAAACTGCTGCAGTCTCTGCACTCGCACAGAGTACGGCTCAATCAGCTCCTTTAGTACTTTTTCTGAAACCGGAGAGAAGCAACAGTCAGCCAGAAGTTCCTCACATGTAACGCCTTGCAGAAGAATCCGTTCTCCTTGAAATGATAAAAACCGTTAAAAGCCAAGCATAATTTATCTTCTGTTTCTCTGAGTTGTTCTATCACATAAATTCCCCCTAAATACAATAACGTGGTTCGCAGCATCCATGAATACTTTTGCAAGGCGCTGCATCATTTTACCATCAGAGCTTTTCATGAATAAATGTTGTTAAACTCTTAAAAGGGCCACTCACTTTTAAGCATTGCTTGGTCGCACACACCAACGACAAACCTCCGGTTGGCCAGGAGACATGAGATGCTGAGCAGCGTCTTGTGGGCTCCATGCAGGCGGTCGAATGTTCCTCCTACCACTACATCGTTGTACGTTTGTATGGGCTCAGCCTTTTGTTCTTGGTCACTTTCTGGCGCGTCTTCGTTCTCCTGCAGCTTTACTAGTTGCGGATGAAGCAGCACTGATGAGATACCGGGTCTACAGACATAACAGTGGCCGGTGTACTTCTCCAGACACTGCTGGACCTGATGGGACTGATGCGGGTCCTGCAGCGCAAAGTCCGTCAGCACCACGTCTGGGGAGTGAAACAGAGGCTGCGGTGTGGGGAAGGGGCAGCTCGGAGTCGCGGCCCCGCCGCTGGCAGCCGGCTGAGCGCGAATATTAGTGAGCAGAACCCGAACATCCAGGTGGCCGCACACATCCGCTGCGTTGTTGTAGAGCCGAGTGATGAGCGTGGACAGGTCGACTACGGGCGGAATGAAAACGGGTCGAGGTTGAGTCCCGCTGGTCAGGTTAAGCCCGGGATGGAGGTGGACGTACAGCGTGCGGTCTACGAGCTGAGCGGCCGAGCTGAGCACCGGAGCGATGCGTAACGGGAGCGTCTGGAGAGGAGAGGTCAGCACAAGGATGCCTGTGCTGAACATGGACATGGTTGTGTCTTGATATCACAGGGATTCCCAGGAGCCTCAGAGGACTGTCACAGTAGATTCACTGAGAAAGACACAAAAAATCCCTGTGCTTTAGTTCAGTGGTGTACAAACGTTTTACCCTGGGGGCCACAAAATTCATTAATGTGTAAAAACTGGTTTGTGATTGTTTCTTTTCTGCTCAACAACATTTTCTTTTTTCAAAATCTGTTTAACTTTGCAGATTCAAAACATGCAAAGGGCTTCCAACGGTTGCCTCAGTAAAAGGAAAACAATTTCCACATTTTTTGGGGGGTCATTAATTATTTTCTTCTTTGTTGGCCAAAATGTTTACCATTCTTGACTTGTGGTCAGGGGCCAAACAAAATCCTTTCAAAAGCCATAAAGGGGCCCCAGGCCACCATAGCTTTAGCTTGTATTATTAAAATAAGGCAAAAGCTAATATTGACATGACAATACAGTTGAAACCAAAAGTTTATCTGAACTGAACAAAAAGACACAAGTATCTTTTTCTTACTGTCTGAAGTGAAATCAGATCAAACTCACAAAAATGATTTCTGTTTGCTAAATTCCACATTAATTGCACTACAAGAACACAAAATTTGTGTTCTTGTAGTGCAATTAATGTAATTTGTGTCTAGTTTCTAGTGCAAATATCTTAGTACACAGGAAATAAGATAAAACTATCCTACAAATAACTATTCAGCAAGATATCGGAACTTGTTTTGAGTTAATAATTTCTAAAAAATTGCAGAAAAAGTACTGGTTCCATTAGAAGATTAATTCAAGACATTTTCCCAGGTTACGAGTGAAATAATCTGCCAGTGAAACCAGTGTTTTTTCTGTAATTTTAAGGAATTGCTGACTTAAAACAAGCTCCTATATCTTGTTGAAAAGTTACTTGTGAATTAATTTTGTCTTATTTGAAGTGTACTAAGATATTTGCACTAGAAACTAGACCACAATTACTTGGTAATATTTTGTGTTTTTGCAGTGAAGAGGAAGAGTACGTCAGAGATTTATCTATTAATGTCTTTAAAAACTGAAGTTTACATACAGAGTGATTACCAATTGTTTAAACCATGAATTAAAGCCCAAAAACCTATCAGGAAGAGAATTGTGATGCTGCTCAAGTCTGGTTCATCCTTGGGAATAATATCCAAATGCTTTGAAGGAGCCGCGTCCATCTGTTTTTAGATTACCTTTCACCAAATCTCTATGGCTGCAGCACATTTGTAATGATACACTCCAATAATACTGGCACAGGTAAAGAAGGTTCAGTTCCTCCAGGTAAGGAGTGTTTCACTTCGGGACAAACTGCAACCACTGATTGCTCAGGAGTTGCAGACAAACCAACTGGTTTGTCTGATGGGTGCTGTCATGTCATTCAACATGAAAAGCCAAATTACAGTTTGCAAATGCACACAGGGACAAAGGCCTTCATTTCTGGAGACAGAAACTACAGGAGGATTTTTTTTTTTTTTTTTTTTTTTCACCCCTGCAATTGGTTACATTTCAACACAGTGGTAGATAACATTTTAACTCAGAGTTACAATGTCCAAACATCAAGCTTAGATGCACTTTAGGAGTGAACAGAGCACTTTGTCATTCAGGCAACAGATCAAAATCACAAATTTGTTCAAAAATTGCTAATTAACATCAATACTTTCAATCGATCCACAAAGCTGATAAAAGCCCTCAGCTTTTCCAGTGTGAACTCAATGTGACCTGTTAACACCTGTGGCAATGAGGTCTCAATTTTAAACAAAATAATAAAGTATTTTAGTCCAACTCATAACTAGCTAGCCACATTCAGAGCAACAATCATGCTTATTAGTAAACAATAACTCAAAGAAAACTGACCGTAAAGCAACAGCAGCGAGGTAAACGTGTTCAGTATCTATCGTTCGTGATTTACAGAGTGCATTTTTGCTCCATACACACGTTAAGGCCCAGAAACACAGCTTTAACTGTCGTTTGTAACTGACAGCTAACTGCACACACAACTTAGCTGCTACTTACCCGATGGAAAAAGCTAACGAGACGTGAAGAACGGATTAATCATCACATGCACAGCTGTACACATATTTACTGTGCTGACTGTTCATCGGACAACCGTCATTTAAACACACTTTAAACCAGTTCACACTCCTCTCCTGTTCCTTACAGCTAGGAGGCACCTTCTGGTTGAAGTTACGGGGTCCGCATCATTTCCACGCAGCCGGAACACCGAGTAGGCGGAGTCTGCAAAGTGTTCCTCGTAGGGTATTTGTTTGGTCGAACATTAGTGTCGGGATTCAAGTTAAATATTTCTTATAGATTGCCACTATTCGGTGAAAACATTTCCAAGTATTCAGTATATAAACTCCGCATAAGCGGAGACTCTGATCGAGTCTCGCCGGCTTCCTCACCGGAGATGAGAAAAGGAGCACGTCCCTCAGTTGATTTGTTTAAAGTCACGTGACGTTTCACGACCACGGATCGCATTCTTTAACAGTCAGCCGGGTGATGGGGCGGGGATATGATGATTTAGATAAAATGCGTTTTTGGCGGCGGGAAGTGGTTATTACAAAATGACCCGCGGACAGCATTAAAATCTAAACGTCATCCCTTTACTTCCTCCCGGTGTTCTCTATTGACTTATTTATACTTAATACTGTGCTTGCTCAGTGACTGTAAGCTTACTGACGGATACACAAATTACATTTATTTACAACCTTCTGTTCTATTTAAGATTTTCTTTTTGTTCCTGCAAGTCGACAAAAACCTCCTCAGGTGTAGTTGAGGTGGAGTTTAGACGTTTCTTTCAAGGCTGGATGTCGGCGTACTGATCGACTCGCCGGATTAAGAGTGATGCGCCGGATTAAGAATGATGCGCACCCACAGAATATGTCAGGAAACTACTGAAACGCCCCCCGGAATTGTGGGATATGTAGTAAAATTCAAATTTCTTCCAACAAACTATGAATCTATTGGTTTTAAATGACTGGATATGCAACATTAACCAGTAAGATATTTGTATTATGTGCTATTTTTTGTCACACAATTTTATATTTGTATTTTTCTTTTTTTTTTTTTTTATTTTACAGCTATTAGAAAGTAGATGTTAGATACATTTTCAGCTAACATGTAATCCTGATCTTATTTTCACACATAAAATTAAAATTTTGCTCGCTCTACAGGTCGTTTATACTGAACGTTTTAATTTTTATTTTTAAATATTTGAAGAACCAAAGGGCAACAGAATGTATTATGGTGGGACTAATTTAACTTAAATTTATTCATTGAAAACATTAAGAAAATTGTTCATGCATTAATATTTCCTCTGGGGCAAATTTAGAAAAGTTTGGGATGAGTTTCACAACCATCATGATTGAAATTTCTGGGTGATTTATTTTCTTTAGCCAAAGGCTCTTGGGAAAGCATTAAGCAGGATAATTTATGACGATTACAAAGACAAACTGCCAAATAAAACCGACTCTTGTGGGAGTTTTTTCTTTTAATTGGAAATTTAATAATTTCAGGCAATGCATTTTTTTTTCTTTACAAATGTAAAGCGTAACACACTGTTATCTTGCAGAAGCAGCTTCATTTGGGATGCCCTGGGGGTTAGAGAGGGAGAGATCCTGCATCCGGCAATAAAACAAACACACACACAGAGAGAGAAAAGAATTGAAGATTCAAGTAAAAATAAACTCCTGGCAATTTTGAGAAATTAAGACACATGTTGGCTTTTTCACTCTGGTGAGAGGAATGCAGATCCTCATAAAAGGTGGTTTGATTAATTAAATCTTGATGTGCTGAGAGAGAAAATATTGCTGCAACAAGCAAATAAACTAATTCAACATCCCTCATTATTATCAGTCAGTGTAAGTCCGATTGTTCCAGTGATCCAGGTCCTGCTGTGTCATATCAAACTATATCCTATAGACACAAAAATCTTGAAACGAATTGCCCAAGTAACCTTGATATTCTAAAGCTTTTTTTTAATTATATCAAAGTTTCAACCGACTTTGCTTGGCTGGCTTTTGGTGCTTAAAACAATGTCAGTGCATGACTACATCATTAAACAAAGAAGCAAAGCATTTAAAGCAGAACTGCATGGATTAGATGCTTTTTACCTCAAAGGTGAGTTTTTTTTTTTTTTTTTTTTTAGCAGTTTATGCTTTGCATTTAATTTTCCTGGCTATCATATTGCATTATTGAAGAGTAAATTCTTTGTTATATAAGAACACAACATATAATAAACTCAAAGTACATGTTTCCTTGCATTCTTACAAAATGATACACAATTAAAATAAAAAATATTGCTAGGCAGAATTAACATCAATTATTGTCTTTAATAATAGCGTTAATAATAAATTATTACATTCTACGTGTGCTAAACATCCGAGATGTTTCTAATGTGATCTGTAGATCTGTGCTTTTCTGTTCCTTAAACTATGATGCCATCTTGTGGACGCCTCTGGTAACAGCAGCTGTATCTACCTGATAGTGTTTCAGGAAGAAACATCCGAACCAGTTGATTGCTGCACCAGCTACAAAATGGTGTTAAATAGCCGAAGGAATGATTCATAGCAAAACTTTGGAACAAAGTTTCAGTTGCAAACTTTACCCCTAAAAACATTGTGACTTTTTAAAACACATTTTAAAAGTCCCCGAAGTGTAATTTTGTCTTCCTCGTTTTCCCGTAATACGCCCACCTATCATAGCCACGCCCACTAGAGCACCTGAGCAGAACAGACTTCCTTATGCGGATGTTTTACATTTTTAATTTCACCATGATGTTTATCAGGAAGCCCATCTTGATCGCTTATTTCCTCCACGTCTTTATTTGTGGGACAGAAAATAAAGGTGAGTGATATTTAAATAATTATTTGGCTCCCTTTGAAAAAGAGAAGTCGCTTTAATTCTGTATTTCTCTCAGACCGATCGGGTCACAGAAGTATTTTTAGTGTTTCCTCTCCGGCTTATTGACAGTCCAGCTTCTGAGAGCATGTTCTAATTTAATCGAGTTGTTTTATGAAAGAGATCAATAGGATCTGGATTGAAATGTTACCTAATAATTGTTCTGGGTGTGTGCTCGGATTGCGTGTGAATAGGATTTGCTATTCAAAGTATTTTAAAGTGTTTCCTTTCCATCATAAGACTCCAGTGGCTTTACATCAAACCTGCCCAAATACTCCATTGTAAAACCACAAGTGATCAACAACAGGTGGACCAGGAGCCTCAATGGGACAAAAGAGGCAAGTTCCTGGTGTTACAAATGTTCTTTCACTGACTTTTTCTGACTGAATGTAATTAGATTATTGTTTTTGTCTGTTTGCTTTTGTTTTATTCACATAGGCAAATGGAGATAAAGTATCTTACACGCTGACGATCAACAACAAAAAGCATATTCTTCATCTGGAAAAGAACAGGTACAAACTCATCATCACTGACATTGATGGTGATAGAGGTTCATCTTAATAAAACTAAAAACTTTGAAGTTATTTCAGTGATGCTGTTAAGAGTTATACTACAATCCTACTTACAATAGAGAAAGTGATTTGTTTTCAGTGTGTATGTTTAAGTATGATTATGACTTGCTCCTATTGAAAGCTCAACTCTGCACATCATGGTTGTTCTTCCTTCCACTCAACTTTCCAAAAGCCTCTTAAGGATGCTCAGAGTTCGTTAGCCGTTTTAAAAGATCTTGGGTAAATCTTGTTCTAAACAACAGAAATTTGTGTTTTTGATTAGCAGTGAGCCGGATTTTCAAAACAAACAAGCAAACCAAAAAACCCCCACATGTAACACTTTTTGAGTTTAACTGCAGAATTAAGTTACATTTTGAATGATAGCACAACATTTTAAGATTCACTGGTAATTTTTAATCTTCAAAATGAAATATTTATTTTTTTCTCTTCTACTCAGAGAATTTTTACACCCCAATTTTGTCCAGTATTCTCGGGATGCCAGCGGTAACTACAATACCTCATATCCAAGACAACAGGTGAGTTTCCCATTAATCCTTGTAAGAACTGCTTTAAGAGAAAAAATTAAATTATTCTAAATTTTCAGGTGAACTGCTACTACCATGGGTCTGTGGAGGGATACGAACGTTCAGTGGTTGCGCTCAGCACATGCTCTGGCCTCAGGTTTCTACTTTTGCTTGGATTATTTGCATGCAAAATATTTTACATTCCAAATTAAGTTTATTTATTTCAATAACTTAAGTAATTACAAAAGCACATTGTCAAACCTTTATTTTTGTTTGTAGGATGATTTTCTCCTTATAGATGTTGAAAACATGATCTTTGTGATTTGAATATTTCATTAGACCAACAAAAGGAAAAAAAATAATGCAGAAATGTGAACTTAATGAGTAGCGCATTTTTTGCCTGCTTTATGGTCGTTATTTTAAAAAGTTCTTTAAATCTGACGTCTTGTCACCAGCCTCCCTTTTTCTGTTGATAAGAAGCATTTCCACAACATGAAATTAACATTTACTTCTAGAAAGGAAATAAGAATGGCGACTCTGGAAAGATCATCAAACTTTTAGTTAAATTTCTTAAAATGCCATTTTTAAAATCATTTATACCCGTCCTAAACATTTATTATAGCAGTCAGGTCCAATCACTGACCATTGAGCTGCTTTTTGCAGTTTCCACTGGTATTTTTGTTGATGAGCTTCACATTTCGGAGGAGAAATCGTCCTAATTATTAGCTCCCTCCAGACAGATTCAAGTTGAGACTATAGTCAAGGAACTCCAAGAGGTTATTAGGAGTTTAAGCCTGAAGTGGGAGTAAAATGTGGGCTAACAGCAACCCATATGGGTCTGTGTAGACATTGTAGTGATCATCAGCATATCATCTCTGTTTTTGCAGTATTGTGCAGCCATTCCCAGTAGTTTATCGCTACCAACCCATTCTTATTTGACTGCTGAGCCGTTGGACTTCCATGAAACCGGTCCATGTCATTCCTCACTGTGCTCTCCTTCTTCTTGTCCACAGGGGTGTGATCCTCCTTGAAAATGAGACATTTGGACTCGAGCCCGTTCCGGCGTCCACCAGCAACGAGCACGCGCTCTACCTCCTGAAAGACTCTCACTCTGAGCCAGCGACCTGCGGGGTCGTTAGTGAAGCGACATCAACGCCCAACTATGAAGCCTTTGAGCCTGCCCAGTCCATGACTTCTCTCCTAAGGGTTCGTTCTTCATCTAAATGTTTAAAGTGTAAAATGGAGGCCTTTCTGTCTAAATCCTTTTCCTTTCTGTTTCAACAGAGAAAACGCGCTTTGCCTCAAACCAGTTATGTAGAGTTGGTGCTCGTCGTCGATAACCTCAGGGTGAGTGTTGATGATTTACTTTTTGTTTCATTAGTCAAACAAATCCTGGTTTAGCCAATGAACTAGTCTGTTGTGACGAAGAGACGGCTGACTCAAATGGTGAAACTCTCAGTTTCTAAAATGATCTACAGCCACAAGCTTTGGGTCTTTACCGAAAGAACAAGATTCCAGAAAGAAGTGAGTTTCCTCTGCAGGTTGTCTGTAGGGACTCAGAGTAGCGCCGCTGCTCCTCCATGTCAAGACGAACCAGTTGAGGCGGCATCTGGTTAGGATGCTTCCTGGACACCTTGGGGTTCCAGACACGTCCCTTTGGAAGGGAACCCAAACAGGGACTATGAGACACGGCGGCTATGTTTCATGGCTGGCCCAAGTGCTAAAAAAAAAGTTTGAGCATGTTGTCTTGAAGCAACAAAACTGAAACTTCTTCTTTTGTTGTTGTTTAAACTTGGATGCACCAGATTAAGGGATTCAATAATCTAGATGATGTTTCTAAAGTCAAGCTGCTACCAGAGCTGCACCCAGATCCTGCTTGTCTTCTTCTCAATTCACCAAATCAGCAAAGTCATTGCAGAACTTGTTGGTTCTGAGTTCGGGAGGAACAGGATGTGAGGGATTGGTCATCCTATGAACAATGAGGACTGAGGTTGCGGATTGTTGCGGCTTTTGTTGATTATGTCAGAAAGACGGCATAATTTATCTGCTCAAAGGTAATCTTTCACTTTCAGAGAAAACTTTGGTCTCTCTGAATAGGCCCTGATAAGCATATCAAGCAGATTAGTGATAAATAAAACAACAACTACAGAGATGTTCATCTCAAGCAGCAACTCTAGTTCATAAGAGTTGGTGTTTTGCAGCTTGTGTAGACCAGTTCAATATGCTGTAGTTTTTATCCTATTAAAAACGTAGATACATTAAATGTTAATAAATGTGTTGCCTCTAATAATATTTATTTTATTGTTGATAATGTGGTTTATTTTTGTAAACATTTGACCTTTTTTAACAGTATAATTACAAGAAACAAAATGAAACAGCAGTCAGAGAGGAGATGGTGCAAATGGCAAACCTACTGGATGGGGTGAGAGTTTCTGCTGTGTTTATCGATATCTTTGTTATCCTTCAACTGCTTTGCACAAGTTTCAGCATCTTCACAATCTTTAAACTAAGAATAGCCTCAGTTATGCTGATAATCGCTGATGCTAACATAAATTTGCCTCTTTTTTTTCCATTAGTACTACAAACCCCTCAATATCCGAATTGTGCTTGTGGGCCTGGAGATTTTTCAGCAAAGTAATCCTTTCAGTGTGGAAGGCAGTGCTGGAGAGGTGCTGGGAGAGTTTGTTAAATGGAGGAAGAGTACTCTGTTACCAAAGATCAGACATGACATCGGTCAGCTCATTGTGTGAGTAACATTCGCTGTTTTTATTAATTTATTAACAGAAACCACTCATTTAGTTTTCAGTCTGTGCTTGAGGCCATTAGAAAAGACTTTGGCTTTGTTTATTTCTCCATGTGACTGCCAGTGGTCGGCCAGGGGCATACGGCGGTGGCATTTTGGGCATGGCCTTCGTTGGTACCGTCTGCTCCGTTGCAAGCTCCGGAGGAATTAACGTGGTAGGTTCTGTTTTAACCTCGAACGCCTGCTGACACAGTGGTGCTTTGACACGATGAGCTTTTACAGGAAATCTGATACTGCATACTTTATTAATGGGAGACTGTTGACTTTCTCAAGCTCTAAGTGACTCACCAGTGAAACAGGTCTGACTGGAATGCCCCTAACCTCCATGTCAAACCTTCTTTCTTTATGTTACCACATTCCTTAGATAGTTTTGGCACTCTGATTGACAATTGACTGTGTGTGTATTTATAGCTGTTGCAGAGAGTAACTACACTATTGTTTGATTTAAAGAGTTGGAGTCAAAATGCAAAAACTAACGTTAAAACTAAGTACACCCACTGACTCAATGGCTGGTAGTTTGTCTGCAGAACTACATAAAGTTATTTTGATAACATCTTATTTAACCAATATGAAGGAATATTTTTCTAGTCTTGACTTGCATGATTTCAGTTTTTCAGCATCTATTTCGCACAACTTGCTTGAGGTTTTGTTGCAACCTTTTCAGTCAAGGCGGATTAGCAAGTGCAATGCCTTGACTTTTTATTTATTTAGCAGTTTTGCTTTAGGTTGGTGCTCTTGTTTGCTTAGCTTTCCGCTTCACAGCTTTATTTTGATAAGATTTCATCTGATTGATGGATGGCTTCACTTTTCAGAGTGGAGTACTTTGGTTTACTAAGGATCTTGTGACTGCTTAAATCATTTTAGTTGCGCTGACTCCCAAACCAGCCCATATCATTAACCTTCCACCGCCATGCTACACCTTTAATATGCTGTGTTCATGCTGATTTATTGATCTTGGTATTAAACCACTTAAAGCTTTGATTTCATGTTTTTTATTATATACAAAGTTAGAAACTCAGTTGAATTGCCATTTTTGCATTATAATAAACCTTTTTTTTTTGGTTTAACACAGACAAAAAAATTAAATCCAGTACATATTTGGAACAAATTTATTAGGCAGGCTTCAAACTTACTGGCATCCATAAACCTTTCTTATCTGATGCATAATTACATAGTCATTTCGAAACTTTTAACCTTTGCACCCGTTTCCTTGGATGGGGCACAGCAACCTAGTTAATGCTCTTCAAAATTGTAAAGACAAAAAGTTATGAAGTTAATGTATTGCAGATGCATGCTGACCTTCAAAAAAGAGAAAATATAAGTGAGAAAATATCTGCTCGCCTGCTTCAAACGAAACTGAGAAACTGAGCTGCATGAGGACCCAAATTTAAATTGTTAGTAAGTGCAGTGAAGGTCAAAACCTGTCAAAACACTGCTGACAGTGTAGCAAAGAGGAGGACCTGTGGTCACCCAATGTCCATTACATTTATTTATTTCAAGGCCTTTTCATAAAGAGACCACAGTCGTGGAAGGAACCATACTTGACGTTTTCTATTTGTGCTGTTTTAAAGTGCAAAAAACGTCCAAACAGGTTTAACTTCCACTCCTGTTTCACTATTATTGATATACGGTTTTTAATCTGTTTTCAATGTTGTACTTAAGACTTTTCTTGACAAACATTGATGCTATTGGATGTCCTCCACCTGTGAATATTTTTATCTTACTATTATTATACAGACATGGCATTATAGACATCCCTAGAATGATGCATCTTAATGTGCATCACCAAAACCTGGAAACTGCCAAAACAATGTCTTTTATTCAATTGGCTGAAAAATACCTTTGCTTTGTAACATCCAGTTGTTTTCTCAGTTCCTATGGAAGCAGTAAAATTAACTTTTCTACACAGTGTTAGCCTAGCTTTCCGTAACAAATAAACTCATGTAATATTCTTTTAAATTATATTTATTACATTTTAAGAACTATGCAAGATCTAAATGTGTTTTTATTGTGAAAGGCAAAATCTTACAACCGAATTCTTGCCAGCTCTCTTGCAATGACTGTGTGTCAGAATGTTTCAGTATGGATCATTTTTTAAAAACCTGTGCAGAAGGCTTTTACCTAAACATCACGCTTTATTTCTATAGTACGGCAGCGACAACTTGAATTTTGCTTCCACGGTGGTGGCCCATGAGATGGGCCATAACCTGGGCATGAATCACGACGCCAGTGGCTGCAGCTGTGATGGAAAGAGCTGCATCATGTCAGGAGGCGCCAGGTAAAACATTATCCACCTATTGCACGCTATATCTATATTTCTTTCATATTAAACCAACATTACTTTGCTTTCACTCTAACCCACTTTGTTTGTTTAATCCTTGTTACTTTGTAGTGGTGCCGTCCAGTTCAGTAAATGTAGTGAGCAGGACTTTGAGGCTTTGATTCTCCGTGGGGGAGGCGTGTGTCTGAGAAATCAACCTTCTGCATCGGGCGTGATTGGCACCGCTGAATGTGGCAATGGACGCCTGGACAAAGGAGAGGAATGCGACTGTGGCACAAAAGAGGTAAAGAAGTTAGAAAATTGTCCTTTGTTTTTCTGGACTTTAGTAACTGGTGCACAGAAGCTTTAGTGGAGAGTAACAAATGTGCAAACTGTGCGAATTTGACAAAGAAACTGTGTAGATGTAGCCTTTTTTGAGGACAGTAATTCACACATCAAAGTATATCACTGAATTGAATTTAACTAAAGTAAATAATGGTTTATAGGTCAAAGTTACGCCTTCTTCTGACCTATTAAACACTAGAGATAGGAGTTAAAAATCAACCAGAACATGGACAGTGTTTCCAGGTTCTATTCAGTTATGTCACAAACACAGTTCCTACACTGACTGAGCATGCTCAAAACCTTTATAGGTATCTGAGTAGATATCTTGTTGGCAGCATATTTTGTTTCCACTCAGAGGAGTTTGATAACAAGAGCAGATTGCGTAGTTGGGCTCCAGCCAGTGCTTGAACAATTAGAGTGCTAGCAGCATTTTCAAGTAATAAGTCACTGTAACAGTCAGAGGCAAGTCACACCTCGCCTCTGCACTGGCTTCAAGCAGAAAAGATCTCCTCAAGCAACAAGAATGGAAGACTTCAACCTTCAATGGGAGTGCCGTACAAAGTCAACATTTAATACAACTTAAGTATTTATAAGAAGGAGAGTTAGCACTAATGTGGTTATGTAAATTGAGGCTAAAGCATATGAGTGTGTGGGTGTGGATGTATATATTTAGACATATGTAAAACCCAGATAAAATGGAATTTTTAAAAATTTGATTTAATAATGAGGATCCAGATGAAAATATGGTATCGGTTTATGAGGTGGAAGTTTCTTACTTCTTTCTACTCCTTTTGAAGCATGTTAAGATTACTGTGGCACAAAAATATGTCTTTTGCATGATTTTACACTACTAAATAAACATATAAAATAAACACCTGAACTGTGCACACCTCCAAATTGCACATAGGCTGGTCTTTTTAGTCTTTTGAAATGTCCTTCTTTGCACAATTTCACACAGAAGTTGGAGAGCCGTCTTCTGAACAGAACCAGAATTCTTTAATAAGATTTTTAAGTCTCTGCTGCTGCCCCATCAGATCATGACAGACATGTAGAAGAGATGTAGCATGTGGCTGCAAATACTGTAGGACCTAATTTTCCACCACAAGTATATTTTACTCTCTCTTCTCACAGATAGCTGCAATTTTGTCTCGAGTCCAGTCTAGTTATCTGGTTGGACAACAGAGAAATGAGATACTTATGCTTCTTTATCATAGCTAGATCCTCTTCCTCTTGCTACTTCTCCTTATTTATACAATCATCTCCTGCTTTGTTAACATTTAAGATAAGAAGATTGTTTCCACACAGGAAACAAAGGGGTCATAGTTATTCATACTCAAATTCTTGTACATCTGATTTGTCATCTGAGTATTTATGCTGAGCAGTGGATTTAGACTTGTTATGCAATTCGGATGTATTCAGAGTGGAAAGGAATGATGAGAGCATCGTGCTCTGTGGTTTTCCTGTGCTGCTGACACAGAAACATTTAAACATTTAGTCTCATAAACTGTGGCCTGACTGGCAATTAATCATTGATTGAGGCAATCGATTGTGTTTTGGAGAATTTGACATTGCAAAAGTGTTCTTTGCTTTTAATGTTGACTTTAAGTCAACAATTCCCACCATTTCCTTCTGTCACTTCCTGAAGTTTCTTTCCCTTTTAAGCAGTTCCTTCAGTTCCCGAAAGTTGCTTACGCAACTTAAAGTTGCTTCAGTTCGATTCCCAGACCTGGTGACATTTGCCGCATGTCTTCCCGTCTCTCCTTGCCCTTTTTCCTGTCAGCTGACTTTCGAATAAGGGCCACTGGAGCCCACAAAAAAAAAAACCTTGGAAAAAATAAATATATAAAAAAAATGTTTTAAAAAGTCAATTTGAAAAATATGTATCAAGGCAACTCCGTTTAAAAGTTTCCTAAAACATGCAAGTGATGTATGTATTATGTACTATCTATGAAGGAGATTTTCCACATATTCTTTTATTTCAGGTGTTCTGACTTATTGTGTGCATATTTCAGAGTTAAATTAAAGTCCATTTTGTATATATAGCATGCTGTTATAGTTTGTTCCTTTTTTATTTCATACAGGAATGTAAGAACGAGTGCTGTGATGCTGCCACCTGCAAACTGACTCGTGGTTCTTCTTGCGCTCATGGAAGCTGCTGTGACAAGTGTCAGGTCTGCAAACCGTTCCAGTGCAGGTGAAATTTCAGCACTTTTGTCCTTGCCATGTCAAAGTGATTAATTTTACTTCCTTGTCTCTGGTAGCTCAAAGTGTCTGGAACTCAGTGCAGAAAGTCAGCCGACGTCTGCGACCTTCCAGAGTATTGTGACGGCAAAACTGGATTTTGTCCTTCAGACTTTTATGTCATGGATGGGCGGCCCTGCAACAACGAGGCAGCCTATTGCTACGAAGGACGCTGCCAGACGTACGATTACCAGTGTTTGAATCTGTTCGGCTCAGGTATGTTCTGCTGTAATCGTTGGAGAAATCAACGTGGTTTATGTCGTTACTTGTGCTGGTCACTTCTCGCTCTCTTATTATTTTTTTAAAGAACTGAAATGATTGACGTTTAGTAGCTTAATCTCTCCTCTTGTTGCTAATATTTGATACTTCCCCTTTTGAACAGGTGCAAAAAAGGCAGATGATATTTGCTTTGAATATGAAAATGTAAAGGGGAATGTGTTTGGGAACTGTGGCATCACCAGCAGTGGAAACTACATCAAGTGTACCGTGGCGTAAGTACTTGAAGTTCGTAAGTTTCAGGTGCGGGTCAGTAAATTAAAATGTCATCCAGAAAATGGCCTTTTCAGTAGCATAATTCAAAACCCGCCACATACAATACATTAAAATAATGTTTACTGTGCATAAAAGACATATCAGTATGTAATTTCTAGTCATGACTTGCTGCCTCAGTGCAGCATGTTTCAGCAGGAGCCACCCTGTGCGTGATCAGGAGGTCTGGGTTGCTTTAATAGCAGCTTTAAGCTCATGTGTATATTTGGGCAAGTGTCTCATCTTTTCCTAGATATTTTTTAGTTAATTAGAAATTCCCCAGAATTGTGGGAAAGCCGTAAGCATTGCTGAAAAATGAAAACCTCATTGAACTGAAGCTTTCTGGCAGATGGAAGCATGAAGTTCATCAGACAGTCCTGCACTAACAGGTGACAGAAACTCGCAGAAGAAACTTAGATAGCCGTCAATCTCTGGAACCTTGACTTCCAAGTAAAATGCAAATTTTACTTCCCTCTAAAAAAGACAAACTTAGACCACAAAACAACAATTGAGGTTTTCTTTTCCTCCCACAGCCCATGTAAAGCACCTCTGACGTCTGATGAAGGAGAAACACAGGAACTGAAAGTTCATGCTTTCTATACTCATGAAGCACTGACTGCTTCTTTAGAAATGAAGCAATCACTTCACAAGGAGGCTTAAGATCCATCTTTGTCTTTAAATCTTTTATTATGAAGGCCTGAAGCGTTCGAAGGCTCTGTCGCTGAAGGCAGACGAGTAGAGAGGAGCCCAGCAGCACAGCTGCACAGATTTCAGTTAAAACCACATCCTGTTTTTGACTCACACACACATTGGAAAAGTTACCATAAGGGGGAAAACTTAATAAAAACCACTTGACAACTTGCATAGACGCCTACGTTAAACCTTCCTTGAACTCTGTGATTGTCACATACGTCATCTGACGCTCAAATGCACATTGAACTCCATGTGCTTAGAAAAGTGCTTACATGGATACCAAATAAAACAGACACATCTAAAAAAATAGAAATGCAGATTTTTATACTAATTTTTCCACTTGAAAGGGTATCAGTTTTTTTGTCGGCCATAAAATTTCTGTATGAAAAATATTTTTTTATTGGTCTTAACTATTTATTTATGTGGAAATTGAGATTTTGGTTTTCTTCAGCTGGCTATTGATTTCTGCAAAAAGAATTACATTTTTATTTGAATTACCAAGATGCATGTAAAATGCAAATCTTGAATAAAATAGAAATAAAGTGGCATCTAGTTGAATAAAAAAAAAAACAAACATAGTTTGCAGTAACATTCATATCTCTTTCTCAGGAATGCCAAATGTGGAAAGGTGCAGTGCACTAACGTGGATTTAAACAACCACCCTGCTGGTGCCCAAATCAGCATCGATATAGTTCAGGGATCCAAATGTATCAATGCAGACTTCAACCTTGGAACCGATGTGCTTGATCCAGCTTATGTTAAATCCGGCAGTCCGTGCGACAAAGGAAAGGTGAGCCAATAATATTTAAAATGTTCTGTTAAAGAGACAGAAATGAAATGAAATGGCAGGTTAAGTTTGACTGGATGTTTTCGATCCTCTACTTTAGACCTGTGTGGACTTCAAGTGTGTGAACGCGTCAGTTCTGGACCCAAACCTGGGCTGCGATGCACAGACCACCTGCAGTGGACGAGGAGTAAAACAAGCCTTTGACTTTTTATAAACTCTTTTATCAGTCAACATTGATTTGCCAGACTCTTCATTGGCTGCTTTTCATTCTCCAGGTGTGTAACGATCAGGGTCACTGCCACTGTGACAACGGTTGGGCTCCACCCAACTGCAACAAAGCAGGCCGAGGCGGCAGCATCGACAGCGGTCCTGCTATGATAGGTACATTTAAAGTTTTTCAAATGGACACGCAAAGTTGTAGAATCATTTCAAGGTCATTTGCACAGAGTTTTAGTCTATGCCTTATTTGGGAATGATTATTATAACAGTTTTAGTTTTTTTTATTAATTGATTTCAACTATATTGATAAACTATTAACCAAAAAGTAGTGTTTAGCGGATGTCGATTAAGACTGAGCCGTTTCATTAAGTCCATAATGTTGCCTGTCTCATTTCTTGCTGTATCATCGGAGAAGAATTTTTTCTTTTTGAAAACGTTTTGAAACCTGAAAGTATGATTACTTTTCAGAAATACAAAGTAATATTTTAGACTTGAAAGACCGCTGTTCTTTCTTCCTGTCTCAGATTATTCCCTCAGGAACGGGCTCTTGATCTTCTTCCTGTTGGTTGTCCCGCTTCTCGTCGCTGGCGTTCTGCTGCTGCTCTACATATTCAAGAGGGATTCCCTAGACGTCTGCTTGAAACGAAGAAAAAAGTAAAATAAAAAACTGTCTAACTCACAACACGCATTCATTTAGTCTCCTAAAATGTTGATGTTTTTAAGAAAATCTTTCCCTTTTTTTTTGTTTAAAGACCACGCAGTACAGGAAACAGAAATGCAAATGCACCAACAAATGGTAACGTTCAAACAGACGTGACGATTCAGCCTCCGAGACAAGTTCCACCCGAAAGGGTAAGTTTACATTTCAAAGTAGTCACAGCAGCAACAGCTTTATTTTTTGGTTAAAAGACATTTGTCAGAAATGTTTCTGTTCATATCTTCCTGTTTTGCTTTTTGGTTTATACATATCTTCCTGTTCATATTTCTTGTTTTCTTTTTTTGTGTTTCTATATTTAGCCTCCAGCTCCATCAGTGACCTCTGCTCCCATTTCAGGGTACGCATTTTATTTTTAAAAACATACTTAATATCCGCGAATTAATACATTTTGTATTAATTCAGTTATGTTTTATCAAGTTTATAATTCACAAAAATCATCTCAAGGTGTTTTACTTAGCAAAATAACTAAAATATGTAATCAAATCAGTGCAGATTCAAATTTATTTAAATTAATTCCAACTTTGCTCCAGTTAATGCCGTTTAATCAAATTTTGTTTATAATTCCAGTTGGTAAAATTAAAAGTTTTCGATCTATGGAAAAATGGGAAACAGCATAGATCAATTAAAGCCCTTCACGGCACAACTTACAGCTTTCACTGAGCACAAATATACTGTCAGTTTCAGGTACGGAGAATTGGATTACTGGACCAGGGAAGCAAACGAGGCTCCTGCTCGACCTCCAGCTCCAGTTCAGGGCCCAGGAGTGCCGAGGCCGATCCCCGTGAAAGACATCGCAAGTTGATGCTCATTTTGTGTCAGGGATGCTGTGAGAGTGTTTCACAAAAAGACACTGTTGTGAACCAGTGTGACAATGAGACACTCACTGGAACTTGATTGCGTTCTAAATCTGACTGTTGTATTTATGGTGTTGGATGCAGTTTGTAAGTGTCGGAGGAGGTGGGTTTTATTCTGTCTTTATCACTTTGTGTTGAATCAGCCACATAAACTGTAAAAAAAAAAAAAAAAGGAATTTTAGGGATTTTATTCCAACATTTTGTTAAAAGGTTGTTGGCTGTGAGGTTGTTGCCCTGAAGATTGTAATGAAGTTAGCTTAAATTTATTTTACATACATGAGCTTCTCATGATCCGCATTTGGTCATTCAGTTTATGATGAAGACAAGATAAATAGTCTTCAGTTAGCTGTTGTATATAATGTAATTAGCTGTTTGCTGAAATATAACCATGAAAGTTCTTTTGATATTGATTTTACTGAAATAAAAGATTCTGGATATCTATTTCAATCAGATTTAAGTTATTTTTGAATGTGCATGTATATCATGTTTGCATATTTTTAGGTTATTTCTTAAAATACAGCTGCATTTCAATATTGATTTATCATTGCATTTAATTTAGCTTAAAAGGTGAAACTCATATAATCATAACACACAAGACACATTTATGCATGTATACATTGTATGTTTCTTCCTGTCCATTTTGTTGACGCTGTTTTACTTTCAGTAAAAACCCCAAATTCAATTTTCTCAGATAATTGTAAATCACGGCCTCAGAAGTTGTCATAGCTCCAAATCATTACTAACTGAGGAACCTTAACGGTTCGACTGATACCTACTGGGCATTTAAATAACTATATCAAAACAAGTTCACTTTTCAATTAGCATGAACTAAAACTAAATGAAACGGAAACCTTATTCATCAGCCGTCCAGGTGGAAAACATGAAGCCCAAGAACAAGCTGGAAGCTGTTACATAGAGTATAAAGTAAGCTTGGTTGATGATCTTAGTCTTTCTGGTCCAAAAGCCAGGCTTCTTTTCTTCCTTGGCGTTGTTCACAAGCAGAGTCAGCATCCTTCTCATCTCCTTCAGCCCGTCTGAGAAGTTTTCAAACTCCTGCAGCTGCTCCGTCAGTCGGCTGCTGCAACCCTGGAAAGATGATGATCTGGTTAAAAACTGAGATTCTAAAAATTATAATTAGACAGCAGGCCACTTTATGAGCTTTTTTTTTTAATTTCCTGACTCAACAAACTATGAGAAATATAAAACTCAAGCGTGGTTTGAGAGTGAGGAAATTAAGCAGTCGTTCCAGTGGGGGTCTAATACCAACCTGCCCCAGGTCAGTTGGCATCTTGTTTGCAGACATACCACAGATACATGAACACCCAGGCCAGTTCTTCTCTTCTAGAGCAAACAGATAAAGCACATTGTGTCTTCAGGTGTGAGGATTTCAGAATATTTGGAAGGAAAACAATAATAAGGACTTTCTTCCTCCTACTGACTTGTAGTTTAGACCTTCATTTGTGTTGTAAGTGCTTTTCTATTAACTTGAAATATAGAAACATAACAGTAGTTTCACTATAAGTTTTTAATAAGTGTACAATTCTGAAACTTCAACTTCTCTTTTACATCTTGATCAAATTCTGCAGTGTTCAGATCGAAATGAATCGTTGGGTCCAGATTGTACTGAATAGGTATAGAAATTATCAGACGAAAGCATATTCTTCAGTATTTTTAAATAGAATTTTTAGTTGCTCAACTAAATTTTGTCTTTGTATTAAATTTGTGCTTTATAGCTCACTAATTAAAAGAGTCCACAGGCTGCTACTCCTACCTTTCTCATAGCTTTGGTAGTTGGCGTCTCTATCTTGACCGTCTCCACAACCGTCTTCCAAACTGTGTCGTTTGTTCATCTCATTTTCCTGGGATTCAGACTCGATGTCCATCAGATACATCATCAAAATTGTCTCCAGGAGGCTGAGGAACATCAGCGCAAAAATCCCAATGCAGTAGACCACTGGGGAAAGGTTATCAAAAAGATGGTGACAATGAAGAAATCACAACTTAAACTACATGACAAGCTGCTGAAACAAGTTATTCAAAACTTTAAACACAAAAAACAGTGTGAAACAAGTTCATTACAGTAGCAAACTGTAATTTAAAAAATATCCTCATGTTTTATTCCTCATGATTTTGACAGATAATCAGCAAATGTTCAGAAATGTTCAAAACCCCACAATTAAAATCCATTTTCTCTCCATGCATCTTCCCAGAACTTTACTTTATTAAAATCTCAGAAACAATGAACGTAAAAGTAACACCCCAGCTGTTTTCTGCAGCAGGACTTGATCCATTTACCAATCAGTGGGATCTTGTCCGATGATGACGGCAGAATGTCATTGAGAATGAGCTGCATCAAGGTGACGGCCAGCAGCACCGTCACCTTGAAGCTGATCTTCTCACCGCCTCTATCCGAGATCAGGAAGGAGGACAAATCCAGGCACAAGAAGAAGAGGACAGGCAGGAGGAAGTTGACGATGTAGAGTATACATCTCCTTTTCATATAGATCTGTAAAACAGATGTTTGGACGCGTCATTGTGTGCACACAGCGTCATGTGTTACATCTGTAAATGGCTGAAAATGTTGCACGTCAATGATTTTCTCTATTTCCTGAGACAGATTTAAGGAAGGGAAATAAGAATCGAGATAAAACTTAAAGATCATGGAGATACCAAGAGAAAACAAATACAGTGTAAATAACAGTCAAAATAAGACAGAAAATTAAAGCTGATTCATTCATTATTCATTTATTATGCTAATTGTTCAATATTTTGTTCTGGTTTCTAGATCTACTGTCATCATTTTGAAAGAAGATGCAGACTCACTGTCACCATTTACTTACAGTGTAAATAATTATGTCTTGCTGGGATCCAAATGGTTTAACCGTTTTGTTGGTAACTGTCATGTTAACAAACAACCACTCATACTGCGTGGTCATCAACTCACGTGACCAATTTGCAGTCACTGAGGAGTTCGAGGAATCCAACAGGTTAATTTCCTCGACTGGAATTGAAGAGAAAAAAATGTTTTAACTCGGTGAATTGGACATGGCAGGCACAGGTACTTTAACAGCAACTTTAACATCATCTGTGCGAGCAGCTGGACAATAATCTAAGAGGCAACAATTGTAATTTAGAGTTGAATAAAAAAAAAAAATCATCTGTCTCATTATCTCATCTAGAAGTCAGTGCTTTAAAATTGCTGGTGATCCTCAATGAGCTAAAAAAAAGGAAACGTTTATTCTGATTTAATTTTTATCTTGCACAGTTTGAACTATATGTCGTAAAGACTCACATAATCAGCACTAAAGCTTTAGAGAAGCTTTAGTTTATATTTTCTGTAATCACATAAAATAGAAACACAATTGAAAAACAGAAGAACAGCTAGAAACTGACTTACCGGAGTGAACAACTGATTTAATTGAGAGAGTGCAGCTCTGAACATCAAATGGGAATTTGTAAACCTGCATCATGCATGTGCTGACCAGCACCTGATCATTCTGGACTAAGACTGTACCATCGCTGGCGATGGTGAGGTAAGGACTTGGAGGGGCTTTATCCCTTTCTGTCCTGCAAAATAGAAATATTTCTTTTGTGAAACATGCAGTCAGGACAAAGCAACACTTTGTCAGCCAGCATGAGACTGTGGATGTTATAACTTTCGTCTCTTTTTTTTTTTTTTACCACTCTGCTCTATTCTTTTGGTTGTGCACAAATGTGAACCTATGGTGACATTTTCCAGCTCACACTCATATTTTGTACTTATGCTGTCTTGTCCTTTTCTACTCATTTTGTTCATGAAGGAAAGCTTTGTACCCAATATACTTAAATTATTTTATCTGCTGATTGTAGTCAAGTATTTTGAAACGTGTGAAGAGAAGCAGGGCGATCATCATTCTAAGTTGGCAAAATGTTATGCTTTCTGCAGTCCTGTACTTGCTCTCTGCTGCAGATGTAACTCAGTGGAAGATAGACGTCTTTCACAGTTATTTGTTACATATATTTTAAACTCCCTGCTTGTCATTGTGATGAGCCCTTCTTTTCATGTGAGTTTCGTGATCAGAAACTCATAATCATGTGACTCGTGTGAGTTTCTGTCTGGTTGTTTGTTTGTTTTTTCCTTCCTATTCCTGAGTAGCTGATTCTTCATGATGACTCTCCAAGCAGCACATGATAATGCAAAATGCCATAAAAGTTGTCTTTATTTACTTATTTTCTGTTGACAACAAAACACAACAGATGTTTAGCTCACGTGATTTATCATCTGATATCCTGCACCAGATTGTAATGACTGTACTGAGTCACTTAGAAAGGCTCAATTATCCCACCAGTCTGCCGGCCACCAGGCTGACCGCCTGGGGATTCTCCACTTTGAGGACTCATTAAAGGGCTGCATGAGTTTTGTGTTAGTTGTCTCCTGTGTCCGACAGATTTTCATGTCTTTGTCATTATTTTTCTCCTTCTCTACTCGTTTCTTGTGCTCTTGGTATTGTCACCGTTCAGATGTTTGGTATATTCGTTTGCATATCCACACAGTACACTTACATTTCTTCAATGGTGAGATCTGGCTTCCACAGAATATCTGTGGGAATAGTAACCTTAGTGATGTTACAGAATTCACGGGAATCCCAGGAGATGAAGTCATTCTGCCACTGCTACGGAGAAAAGTAAAGAATGTGATCACAAATTTTAATACTGCACAAAATTTGGAAATAAACATTTGGGAAAGCTTGAGGTCCAAAATTGAGTCGAAGGATCTCCGAAAGCAGTTTTTGTGTTGACCTTAATTTGAGTCTCCAGTGGAGAAACCTGACATTCATATAGTCTACAAATTGAATTACCTTAATTATAATTTTGTTACTCAGAGAAATATTAGTGAAAGATGACACTCACCATAATGATCCAAACATATGGTACAAATGTCTGGTCGATCTCTCTCTGCAAAAAAGCAAATTGGTGTCAAAAAATATTTAAAATGACCATTATGTTAACTTAACTTTGCACATATTTATGAGCCAGAAATATGAAAATGGGCAATTTCCAAACTTACCACATCCAGGATAGCATACAGAAATACTGCCATATGGACCTTTGTGGCTTTTCTGAAATCTTTTACGGGTCGGGTCAAGGAAAACAGCTCATTTCCTCTGCTCAGGTTCAGGTAGTTTAAGACCTCCTGATAACTACACACTCTCTCAGAGGAAGCCACTTCTACAACTTCAAACACAAACAGACAAGAAAGATCCGGGCACAATGATAGAAAAATGCTAATATTTCTGTCATAAATTACAGCATGCTCTGTGTTATTTACTTGTGAGCTTGAAATTAATTCATAATGTATGAGTCTCTCCTGATCAATACAAAGAGAGCTCACATTTTATCGATTAAATGTCCAATGTTCTAGCATAAACGTGCACTTATGGTTAACCACAACAATGCTTTTTACATTCCCCCGAGTCTGACAAGACCGTCCAGTTCTGATGTAGCTACCGTATAATACAGCAATGGTTAAAAAAAAATAAATTTAAGTATTAAGAAACCTGCCTTTATGGGTAAATACTGTTTAGACTACTTTAAGCCATGCAAGATAACATTACACAGATTCACCTGTTTCAGAATTTCTTTGTAAAAACCACCACTATCAAAAACAAAAAAAAAACTTTAACTTCATAAAATAAGAATAATTTAATAGGAGATGGAAGCTGCTTCTGCTATTAGTGAAATATTGCAAATAAAAATGAGCACACAGCAATCTAGAAAACAGATTCTACAGCAACACAACCCTGACATATTGTTCTAGGTTTTTAATAATAATAATAATAATAATAATAATAATACCTATGAGGAGGAAGTGAAGAATGAAATCTCTGCGCAACATTTCTATGAAGTCCAGGCACTACGATGGTTGAACAGCAAGTGTCCAAATGAGATCACTGCAGAAATATTATACGACCAAATCTTACATAGGCAAGGGGTGGGCGAACCTCATCCCTAATCAAATTCTAGGATATGATTGGGTTATTTGTCTATTTATCAGTAGAAACATGAAATGCTTAAGCTAATATCTGGCGCAGTTAAGATTCCAAAAATAAGACGGATAAACACAAGACTTTACCAGAGAGCAAATATAATGAAGTATGATGTGGGGACACAAAATAGAAACCCTGACTGATAGAAAAGTTTGAGACCAATTATTGAAGCAGTAATGACATAAAAACTGGATTTCCTGAAATTAATTTTTACAGAATAGGCTAACTACTGTTTGTCATCTGTGGTGAAGCATATTAAAAATATGCATGTTAATTTTGGGAAAAAATTTTTTTTAATGATTTTAGAATAATATTAGGAAAAGTAAGCTATGGAAAAGTAAGCTATAACTCAAAGCTTGTCATTGTTAAACTATGAATGATATAAAAAAGAATTTCTTAGTAATGGCTTAAGAGAGGCTTTGGTCTCAGTTGATTTTGTTTTATTTGCAGATAATAATTATATTTGTTGGAAAAGGAGAACTTGTGTAATTAATGTGTGTTTGAAACAAATTTTGCTGTTTCTCTAAATTATTCTACAAACATATTGGGGAATAAAACGTGAATAAAACATATAATGCTATTAACATGAGTTTTACTAGAGGTTTAGATTCATACTCTCTTTGCAGGTGGGCAGGTTTTACAGGTTTAGTTACCTGTGTTTGGACTGAAAAATGTCAAATCTGGCAACAGTGGCGAATGGCGCCATTCTTGTTATCAATGAGCCTGACGCGCATGCGCCATGCTGGATTTAAATATCACGCAGCTTCCGCGTGAGCGTTTTTAAAAGAGATGCGGCTAGAAACTGTCGGTCTGATATTCATGAACTGAGGGACCTGGATTTAAAATGTTTTATTTTCTGATCTCCCAAGACGCGGAATGCGAGTGGACGCTCAGCCTTGTGACTGAAATCTTTTGTGAATCCGACTGTTTATCGAGACCTCGTTTGATGCCTCGTACTTGACCTACGCGGGAGCGCCATGGTTGAAATGGCTGCCTTGGTTATTCGGTAAGTGGCTGGCGGATCCGCCCGACCCATCAAAGGTTGGTTAAGTCAAAGAACTGTTCTAATGGTGGATCCAGAAGACATCTCAGGGTAAAAGCTGTTGCGGGTTTTGCTGTGCTACGCTGCTGATGCTAACGTTGTTTGTTGAAGGCCAAAGCCAGGCCTCTTGGTGTGCTGGTTTGGTTTGATTCTCTGCTGAGGGTCAAACCAAATCCTTCTCAATGAGCTGAGAAGGATTCGTTGTCAATCCTTCTGTCTTTGCTGTGGTTTTGTGACCTGTGGAGGTTTAGGTGTAACTAAAATCATATGTCTAGAATCTGAAGTTCCTGGTTTAAAGTTGACATTATCATAGCTGCATTAGTGTAATATTTATATTTCCAATGAATATCAAATATGTTTTTGGGTGAAGATGAGGTCTTTCACCCAAAAAGTCTATTTTTTGTACCTACTTAATATTTAGTTTGGTATTTAGGGTTCAGCACACTGACTGCTATCATTCCATCCTCATTTTCCCATCATACACATATGGTTCTGTGACTCTTATCACACGGTATGACTTTCATTTTTATTTTAATATCACTCAACATTTAATAACTGCAAAGGCTTGACATGCTAAATATAGACGCATGCAGATTGTTTAATAAGTCTCGTTGTTTTCACCTGTTTTTCCATGTACCTTCAGTTTGTGAAATGTTTCATTTAATAAAAGAGAGGCAGAGCATTCTCTACATGTTTATCTAACCTGGAAGTGTTTAACTTTGGCAAATTACATCTTCATCTGTTATTTTCGTCCACAACGAAAATATTACGGCTAAAAATACAATGACGGATATCACATAGCATATTGCAAAGATCTTGTTGATTCTTCCAGCCAGTTTGGTCCAATAGTCTCTCTTTTCTTCCTGCTTATCGGTGTTGAGAAGAGTAATCATTTTCTTCATCTCCCTCAGCTCATCTGAAAACCTCTCCAATGTCAGTTCCCCCTCCGCGTGTCGGACGCTGGTATCCTGCAGAAATAGTAGACGTTTTTCAGAAGTGTTTTTAAATGGACCCAATGAAACTCAATGTATTTTAAATGTATTCAGATCCCTTGATTTTTAAAATGTATTACATTTCTTTTTACAGTGTTCTATAATGTATTGGCATTTTGAGTGACAAACCAACACAAAACAGTACCTGCAAAATAGAACGGAAACTGTTTGGATGAAAGACTTGGTATTTAGCCCCTTAACTTCTACCAATAAGTAAAATTCAGTGCTAAAATGAAGGATTTGAACTAATCTGCCCTTTGATTAATAAAAACGGGAACATCTTTAAGTGAAGTGTATTCCAACTTTTCATCGATTCTTGCATTTTGCCACTGCATTGTAATGTTTCCTGCTGTTTGTAGTTTCACGTTTTTGTTATGTAAATGACTTTGACATGTAGTGTTTGTGAAATGTGTGGTACAAATTAACTTAAAACTTAACCAGATGCTTTCGAGTTAATCACTTTAGAAAATAGACGTAGTATAAATGCATCGGTTCTCACAAGACTCAAGAGGAGTGCAAGGAATCTGTAGCTCAGGTAAAAAAAATCTGTATATTGGATATTTATTAATCACATACTTCACAAATCTAGTCTTAATGGAAAAGTGGCAAGAGGAAAACTATTATTGAAGAAACCCACAGGAGCCATGTATTGAAAGTGATACAGCAAACATGTAGACTTTGTTCTCATTAGATGAAACCATAGGATACAGTTTTGGCCTAAATATGAAAAATATAGGAATGGTGCGAAACTAACACTGCACATCATGGTAGAACATGATGGTTGCAGGCTTACTTGGGGAGTCTTTCCTTCATTCAGGACAAAAGAGCAATTCCAGAAAAACTTTAATTTTAGTGGCGAGTATGTGGGAAAACATAAAACTGATCTGTCTGCACATTCTTCACATAATTTACTGAGCTTAAGTGATTTTGCCCAGATGAACTGTCAAAAATGTCCATCCCTACATGAGCCATGAAAGTATTACCCAAAACAGACTTGCAGCTGTTTTGCATCACAAACACTCTTTACGTTATCTTATGCTTTTTAGGTTGTCAAATAAAATCCCAATAAATGTGGTAGATGTTTGTGATTGTAACATGACAAAATGTTTAAAAAGACCACGGGATATGAATACTTTTATAAGGAGCTGTAATAAGTTGACGCTTATTATACTCCTGTCAGTAAAACATTTTACTTTAAACATGTTTACACACTTAAAGATTATATTAATAACTTCTGAAAAATCACCTTTCATGTGTTAAATGAATGCTTGTTATGAAATAAGGCTTTAAATAGAAATTTCTAACCTCTTTGGCTGCAGACCTATTGAATCCCAATATATCATTTGAAGATGCACCATATTTCTTCATTGCTGTAAAGGTGTTAAAGATGTACAAAAAAGAAAGAAAAAATTTATTTTGTTAAACTAAAATGTAAGAAATCTGCATGAATATTCAGTTTGTGTAATCGGCCAATGACTTTCTGTTTTATACCCCCCAGGCTTGAGTCTTGGGCTGTTTCGTCATCTTCTGATGCAGAATCCTTCCCAATCAGATACATCACAAAAATGGTCTCCATGAGGCTGAGCAGCATCATCGTAAATATCCCAAAACAGTAACTCACTGAAGGGGTCAAGCAGTATTCGTTATTTAACACAATTATCCATGGCATTCTAGAACTATAATTTCATGAATGTTTCATTTTGAGCTTCATTACTTATCAGTGGAATCCTGGCAGAAGAAGAGGGCAAAATATCGTTGAGAATAAGCTGCATGACTGTGACGGCCAGCAGTACAGTGATTTTAAAGCCAACTTTTTCACCACCAGTGTCTGACATGAGGAATGAAGCTAAGTCCAGACACAAGAGGTAGAGAATAGGCAACAAGAAGTTGACAATGTAGATTACAGAACGCCTTTTCATCGTGATCTGTAAAATAAAAAGGCGAGAATCAAAATACGAACAAATTTTTGCATTGCAAACAATTTCCTATTACATGACTAAAAATAACAAAAAAATACTCACAGGAAAAAATAATTGTCCACTTGTTTTCCAGTTATGGACTTTCATCTTGCAGAACAACCACTCGTATTGCGTTATCGTCTTCTGGATCTTGTCTGTGTATGTGAACTCGCCATAGTGGCTTTTCAGGTTTAAATCTTCTGCTGAGGTGAAAAAGTGTTTCTCAGCCGGAAGAAAAAATGAAATTTATGTGGCATGTTTACAATAAAACATAGTGTAAAGTTGCAAAAAGAACTACTTACAATCATACATATTTGAGAGGAATGTGATGTTGCAGGTTTGCATATCAAAAGGAAATTTGTACACATGCATCCTGCAGTTGGTCGTCACCACTTGATCGCTGCTAAACTCTGTGGTGCCATTGAAATAAATCTTGAGATAGGGACTTGAAAGAGACTTTTCCTTTTCTACCCTGCAGGGAAAATATGCCTCTATCATCACTTATAATGTTCTGTCTCAAAGCAGTTTGACTGTTAAATAATAAGTCATTTATATACTGAGTGGATAAGCTTACATCTCCTTTATAGTTATGTATGGCTTCCACAAAAGTTCACTTGGAACTATGACTTTTTTGATTCCACAAAAGTCACCTGGAGACCAGCTAATGAAGTCACTCTTCCATTTCTAGAGAAGGAAAGATTAGGTTAACAGACATAACTTCATATTCTAAAACCTATCTTTTAGGTAAATCTTACCATTTCAACACCAAGATGAGCCACAAAAGTCTGGTCAATCTCTTTCTGGTAAAACAAAATCGAAACAGAATGAGTGAAGAGATTGCTTGCAGCTTACTGTAAAAACTCAAAATGAACTGCTATAAAATATTAGAAGTAGCAAAGAGGCTAAATTGTATTGGTGTTGTGTTTTTCACATGTCAAAAAACAATTTAATGCAAAACAAGCATAAAGACATGAAGATAAAACATGAATGTAAGATATAGCCTAAACCTCGTTTAAAGCCAGGCTGAATAAATGAGTATTCAGTTATTTCAGCAGAATTAAGACAGTGCAAAGATGAAGGCAACACATTCCTTAAGCTCTGAGGATGCATCCCTTCTGATTTCTGGACATTAATGAACCACCAGCACTCTTTTAATATAAAACAAATTCACACTGGGGTGTAGATACACATCATTTCTTGGGGGATTTGCAAATTCAATTTGTTCTACTGCCCTGTTCTGTTACCCACAGCGCCTTCTAGTGGCAGATGTGGAGAACTAAAACAACAAATACTTCAGTTTTTTCTGCAAAATTGTTTTGCATGTATCTCTCATGAGTGCAGTGTGTGTAACCGATGTCTGTCGATAGTTTTTATAATTAAATTAAATTGTTATCTGGGGTGATCTTAGTAAGAAAGGGAAAATAAAAGGCTGGCAAATCACAGCATCACAGTAACTCTCTCATCATGTTGGCTGGAAATGTTTTGAGGCAGAGTTACTGCTACATTTCATGAAAAAGGAAAGACAATATTCAAGGTGAGAAAAAAACAGACCTGAGGGAACAGGATTAACCCATGAAGAGAGGACGTTTTATTGCCAAAAGCTGTGTTCAAAAACAAGAATAAGATATTTGTGCTGGAAGCTTGAAATCTGAGCCAAAGAGGGTCAGATTTCACAAAGAGTGGAGGATGTTCATAAGCAAGTAGGACTTGACTGCTAAAGTACTTTCCTATCCAGAAAGTACTTCCATCAATGGAAGACATATTAATACACAAGTTGTTTTTTTTATTTTTTTTTATCTGCTTTTAGTTTGATTCCCAGCTCAGAAATCAATGCACTGCATCTTTCTTTCAATGCATTTTGCTATTCAGATCTCTCCATTTTATATTGCGAAGTTAAGCCAAATGTGGAGGAAAAACCACAGGGCAGGAAAACTTCCTGGACTGTAATCAAGATTGCCTTTGAAGTCAATGTTTCAGGAGCAAAGGATGTCATGGTTTGAGAAAATAAAAACTAAGCAATGTTTTTTTTTTTTTTTTACAAAGCAGCTACATAAAATAATAACCAGCAAGTTGTACTGCAGTGATATCTATCATTGGAAATACATTATTGAAATCTTTTTTATTTTTCAAAACGCTAAAAGAGTTGGTCACTGACTTTCAAATTTTATGTGTGGAGGAAAGTTGTAACAACCTCTCTCTTGATTACTTTAATATAGTAGAAAAAAACAACAACTTACAACATCCAGAATGGCCCAGAGATGCACTGTGAGAAGCACCTCAAGAGGGTGGTTATGGTTTTTGACAGGCATTCCCATGGTGTACATAGCATTGTCTTTGCTCAGGTTAAGGTGATTCAGAATGTCATAATCTGTACATCCCCCTGCTGAAATATCAAAAATAGTTGGAATCAGTAAAAGATTGTTTTAAAGTATTTTGTGTTGATAATTTTCACATTTAGTAATATGTTTTGGCCTGAAATAATGTCTGCAAATATGTTAGTGTAAGTCTTTTCTCCCACCAAACCAGTGGAATAGAAAAGATTGCTTTAGTTAAAATATAGCTACATGTACTGAATCTGGGTTCATTTAGAACAACAATGTAAAGACATTTTCCCCAAAAACAGATGCTTTGACTTGTACTTTGTGGCTGCTTTTTTCCCACCGTCCCGGCTACGACTCCGCCTGTTAGAAAAGAACAACACAGACATTGTTTTTGTTTCAATGCTATAAAAATGCGGTTTATTATCTTCTGTATTAGAAGACTTGATTTTAGAACATCACTAATTTAGTTAATCAGCTTCAGAGCGTTGTAAAACACAGAACAGCTGCTAGGAGCCAAAGAACCGACTGTGGCAGAACCACAGAGGGATCTGGAGGCTCCAAACTGAATGGCATTAATCTTATTGGTATTAAGGTTAATAAAGTTCAGTGTCATCTGTGATTTAATATCACATAGAAAATTCAATAGCTGTAACACTGAATATTTGTTGCCACATTTAGTCAGATAGATCTACACTGCAAAAACACAAAGTAAATTTGGTCTTGTTTCAGCAAAGTATACATTTATTTGGCAGATTAATTCACTTATGACAAGACATTTTTCCTCATGTTATGAATTACATAATCTACCAGTGGAACTACTACTTTTTCTACAATTTCAAGGAATTATTGATTCAAAACAAGGGCCTATATCTTGCAGTGATCTCTACTTTTATGAAAGTGGAGATTTTTCATAAAACTAAACTCAAGAGAGATAAAAAACGAACTGAAAACGGATAAAATCTGATGCCGACAGAGAGGAAAATTTCTGTTTAAGCCGAGCCCTAATTGTAAACTGTTTCAAAACAGATTTTTGTGTTCAGATAATATAGTAGCCAGTAAAGTGGCCCTGAAAATTATGTGTTTAGATTCAACATCCCAAGAAAAACATTACTAATACTTTAAAGGTATTGGCTCTATAACAGTAGAATTAATCAGAATTTGATTGATACAGACAGGATACGTCAATATTCAACAAAATCGGATGGTTTCAATTGCAGTGAGTCAATGACAAACACTTTGGAGCAGCTTTAAAGGTCCTCATTCATCTAATTTTAAAAAGTGGACAATAATCACAAAGATCTTCTATGCATTACACAGTAGAAATATGTCATTTAAAATCCTGAAAGTGATCCATGCCACTATATAAAAAAAGAACATTCCAAACAACAGACATCATTTACATTCACTCTATAAAAAAGTTTCAACTTACATAGTAGGAGGAGTGGAAAGTACAGATTTGTGAGCCTCATAGTTGTTTCAGTTCAGCATGTATGCTAATCTATCTGTGAGGGGATTCTGCTGTCTGAACACAACCAGAACAGAGCAGCAAATGTAACAATGTTAAATTTGCCTGTTCAAATGAACATAAGCTGCCGGAAAAGGACCAACACCCTAAGCACTCAACTGTGTATGTCATAAAAGGACTTGTGTCCATTTGAGGAGATAAAATGATAAAACCATCGCTTTTACATTTTATGTTTAAACTAATTGACAAAGTATTGTTGAGAAACACTCTGGTACTCATGGTCAAATAATTGTTGCCTTCAAATAGAGCTACTTATTCTTATATTATCAGTTAAGTAGTTGGAGGAGTTCTTAATGTACTTGTACGAAAAAGAGTTATTCTTTCAGATGTTTTTCAATTGGACTTTTCTAATGTACCGTTAAATGGGCTCAAAATTCACTACACTACTTTTTCTTTTATGTTCAATCCGGCATTGCTGCTCCAGATTTTTATTTCTGAAACTCAGAAAGTGAGAACAGACAACAGCAGCAAACACAGGCAAGAAATAACAGAGTGATGGGATTACATTAAGCACAGAGATCAAAAACATCAAAAGTCTCCACACTTATATCTTATCAGTGACCATCATTGATTTTACGCTGAAAACTTTCATCTATCATTTTCATTGTGGTCGTGGTCAGCAGCACTTTGCCAAGACAAAATATAAACAGATAAGCAGCCACAAGATGAAATAAGAAACTTAAAATTCAGTTTATTGACCAGAACTACCCTTTCAGGAGGAATACATTTTACTTTTTAATGTAGACATTGGTTTAAAATCACATGAACATTCAAAGTAAAGATTTGAAAGGTCTATCCAAACTGAATACTGACTCACAAAGTTCTTTGCTTGTTCAAACAACTACAATTTTGGTGTCAAAACAATATCTGTTTGCTTTAACTGGCAGCTACTGTTGAAACATCATAGATTGAATAGAGATTGTGAATTAATGCTTCATAATTTTACAGAAATTAACAGAGTTTTGTCCATGAAGTAGATTCTGTGTATACCTGGGATCCATTTAAGTATAAATTATCTGAGATGGCACAACAGATAAATTGATGAAAAATATTCATCTCAAATCGCAATATGAAGTTAAATCAATAAAAAATGGAGTCTCAATATTGATCATCATTTTTTATCATTTTGAAGTCCTTAGGCCTCTTTATGATGTTTTTACTGAAGTGATTTTTTTGTTGGTCTATTACTGTATTTTTAATGAAAAACTACAATTTGTGTATTTCTAAAGCTGTAAACCATATTAATCAGAATCAATATAAGTAGGCAATTAATAGGTCGTCCTGTGTGTAATACTTGGTGAGGCATATAAAAACTTTTGGTTTACTCTTAATTCTGTTATACTTGAATGGAGACAATGAAGTTTGTCCAATGAAATTAGGAAATTTAGTTTTTAGATTATATTTGTTTTTGAAATGCACTTCTATATTCTATATTAATGGCAATACCAACACATAATCAGTTTATTATGCTATATTTGGAGAAAAATGCATAAGTTTGTCCTAAACTGGCATTGTTGAATACTTAAATACAAAGATGAAAACTGGTGTTTTATAATGAGTGGATTTTTTATTTATTTATTATGATCAATTAGGCTCTACTTACTTATTGCTATGTCCATTAGAGCTGATTTTAATGGTAATTTAACAGGAAACCAACACAAAAACAAAAGGAGCAGGTAATGTTACAAACCACAATAAATTAATTAAACAAATAAAGTTGCAACATTTTCTTTCTTGAGGACTCCATAATCCAGGCCACATAACCAGATAAATTATTATTAAAAAGCTCACATGGGAAAAGTATCTAAACACAATTGTCATTCTTCTTAAAAAAAAACAACAAAAAAAAACTTTTACCTTGAATATATACGGTAAATAATTTAGCAAAATCTACATTTAGAAATCCAATTTTCATTCATCTTCAAAGTTCACAGACACAATAAAGCAAAGGAGAAAAACCTCCCAGTTTTTCCTTTCAGTTGTTTTATTGGAGCGTCTATCAGGGCTTTCATCCAGCAACATGATTCCAGGAATTATTTTACATTTAGATGTTAAATAACCACAGAAATATATTAGTCATTTTACCATATTACAGTTTATTACAAATGCAGAGATTCACTCTCAGTCTGCAGCACTTTTAATATGCTATAATGGACAGCATGACTTTATTCAATTTAACAGCCCATCCAGAGGCTTTAACATGTATACAACAAATGGAACTGCATTAAGTCCTTGAATGGAAAATCCATTAAGCTAAACAGTGTGAGATAACGCTTTGCTAACAGCAAAAATGTTCTCTTGTAATTCAAATGTTGTCTGCATGCCACCTTGTATTTAAAAACTTAATCACAATAAAGTCATTTCACATAGTCACTGTAAGATAATCGGTAAATGATAAAGTATCTAAACAATGTAAGTGATACACGCAGACACAAAATTAAAATATATTGAAAATATTAGAAGATTTTGTCACTAATTTTAGAAACTGAAACTCATATATACATTACAAAGAGTGAAATATTTCAAGCCTTTATTTTTCGTATCAGTACAGTACATAAATATAAATGTTTCCATTACATTCTCTTAAGTCATTTGCTTACAGGCTTCATTCTACATAAACAGTATTTGATGAATGAGCGTTTAGAAATCTTAACCATGTTTATTTAACTTAATGTAAAAGAGCAGCATCTATATTGATTTATAACCAATAATAAGAAAAACATATCAAACTGTCAGTCAAAATTATCAGAGTGAAAATGTTTGAAATATCATTATACAAGTTTTCAAAGACCAACATTCGATTATTTGTTTGTTCTTCTGCAAATATTAATTTATTTGGATTTTGCTCTTTTCTATTCAGTGTACAAAACTTAAACCTCGGTTAAGTTCAAGTCCAGTTTTTTTTTCTCATCTCGGTGTAACTAAACCAAAACTGCTCAAATAAAAACTCCAGTGTTAAAGCAAACATTTGAGAATGAACCTTTATTGATTGATTATGTTAGATCAGACAACATTCAAAAATTTACACATTTGTATCAAATGTTTATTATATTGATATATTTTGGTCTGCCTGCATGTTTATTCTCAGTTTCATTGCTGTTTCATGGTCATAAACTAAATTCACATTCATGGCTTAAATTGAATCATGCCTGTCATTTATTTTATACACATAAAATAAATATCTGGTATTTTATTTTGAGTCAGCTAAATAGTCAGTTGAATATATCTAGACCTTTTTATATGATCTCATGTTTGATATATAGAAATTATGATTAAAATATTTTTTAAAATGTAATAGGAAATAGGTAGAGCTAAATATTGGTATTTTCATGCAGGTAACAGTTCAAAATGATACCCAGTAAGTTATACATACACAATTTTGTTGCTTTAAAACTCAGACCTATAACTGTCTGCTCTGGATTTCTTCAACACAGAAAGTTCTGCTTCTGTGTGTGTTTTCCAGTCTGTCCTCTTAAAACCCAGCCAGCTGCAGCAGGTTCTCACCCAGACTGATCTGCTGGAGGAGCTGGTTCTTCTCCACTGTCGCCACATGCTTCCACTTAGTGATGTTTATTTATTTATTGCTGCATGCATAACCAGAGTTTAAGATAATTTGAATTAAGAAGTATCACATCAAACTTCCTGCTACAGTTTGAAATAATAAATAATGTCCTGCATCTAAGCCTGGTGCTTCAGTACGACAGATTACCAGATAGTGTAACAGGAGTGATCAATGCCTTATTAGTTTAGAAACTAATTCAAAGACATTGCATTAATACAGTTTTGAACATTGTCAGACTCCTTTTTTTAACTCCTGCTATCAAGGAAATGGCACCTAAACATGACAACCAGCAATGAAAGACCATGAAATTCTCTTGATCAAATTTATCAGTAAGTTAAAAACAATAGAAGTGACTGATTGTTTGAAAAATTGCACTCGAATTCACACTGATGTTATACATCACGAACGTGAACATGTTTAAGAGCTTTCCTCCATTTATCTGATTATGGGAGCCACAAACTGAAGATAACGCATAAAAACACAGTCACAGCTGTTACATAAAAATATGTAAATATCTTGTCAATTTTTTTCGCAGTTCTTGCCCAATAGCTGGGCTTTTGCTGCGTTTTGTTGCTCAGGGATGCCACAGATCTTTTCACTCCCTGCAGTTGGTTAGAGACCTTTTCCACAGCCAGGAATACCTCAGTCAGTCGGTCGTGGCTTCCCTGCAAGAGCGAATCAGTCGCAAGTTTAACCACATTCATTTTAACAATTAACAGTGGCATATATGTCTCTGGAAAAATTTAAGAAACAACTTTAAAAAATCTGTTTATCTGATTTTACATTTTATAGGTATATGTTTGAATAAAATCAACACATTTATTCTATGAACTACTGACAACATGTCACCGAAATTCAAAGCAAAAATGTTTTTATTTATTTGCAGACAATCAGAAATGGTCAAAGTAACCAAAAAGGTTCAGAGATTTCAGACCTAAATAATGCAAAGAAAGCAAATTCATATTCATTTAAAAACAACACTATTGTTTTAATCAGGAAGAGTTCAGAAATCAATATTTGGTGGAATAACCAGGAGGTTTTCAACGGGGCTCAGTGCAGTGGTGACTTCATTTTTTTCCAAAGCTTCATATCCAAAACTCTCCAATTCAAGCTCCTCTGAAAACGTTTCTACAGTGTTATAACATAAATTTCATAAATTAGCAATTTCTTGTTTTGTTAAATAATTTATTTCTGCTTTTAGCTTTTTAGTTGCAGGTTTCTGATGTAATCTTGAAAAGTGTGGAATTTATCTCATGTATTTTCCAGTTGTGGATAAATATGTAGCTACAAATTGATGTTATTTAGGTCCAGACCTAACAATGGGTTCCAAATGTTTAGCCTAAAACTGAAAAAATACAGTGAGCCAATTATTTAACACTGTTGCTTTGCATGATTGTTAGGTTAATTGGACTTTCTAACTTCTCCTTAGGTGTGAGTGTGTGTATGCATTGTGGTTTGTCTTGTGTCTCCATGTTGCCCTAACCAGGGTGCATATATATGTGTATGTAAATAAATATTTATGTGTATATAAATATTGATTGATAAGCTAAATCCCATAAACACATAAACAGCAATACTTTTTGTCAAATCCAAATTGATTTTTCTTGTTCAATCTGAGTTGAATGTTGTTTTGCAAGCTGTAACACTAACCTCTTTGTCAATAGATGGGCATTGATCAGCAGTTTCATCAAATGTGGATGAGCAATGAAAGCATTTCTTTATCTCTGAAAAAGACACATAAATGTACATAGTTTTAAATGCAGCACAGCCATATAATTAAATCATCGAGCGATAAGCTGTGTTTGGATTAATAGATGTTCATCTTTACCATGCTCTTCATTCAAACTTTGGGCATCGTCCTCGGACTCTGAGCCCTTCTCTAACAGATTGGTCACCACGATAGTCTCCAGGAGGCTGAGCAACATTAGTCCAAAAATCCCCAGGATGAACACCACTAAGAGGAGCCAAAAAACACTTTAAAACACTGGATCAGAATATTTTTCTCTTGGTCAAAATAGTGGGACTTGTTTACTTGGTTCTAATCAAAATCAGTCAAACCTTCTACTATTGTTAACCTTTCTCTTCTATTAGATACTATGTTCTTATTTCATGTCTTTCCATGCCATTCAAGCACAATTTAAAAGTTTAAGTTGATTTTTGCTTCCTTTTTGTGTACTTATCCACCATCTTTGCTACTTTCTCTTAACTGCATAATTTACACATATAAATGTTATCTGGGGGGAAAGTTCCCATATTTTTGTATTTTTTATTTCTTTTTTACCTAAAAGGGGGATTTTGCTTGATGTAAAAGGTAGGATCTCGATGAGAAGAAGTTGCATCACAGTGACGGCAAGCAGGACGGTGGTCTTGAAGCCGATCTTCTCCCCTCCACCGTGTGGCAGGAGGAGGGAGAAAAAATCCAGACACAAGAAGAAGAGGATAGGCAGCACAAAGCTAGCAAAGTGGAGGACAGATTTTCTCTTCATTTCTATCTGTAAACAGATGAGGGAAATGGTTTGAAATACTTGGTTTTTGATTTAAGAATCAGCAATATTGGCATCGTTTTGTAAGTGAATTTATACAAAAACGAATATGGCTATGACGTTTACGAATATACCAAAAGTGAAGGGTAAATTTGCTGAGGCAAGCTGCAGAGATGAGCAGTAAATTCTTTATTAACCACTTAATTGTAGTACTTCAAAAAGATCTGTACAGTATACATCGAGCAGCAGGAGCTATACTGGAAAACATCCAACACAACTTGGCTCAGCGAAACTAAGACAATATAAAATGTAGAGATCGTTGTCTGCAGAACATACTTACAGTGTAAACAACAATGGTTTGATCGTATCCATAATGGTTCACTGTATAGTTGTTGACAGACAGGCTGACAAACACCCACTCAAATTCTTTCGACATTATTTCACGAGACCACTTTGATATAAGTGAACTATTTTCTTCTATGTTGATTTGTAATTCATGTTCTAAGATGAAGAGAAAAGCAAGAAAACAACAGTTAGGCTTATAACAAGGCATCTAGATGTCAATGTCAATGCAACATGTTTTAGATTTAATTTTCAACACTTTCTGAATCAAAACGTTGTTGTGTATTTTGTTTGATCTACCAATGAAAATTTAATTTAAAATGTTGCATTAGTTTAATTATACAAAGAAAAACTGAACTTACCTCCATACAAGTAGGATTTGAAAGTGATGTTGCATTTCTGAATGTCGAAAGGAAATTTGTGAACATGCATCTTGCAGGCGCTGACCACAAGCTGGTCGTTCCTAAATTCAACTATCCCACTACTGTTTATTTTGAGAAAGGGGCTTGGAGGAGCTTTGTCCTTCTCTATCCTGTGAAAGAATAGATGATTGTTTGAAATTTGCAATGGTAGATTTCAAATATTGAATATTCTGGGAACACTGCTTTTTAACAGCCAATCGCAAAACAAAATATCTCTTTAGATTTTTATATTTTAAAGGTCTGTATCAAGATGAAAGCGCTTGCTTGCATAAACAGAGGATACACAAGGCTGAGGGCGGACATGAAGCACATAGACAAGAGGCACAGGAGTCTGAGTGGAAAGTTAATTACTCTTGAATCAATGTAACGCACTTCCATCTCAGGATGCAAAACATGCCGCTAAGCACTCTGGGAAATAGTTCTTCCCGTCTTTTCTTCCTTTGATTTTTTTTTAAGTGCGAACCTAAAATCTATGGTTTATTCAACTGTTGGACAAAATTAATATTTTGAATTTATCTTTCACAAACTCACATTTAGGTTCAAAATCTAAAACTTGATCAATTTATGTGACTTAATGAGTAGAAGATGGTAGATGCAACTAAATGCAACCAAATGTTGACAGTGTGGCTCAAACATGATGCCATACTGGTTTTGAGCAAAACTGTGGGAAACAAGAGGGTGTTTAACCATCTTACTGGGAAAAGGGTGGCTGTTAAAACACCCACCAGTGTAGAAGAAAACAGTTGGTGATTTAAATGTTTTCTTTAAACCTGAGGCACACTCGTATTCTCAGTCTCTCAGGACTCTGCAGTACATGTATACTCACATCTCTTCAATTGTTATGTCTGGCTTCCACAATAACTCTGTGGGAACAATTATATCCGAAATTCCACAGAAGTCATCTTCATTCCATAAAGTGTAGTCATTTCCCCAGTCCTGAATGGAAAAATTAAATAAAAATCGAGCAGAGTGAGTGCATGGAGCATGGTTAAATAAAGAATGCAACTTAAAAGTATTAAATTGTTTTTTATTAAGCGGTCATTTATAAAATGCATCTTTTACAGCAATAACTCACCATGTAAATCCAAACATATGCAATGAATGTCTGATCTGTCTCTTTCTGTGCATAAAGAAATAAACTTTAAAGATTTCAGTTTGAAACATTTAATACAAGTATAGTTTTGACCAGAGTAATGAAACATGTGAATCTTTTACTTTATGTACTTTAACTTTTTTACAGCCATGGAAATAAAATAGAAAGCATAAAGTAAAACTACATCCTGTGATTCAACAGCTGTCACTTTTAGCAGCACTAAAGTGAAGCAGACATTACCGTCTTGAGCAGTTACTGTGAGATATTTGTGTGTTTAATTAGTTTCAGACATGGTCTTTCAAATTATTGCTAAAAATAATAATTACATAATGTATACATAATATTTCCCAGACTGATGGACATTTGTCTCTGTAATGTCCACCGTAATGTCTTTCCAACTTGGCATTGTGTTAATAAACACTTGTTATTAACACAACAAGCTGCTGAAATTATTGCTTTTCAAGAGCAACCACTTTGCAATTATGATGAAATAAAACAGATTCCTTACAGAGAGGGCAATTGCTATAGTAAAACAGAATCTAACAAAAAATATATACCGTTTAGGACTTAGTATTATATAATAATTTAACACGAGAATCAAAATAAAAGAAAAAAAAATCCAAAGTCAGAAATTTAAAACCCCCAACAAAAATCAAAAGAACGCTGTCAAAAAAAAAAAAAAAGAAAAAAAGAACGTTATGGCTTACCACATCCAGGATGGCATAGACTATCATTTCAAGGTATAAGACTGTTTTAGTTGTATGATCTTTAACAGGTCTGCTCAAGGTGAAAGTTTCATTGTTTTTGGTCAAATTCAGGTGATCTAGAACATTCTGGTAACTGCAAGTGGATGCTGCAAACAGAATAAAAAATTTATAAGAGTAAGATGGGAAACCACAAAATGCAATTATGTAAAGCTTTGTGTGTAAAGTGGCAAAGCACAAAGTCTTATTGTGTCGTTATGGTTCCTGATTGTAGCCTGGCAGTCGAAAAACTCTCAACCAAGAATTCACAAGTTTTGTTAAAACAGCAAGAGAGTTGGCTGCAAAGTGAAACGTAAACTTTTTTGTCAGAGGAATGAGCTGGAAAGTAATATTGTTTCATCGGATTTCTTTCCTCCATTAATTGATGGAAGAAATTTCTGTCTCCACATGTGCAAAGCTGGTAAAGATTTATCTAAAAAGACCTGCTGCTGTTTCTGCAGTTCTACAAAATAAATACACATAAGACAGTTTTCTATTTTTTATTTGTGAAAATTTTTTAAAATCCATTCAATTTCCTTTCAATTTGAAATTATTATTTACTCTATGGAGGTCATTTATATAAATTTGAAATAAGATCAATTGAATCCTGTGATTGTAACATGACAAGATATTTTTCTACTATCCAGCTCTGATACTTTTCCTACTAAAGGGTTTGAAAATGGAGATTGACCCATGATTACATTACACACAATAATTTACAAAAAACAAATGAGTCAGGGTTTACCTTTTTCATCAGAAGTCTGGTTTGATGTCGAATTTGGAAAATGTGTGAATACATTATTTGTTGCGTTTTCAACTGTCATTGAAAAAAAATCACAGCACAAATTTTTTATGGATTTTACCTTTCATGTCAGACTATTGCAATATTTTCAAGACAGCAATCAGAGCAGATTGATTCACAGAAACTGGATTACCTGAAATGTTAAAGCTCTGATTGGACATCAGTGGGCCATCATGAACATCTGGTGAAACACAGCTGCCTAATAGAGGAGAACACATATTTCTTTGAGTATTTTCTGAATACAGAATTTATACCGGTGGATTTTATAAGGGTGGATCTTTATATCGACAAACACGATACATTTTTTTCACACGTCCACTCAATTTCTTTGGCTCTATTGTTTTTTTCAAAAGGAGTTTTTATAATTCATTCATCATTTTTTTATTAGCTCGAAATTGTTAAAATTCACCCATTCCATTTTGTGTTAAAAACACACATCAGTGATGCCTGGTCAACAGTCAGAGCTCCCAGCAGTGGCTGCTAGTGATGCATTTTGAACTGGTTCCATTCAGAAATCTAAACATTTATAAAAAATATTTGGTATTTCTCATTTTTATGGCATAATTTACAAATCAGTGTATTGACACTGAGTTTGAGTAAAATATGGACCTTTCTACATTAGTAATCCACAGAAAAAATAGTGCAGATATTTTTTTGTTGCATGTTTGGTCAGATAAGCAACAAACACACAAAAACAATCAGAATATATAGATGCAATTAAGATTGTTATGAAATATTTATTATTCAGCTCAATCAAATGTAACCTATGAATGGGGGTCAAAAATCCCCATGTGAACAGCATCTCTAAAATATTGATTCAGTTACTTATCGTCATCACAACATACAAAGTTCAATCCGATTCATATTCAATGAGGCGATGGGATTTCTACTCAAACAACTAAAGACGTTCAGACGACAGAAATATTCCCTGCATGAAATGATCTCATCTTACCTGTGAGGAGAAACATGAAGCAAGTTAAAGTAAAAATCATTGTCAGAGAGGTCAGTCTGCAGCTCTGTCCTGTTTGATCAATCTTAAGATGTGATGTGTTAAGATCTCGTATAAAGAAAAGCCAACCTCCTCAGCACTTAGAGTCTGTCTGTTTAACAGCATTTCTAATTTCCGTTGTGGTTTGGGATGAGTAACGCTTTGCGAAAAGATAGGACAAATGGAAGAGGTTCTCTTCCAGGAAGTAAAGGAAAAAAATAACTAATAAAAAGTCCTTTTAGCAACAGGCAGCAAAGTACTGAGGCCACAATGCAAGATGTCAGTGATTTAAAAGCTTTTGAAAATAAGTGGAAATAAGTTAATACATTATTTTTAAAGATTAAAAAGAAAATCTTGAAAATTATGCTAACAGATGCCCTTCATCTCATTCAACTTAACTTGGGCTATTTGTGTTAATATATTATAAAAAGTTAAGATTGTAGATGTGGAAAAACCTTAACTTCACATCAAAAAACTCAAAAGGCAGTTCTGCAGTGTTGACTTACAGGCTGCAATACAAATGCACTGTTTTCAGATTTTATTAGAAAGGAAATTTACAATATTTATGTTTTATGGCAAAGATGATTACAGTTAAAGTGCTCTGTTCTTATAAAGCCTGACTGGAGTGACTGAAACTAACAAACAAGATGCCTCACTTATGTGGAATTCTGACATTTTAGTTTTAAACTGGAAGTAGAAAGAGTTTTCTAGAGCAATGAGATCACCATTTTTTGACAAGTACTGCTGCAAAGATCCAAGAGTAATGGACTAACTCACTGCAGGGCTTTCCTTGAAAACGGAGGAGGAGGGCCTTCTTTATGGAAAGTGTAGCTTTTATTCAAAAAATGATTCTGATTTGGTCTGGACCAGCAGAATTGTGAATGTTCAAACATTTTGAACTTGGAAGGGACTAATCATGTTGGTTAAAATCAGCAATTAATGCTCTTAAATCATTATCTTGTTATGCTTTTTTCTGAATAATCACTACTCTCACTGAGGGACATGGTTGCCCATTTTCTTGCTGATAATGACCCATTTTCACAAGATCTTGTGCTTCTGTTCTGGTGATTTGGACATGTCACATCAAGTCATGTTCATCTCTACCTGAACATTATGGGTTGACGTTAGACCGTCAAATCTCTTCCTGATGACTTGGCTGATTTAATTTGTTGCCATCCAAAGGAAACAATAGTTTTGAAGGTTTGCCTTAAATATATCCAACTGTTTGCTATCGATTAAGGTTATTTACCAAAAAAAAACCAACAACACATTTTTGATGTTCTGATAGACGAACGCATAAAAAATACAGAAACCAGATGTAAAAATGTCTTTAAACTATTTATTTGTGGGGGCTGTTCAACATTTGAAATAGCAACTATGACTGCAAAAACCATGCATTTTATTTAAATGTCAGATGAGAATCAGTGATTCTTGTTATACTACCTATAGCATTACACATAACTTCTGAGGGTTAAATGGACTTTACTTTCAAAGTACAAGCATACATTTCAACATGCTATAATTGATTTCTCAACCATTTATTCAGTTTAATGGTTAACACATTTCTGGTGGTTTAGCACAATATGTAACAGATTTAGGAATAGGTTTAAATGCTCTGGATAAACCATGAAGATTTTAATTTACAAACAGATGAAATGGATGTTTATCTCGCAGCACAACATGCAAGATCATAAAATAGTGTTTGTGACTTTAGAAGGTCCCGTCAGTTTCTCAAACACTTTCTGTAACTATTAAAAAAAGGTGCACAAAGTAACGCTTCACATATAACCACACAATTCAATAATTCATACTGCAAGTCTTTTTGCTTGGATTATTATGAATAGCACATACTGATTCACTTTACAGGTATAACCATGTTTATTTTTAATAACACTGTTGCACAAATCACCGGCTTTAGCAATGCAAAACTGTGCAGTGGGGAAAAAAATTAATGATCAGACAACACACAAACACTTCTTGAAATCAATAAAATGCGCAAACGTCAAAGACGCCAATGTTCAAAATAAACAAAATAACAATTTGTTTATTTAATCACTAGTCATCTGCACAATACCACATTATTGAGACATACAGTAAAAACAGGACCGCTGCAGTGACATAAAAAACTATAAAAGCCTTGTTTATTTTCTGTGCAGTTCTGGTCCAGTAACCGGGTTTATCCACTTCCTGTCTGCCAGTGAGAAGAGTTATTGATTTCTTGATTTCTCCAAGCTCATCTGACATCTTTTCCAGTGCAATGAAGACTTCAGTATCAACGCCCTTGTTGCCCTGCAGACGTGTTTGTCATGAAACTCAAGATATATGAACGTCATTCAGAAAGGAGCTACTTTTAAAGTTCTTACCTCTTTTTCAATAGAAAGCCTTCCGTCAGCTGAGTTTTTGTCAACAGATGCACAGTTCCTGCAATTCTTGATTCCTGGAAAAACGAAGTACATTTTGTCCAGGCTTGATCATTTGAATGAAAACAGAACATGACTGAGTGAACATTTGAGCTGATTAAAGTTTGATCTCACCAATAAAACATGTGTGTGAGTTGGTCAGTTTCTCCTCCTGACCTTCAATTGGGTCTTTTGAGCTTTCCTGTTCATTGTCCTGCCACGCGTCTCTATTAATTAGATGAATCATCAAAATAGTTTCCAACAGGCTGAGCAGCATTAGTGCGAAAGTCCCAATGCAATAAATCGCTGAGGGGGAGCAAACAGATGATAAACATATGTTGTTCCGGCATATTAATAGAAATGAAAGCAGATATTTATATACAGCGAGTAAAGAGACACATCCACATTTTTCCCACTACCTGAAGTTAAATCGGATCGAATCTCTCTTGTTTTTGGCATAGTCAGAATTACCAAAACTATTTACATTTAATAGAACAATTCTGAAAAGAACATTTTATTTTAGGCCTTCATCTGTAATGTTATTTGAATTCAGACGTTTACATGCTTTGTTACATTTGGAGTATGAACAGGGGATGCTAGTATCGCCTGGTGACAGCATGATATCGTGGGGCTGCTTTGCTGCAGGAGGAATTGGTGCACTTCCTAAAATAGATGGCATCTGAAAAACCCAAAGGGGCGTGAGAGAGTGAAGCAACAACAAACCTGACAGACCAGAACTCCAGCAAACTATTATGAGAAGCTTGCGGAAGGAAATCTGATAAGTTTCACCAAATGTATGCACCAAAGACTAACCAAATGTATGCAAGCTTCTGAATTTGAAGAAAGTTACAAAAACCCATCCTTACTAAGCTTTTTGACATTTAGCAGATATAAACAATTTTAGTATTTCTAACTAAGCTAAAAGAAGAAAAGTTTGGTCTGATTTAAGTTCAGACCAGTGAGCAAAAATGTGATTGTGTCTTTTTTATATAAACATCTGGTTTCAGCTGTATTTGTAAAAGAAAAAAGCTAAACCTATTAAGGGAATCTTATCGGAAGAAGATGGAAGAATGTCATTGAGAATGAGCTGCATCACTGTGACGGCAAGCAGAATGGTGATTTTGAAGCCAATCTTCTCGCCACCGGTGTCTGACATCAGGAGGGAGGCGAAGTCCAGACACAGGAAGAAAAGGACAGGCAGCAAGAAGTTTGCAATGTAGAGAACAGACCTCTGCTTAATGTATATCTGAAAAAAATGTGGGAGAAATTAATTTCCTTCCATCCTGCAAAAACATAAGTAAAATATACAATGTGAGAAAGCATTTGAAGCAGACCAATTTATAGAGAGTAGTCAGAAAAGACAAAACATTCAGTGATCACCAGTTGAGAGCCATTTGAGGGGGTAGAACTGCATCATGTATTGACCATAAAGCTGCAGTAACTTTTATATAAATATGTTTTTGCATATTTGTTAAAACTGGCACTATATTGTGACAGCGTAATATGTGATCTGTGAAAAAAATCAAGCTCCTCTGCCTCCTCCTTGTGGTCCAGCTGCCATTTGCAGAAATACAAATGGCCAGAAACAACCAGTCAGAGCAAGGAGGAGGGCCTTAGTGCTGCCAGTCAAGCTCCTGTATGCACTGCTCACCTCACACCCTCCCAGTCAGTGCGTGCTTGCTCAGGCTGTGCAAATAGTGAAGAAACAAGTTATTGCTTACTTATCGGCGCAGTCATGACAGGCTCCCCTGTGGAGGTGGAGCTTTTGGCCCAGCAGAGAGAAAAGGGGAAGGTATGAACATCATATACAGGAGTCTGATTAACAGCACTAAAACCTTTCTCCTGGCTCCCACAGAAAAACAACCGATTTGTCTTATGCGTTAAATTTGTCTGGACTTAAATTCATGCAAATATGAAGGGAAAAAATACATTAAGACATTAAGCTGAACTGTTAGAAATACTTACTGTGTAAACAATCACTGTTTGATTGAAGCCAAAATGGTTGACGGTTTTGCTTGTGGCTGTCATGTTGAGAAACAGCCACTCATACTGCGACTCCATAGCTTTTCGAGACCTCTCTGAGATCTCCAAATTGTTCTTGTTGTAAAATAGCTTTATCTCTTCATCTGAGTCGGAAAAATAGACAAACCAAAACGGCTTTATAGACTTCTCCCATCATGTTACCATGGACAATGAACATGTGGAATATTTCTTTTGGTATCCAAAAGAAATATTTTTTGCATATTATTTTGCATATGCAAAATATTCTTTTTGCATACCAAAAAGAATATCGGTATGCAAAAACCAATATTGTATACCTCAGTTTATAGATTAACTGACTCTCTATGAGGAAAGGAAAAATGTTGAGTGGTTTTTACTTTATGTATTAACTATAAAGTCAGTTAATACATGTTTCGGGGTTTACCTGAGTGCATAATGGACTTGAAAGAGAGCTTGCAGCTCTGAACATCGAATGGGAATTTGTAAACATGCATCTCGCATGTGCTGATCACCATCTGGTCATTTCTGTATTCAACCCAGCCAGAGTTTCTGATGTTGAAAAATGGACTTGGAGAGGCTTTGTCCCGCTCTGTCCTACAGAACAATAAATACAGACAATGACCTTCAAATTAAGCCACTGTGGTGTGTCTCAGTTAAGCAATTAGACAAAGTTACTCATTTTTACCAAGTGCTTTAGTTGGAAGCAAAAATATAAATTTAATGTTATAGTGGATCTGTTGGAATTTGAGTTAGCAGAATTTTATAACATGATTTTCTCTAATGGACTCGATTTTGTTTGGTTTGGTTATTTTTGTTCAATGCCATCTGTTTAGGAATGTGAGCAAATATGAACTGAACACCAACTTACATCTCCTCAATAGTCATATCTGGCATCCACAAATATTTAGTGGGGACTAAGATATGTGTGGTTCCACAGAATTGCTCCGGGTTCCACCAGATGTGGTCATTGTCCCATTTCTACTTAGGGGAAAGACGGGGTTGATGTTACAATTAAGAGATGTAGGGATAGAGAATTCATTTTTTTATTTTAAAGTATCAAGAAAAGTCTCATTTAAATGAAAATTTAAAAAAAAAAACAATCTTCACAAAATTGGCAAATGTGCAAGGTAAGTTAAACTCACCAAGTAAATCCAAACGTATGCAATGAAAGTTTGATCACTTTCTTTCTATGAGGAAAGGAAAAATGTTGAGTGGTTTTTATTCTTCTTCATTAGCAAAATAGGATCCGACATTTAACAACACTACATGAAAAAGCGCTTAAATCATGAAAAACTTTATAAAAACCGTCCTGCCTTAGAAGTGATCTTTTACTACTTTTGAGAATATATGTATAGAAGGTTCTCAAAGAAAAGGAAAAAATAAAATTCAGTGGAAAATACTTCCTCTTAAGTCGAAAGTTTGATGATATATCATACTTAAACAATAAGTAATGTTACTGTTATCAGTCCTATATTCATTTACACAGTATCACAAACCTCTACTTTCTATTTATACCAAGCATTGCAGGACGTTTTAAAAACTTACCACATCTAGAATAGCATGAATCCTCATGTCTAGAAATACCCACGTAAAATTACTTTGGTGTTTAACGGGCCGACCCACAGTGTACTTGTCACTGTCCTGGGTCAGATTCAGGTGGTTCAGAACAGCCTGAGTGCTACATTCTTCTCGAGAAGGAACCTCTTGTTCTGAAATTATAGGAAGCGCGAAAGAGTTCACTTCTTATCAAAAACAATAATGAAATGTTGACTTTCACTCCTGTTTTAACTTTTGGAGAAAATGTCACTGTTTTCTCCATCGTGGTTGTTGCAACTTGTCAAAATGACTTAGTTTGAATAAAAATGATTACATACCAATGTTTTGAAGTATATTTCAAAAAATTGGTATGATATATAATATCCACTTACCTCGAATTTGTTCAAAGATTTGCTTCATATCTTCTATGCTTGGGTTGTCCAATAAATTTAAATCTACACTTGCTGAAAAAGAGAGGATAATGTCGGTAAAAACACAGGTAAACTTTAAAATAATACAGAAATGTTCCATCATGTTCTATGTGCTTCTGCAAATAAAATTTATAAAAACATATTTACTTTATTCCCACATTATATTTGGTATTTGCAGCTCATTACATGCCATATGTCATTGTCAAATTATACAAACTCTCTATTTTATTACTTTGACTGTTAAATAATTTTCTGTAAAACATGAAATAATATATTTATTGAATCATTCAGGAATTCTTTTGTCTCCACAAATGGGTTTAAATTTGCTTAAAGATTAAAAACAGACTCTCCTTTCAGGAGATTATTAACATTCCCCAAAATAGTTTTTACCTTTAGACAATGTGAGTAACAACAATAAGATCATTAATTATGAGAGCAAACAGTACATTGGGTTTGGTTTTTAAATTTATCCAATTTTAAGTGATTTAAGTCATGGAGTTTTGTACCCTTGCATTATGAGCAAGGGTTCATCAAAGTCTGGATCAGAGGCATTTCCACGTGACAGAAAGAGAGACAATAATAAACAATATTACAGGATAAAATCTGTGTTAAAGTCACTTGGTTCACGTTGAGGTATAAAGAATATATTCTTATATAGTTTAGTTTATATAATTCTTATATAGAATATATTCTTTATATAGTTTGTGCAGAATGTTAGTAAATCCATCCATCCATTCTACATCACTGCTTATCTCTGTATTTTAAACTGCGTTAGATCTAAAAACTGATGTTCTTAATTATTTATAACCACCTCTCTCAATGGTTTACAGATATAGAAGGAAATCATGCATTCAATCATTTGCATTTTCTGTTTTCTTTAGTAACTGCTGTAAAAGTAACCCTGAAATATTAAAATAAATACCTTGATTTCCAATGTTTCTTCTCAAAAGTTATGACAAGCATACCTTTATTTAAGTAAATTATTGCTTCCTCTACTTACTCCTTCCAAAATAAATCACTTCTTTCAGGTGATACAATTCTAGAAACTCTAAAAACATGAACATTGCTATGAAATTTGTCACAAATTTTGCAGTAAAATCCAAAAATTAACTCACATATTTACCTCTAAACATTGTTTTTGCTTACCTGTAAGGAGAAACAGAGTAAAGAATCCTGCGAGAATCATGACTGTGAGGCAGGTGAGTTTCTCTGTTGACTGAGTGAAAATGTTTCCTGTTGCTTTTGTGTCACCTCCCTGCCTTTATAGGAGGGAGGGCAGGGCGTTCCACACAGAGAAAATTACATTACGTCATTTATTTAATTGAAGGATCTGCATTTGGTGCAGTGATTTTGAGTTTTTTGAGTCTGATGTATGTTTTCAAAACCAACACAACACATTCAGCATTTAATGGCAATGAGATAAAGAAAACAGGAAACATTTGCTACCACAAGAAAGGAAGAACATTCCAGAAAACGCTTCTTACATGAAATCCACAATTAAAAACTATATTGATCTTCTAAGCTAAACAATAAGTACTAATATTTGTAACAAGATTAAATAGTTATGCAAAATGACCAACTGCTTGTTTGTTTTTTTTGTGGTTGTAGTACATTAAAGAGCTGAGTACTCCAGTAAACACCAACTTCCACATTAGGTTTTTAATAGCAGGATGTGGGAAAACAAAGCTTTTAGGTGAACATAATTTTTTTACCAGAACAAAATGTCAGAAACAAAAACAAAGTTTATAGTAATAAAAGACAATGGAATGTGTTGCAAATGTGTTTATGTTTGTGTGTGTATGCATGTAGATATATAGAACTCTGGAACAATTAAGAGACCACTTAAAGTTGTCGACCTCTCCGATTTTACTTTCTGTAGGTATATGTTTGAGTAAAATGACCATTGTTCTTTTATTCTATGAACCACTGACAACATGTCTCCAAAATTACAAAAGAAATGTTGCATTTATTAGCAGAAAATGCAAAATGGCCAAAATAATGAAAAGGATGCAGTGCTTTCAGACCTCAGATAATGCAAAGAAAACAAGTTTAAATTGTTTGTGAGACAACAATAATAATGTTTTAACTCAGAAATCAATATTTGGTGGAACGATGAGGTTTTCAATGGGGTTCAATGCAGTGGTTTCTTATTTTTTTTCCTGCATTTCAAACCTCGAAAAACATATTTTTTTATTATTTTTCCTAATTTGAGTGTCGACTTTGACATTCAATCGTACATCTGTTTATCCTCTGACTTTGCAAAGTGCTACTGACTCTGACCACAATGACAAATTATAAATTAATACTCTCAGAAAGAGAGTAATGACGGTAAGTTGACAAGATATAAATGCTGAGGGTGTTGGCTTCGTAAGGCAGTCATATCGACACAAAAAGCTTTGAATAGTTCAGAGAAGAGAAAGCTGCCCTCAGATCAGAGCCATGGTTCTTGCATTTATCTGTCTTCTGCTCTTTGCAGGTAAGCTGAGTTTTGTTCTAGACTAGACACACCCTTCTTAATAATCAGAATATATTGTACTTTTCTTCATTATGTAATTGAAGTGAGATTTTTTTTTTTAATCAATGATGTTTGCTTCAACCACTAAATCTTCATCACAATGCATGAGGAGTTTACTAGGAAATTTCTGGGACCTAACTTAAAATAAAAAAAGTTCAAATGCCTCAAAGATTTGGAGAATTCAATTTTTATTCTACTAATTATTTGTTCGTCTTTTTTTCACAAACATTTTTTTCAAGTCCAATAATCGATACAATCGATTGTTGTTGAATGTCTATGAAAAAAGCAGGATCAGGAAAAACCAGGAAGACTTTCACCTTTTTCCTTCTGCTGTTCAGTTTATGGAAGGAAATGTTTTCGTTTCATTTTTGATTTTCATGGATCAAAAATGATTAAATTATTTGTAAAGCAACTGGATGCACTCTGACCTTTGTAATCTTTTTGTTTTTGGTTCTTTGGCTTGGTTTTTCAGGCTTGACCAACCAATCAAATGTGTTTGATTTTTGTGACCTATTTTCCAGCGTTTAAAACAAGATGATTGAATTCAACCCTCCTTAGCAAATTGCCAGTTTGGGGAGATTCTTGCAATAAAGTCCTGTTTTTATATCCAGGATTAAAATATGCTTTGTTAACATATTCCTTCACTTTCTAGTTTGGAACATTTTTGTCAAGACTCTGAGTTTTTGGGTTTGTTTTTGCTTTTCATTTTATTTATCAATTATGTTTTAGTTCACTCTTTGGTTTATTCTTCTTGATTAAATTCTTGTTAGATATTTCTCATTTTTGTGTTTCTTTTTTCAGTTTCCTATTATTTTTAGATCAGTCTTGTTTCTGTTTGGTTCTTAGTTTCCCCTTATGTCTTTGTCTCTTTAGAGTTTATTATGTTTTTTTTTGTCTTAATGTTTCTTTATTATTAGAATAATTTCCAGCTCCTTGTGCCCGCCCCCTGTCCACTCCACTCTATGTTTGTGTTCCCCTGTATATATTCCCTGTTTCCCTGTGCCACCTTCTCCCCGCCCCGCAGCCTGACTCCAACTATTCACACCTGCAATCCTCATCAAACCAGGCCCCTGGCTTCCACTTTTTACCTCCCAGTTCCTCTATTACAGTTACAATTTTTCAGTTCATCACCTCCTTGATATTCTAGTCACCTTGTTGTACATTTGCATTCAACCACTATAAAAATGCATTCTCTCTTTTTTTTTCTTTGAAAATGGAGAGTAACATAAAATAACACTTTATGATTTCTGTCGTCAGGTGGATTAACATCCAGTCTAGAAATACAAGATGATCTATACCAGCTGAACTCTAATCAGACTTACACAAATCTATCAGGTGAGAAATGTAATATAATGGTTTTTTGATCATCTCTGAATGGTAATTATCGTCATCAATGAATATTCCTACTGTAAGATTCATTGCAGCCATTTTGTTTCTTTGTATACGTGAAGTTTTGATCAATTTGTCATCATCTGGTCAACATAAGAGCCTCTGTTACTGTTTAGCCTCCTGCTTAAAAATGTTATATCGGAGTACAGATTAATATATTTCTGCACCATTTAATCACAAAAAGTGTGATTATAAAATAATTTACATATACATAATTTTGTGCTTTTTCCATGACAGATGGAAATACCACAACTTATAATATGTCTGATTATAATAAGACACCTGAAGAGGGATCTGATGAAACTGGTAAGACCAAAATAACGTTTCTGACCACAAAGCTACAAAAACTACTTACATATTACTAGATAACTTTGTTTTCAAAACATTTTGGCCAACAGTCTTCATGGTGGAAGACCATTGTGTTGGTGACTTCTCAAAAACAGCATTAAATTAACATAAACATCCCATTTATTATTCTGAATGATGAACACACAGCTGCTTACATCTGTTTATTATTCCTCTGAAAAACAACATTGTAAAAACTCCAGGTTTAAGGTGACGTTTTTCCCAACAGTGACACAAAATTAGTGAAATACTTTGTTTTTTCTAGATTTTGATTAAAACCAAACATTGGAAACATTCTTTACATTGTCATCATCCTTACAGGTTAATCTGGAATTTCTATGCTTTGCCTGTGATTGGATTGTTGTCACTATAATCTTAAACAATGTTACATATAACATGTATTTAACACTTTATATACATATATTTAAAGTTAATGTCCATCTTTACCCCATTTGATTTTTTTTTTTTATCTTTTACTGCTCTTCATCAGAATAAAATGTATTTTTCATATTCTTTCCAACTGATCTGTTGACACAGATTTCATTGAAGCAACACAGATTTTAATCCATCTGGATTTGTCTGAAATGTGGCTTGAATTTAATCAACACTGAAACATAACTTTAAAAATACTAAATGGATAATTATAACTTGATCTGAAATCTATTAACATAATTTAAAACTAAGTAAGTCTTTAATGTAAAAGTTTATTGGTTATGAGAAACCACAAGAATGCTGCAATACAATTTTCTAATTTTACAAAACCTCTTGCCTTTCTGATGAATTTGGTGCAGAATGATAGGCTTCCTGTTTTTGCAGGAACTAACTGTAGCTACCGGGATGTTCTGGAGTACCTGGACCTGACCAGCGATAATTATGTGTTGACCATGAGCAGACCTGTTAAACACTATAAAAAGAAAACAACGGTTTTCATTGAAATGAGGATGTATGCCATTCTTGATGTGGTACGTTCTCGTCTTAAGTTGTCATTTTATTTTTGTTCAAATACATTTTAGTTCGTTTAGCTTTGAATGTGTGGTTTGGATTCAGGTATCTTATTTTCATATCATTGTTTGAAGTCATATTTACTCATGTCGTTGCCAGTTTTTTTAATGTGGAATATTAAGAAATGTTTGCAAGATCTTAAGTTGTTGGTTGATGATAAAATCTGTATGCCAAATAATGACTATGGTGCATACACATTTAAGAATGTATTATTAACTTCATTAGAACAAGACCTACTGTAAAAATGCAAACTAACTTCTGGCCTAAAATTAAAAGCACTAATTGCAATCTACTCTAAATGTCTAACAACTGGTAATAGTTCTCATTTTTCTTTATTCAGAGAGAAGCTGACCAGTCCTTTATATCATATATTTGGTTTCTTATGGTGAGTTTTCTCAGAAAACATAACAAATTAGCTGATGTTTGATTAGGAATCAAGACTATTGACTCCCTTTTGTTTTTCTCTCTCAAAGGAGTGGGAAAATGACTATATCTCCTGGAATCCAAACGACTTTTGTGGACTTTCCAAAGTAGTGATTCCACGTGAATCTTTGTGGATGCCTGATATCATAATTGAAGAAATGTAAATCTGCTCATTTTATGTTTTAGGTTCTTTGAGTGTTTTTCTGCCTGATTATGTTTTTGCTTTACTTTAGTTCAGTCTTTCTTATTACGTTTATTGCTTGTGTCTAGTTTTTCTTTGTTGCAGTTAATTGTATCTGTTCCCCTGTTTGTGTGCTCTCTCTCCTCACACCTGCAGCCTGTGAGCCAATCAGCCCAGACTATTGGTTCAGCATTCAATATTCATCTCACTCCTTGCTTCCTTCATTTGCCTGATTCTTTGTGTTGCTGCTTTTTGTGTCCTCCTGGCTGTTTGTAAAAATATCTTATTTACTCTCCACCTCTGCCGCTTTTGCGTTTGGGTCCATCGTCACGATTACATAAACATGATGATGTTGAATTTAACAAACCTGGTACGCTGCGGTATCTCAAACTGTGGCAAAGCAGTAGGTTCTCACCTGCCACAGAACCAAATAAATGAATGAACAAAAAAAATGTAATCCCAGCCATGAAGGCAATAAAACACAATATTTCTCTGTTGGATTGTACATTTCACCAATCACAAAGTACATCATCAGACCAGTTCAGTGGCAAAACTTATATATAAGCATTTTGAACGCAACTCCATAAGTGCACTGACTTTTTAAAGTTTCATTCTTTTTTTCTTTTTTTTTTACTTCTGCTTAGACATTAATTGTTTAACTTCAGTGATGCACAAACAAAATTTAAGTAAACATTTTAGAAAGTCGAGTTATCTCATGGTCTGAAAGAGGCTATTGACCAAATGTTTTGAAGTAACGTTGGACCTGACCTGTTTATTTACTTACAGGACTGAAAAGGATAAAAACGTGCCCAGCCCCCTTGTCACCATTACTTTTTATGGCTGGGTGGAGTACAGGGATGATAAGTTTGTGATCAGCACCTGCAAAATGAACATTTTTAAATTCCCCTTTGACATTCAGAGCTGCAATATCACTTTTAGGTCGACCTCATACTCTGGTAAGCCTTGTTTACATCTGCTTTTAAACAGCATTTTATGACCGTGTAGGTGTTGTATCAGACATGTGGTACCTAGGATTAGTGAGCTATTAAAAGTCAACACTAAACAATTATTTTGTTATCTGTATTTTAATTAGTTTCCCTTCTGGTGTCGGCTGCCTGAAGCTGCAGAGCTTACTAATATCAGCTTCCAGCAATTGTGGCATCTGCCATGGCTTCTGAGATTTAATTTTGAATATAAATAAATATATTTAGAAAAAATCCATATATTAAAAAAAAGAAATAAAAAAACAAGAATACAAATGTATATGTTCATGCTGCCACCACTGATTTTGTGGCAGTTGTCATCAAAGCTGTTGCATTTACTGTCACTACAGTGGTGGGATTTGCCACAAAGCCATGGCAGTTGTCACAGAAGCTGTTTTCAGATTAATTTGAATTACGTAATCTCATATTTATTACTAAATCAATCTGCTGTTTGTTTTTTTCATCACAGATAAAGAGTTGGAGTTTCTCATAAAAAATAACAATACAAGGATCACAATGGACTCTCATGAGAATATCCGGACGCAATACGAGTGGAGGTTTCTCAATATCTCAGTCGCTGAAAAAACCGTCCATAACTTTTACACCAACCAAACCGTTATTGCCTACACTGTAAGTATTTCAAAGACGGGTCACATAAGGTTTTCTATTCTGTGCTGAGCCAAGTCACGCTGTGTTTTCTACCTGATTTAGGATGATTTAAGAGGCAAATCCAGTTTGTCTCCCTGCAATAAAAGCGATCAGATCCGAATGAAATGTTATTTTTAGTTCATGATGCAAATGATTTCATCCCTTCTGTTGCCAGGATCTCGGTGGATACTATACTGCAGAGATACTGCGGAACAGTAAGGCTTCCCCTACTGAAGCTGCAGTCTACATTAGCCTCAGATTATCAATGGAAAATTGTTTACCTTCAGTAATTTGCATTCACTTTTATTGTTTAAAATAAGTTTTGATTGGGTGCGGGGGTGGCACAGTGGTAGAGCATGCAACCCAGTTCGAGTCCCGGACCATTGACCTTTGCCACATGTTTTCCTTTTCTTTCATATTCACTTTCCTACCTGGCAATTGTCAAATAAAGGCTTCCAGTGCTGACAAAATTTCAAAAATAATAATAAATGAGTAATAATTGTAACTAATCTTATTTTACCTATTTTGTTGCTAATTTTAAAATAATCATACAGAAGTGATTTTAATCATTTAACGTACCTTTTCACAGATAACCATGAAGAGAAAGTCTGCATTTTATGTCGTCAACTTTCTGCTGCCTGTCCTCTTCTTCTTGTGTCTGGACTTTGCCTCCCTCCTGATGCCGACTGGCAGTGGAGAGAAGATTAGTTTCAAGATCACGGTGCTTCTTGCTGTTACAGTGATGCAGCTGGTTCTCATTGAAATTCTGCCTTTTACCTCAAGCAGGTAAAAATCTCATAAGTCTCCAGGTAACATGTGGTGACCTGCAGAGTTTTAGTTATGTCAAAGTTGTGCATAATTGCAATAGAGTTTTCAAAATTTCAAACATGCACACGTAATCAATCTCAGGCTTCCCCATACAAACAACATTCTGCAAGGTAAAGTGTTTCATTTTCAATTTCTTTTTTTTCTCAGTTAGGTGCCTCTTTGCATGATGGAGTTAATAATACAATTAAAACAATTAAATACAAATACAGAAAATGTTAATAGATATCAATTTAGCTGTTTGACTTCCTAAGCTGTTCTATATTAAATTGAACACTTAATCAATAACTCAAACAGCTACAGATTAAGTTAAAAAAATGCACTTAAAAATCATGGATTAAAATTCAATCTGCATTTGTTCCAGACTGAACCAACATTCTCACCATATTGTGCTCTCTGTTCCTCCAAGTGATTTATTGCATTGGGGTTTTTGCTCTGATGCTGTTCAGCCTCATAGAGACCATTTTCTTGAATTACCTGATGGAAAAAGACTCATCATCCCTGGAAGGCAAGAAGGAGAGTGACATACTTCGTAAGAACCAAGATATCTATAAAGATGAAAACACATTTTTACTGCTATCTAAGAGATTAGATTAAATTCAATCTAATCCAAATCTGATTGTTAAACAACAGATCATGAAGCTGTTGTGTTCACCCTCAACTGTCTTCCATTTTCTTCCAGAAATAATAAAAGCTTCCTCCATTGCCTCCACCTGTGATGAGATGATCGATCAAACACCATCTATGTGCCAAGGGGTTAGTGTAATACAGCATTCAAGTTCCCATAACAGAGTTTCAAAGCATGTAGTTTGTACAAAACAAAAGAAAACAGATAATTACATACTCTTTTGTGTGTGACCCATTGTCTGATTTATAACTTATGACTCTGTTTATTGCAGGGCAGCAGCAGCCAGTTATTCCTGGCCATGGAGAAAATCTCAGATGAGCTTGGAGAGATTAGAAAAATCGTCCTCGGCAAAGAGTCTGAGGAGAAGAAGAAGGACGGTTACTGGACCGGAGTCGCCAAGAAACTAGACAAGATTTTTTCCATTCTATATGTCTTGGCAGCCATTTTGTTTTTATCTCTCATCTTCTCAGTGTGGGTCTCAAAATCAAGCTTACCAAAATGAACCAGATATTAATCTTATTGAAATCTGAGAAAACAACATATCCTCATCATGCAGGTTCAGTTTGACTAACAAAGTAATTGAAACTCAACAAATACAATTAGTGACGTCATCCGGCTTCTACTGCTGACACTTGCAGAAATAAACCGCTCGTTGTCAGAAACAACCACGAGGAGAGTCCATGTTCACACTGCATCCTGAAGTGATCCAAATCTGACTTTATTTATTATGTTTTGTTTTGTTTTTTTTTTATCTTATTTTTTTCTTTTGGCGTGGTCGTTCACATTTCCAAATATATATGATTTATATGTGATTTTCAGTATGAACTGCAAACAACCTGCAACGGTCTTGCATGAGCAGTAGAGGGCGCAGTAGCAGCGTGCTCAGTGTTTTGTCAACCACCAGAAAAAAAGAAGTCATGTTTGCAGAAGTAAACATGAATGCTAATGGAGAAGATGCAAAAACATTCATGCCTCTTAAATGCTTTTATCTTTTTCCGCATTACAACAGCAAACTTTTTTTTTCTTTTTTTTTTTCAAAATCTGGTGACAAAAAACTGTAAAGTGTGGCATGCAATAGTATTTATTTCCTTTTGATCTGGTATCCCTCTGCAGCTGTTGCCTTTGTGGGTCACCTAATCTGTAAATAGTTAACCTGTGTTTAATGTAACCTCAGCATAAATACAACTGAAGATTGGTGGTGGCATAATTCTGCAGTTGGACTGGGAAGTTTTTTATTCAGCAGAGACGGTGAAATGAAGACAAGTAGTGATAAATACAGAGCAGGTTCTCAAAAAACTTAGACCTTTTGACCTTGGATGGAGGTTTTCCCTCTAGCAGGACAACTACTGAAAATGCACAGATGGAGTTACTGTGGAATAGTAGACAAATAAAAGCGTGTTTAGATTAACAGTCAAGACCTTAAACATCAACATTTCTTAAGCTTTCCATATGATATAGATTCTAGAAGATATACCTTAAAATTTGTAATTCATGGCTAAATGTTTAAAAGTTTAACAAATTATTACTATTGTAATTTGACTTGCAATAGTTGGTGTATATTACATGTATGTTAAGGTCATAACACTCAGCATGTTTATTAGAAAATAAAATAAGGATCACTTGAATTTTACAGCAGTAAAGATGTTATGTGCATAAGACTGATTACATTTATGACTTGTGTGGTGTTTTTATTATATGATTTAAAACATTATTTTAGGTAAGGTTTGGTAATTTTATTTGTATAGCACATTTTCAGCAACAAGGCAATCCAAAGTGTTTTACATGAATTAAAAGGAAATGCAAGCAAAATAAGAAACCAAAGAAAAAACATCTAATGTTGATCTAAAAGTATATAAATTAGATAATCCTGATCTGGGTTGCTAAATAAGTTTAAGTAAGTATCCTCTGGACTTTCTAAGTATATGAGTAAGTATTTTACTACTTAATATGCATGCAGAGGATACAATGTGATGACTATTTATCTGTTTTCAAAGGAAAAAGTTTATTTGTAATTACGGATAAGACCAAATAAAGAATATATCAGCTGTGTATCACCAGCCTTGTGGTCCTTGCAACTGCGTGTGTGTGTGTGTGTGTGTGTGTGTTCTCAGAATGTTTATTGTACACATGAACTGCAGTTACATCTTAAATGCAGACAGGAAGCAATTTCACACAGTATACCAGGTTTTTTTTTATCATACAGAAAAGTGAGAAAATGTTGATGAATTCAGATACAACTGTAATATTGCTGTAATATGTAGAATTACACTGAAAAGGAAAAATTTGTTAGTGTGCTCACGATCTTAATATAGTACTATTGTTCAGGTTTCAGTTTCAGCATTCAACCTTCGTTTGTGACTAAATCTCTGGCTGTAGTAATATAATATCCATTGCTCTGGTCTCAGAAGTTGTTTCCATTGCAAATGTTTCTCTATATTTTGCTAACATCCAAAAACAAGTAAACAAGCAAGCAATGTCATTAAAAATTATATAAACTGTTACATGAAATATATTAATAATTCAGCCATTGTTCTATTTATCTACGGAGAAATAGCACAATCTACTTTCCCTTTTTCTGCTTTCCCTTTTTCTGCTTCTCCATGTGCATCTTTATGTTAATGAGAAGAGCTGCCTTCTATGTCCAGCTCCTTTACTATTGGCCAAAAAAGCTTAGGAATCAAAGTCGCTGCATTAAACGTTGTGGGGGTTTCACGTCTCGTGCAGTTGCTCTGTTTCATCTTTACAGGCCAAATGATCACCAGAACCACCAGGACCGGTCTATGGGTGCATAACATCATTTATTTTGACAATAATGGAGAAATATGCAAGTTTTATATACACTTCTACCTGAGGATGCACATCTAATTCAGGAAAAACCCGCAGAGTGAGATTTCCATTTTACGTTGCCAAGCAACCAGCATTCTGGCTCTATTTTCACTTGAAACTATGATACAATACCAAAGAAGACTGGTGTTCATTTTTCACCAAAACTTCACCAAATTTAATCAGATCAAATTATTTTATACCAACAATTTTGTTTTCTGAAAATCCAAAGTTTTTGATCTTAGTCACATTTTTAGTGTCGATGTTATCCATCCGGTTTAAGCAGGCAGCAGGACAATCAAATATACATATAAAAATTCAACTTTTAGATAAATATTTCAGAAGCACATACTACTTGTGTGACTGAATTGCTTTAGGTTACTGAAAAAATCCCATAAATCATGCTACCGTAATAATCTAATAAAGTTACGATGGATCTTAATGGGATCTATTGTGCAGCCGAAAGTATTTGATTTTTGCATAACTCTAAACTGAATTTATTTTAACCTGCAGTACTCATTTATTTTAACAGCTTTCTTCCACAACATGTTATTTTACTGTGCTAGCTTGTTATAGTTTCAGCAAACTATAACTTCAAAATGAATTAATGACGTAAAAGGGAGAAATGAACATTTGACAATTATTAAGACTATTTCTTCTTTCTTTTCTGCTACTAAATTGTTTTTTTCAGCTGAACAACTTCTGATGAATAGCTTCACATATATGCCACTGTGCTTTAATATGGGACAGATATATTAATTGGGTTATAATAAGTACAACAAAATCAGGATGCAGTTATTCAGATGAATGCTGCCTTGGATCCTGGCTACATATACGGTAAATGAAGCCCTGAATTGTTTTATGTGGTGACAATGGAATCACTTTGCCACTCTAAGAAAATGAGAACCAGGAAAAGGCTGGCCACTAGGACGTACAAAAAAAAGAAAGCTTTGTCAACTCTTGTAGCCACTCTGTTCCAGTAGCCTCTCATCTCCTTGTCTTTGTTGGACTTGAAGAGCTGAGTTAACGTCTTCTCCATCGCCCTCAGCTCATCTGAAACCCTCTCCAGGGTGTAGCACTCCCCCAGCAGCTTGCTGCTTCTGTCCTGAAAAAGTGATTTAATAAATCAGTTTACAGAAGGACGGATCTCTTTTGCACTTTTGGTTTTGGCGCACCGATAATGACTGACTACTGACCTCTTTGGCGCCAGGCAGGATCTCACCGGTTTCACTAGAAGACATGTTGTAGATAAATTGACTTGAAGTCCAGTCTTGTGATTCTGAAAGAGAGTTTCTAAATTAATCCTGAGAATTAATACTAAATGGCACAGCAAAAACGTTAAATTTCAACAAGTATTTTTTGGTCTAGTTTCTTTCACCGGCAGATTATTTAACTTGAACAAGAGAAAAATGTCTTATTTTATGTAAAATGCTCTTCCAGTGGATCTAGTATTTTTGTATCAATAGAAATTATTGACTTTAAACAAGCTCTTATATCTTTCTGAAAAGTTACTTGTAAGTTAGTTTGTCTTATTTAAAGTGTACTCAGAAACTAGGCCAAAATTATTTGGTCAGATTTTGTTGTTGTTTTTGTTTTTTGAAGTAAAAAAGTAAAAAAAAAAAAAAAAAACTTTTACTAACTGAGCATAAACAAAATTGTTGTACTATAATTTTTCATCATACAACACATAATTTTGAGCTGTTTTTAAAGTGTCTTTAGAAAACAGTTGGTGTCATTTATAGTAATTAAAACAGACTATAATAAATTAAACTTTATGGCGTTTTATCTCCCTGAGTGCTATTACAGCAGACTTCCTAAAGAGGGCAGCAGACGCACCATTTTTCAAACGCAGCAGTTTTTATTGCAATGCTGTGCTGGACATTTTCATTCCTTTCACTCTGACCTGTTTGTTTTTTTTTTTTTTTCACTAGAAAAAGACTTTATTCTAAAAGATGTTATTCTTTTATAAAGAATAAATAAATTCACACGAAGTTTCCAAACGAGGTTGCTTGTTTTTGCTTCTCTAAAATTGAGAAATTAACTAAAATAGCAAAAAGAAAACATAAAATCTTAATTGTTTCACCAGCAAGACATGCAAAGCTTTGAATCTGCGATTTTAATGTTGATTATTTTAAATGATTTTCTTGTGTTCAGTATGTTCCATTAACCCTTAAATAAGGTATTTTTTGTTGTTTTAAAATAATGGCAATGTTTTAAAAATTGCAAACATTTTAAAATATGTGGAAGTATTTATTAGTGGAATTTTATTTGTGTTATTGATAAACCCATAACGATGTTTATTATGTTAATAATTGCTTATAAAAGAGGTTATATATTAATATCTAGACCAATAATGGCCAGAGACTTTGTAATGTAGAGGAGATTTTTCATCTATTTCACTCAGTATCACATTTTAAACTTAGAGGTTGAGAAATGGAGTTTAGTACTTTCAGTGAAGAAGCTTTAAAGTTAAGATGCAGACAAATAACTATTAACTTCAAAACATATCCCAGTTTCCCCGTATCTGGACAAATTTAATCTCCTATCTGTGTAGCAGCTGTGAAAGTTGCCTTTGTTGGACTTGATGGATTCCTGGACTATGCATCCGTCTCTCTCTGTATTTTGGGAGCTTTTCTGCCTCAGATACATCACGAAAATCGTCTCCAGCAGGCTGAGCATCATCAGAGCAAAAATCCCAATGCAGTAACCGGCTGAAAAGGAATCAGACAGGACAAAATTAATGAAGTCAGGTCACGTTTCCCGCACAAAAGGAGCAGATTTATCCTACCTATGAGTGGGACTCTGTCAGAGGAGGAAGGCAGAATTTCATTGAGAATGAGCTGCAACACTGTAATGGCCAGCAGCACGGTGACTTTAAAGCTGAGCTTCTCTCCACCGTAGTCTGAGATCATGAAGGAGGCCAAATCCAAACACAAGAAGAAGAGAACCGGCAGCAGGAAGTTGACAATGTACAGCAGAGACCTCCTCCTCATCGTGATCTGGGAAACAAGATTTAGATTAATATTCAGCAAAAGCAGAAAATTAACCTTTTGAGACAGAGTTTTACCAAAGTTTTGCTTCTTGAAATGCAATACAACTGTTTTTTAAAGCATTTATTATAGAAATTTGCTGAGATTTAAGATGAGTTAAATCCCTTTCTAAGGGTCACGCAGCTTTAAAAGTGTGGAAAACAGAAACACATGAGACTTCAGTGAAAATGTAATTTTTTGCATAGCTGAAATACAGAACATGATGAAGGTCATTGATTGCTAAAGCAGAATAAGGAAAGGAAATTTCACTTTTCCAGGCAGTGATCGGATGTGTACATGTAACACTGATGATACCTACAGTATAAATGACGACATCTTGATCAGTTGAAATGGTAGCGTTGTTTGCAGTGACGATCATGTCGATGAACAGCCACTCATACTGAGTCCGCATCACTTCCCGAGACCACTCTGTGGCCTCTGAAGAGTTGTCACTCGGCTGCAGGCGGATCTCTCTGACTGAAAAAGAGAGGAAATGCTGTAAAAGCCGTCCTGGATTTTCCCCACAAAAACCTCTAAATGTCTCTCTAGCGCTTGCTTTTGGGAAATATTCTTGTTTTTATTCCACTTATTTACATCATTTTGCATTTTATAGCAAAGCTAACAAAAGTAAAATGAATTGATGATTAGTTTAAGCAACCTGAATGTTTCTAATCAGAATTTCCTGTAAAGCTTCCTTGGTTATATATCTGTTCTCCACATCAGCTTGCTCGTTAATTTCATTTACCCTCTTGATTACACATTTAACATGAGGAAATTAGAAAAGAGGGAAGCATAAACATACAAAGAAGCAGTCGATTATTGCAGTCAGGTAATATTGATGCCAGTCAGAAACGTGTTCTCACCCGTGTGTATGACGGACTTGAAGGTGAGGTTGCAGCTCTGAATGTCAAAAGGAAACTTGTATATGTGCATCCTGCAGGTGCTCACTAACACCTGGTCATTCTGAACTTCAACGTCTCCTTTGTTGTTGATGGTGAGGTAAGGACTGGGAGGGGCTTTGTCTTTCTCTGTCCTGCATAAATTAAAGAGACACAAACAAATTAAATGATTATGGAGGTTTGAACATTTTGGGATTCACACATGACAAAGCAATGGATAATAAATAGTCACAAGTTCTAAGTTTTATAATAAGCAATAAGTTCCTTTATTTAATATGTGATTTTGCAGACATTAAAAAATTCAAACAGAAACAAAACCTTTATGGAGGATTTTTTGCAGAGTTCTTTCTAGAAAAGTTTTTGAAGATTCTGCTTGTTCGTTTTCCCTAATAAAACATCCTGCGCTGTCACCATGTCAGAATACATCATTTCACTATAGCTGTCATCCTCTCTGTCTTATTTTCTCCACAGGGTGCACCCTGGACACCTCCATGTTCTTAATTCCTGTCACCTCGAGCATCTCATTTATCCCGGCCTGCTGAGCCTCCAGTACAGCAGCCCTCATTGTCTCTGGAACAGCCTTTTTCTCCTCCACTATCATTATCTTTTCCGGGATTTTATGAGCAGCGCCATCATCAGAACATGAGTTTCCATCGTCCTCAGATCAAACTTTTTCTGCAAATTATTTATCCTGTGTTCCTGGTCCAAGATAGATTGTAAAGTGAAACACTTTTTACAGTGGAGCAAACAAAATAATCATTGTTTCATACTTATACAGACCAACAATGACTGCGAGCTTTACCAGCCAATCAGTGTATTTACCCCTTTCAGTTTCCTGTGAATAAATGGATTAGCTGGTTAGCTTAGCCTATTATTCTGTCCTGCAAGATTACAAGCCTGCACTGTACCTCTTCCTTGAAAATCAGAAGTTCACAATTTTCCACCAAATGTTTATAGTTGCTCTCAAGTTGCAGAAACTACCTTATTTAAAGTTTAACTCTTAAGAGAGAAACATTTAACATTTAGTAGCACATGTGAGATTCAGAAAGGCATGTAATATTTAATTAAAAGTTGTTTTTTTAAAATCAGCCTAAAGATTAGACATGGCAAAGTGTCTCTACACCATATGCAGCATTACACTAATTCACATATGAACTCTTACATTTCTTCAATCGTAAGATCTGGTTTCCATAAAAGTTCAGTAGGTATAGAAACATTATCAATTCCACAAAACTGATCGGGATCCCAAGAAATGTATTCGTTGTTCCACCTCTGAAAAGAAAAATAAAGAAAAAGAGCACGGTGTTAAAGACAAATTTCTCAGTAAATGTGAGAGTTTCCATTCTAACAGATGGTTGATTTGTCCAGAAGAACTCACTATGACAGTCCACACATAAGGAATAAATTTCTGGTCTTTTTCAACCTGCACAGAAAAAATATGAAAATCACAACATAATGCAAAGTCCATCAACATACAGTGTGATGTGTAGATTAAAATAACATCACTGGGCATTAACTCAATCACAAACAGGATGCGTTTCCACTCAGTTTCTCTAATGAACTGTAAATGGTCTTCTTCTGCATTATCATAGTTAATATTAATGTATGGCTCATCCACAAGATTCCTTCTGAGGAAAGTCGCTATCTACTTGCGGAAACTGCAGTTGTCTAGAAAATGTTGGAGAAACCTTTATAAGCAGCCTGGTCTGTCAAAATTTAGGTGCAATTTTAAAAATAACATTCTTGCTTTTAGAATATCTAGATAAATAAACAGTTTCTAAACAATTTTGAGTATTTAAATCCCTAAATAGTTCAGTTGAGCTCAGCAAAAGTCAGTACAGCTTTGCAAGAAAGAAACTGAACTGGAGGCAGTTTTTGCCTCAGGATTTCAAAACACTTAAAAACTAAGCTTTACTGGAAGGAATGGGTGAGGTGTTGTTTGTGAGCATAAAGTTTCTCAGTTAAGAACATGTTTTTATTTAGAGTTCTTCTGTCATAAAATGTCTGGAAATCTCTAGATATAATGTTGTTTCAAGAAGTCACCTTTTTTTAAAAAATTTACACCATGATTTGCTGCCCCTTTGGCTAATTTTTACGCTGTGCCTGAGCTAAATGAAGGAGAGGCCATCAGTTATCAAAATGAAGCATAAACTGGTTTGTGAAGAAAAGCAAATATGTATATTGTATATTTATTTAAAAAATCAAAAGTAGTGTCAGTAGTTTTGTTCTTTTAAGCTACTTTGTCACCAGCATGTATTAATCACACTGGTTTTACAATCTAGGGAATAAAGAATCCCTGTGGAAGGTGCCGATCTACTAGGTATCCTTATTGTAGCCTACAACTCATTATCTCATGAGCTAATGAGCTCATCGTTACTCTTCTCTTGGAGATAAAAAGTTTTTGGCTCTATTTCCTGCTGCCTTGTGTCTGCCTTTGTTTTCTTTCACAGCTTTTCTTTATTTTGCATATTTCTATATTTTTCACATGTAGATGTGTAAACGCTTTTGAAAAAAAAAATCTGTAATACCTATCAGATATTAAAAATAACTGTTTACTCACCACATCTAGGATGGCATAGAGCAGAAGTTCCAGTGACACTAGTGTGGGATTTTTGTAATTTTTGACGGGGCGGGTCATGTAGAACAGCTCGTTGTTACGTGACAGGTTTACATAGTTCAAAACATCCTGATAACTGCAGTTCTGCTCAGAATTAATCTCATCTGCAGACGATAAACACAGGGAAACATTTTTCAAAAACAGCCATCACATTTTGTCAATCTTTAATGAGATTGATTTCATTTTGACTACAAAGTGCATTAGCGCCTGTGTGGTTTGTATTCATTGCTACTGAATTTATAATGAGGACATCAAAAACACTAGTTCACAGATACATGTAGTAATTCCTAGAACTGATTGTGGCCATTAAGTGGCCATTATGAGACCGTTGTTGACACCATTGTAGAGTTTTATAAAAGCAATTCACTAATCATTTAGTAATGATAATGTGTATCCCAGGAAAAGTTATGTCTTTATCTCTCAAAGAGGTTTGTGAGAAAACCTATTTGAAGCAATGAATTATTTTGAAGTTTAATAAATGATTAAATATATACAAACAAAAAAAGCTATCAGCGAATTAATTCACAATTATTTCAGCAGCACTACCAAGCAGACATTTGCTAACAATTATAAAAATAAAAAATAAAAAAAAAGCAGTTCCTGAAAAGCTTTTAAATCCACATTTCTCCACTTTTTAACAATAATTTAAAACTCATTTAGCTGAATATTGCTGAGACTTACCAGAGATAAGGAGCAGAAAAAGGAAACCAACCAGCATCTTGACTTCCTCATGCGTATTTGTCCTTTCAGCGTCTCTTTGGAGTTGGTGATCGCATGGTGTAGGACTGGAAATGGGCGGTTCAAGTCACAACTGCAGCTGGAGGTCTGGTGTATTTTTTTGTTTTGTTTTTTTGCTGGTTTTTCATATCCTCATGAATCTGATATCCATTCTCAGACAGAGGCTACACCCACATGTCCTGTATGAATGTATAAATTTACTGATAGATCAAGTTACAAAGGAAATGGAAACGATGGCATATTAGATATTCAGTCTGGATATTCAGTCTGGATTGTTTTCTTTTTTTGGTGAAAAATTCCCAAAGTAAGACATTTAAGATTCTGCAGAATCTTAAATTACAATCTCGTAATTTCTCGTAATTGTAATCTCGTAATTACAATTACGAGATTGTAATTGAGTCGCTTTCCCCAAGCTGTTGCTGTAAGTAAATGTTGCGTAAAGGCTGATTTGTGAATTGGTTGGCACCATGATTCAGAAGTTTCTTACTGCAAGTCGATCAATATGACAAAGGGTGGCTGCAAAAAAAATTCACACTCTTTTAAATGTTCTTATCTTGAAAAGTATGAACTCTTTCCTTTCCAAATTTTAAAAGTGAATAAGATATTCAAATATATTTACTCATTTAAACATGTTTCATAGTTTATATTAATGTAATATTTATAAAATACAAAATGAAACAGAACCATTTTGATTTAATTTGATAAAATACAAATTCAATATCCATAAATGTTTGGTTAGTTGTGCATTTGAAGCTCAACACCCTTCAGATATTTTCACTTTTGTAGGAAACACAACAACTCTGTTGACTACACTCCAAACGTCCTGAATCTATGAAACAGGAGTGCAGCACAAGTAGATCAGATCCTTGCTGTAATGAGTAAAATGAATGTCCATCATCCTGTGTAATTTGATTACGGTGCACAGAATAGTAGAATGGAGACAATAAATGTGATTAATTTATTATGTAAAATGAGCTGCAAGGTGAAAGGAGGTTGCTATAAGACAAGAGGGTCAGACTGAAACAAAAACATGTTTTTACTGTAACTTTTCCTTTTTTATACATAATCTCTTAAACTTTATTATCTCAGTCCATGTGACAATTTCTGATGCTGCTGCTCTGAGCAAAACATTTATTCTAAACACACTTTTTATTTACAAAGCCTATGGATATTGGATATTTTAGGCCTCATCTAAATTCTAAAGTCAGCCCGATATTCAAGGACAGATTGGACAAAACACCCACTGTGTTGCTGCATAAAACACACCAGGCAGGCATCTGCATACAAATGGAAGGAAATGTTACATGTTTACAAAGTTGTGGGTCTAGATATTAAGAATGAGGGGAAATGTAATTGTTATGCTGTATTGTCTCGACGTGTCAATGTATTAATTTTCTGTTTGAGTTTATTGAGACCCACATGGATTGGAATATCCCAATCCTAAAGTATTTAACTGGATTCTCAAACTTTGTTTCAATTTCAAATCTGCATAAACTTGGTGTATAATACAAAACAGAATGCTTCTCAAAGCACAGATAACATTTACAGTGACATTTCCACTCCTTTCATTACCCTTAGTCAAAACATCAACTTTCACTAGAACACTACATGCTGATTGGCATTGAGTAATATAATGAATGATTTTCCCTTTTTTTAAGAGTACCACTCCATAAAGATGAAGGACAGGAAGAGTAAAACTGTTAAGACATAAAAAATGAAGAAAAGTCGGTTGATTCTCTTTGCCCAAAATACAGACTTCACTCTCTCCTCTCTGGGGCCAAAATGTTGGTGCATCATGTTCTGCAGCTTCTTCAGCTCATCCACGATCAACTGCAAAGCGTTTGTATCCCTCGAGTGGCCGCTGTAGTTCACCTGCACATAGATGCAGTCAGTTCACTGGATTTTACTTTCTGAATCAGCATTTTACAACATTGTTCTACTCATCTCTGCTTTGTTTCTTATTTTGAGGAATCGGAGTGGTATGAGAATAGTGAGAGTGGCTTCATATATAGCAACATAATAAACTTTGCTCTGATCATAACTTTATCCTATTCTGAGATTATTTAAACATGACATCATGTAAATGACCACAGATTTCACTCAGTCTATATTGGACAAAGATTAATAAAATAATTAGGTTGAGTTCTGGAGTTTGATTTGAGCCCAGTGGTCTTCAACCTTTACAATCCAGAGCCTTCCTTGTTCCCAGTCCAGCTGAATAAAACTTGTTTTGAGCTTCAAATGTTACCTGATCATTTGAATAAAGATGACTTTTAATTATTGATAAATGTCTGCTTTGGGAAATTTATTATGATTTTTAAAAACCCAACATTTTATTTCTATTTTTAGTTTTTGAAACTAAGAAAAACAAACATTTGCAAAAAGAGGCTGGATAGATTTTATTTTGTTTACTTTAATTTGCAAGACTTGTATTTGCTACATTAATTTCCAAATATTTGTTGGTTTTCATTAACTCTCTATCACCGTGTTTGGGCACCAGATGTTTGTGCTGATTTGTAGATTAACTCAGACTCAACTTTGAAGAAAGACATCAGATAGTATCAAAAATAATCAGAACAAAAACCCCATAAATTATTTCTAAATGAGAAGTGTGTTTATTCTAAAAGGCATTCAACTAACTTTTTGCAAGCCAAGTGTAACAAGTGTAAAAAAGCCTAATAATTTGTATAGAGCATGCACATAATGCTTACCTCATCATTCACAGTAAGGAGCTCATGCTGCTTCTCACTTTCACAGACTGTGTAGCTGCAGCTGCAGCCATTTTGTTTTTTAATTTCTAAAACAACAATGCATTTGTTAGAAAAAGGAGCATGGAAACTTGGCAGGATTTTTTTTACTTCATAAAAACTTTGCATGGTATTTATTTATCGTAGATACATAATGAACTAAAAAAAAAACTACACATTTTATATGAGTGGAAATACACAAACAATAACATAAAGTGTGTCTCACCTGTGTTGCAATCTCTTTTCATTTGTTTGTTTTTTAACTCCCCACTGTCACACAAGCCGAGTTCATCTTCAGAGTTATCTATCAGATACGTTACGAGGATTGTCTCCAGCAGACTCAGCAGCATCAGAGCAAAGATCACAATGCAGTAGGTCGCTTAGAGACAGAAACAGGCGATTATTGACATTTGTATGAGTATCTCAAGTCAAATGGAAACCCTTCAATTCCCAACTTTTTACCTATCAGTGGAGTCTTGTTGGACATGGAGGGCAGGATGTCATTAAGGATGAGCAGGAGGACAGAGATGGCCAGCAGCACAGTGACTTTGAAGCCCAGCTTCTCCCCTCGATGGTCAGCGATGAAGAAGGATGCGAGGTCCAGGATGAGGAAAAACAGGATGGGCAACAGGAAGTTTATGACGTGGAGTAAATGTCTCCTCTTTATGGTGACCTGACAACATTTAAAAACAAAGAAAAGTTTTTATTTTCCTGAACTTCTTGAGGAGCTTTTTAAACAAAGGAGGTTAGTAAGACATTCAAAACATAGTTTTTTTTATGTTCTTTGATACAAATAATCATTACCTCTGAAATTTACTTTTGCATTTTTGGCGAAGACAAATGTTTGGTATTTATAATGCAGATGTTTCCCCAATTTATTTTCTTTAATTGTACTCATAAGTACTAGTTGTATAGAGCAAAACAAAAACATAACTGAAGTAAAGAAGATATTATGAGCTATTAAGATGACATAGAGTGTCTATGTTTGAGACTCTTCTTTTGGGCTATGAGAGGAACTAGTTCTGGATCAAAATTGTTCTGGATCAAAATTGCCTCCATATTTATGATGATTTTAAAATGTACACAGTTATATGTGAGAATTGACATCACCGATCAAATAGACTCAGTGGACTTTAAAAAACACAGAACGTATAAACCAGGTATAATGATGATTTCCTGTCAACTTACAGAGTCACAAAAAAAATTCAACTTCTTTTAAATCTGCCAACTATGTGGGCCTAATGTCATGCAAAATATGGACAATTTTGTCAGCATTGTTTCTTCAGACCACTAGCTAAGTGTCACTAATCATGATAAATTGAACTGAGGAGATTCTTTTGCACAAAACCAAAGAAATATTTCACTGTTTTTAATGAGTCAGGGCTACACTTGGTCCTTTTATTGGTTGAAAATCTAAATCTAACTCACTAGATATGGATATTTAGTTAGTTTATTTTATCATTGCACCCCTTTGTTGACTTATTTTTTGTTTTCAGTGTTGTTTACCTTGTAAACTAGCAGTTCCCAATGCCTCTCATACAAGCTGATGTTGGTGCTTTCGACGGACATTTTCAGGAACTCCCACTCTCCCTGTGTCTTCATTACCTCTCTGGAAAACTGCGTGGCCCGAGAGGAATTTGAGAAAGGAAAAATTCGAATTTCTCTTACTGTTGGAAGATAAAAGAAAATTAAATGAGGATCCAAGCTGCTGAGTAGTTTGAGTGATAGGTGTAATGATCGCTCGGATGATGATATAAGCATGAAACTTCTCACAATTGTTCCCTGTCAGATATCTATCAATTTCAGAAGTAATGGCCTTAGCAACGGTTGCTAGGTAACCAGTTTTGGACAATAGCTTACTGCCAAAAACGTCAATAACTTTATCTTTAGAAAAATTATATTTATTACAAGAACTATAAAGCCTTTTATCGAGAAAAATGGCACTACTAGTAGCTATTTCAAGTTCTCAAAAAGTCTATTAGGTTTCCATCTAGGGCTTTAAAATTTAATGGATTTTAGTCAATTAAATGCTTCACCACATTGTACCTCCATTTATTGCCCATCCATCACCATTTCATCCCAATCTGTTTTGTAACCGAACAAATCTTTTGATTTTTTCCAAATTTATTTGTTTGGTTCTCTTTGCATGGTATTTATTTGATATACTCAAAATAAAATACACTCCTGACTACTCGAACTAAGTTCAATATAAGTAACTTATTTCTGCAAGCTATATTTTTTGAAGATGCATAACTATAGTTCCAAACAGTTAATTATTCTTTTTCAGCACTCATTAATCAATCAATCAATCAAATTCATTTGCATACAATGGTATTAGTTGCTTATTAGTATCATGTTCTAAAAGTGTTTATTGTACAACCATGGGGCGACTCACAGATACCCACCACAGTGTATCGCAGAACCAATGGTCAGGCTGCACTCCTGCGTGTCAAAAGGAAACTTGTGGACGTCCATCTTGCAGGTGCTAATCACCCGCATGTCCTCGTCATAAAAGACAGTCCCGTCATGAGTCACTAGGATGTATGGATTTTGAGGAGAGTCATCCTTCTCTATCCTGAAACATTACTCAGGAACACACACAAGGACACACATACACACATCCTTGTTAATGTATCACAGGAGGACTGAAAGTAGCTGAGTGGGTTGTGGGGCCGACCCTTTCTAGAGGTCCTAAAACTATGAATAAAATCAGGCTCATCCCCCAAACATTGATACTAAAAATCACTTTCAATTAACACAGTTTGAAACTTTATTTTACATGTTAGCTTTTCAGTCACATGTGGGGCCTGATTCTGACATTCCTGCTTTGCAGGGTCCACCTCTACACACTGGAGATTTTTAGTCTTTTATGGGGCTCGCTTTAATATTCAAGGTGTAAGACACCCATCTTTACACACACACGATTTTTCACACATATGGCAAACATTCAGATGACACATTTCATGCTCATAATGAACTCATTAACAGATGTTAAACTTTTCACTCTCATAGAACTGTTTGCCAAGAATTATATTGAAAGTGATATCCAAACAGTTGAGTGTGTTTGAATAAAAATTAACACACAATAAAGTTGTTTACCACTGCAAATGCAGTAACAGCAAATATTAAAATTTAGCTTTTTATAAAGCCACAAAACTAAATGTGCAATTTACTCACAATCTTTCTATAAAGTGTTTTAGTTACACTTAGAGTTTAAAATTAGATTTATTCATTGTATGGTTTCCCTTTTCAACTCTAGATTAAATTTGTCAGGTTTGATTTTCAACACAGTAGACTCTTAAAAGAGAGTCCAGTAAACTATTTAATATAAATTTAAAAAAATAAATCAATTCAAACCTGCATAGTGAGTCTGATAAATTATATTTTTATCTTTTATTTATAAAAGTTTTGCATGTAGTGTTTTTCTTAATTATTTACCATATTTTTTTATTCTTGTTGGTTTCAGTTTTGTAGATATCTCATGTAACACCCAACCTGTTCAGAATATTCCCCCTAACCTTCATTTTGATGCTTATGATGTATATTTTCAGTGCATCAGATGAAGAAATTTACTAAAAGTCTGTAAAGTCTGTTAGTTTTTAACAATAATGCTATTGAAATGTTCAGCCATTGTATATGTAATTTTCTAAGTTTGTGCAGATTTTAAAGTCAATATCTGTGTGCAGAAGGCTTACATCTCGTAGATGAAGAGGTCCGGTTTCCAAAGAATGCCTTTAGGAACTGAAATCTCAGTGATCCCACAAAACTGAGTTGGATCCCAAGAAATGCGTTCATCTTTCCATTGCTACATAAAAGCACATAGCAAAAAGTAACAAAATCAATCTGCCCAAAGAAGGAAGGCAACACTTGTAATGGTAATCTTTGTTGAGATATGATTAAAAATTAGGTCAAAAGTTGTCAAACTGAATTTAATTGACTCACCACTGACACCCAGACAAAAGGTACAAAGGTTTGGGTTTTCTCAACCTAAGAACAGGGACATAAACCTTTTCAGAAAATTGACCAATATTAATTATCTGATGAGCAGGGATGCCCCAATCTGATCCTAAGTATTGGTTTGGGTTCTACAATAATCTATTTCAAAATCAGCGGCTGAAATTACATACTGATCTTCGTTGTCATTGTTTTCGTAGAGATTTTATCAGCTACTCTGCAGCTCCCCAATGCAAAGACAGATTTGAAAATCAACCCATTTTCAGTGTAAAAACTCATACAAAGTTTTACATGTTGCCTTATTATTATTATTATTAATATTGCTTCCATTAAAATATCAGAATCAGGGCATCCGTACTGATGAGCGTCACATCAGAAAGCATACAGTACCACCGACAGAATGGCGTAGAGGATCAGGTCCGTCTTCACCACTGTGGTGTGTGTGTGGTCCAGAACGGGTCGGGTCAATTTAAACACACTGGTATCCCCTGTCAGGTTTAAGTAATCCAGAACATCCTGATAACTGCAAACTTTACAGGACACCCCACCTACAGAAAAACAATCCATAACAAGAGTTACTGAAGGGTTTAATGGAAATACAGCACTTTTGGAATTGGTTCATTCAATCCTATAAGCATAGCTTAATTAACTGCTCAAACTTCTTGCTGAATAGAAATTTTCAATTATATTTTTTTGCTTTTTACACAGATAATTACTTTGAAAATGAACTGCATTAATTTAGATTCTCTGTCATCCAGTTTATGCTAAAAATAAAAGCCACTGGATTCACTTGTTTCTTGATTAAGTGTCACTTCTCATCCAAAATGCTTCTACAGTTCTGAGTATTTAGAAGTAACAAGCTTATAAGTTAACATCACAACGATAATATTTATAGAGCCATAGCAAATGGAGCCATTAAGAACACTGTCACTTTTAAATTTTATCATTCATTCACTTTAATTTTTATTTATTTGTCACAAAATATATCTAACTGAAAATATGTACACAAAAGATGCACCTGTAAGTGATAAACTGCTGGTTTTATCTTTTATTTTAACCAAAACCCATGGCAACATTTCTGTCAGCTAACAAATTGATTTGTTTTGAAGTCTATGTCCTGCTGCTAAGGTGAATCATTAGGTTAAAATCTGATTATTTATAAAACAAAACTTTTATAGTTTCAGAGGTAGATATATTTGTACTTCAAAATCACTTCAGTTATAAATTTAAAGTACTTGAATGAAATCATTTGTACAATATGTACATTTTGAATGTGCATAAAGTTAGTTTATATCTCTACGTAGAATGCTTGTAGGCATCAAGTATTTGAAATGTTGGCAAAAACAAGTGTTATCAAATTAAATAAATTCCTAAAACAGAAATGCATATTTTAAAAAACTTACCTGTGATGATAATAAGCAGAAAAAAGAAAATGTGCATCATCTCAGGAGCTTTTTGGAGTCCAGTGTTGCTGAAACAGTCCTTTATTCTCATCAGGGAAGTCCAACCAAACACGTTCAAATGAGCTATCCCTCTATTGTAGACATGTGTGACAGATAATTAGCTTACAGAGGGAGTGGAAATTCATTGCCTGCTATTTATCAGGCTTTGATACTTCTGACAGCTGAGATTTCTGCAACAGATGATTTTAAAAAAAGCCAAACTGAATATAAAAGGCAGGTGGAAGACGTTCATCAGCTTAAAGCCAGAGATAATGTGACTTTACAGCTTGCTGTCAACAAGAAGAATAATAGGACAAATTTAGCTCTGAACTTGTGACTTGAGCACACAGTTAGAGGAGAAGATGATGCAACATGTACAATTTGATTAGAATGGAACCGAGACAATGTGAGAGCAACATTATGAGCTCTGTCCCCAATTAAAGCCACTTGTTTTATTGTTGTCTCCTGCCAGTCTCACTGTGGGCAGCTGAGCACTGAAAACCAATTTTCTCAACAGGAAATCTATCTTCAAGAAAAAGTTTGCTAAAAGCCTAAGATTAACGTCAGATAGTCTTCTCCTGTCATCCATTATCCATTATCAGAGAACTTTAAAGATGCCAAAAGGAGATTTGTCAAAAAAATAGAACATTTGAAACTGATTAAGTTCGAAATATGTATATAGATTCATTACAGTCAGAGTGATGTATTTCAAGAGTTAACGTCACTTAATTTGAATAAGTGTGGCTTACATTAAAAGATTATAATCCATTTACATCGAGATCATAAAACAAAGAATTTGTCATTCAAAAACATTATCTTTCTGAAAAATGTGCCATTATTAACAGGACAACTTATGTACTATTACAAATCATAAGCAGTCAGTTGTTTGCTAAAATACATTTTTCAACTAGAAATTGGAATAAGATCATGTTGTATAGAAGAATATGCAAAGCCTGTGATTTAGTCCACAAATTTATTAACAAACAGGTTATAATTCCTCATTTGTTTTTTCCTCTATTTTCATGTGCATTCATGTTTGTCTTTGTGTTTGGGGCCCAACAACATCAACGTCAGAATACTAGAGTGAATGTTTACTTTTAAAAGGTAATTAATAGAGTGAACGCAAAGAGAAATAAATAAAAAGGAAATGTTTACACCAATCACTCCGACTACTTTCATGTATTTATTGCAGATAACATATTGACTCAGTCAAGAAAGCATAGGCTAGATTTTTTTCTGACAATAGACCCCATATTAATGCTCTTACATATGTCCATGCTATGCCTGTATTAACATTACTGGGATGTCTTTATGATCAGGTTCATATGTAACCTTTAAACTGTGAGTAAATTATTTACCTTGTCTTTTACAATGTGCAGCTGAATTTTAAAAACTCACACTAAAAATTTAGATTGTCCTAAAGTCAAATACTTCCCTTTATCAAGAGTCCTGCGATCTTCAAGGAGCTGGAACTTTCTCTGGGAAAACGTTTTTTCTTTTTCTTTTTGATCAATGAAAGCAGATCTGCTTTAATTCAGCAGATGTCCATGTCCATCCATCCATCCATTTTCCGGTCACCCTTGTCCCTAACGGGGTCGGGAGTTGCCGGTGCCTATCTCCAGCTGCGTTCCGGGCGAGAGGCGAGGTCACCCTGGACAGGTCGCCAGTCTGTCGCAGGGCAACACAGAGAGACAAACAGGACAAACAACCATGCACAGACACACTCACACCTAGGGAGAATTTGGGAAGGCCAATTAACCTGACAGTCATGTTTTTGGACTGTGGGAGGAAGCCGGAGAACCCGGAGAGAACCCACGCATGCACAGGGAGAACATGCAAACTCCGTGCAGAAAGACCACGGGCCGGGAATCGAACCCAGGACCTTCTTGCTGCAAGGCAACAGCGCTACCCACTGCGCCACAGTGCAGCCCCCTCTGAGCATGTATTTAATGAAATCTGCTTTGTGACTTCTGGCCGAAACAAAGCAGGTTGCATGTACAAAACAGCTGCCAAAAATGGTGGAAAACTGGACAACTTTCACATGTTAATATTAACAAGTCCTATCGACAGCAGAGAATTCATTTATACTTGAACACATTGGCTTATGTTTCTACGACTTCCATTCTCTGAAGATAAAGTAGAGAAAGAGGAAAACTGTGACGGTGTAGCAAATGAAGAAAGATCTGTTGATTCTTTTTGCCCAAGACACCAGCTTTACTTTTTCTTCTCTGTAGCCAAGATGGACGTAAACAGCTTTCTGCAGCTTCTTCAGCTCATCCAGGATCAACAGCAGCACATGAGATTCTCCTGACAGAAGAGTGCTGTTCACCTGGAGATAATCAGACGCTGGTGTTGTTCTTGTTGCATTGGACACTATTTGACACAAATTTGCAAGACTGCTGAGATTTCACTCATGGACAAGAGTAGCTGGCTATCACTGTGCTGGGCTGTGAGAATGCATAAATAACCTGGGTCAGATTCTTTGTACCACAGCATATTAGGGCTGTAGATAGAAAAAAACAGAAGTAAATTTTTGCCAAAACAAACTCAGACATTTTGAGATTAATCTCAAAACTTCTGGTTGTACTTAGTACTACTAAAGTGGCATTAGAGTAAAAAATAGTATGAAGAGTGAAATACCAACAAATAAGTAAAGTCACACCATAACAAACTTGCTTTAGCACTCAATTTATTTTTAAATGAAATGTAAAAACTGGCTATGGATGTTAATTTGTCTATATTCCAGATTTGTATGATAATTATCAGGCTGCTGTTTGTCCTATTATAATTTAAAATACTCTGAAAAGACCCAAAAGTGTTTCAGTTTTCTATGTTTTACTGCATCTGAGTAGAAATTTGTTTCTGGAACATGCAAACAAACAATTTGCAGGGCCAAATTTAATGCAAAACATGAGTTTCTACATATATATAAGATGTCATACCTCTTCAAGTACTGGAAGAATCTCATGCTGCCTTTCCTTTCCTGCGTCTCTGCAGATGCTTTTACAGATGGTATGCTCCTCATCTTCTGGAAGCAAAATAATTTTTTTAGTAATTAGTCTGCAGACATTAAGTATAATACAAAGGCATGCACAAGCACAAGCACAAAAAAAATAAGAACCTTGCCCTGGACTTTATAGAAACAGCTAAAACCACCACTTTACGGACGTTTTAAAAACTTGAATTTAGCATCTAAATGTTTAAAATATTTACGTATTAGCCGATATGGCCTAAATTTATTATTTGGACTGTTCTTCTAAGTGAAGGAATAAAACAACAAACTTTGCAACTTTCCTTTTATGAAATCCAAAAGGAGAAGTAATTTTATGACCAAGAATTTTTTTGACTTCTTATTTAAAGCACTGGGAGTCAAAGACTAATCTACATATTGGAAGAAAGAGGAGATGTGAAGGAGTAAACTTTGACAGAATTGTTGTGCAGCAACAAGTTGAGCACCAATGCATTAATGTGACACTGACATGATGCTTCTCACCTTTATCACTATTCTTAGTTTTGGTATTTTTTTGCTTGCTCTCTTGGTTTTCCTGTGGGCTGAATTCATCTTTTTCAATCAGATACGTGACGAGGATCGTCTCCAAAAGACTCAGCAGCATCAGAGCAAAAATCACAATGCAGTAGGTTGCTAAGTGGAGCAGGAAACCGTATTAGTATTGTTTGTTTGAGAAGTTTAACATAGATTTGTGTTTAGTACACAGTTGGTACCTATCAGTGGAGTCCTGTTGGACATGGCAGGCAGGATGTCATTAAGGATGACCAGGAGGACAGAGATGGCCAGCAGAACCGTGACTTTGAAGCCCAGTTTCTCCCCTCGATGGTCCGAGATAAAGAAGGAAGCGAGATCCAGGGAGAGGAAGAAGAAGATGGGCAACAGGAAATTGATGACATGGAGGAGAGGCCTTCTCTTTATGGTGACCTGAGGAAACACATATAATCATTAAATATTTAACTGAGATTGTTTTACTTGGCTTTATTAATTTTAGAGTATTTTTATCAAGCAGAGATGTACTTCCAGAAACAGTTTTATTATAATCGCCTTTCTTCACTTTGTTGTTTTTCCAGGTTTTAAATAAGCCTGTCACAATAGCAATTATTCAATTAAGATGAGGTAGATAAATTTCACTCTTATGATTAATTATTTTTGAAGGGAAATTTTATGCACAGAAACTTCATAAGTCATGTTATTTATGATTTTAGTTATATGTGGTTTTTTATTTCTTTTTTATTTACTGTTTTAGATTGTTGTGCTTTATTTTGGACATTTAAAATTTCTTCCAGTGTAGAGTATTTTGTACAAAATTAAAGTTTATTAGTCTTTGATCAGATGAACTTGCATTATTATAACATTATTATGTAATGAGTTTAAAAAACAACGGTATTAATTATCAAAATAATTTCTGGGATAATTTATCGTCCAGCATAATTAGTTATTGTGACAGACCTGGTGTTAAGTGAGCGTTACATACTGTATATATGAGCATGTCCCAGCTTCTATTCTCGAAGGTAAGAAGAGAGTTGTTGACAGACAGACGCAGGAACTCCCACTCTCCCTGCGTCTTCATGATCTGCTGTGAAAACTGAGTAACCCGAGTCGAGTTCGAAGAGGGAATAATTTGCATTTCCTTCTCTGCTGGCAGAGACACAAGGCAGTAAATGAAAGGCAATTCATAAAAGCCATATGGCAGTCATAACATTGACAGAAACGCACCGCAGTAAACTGCAGAACCAACCGATATGCTGCATTCTTGAGTGTCAAAGGGAAACCTGTGGACGTCCATCTTGCAGGTGCTGACAACACGAATGTCGTCACCAGCAACGATGGTGCCATCAAAATTCACCAATATGTTCAGATTCCGAGGCGAATCGTCCTTCTCTATCCTGATGCAAAACACACATGTACAGTATGTTTCTTTTTATGGTGTGATTTGGGAGCATTTACATATAAAATCTGAAATAAACCAACAGAGGTTCAGTTTGGTGTAAATGCAGGTAAATGCCTGCGAGTGATACAGGCTTACATCTCGTAGATGAAGAGATCTGGTTTCCAGAGCAGATCTTTAGGAACCGAAATCTGAGTGATTCCACAAAACTGAGCCGGGTCCCATGAGATGAACTCGTTGTTCCACTGCTGCAGTAAATTAACCAGAAATCAATTAAACAATCAGAATTCAAGAAGGCGAATATCGATACAAGCTATGCACTTTAGACGTTTCCAGATCTCAGTTTTGACTGACCATTGACGCCCAGATGAAAGGAACAAAGGTTTGTGTTTTTTCAACCTGAGAACAAAGACAAAGACATGTGAAACACCTTTCAGGTGACTGATAAATCACACATCCTCTCAGCTGCAGTGCAGCCCGTACCACCGCCAGGATGGCATAGACGATGATGTCCAGCTTCACCACAGTGATGTTTGTGTGGTCCCGAACGGGCCGGGTCAGTTTAAACACGCTGTTGTCCGCTGTCAGGTTCAGGTAGTCCAGAACGTCCTGATAGCTGCACACTTTGCAGGACCCGCCATCTACAGAACAACAAATGTCCTGCAGGATTTCATTTGGAAATCTTAGGCACAAACTAAAGGTCAGCATCACACTGCAGTCTTATTGTTTTATAGCTTAAAATGTTTATTAAAGTAGTTTTTACTTTCAAAATTTACTGTTTATCCGGATTTCAAGAAAAACAAGACTGTTTAGTAAAATCTAGTTTTTACATGTTAAACTCTTAAAATAAGACAAATGTTACATTTGTGAAAATATTGTATATGTTTGTTTCAACAAACAAATTATTCCCTATATTGCATTGTACTGTGCTTTGTCTTATATTATCTGTGCTTTGGTTTTTTGGCAGGAGGTTTTAAATATATATTCTATAGAAATACTAGAAATAGCACATTATCAATATGTGCAATGATGTGTATATGTTTGGAAGATGAAATTTTATTTAAACTAAATTTTGAGTTTTGATTATAAACATAATTAATTATTTTTAGTACTCTTTATATGTTTTCATTTGTTTTTCTACATTTTTTGAAATTTTTAAAGTTTGCAATTTTAAAAAACATATATAATTGAAATTATAAAGTGTTTACACTTTGTTTAAAAAAATACAATTTGAGTTTATAGATTTTAGTTACAAATCAATATAATGCATGTATCATCTCTCAAGAAATTAATAAAAGTACATTTAGCTTAGTTTATTGTTTATTAACATTTTATTAACCCATTAATAGAAAAAGAGGCATCTTTTAGTTGTTACACAATTTGAAATACGTTCTAAAAAAAATCTAGAAATTTCACACTAACTAGACAGTAAGGACTATTTATTCAGAAAAACAAAAACAATTTTCACCTAAATTAGATCATTGAAAATCAAATTTAAAATTTTATTAGAAAACTATAATTTCACCTACAACTACAAATTTTTTTAGGGTGTTTTTATTTTTTATTTTTTTGATTAAATCATGCAGAGATTATAGGTTTCTGGTTCAATTACTTCATTTGAAACCTTTGATCACATTCTATTCCGGTTTCAGTAATTAGGTTTAAGAAACTTACCAGTCAGGATGAGCAGCAGGAGGAAGGCAGCGCCGGTCATCTCTGCAGCTGTTTGCACGTCTCTGCTGTCTGAGCTGAGGGTCTTTTATTCTCAACTGGATGCTGCTCACAGAAAACGATTCCTCTCCTTCCTGAAATGGAAAAAAAAAAACTTCGCATGTCGACATATATGGCACATAATTAGCTTACAGAGGGAGGAGAAGTAGACTATTTGATATGTATCAGGTTTAACTTGGATCCTCCTGACAGCCAATGATGGCTATGATTGTTTTGGGTGGAAAGTGACAAAAATCCAAACTTGGTAGAAAGGGAGGTTGTGTGCTCAGAGGCAGAGATAATGGGATTTTACTGTTTCCTGTCACTGAAAAGAGGAATATGGCAAATTTGCGCTCTGTACGCAGAATGTGAGTGCAGTTACGGGACAGATGACGCAAAGCTTGGACAGCAGCCAACTGCAAAGCAGAAGGAGAAATTTGATTTGAACAGAACTTGATCACCCAGGCAACAAGGTTATGAACATTTTCCCCAATTAAACCCACTTATGTCGTCATTGTCTCCTGTCGGCCTCTCGCCATTAAGAACCCGATTAACCTTAAACGCCACATCTCTCCTTAATAATCAACATGAACTGATTAATAACCACAAAAAGAAAATGCAAGTAAAGCATTGCACCAATGAATAAACTCAATGAATTTAATGATGTATAAACTTGTCAATAAATTGAATGAAAACGTTATTTACTATACAGATTTATTACATGCATTCATGTATAATAGTGTTTATGAACACAATGTTTTACAAACCAAAGTTTAATCTTTAAAAAAATGTGGATTTTATATAATACAAGTAAAAAGTGACTTTTAAAACAGAAATATTAGCTTATTGATAAGCGTGTGTGCATACTATGCAGTGTAAGTACTCAGTATGTTGAAGGCGCTTGTATTTATCAGATGATAATATTTAAGTGTTAAGTAGATTTAATGCTGTTTGTTGTTGAGGTATGTTACACGTCTCTCTTGTAAATGAGACAATGAGTTTCAATTTAAAAAAAGGTCTAATTATGGCGACAGCATTTGGAGAAAAGTCACCAATAAGATTTATGATACAGAAAGTTTAAAGTCTACAGAATGAGAGCTCAATGCTAAAAAAAATAGATTTTCAAGGACTTTAGTGGGAAAAGGGAAAACTGGTAGAAAAACCAGTGGACTATCTGCACAGCAACTCCAGTACAGCTCCAGTATTATCTCATTTTTTGCAAAAGCTTTTTCTTCCACTCAATTGTCCAATAAATATGCTTCAATACAAAGTCTATGAACAAGATCATTTTATGTAGTGTTCTCATAGAGCCTAGTTAAATCACCAGTTACTGTGTGCCATAATATTACATTTATGCATATTATGGCAAAGGTTTCAATTGTTGATTTTTGTGTTTTTATAATTTAAACACTTTGAGCTGCCTTGTAGCTGAAATATCCTATACAAATAAACTTGATTGATTCTGATTTCCAAGAAACAAATTTAGTCATCTACTTCGACAGAAATCAACAATAAAAATCTATATGTATAATGAATCTATACATGTAGTTTTTGTTTAATTAACTTCTTAATTTGTATTTATTGACAAGCATTTCCAAGGTCAGTATGACAGACGTTTCAGTAGAAAAAAAAGGAAACAGAAAATCACTCGGGTCGTTTAGTTGCAAAATCTTTATTGTCTGTTTAAGTCAATTTCTCATTTTCACTCTAGAAAAGTGGGGTTTTGTGAATTTCCTGTGATATCATACTGAGACTGGTGCCAGAAAGCAGCTCTGTCTGCACATTCAGACTGTGATCACATGACTGTTTGCAGCTGGGTTATAGTAGTGCAGAAGTCTTGACCTGAGCAGGCCAATAGAAACAGGGCGCCAACAATCGAAATGTAACACTACAGAAAGACATGGTACCGCTTCAGATCTGTGCAGTGGTCCATTATCAAGTCTACAGGAGGGTGCAGGCTGACCTAGACTAACATGCTTACTTCTATCATCACCTCATGCACCGGAAAGTGTCGTCTAGGAGTCAGCTAATAGTGCATTAATTGTAGATATTGTTCCTCTTGAGTTATCCGTTATGTTTGCACGATTATGTAAACCTCTTTACGAAATTTTCACATATTTTCATCCACATTCTAAGAAACAGCACAGTGTTCTGCAACAAATTAAAACACAAACGATTTGACAACAGGTGAGATATACATCGAAAGTTTTACAAAACCAAAAACAACTAAAGGCTCACAAACGAGAGGAGGCGGGCGGATCGGGAAGATCAGAGCGGTTTCGGGGGAAGGACGAAGGTGGAGGAAAATCCTTGCTACGTCATTTTCAAATGCCCTGCAGGAGGTTTTCCTCACCATGATTCCCTTCATAATGGCAACATCAAAGTAGGAGAAGACAACTGGAACATACTGAAAGGTTTGAAGTATAATAGGCCAGTGCAAACACAGTCTGCCCTAAGAACTAGTGCAGGAGGTGAACAGATGGAGGTGCAGGGTTTTTTTATTGCTTGGTCGTACTTGCTGTTGCACCACATTAATACTGACATGCTAAAATAAAGGAGAGGATGGTAATGGAAGGTTATGTCCAAAGTTTATTTCCAGTTTAAGTGAAGGTTTAAGGTGTGAATATTCCCCATTCAATGAAATCCACCGTCGCTGTTCTACATTCTACCTTATATGTCTATTTTTCCAAGTTATTTTGGCCACCGTTTCTTGACATTTTCTTCTTCTTCTTCTTCTTCTAAATTTACATTCAGGAGTTTCTAAAGCGTGGCGGGAATGGAAGGAAAAACGTGAAAAGCTGCATGCGAAGGTTGAGAATGAAGCTCCCTGATCCGAAGCGATGGGTCAGCGTCGTTTGACTTCGGTAAGGTAGTCCAGTGAGAGCGGATGTTTAGCGTCAAAGTGTCCCACCACTCACTCATAGCACAGTTTCTAACACAGAGGAAGAAGTTAGTAGTAATAAATCAGATTGCCGATCACAGTAGCCCCTGACTGTTTGGCTGGTAGATCAGTAAGAAGGAAGGAAGAAGGTAGAGAAAGAGGAGCAGCATGTATTTCTCTAAAGACACTAACACAATACAGAGCTCTCATATAACCCTACAGGTAATAAATAATAAAATAGCAGAAGGATAATCATTCCCAGAAATAGTCACTGATGACAAAACAAGAAAAACGTGTGATAAAAGTGCACCAACAATGTAAAATGTGATTCCTTTTCCTTCCTCGTTTTACTCCGCCCGGTTTCCAGCGGCGACAGAAATCTTGAGACGGATGGTCGGGACCCACAGTCCTATGGGCAGGGTGGGGGCCGAATGGGTTTAGACTGGTTACACGATGAGCGGTCCGCGGCGGGGATGTTTGGGACTCTGGCCGTCCCTGTTCTCCGCCCCCTGCTCCGCCAGGTTAATGTTGCTGGTGGAGATGTGTTGTGAGAGCGGATCCAGAGCGGGCCTGAAGCCCCCGAGATACATGAAGTCTGAAAAAGAGAGAAACGGAACGATTACTGGGGTTACCTTTTCATACTTTGTTGAATTTTATTCACATTTCTACACTAAATAATCAATGCAGACAGAACAGAATGAAGATTGATAAAGAAGAACCTATTTTGATTTTAAAGTTGATAGATTTCTCACCGGAGAAATGGTTTGAGTCTACTGCATAATTTAATTTTTAACCTGAACACTCACCAGATCGTTCCCTCCAGCACCATTACATACGAGTCTTGCATTAGAAGACGCAAATATACAACCATGTGCAGGGATGCATCTAATGGTTATTTCATTTATTCTAGTGATTAATTAATTAATCGGATAAAAAAACATGAAATATTCTGCAGATTTTATATTTATCTACTTGAACCCTTTTTTTTTTTTACAGAATTAAATATTAAAAATGAACATCTTTTATATGTTATTTTTAAAATAATAAAATAAGCATTTAATTATCTAACATGCATCAACACAGCATTCATTTAATGTTTGCTTTATCATTTAATCCAAGGGATGCATCTGCAGATAAAAATACTTTCAACGTCTGACTTAACATCTGTACAGTGGGGGACTAACCTGTTGATTATTTGTTGGAATTCCTGATCAATAATTGGACAGCGAAACCTGCTTTATAGAAGTTTTAGCATTTTTTAGCTTGTATACTCCAATCTATGATTAATCAATTACTAAATTAGATGATAATAATTTCAATACTTGATTTATCAAGAATAATTTGATTAATTGTTTCAGTCATATTCAAAAAGGCTACAAAATTAATTCAATAGCTACTTAAATGGTCGCATTACTTCAACTTTCCCTGCATGAAGCATGTTGTTCGCATCAGGATGCAGCAGAAAACTGAATTTTAAATTTTCCAGCCTATTAAACACATGCTACACATTATGGGGCACATTAAAGATACATGTTTTATCAACATTTAGACCCACACTGCAATCGTTCGTTAAAATCACTTTAATCAGTTGGAAACAACGCATGGCATATCCTTTAATTTCTTTACCCAGATAGAAAAGTAAGTATGTTTTGATTTAAATAGATAAAAAATACCTAAAAATGCTTTCATTTCTTTATAAAACCACCTTTTGCAGTTGAATTGGATGATGGAGACCTGCAAACTATTTGAAGAGCCAAAATCAGGTTAAAATGTGGAAAAGTTCCAGGGTTGTGATTATTAGTCCTGTTACAGTTTAGTTTCTGTGTACAAATAGGAAACATAAAATTAGTTCTCCTGATGTTTAATCCTTCATCTAACCATGACTCCATACCTAGTCCTCAATGTGCACTGGGCATGACTCCTCATCTGTCCATCCGAAAGAGAGGCAAAGAGGAAATAAAGATGGCGAAGAAAAGACAGAGAGATGGGGGGGAGGGAGGAAAGGAAACAATGTTCAGGAAAAAACAGACGAGGATGAGAACAATGATGGTAGGATCGAGAAGGAGAGAAACAGAGAAATAACAGAACTTTTACGACACACGAGTAGGAAACGTAACAACGTTCAGCATAAAACATCATCGTTGGAATGAGGGGAATCTGGGAGCTTGAGAGCGGAAGGGTTAAAAATCAAGAAAGATGCAAAGCTGAAGGTTTTGGGGAAGTTTGAACTCGTACAGCGCAAATCAAAAAATATGTTCAAGGAAAAAAATATATTTAATCCATATGGCAGCTGAAACAGAGCCCACAGGAATGCTATCATTTTACATTATATTGGCCTAGACCATCACAGAGAAGACTCATAAGTTGAAAGGTTAAGCAGACTTATTTTGAATCAAGCAGGCTTTACATAGAGTGCTGCATTACCTAACATACATCAACTATAATGAAGGAAGGTTCAGTGGAAGGAAAAGCTGCTCTGTGAAAAGGTGAAAGCTACAGCAAAAAGTAGAGCTTTTAGTTGAAAGTAGATTGAAACCTTTTTAAAAGTTTACTGGAGATTTAAAAGGCTGAGTCGGAGCTTCGATAGTCGTAACACCCCTGAGTATCTAGGAACTGGGCAACAACTGACACATTACTTAGTAATCGCCACATATGCAACGTCAGAAGAGTCTGAACTGACCGAACCTTTTGAAAGTAGTGTCTTTTTTCAAACTGAATGCCTTCCTGGCACGCTGCACTGATGCAGTAATTCATGCAAAAGGAGTCAAAACTGAGTTTTTCATCCACACACTAAACGTCATTTTCAGAAAACCAACATTTGTGTGCGATTTTTTTTTATTTTTTTATTGTAATTCCTGATTATTGGCTGCAAGGCATAAGCACTTGTCAGACTCCAACCAAGAACCCTCAGCTCTTCTCACAGTGAACCAACAGGGAGGGTTGGGGGAAAGAATGGAGGGGTCAGAATGATGGATGACAACGGGATGTGCAGATGTTTTTGCAAAGCGGCTTGGAGCTGGCAGACACCGAACATGAACTTGAATCATTGAGAAATACCAGTTTCTCTCACACACACACACACAAAAATACATTCTTTTTTTATTTGTTTGTTTGTTTGTTTTTATGATTGCATGCGGAAATCACTCATCGGACACCCGGCAGATGCTCTCGCTCACAAACACACAGGGCTTCGGCTCAAAGGAAGAGGAAGGAAACAGTGCACAGCTAATCAGTCCTAATCAAGCACTGGAGTACAACAATACCAACGGATAGGGATGAAGAGAAGAAGGAAGGCACCAAATCTTTATGCTTTGCTATAAAAACCCTCTTAGTAACTTCCTTTTTCATTTAAAGTTCACACTTTTGACTGCGGCCGCCGAGTCATGCACTTCTCACTTTTTCTTTCCTCTATCCTCAAGCTCTCATTGGTCCATGTTCGACAGGTTGCCACTCACCGGCGAATCGGCTGTCGGGAGCCTGCTCATTATCCAACCCCAAAGAGGGCGTGTCACAGTGGGCGACGCCCTGATTGTTATTGGCCAACTCTGGACACCTGCTCCGCCCACCTGCAAGCGAGGGCAAAGGTCAAACAAGAGCAGCCAGGCACAGCGTGAGGGGGTGGAGGTGGGAGGGAAGAGGGGTGAGACGAGCAGGGAGGAGGAGGATGAGGAAGGAGGCCATGCTGGAGTGGAGAATGATTAAACAACAATCAGAAGAATATCTGGTGAATACAGAAACTGGGCAAATTACGTCTCTAAAAGCCATCTTTAGAAGGTTTTCTGCTAAATGATCACAGAGTCTGGACTCAAGTTAGACCTTCTGCTTCACACACTACATCATATATCAGCAACTTTCCTGTACAACAGGGAAAACAAAGCATTTACACTCTAAAATGGATCTCATAATGTATCCAATGGGTGTCAGATTTAATTAGAACAAGAAAATGTATGAATATGACGCAAAATGAAATACTGACAGAACAGATATCATGCTGCAGCAGCTGACTGTTTTCTGACTAAACATTCAAATTAGACTGAAAGTTTTAAGCACAATTTCCTTCTACTTTATTTCTCTCTGGTCAAATAGTTTAAACATACAAGCCTGGGCTTGAAATATTACATTGGTGCAATAAAATAATGTGTCATTTTTCACCCCTGTAAAGATAAAACCGACTGCTTCCAAGAAAAGTGATTCCTTTTTTTTTTTCCAGAGGTTTTACTCTGAAGGGGTTTAAAATTATTTAAACAAAACAAGAAATGTGTGAGAGATGGTCTGTGGACCAGAGCTAATCAATTTACAACTTGATTATTGGGAAAACTGGAAACCTGTTTTTATTTTAGGACTGAACTCTTCAGAGTGGATGGTGTTACTAAGTGAGGACCCAATATCAGCAATTTTCAATAATAATAAGTAGATGTAAGCAGCTATTTAAAATGTATTTTCCACAACATGCTGAGTCATACCTGTGGTTCATTAGGGGTATAAGAGAAGCAGAAGATTTTATTTGTTTTTTCTTATCTCTCGCTACTATATACTTAATATTTTAATGAAACAAACTCGCCAGATTTTCTCAGAGAAGTCATAAGGACTTGTTGTAGGACTTTAGAGCTAGAACATGTAAAGGCTTTTAGTCTAGAAAAATGACAGATTAGTCTTTTTTTTTTTTTCCAAAAACAGCTGCAGAACCCAAGTCTGCTTTTGACTAAAAGTCAGTGGATATTTGTGATTTAAAAAGTGTAAAAAAAAATAAAAAAAAAACCCTCAATTTGTTCTCGTCCTGAATCCATAAACCCACCTATGAATATGAAACTCAGCATGAATTCACTGCCTTTAAACACACATCCTCAGTTTATTGTCTCTCTAGAAACTAATGCTTACTGGATTTCCACAAGTCCTCCACAAATCGACAAAGGTTACAGTGTTTCTGTCCATTTTCTAAAACCAATGGGAACCATTCAGGATTTATCTGCCAAAGCTCACAGAGATGCACACACATGTGATTTCAAACCCACACGTTCTGCTCCAGGCTGCAACAGTTGCACTCAACCTGGACGATCTTTAGGTCCTAACAGACGCCCACAAAGACACCATTCACAGAGAAACTAATTTACAGAAACATGTTTTATGCTGTCAGTTTGACAGCTAACCTCGTTATGTTTGCATTAAACCAACAACATCCACAGATTGATTAACCTTCAACCGCTTGCTGTCCTCACTCACAAACACACACAAACATGGAGAAGTTTTTTGATTAAACACTGAAACAAATTGACACAACTTATACAAACAAATTGTATCTTTGTTAAACATAAAAGATTCAATATAGCACAGAGAGCCAGAAGGAGAAGAATCCAAAGGATGAGTGAATCTTTACATCTTACACATATAATTTTGAAGAAATTCTGAATGTTATTCAGAATTACAAATGTGTCAGTAACTTGCAAAACAAATGATGAATGTGAAATTCATGTTATTTCAAAATTTATTTAATTCATTTCATACTTCCTCTGCAACAATTCACCATAAAATAATTCAAATTATTACTGGTTCAACTTTAGATGTACAACAAGCTCACTTCAGATCAATCAACTTGACTGGAGCGGTGTTGGACCCGCACACTGACTTTGGTGTGAAAGTTGGATGAATCGAACATCTGCTCCTATTCATCCAATAATAAAATTAATATAAATATTTTTTGTAAATGCAATAATTAAAAGAAAAAAAAAAAGGAAGAAAAGAGGAAGCATTCACACCAGCCAGGTGCCTGGAGGTCCGGTTTGTTTGGGGAAGTGTGAATGTGCAATCCAACTCTGATGTGCCTAAAAACCCACATCACAGTGTGGTTAAAGTGAAATCTTACGTGGTTCGAATGCATATGTGAACAGCAAATAGACCAGCAAAGCTCCAAAAGCAGGAAACAGACTCTGGTGCAGTGCATTCTGGGTAAATACAACCAAAAAAACCTCTGTGTTTAGCGCGAGTGGAAAAATTGCTCTTGGTCTTTTACCAAAGTAAAAAAAGAAATCAGACAACCGCAAAAATCTAATCTCATTCCACTTTTGTTTACATTTTGTGAAGAAGGAAGTTGTCCTTAGTGTCTTCTTCAGACGTTTTCATGTTGTTTTTTTCAATGGTTCTTGGTGAAGCGCCACCACAGGTGAGGGGAGGAACACATTTTTCAAAGGGTTTGGATCATTTGACACAGTGCATTGTGAAAACAAACCGCACCAGCTGAAAATGTAACAAACGTTTCAATTTTGGTCCCCAATCAAACACCCTAGTTTATCTGGGTGTTTAGTTTAATTTTTAAACAAAAGTGACGGCACTATTGTCCCTCCATAATCATGAAGATGCAGAGCAAAGCAAGAAAGCAAGAAAGCAGACTTAATGATAACCATAAGTTATCATTAAGAAAACGTAAACCAGCCCTTTTGTCTCTTATTAACCCAGTTGGAATCAATTTGTTCTAAATATAATCAGGAATTATATTGATTGTTGTTTTTAACAGGAAAGAAAGAAAGAGCTCTTTGTGATTATAGTACCTAAATATTCACCCCAGCTCAGATGATTCAGACTTACTCAGACAAAACCAGATGCATTAAAACATAAATAGCACCATCTGCAGGACATACGATGCCATTGCATGTGTATATTTCTCTTTTTTTTTTAGAGATACACAAATATTTAATGAGAAGGAACATATGCTGTCTTCATGACTGAAGAGTAACAAATGCAGAGGGAAGTGACCCACTTTTGGGCAAAAAGGGAGGGATTAGCCTCATAGTTACCTTTCCCATTGGATGGAGAGGAGCAATCCTCTTCTGTTACATCATTTCCCTGAAAGAAACCGAGAAAGGAAAATTCTGTAAAACATGAAATTGAAAATGAGCCCAAGTGACTCTGCCTGTATTTGTGTTATAATGACCTCTGAATCCTGCTCCTCTACAGCCATAGAGTAATTGTGTCCCTTTGACTCCCTAGAAAACTCCTGAATAGAGGAAAAGGGAAAATCTCAAGACTCTTTCAAATAAGGAGGATAACCATGCAGCCATTTCTGTCCTCTTTTCGCTCTCACCCCATCCTGGTGCGGTGCAGCTCGGCTCTCCATGGGAGCGTCTCGGTCCTCCTCGCCGTCGTCCTCGCCCCCCTCGTCGGCCCCCACAGGCTCTGCTTCGGCCCCGGCCAGGTAGGACCCTGACATGGAGGACATGGTGTCAGCACTGATGTGAGAGTGCTGCGAGTGGGACGAGGCCATGGACATTACTGATTGGGCCAGGCTGCTGCTCACCGGGTCTGATGGACAGAAGGAGATACAAGTGATGGACCAGCTCAAGATTTGGGTGATTTTCTACTTTATATCCAATGTATATTTCATTTAACCTCAACAAAAATAAGGACCTATTCTTCCTCTGAACAGCAAACAAACAAAAAAAAAATGCTTTTGTCCTAGACCTAGAGGGATGTGCCTGGAAAACCTCCAAAGGGAGGCATCCAGATCAGATTCCTGGACCACCTTAACAGACTCCTTTTGATCCAGAGAAGCAGCGGCTCCAGTTTGAGCTCCCAGGATCACGAACACACTCACTCTCTCTCTAATAATGTCTTCACACCCGATTGTCCGGTAGGTTCTATCCAACTGGGAGCCAAAACTGCAATGCTTGTTACATTTTCAGTTGATGCAGCTCACTTTCACACTGCGCTGTGACAGACGATCCAGGCTAACTGAAAAAGTTGTTTACCTCCTCGCCTGTGGTGGCGCTGCACCAAGAACCACTGAAGAAAACAACCCAAAGAAGATACTGAGTGCGCCTTCGTTCTTCACAAAATGTAAACAGAAATGAAACGTGTCAAATTTTTGCGGTGGAAGAATTTCTCTTTTATCTTTGGTAGAAGGCCACAAGCAATTTCTCCCACTAGAGTCAGACTCTTGCATTTGATTTGACTGGATTTATTACCCAGAATGCACCGTGCAATGGTTTGCTTCCTGCTTTTGGATCAGTCTCCAGTCTGCATTCACATATGCAGTCGCTTAAGATCCACACAAGTGTTCAACTCAACCGAACCGAGATGTACGGTAGGTTGTAGGCGGACTAGAGTTCGTAGAGTTTGATTGCACATTCACAACTACCCAAACAAACCCAAACTTTCTTGGCAAACGAACTTGAGCTGGATTAAAGCAGACTAGACAGGGCTGGTGTGAATGCACCATCAGGCTGAGTTCAGCCACCCTTTGGAGGGGAGCTTTTTCGATCTGTTTGTACAGCACAGGTAAAAGATTGAAACATTCAAACTTTGTTGTTCATGACCCTGTTCCTCCAATGTCATTACTGCTGTGGTATTTTTAACCTGTGTCACAAAAACCAGCTGAAATTTAAATGCAGTCCTGGGGGAACATCGGAATACCACATGATTCAGCAGCTTGTAAAATCACCTTCAGCAAAGACCTCTCATTTCCCATCTGACTTTAACAGCCTCTCTCATTGGTGTGAAGGATTTTTGACTCACTTCTGTTTGCGATGTTACTTCAGATCATTGGGGTTTGTGGGCTTTTCTTCACAGGTAGGTGTCTTAAGGTCCCACTGCAGTATTTTAAATAAGTTAAGGGCAGGATCATTCCAGGACATCAAATCTTTAATTTTTCATAAATTCTGTCGTCCCTGGCTCTGCCTCTCATTCTAAGATTATCCTGAGAAATCTCTAATAAAACTGTTCTTCACCATTTTTTTCTACTACTTTCCAATTTGCATTATTTTATGTCATTTCAACTGATAATTGTGTGTTTTTTCTACCAGGTCTGGCGTTCTGTTTGGATGTTGCACTTTCTTGATGGAGAGTATCGACTGACATAATGCTGGTAAAAACCAAATCTTCTTCCTTTCTTGTTAAAGCTTTTCTCTTTTCATTAAAAGTACATTTACATCAGTTTCTTTCTGTCTTTCTGCTCTGTCTTCTCAAACCCCCAGTCGATTGTGATGAGCCAGGTTCTACTTGAGGTTTCTTCCTGTTTCAGAGGAGCTTTTCATCTCTGTTCCTACTTGCATGCTCTGTATGAGGGATTGCTGTAAAGTCAACAACACAAGCGATTCTCTACTGCCGCTACATCCAGGAGGAGTGAATGCTGCAAGGTAATAACACAATGAAATCTGCCAGATGGAAAACTAAGTAATTTAGGTAATGAACTGAGCTTAATGCACTGTTTGATAGGAGCCATTTGCTGAAAGAAACAACACAGTTAGAGCAGGAATTAAGCCAAAACCAGACAAAAAGAAATACTTTTTGCATTTAAGAAGGAGGAAAAGAATTTTGTCTGCAAATATGTTCTACCCAGAACTCCTCTAGTGGCATAGCTTTAGCTTAACATGGTTGAAATTCTCTTGTTAAATCTCCCATTAAGCACCTTTTGCAATGCAATGTTTTAGTAAATTATTATCTTAATTGATAATTGATTCAATTACATTGATGTTTAGTCAAGCAGAAAGGGCTGCGCTTTTTACATGTTGATGTTAGAAGTATTTTTTAGATGCAGATGCAACCTATTCTACAAATGATGGTGCATACACTGAAGGAATGACCTTATTGGCTATCAGGTAATAAAACATTTGTTTTCTTAGGTAATAATTTGAGAGTTTCTGTTAGCTGGTTCAGGTGTAGACAAGGCTGAGGCTGGAGTTGAGTCTGTGTATTTGGGTACCTTCAGGGGAGGTGATGGTGGAGGAGAGAGGGGTGCCGGTGCAGGGCGACTGATCGATGGCTCCCGATGAGGAGAGAGTCAGGTTCTCGCTGTCGGGAGTCACTCCGCACTGGAAGGCACAGCAGTGAGCTTACAGTGCTGCATGATTCAATATTTAAAACCACACAAAAGTAAAAGTGCAAACTCATGTTTTTCTCATATTCTTTATGAAACATGCAGACACAGAAACGCACCTCCTGCTGGTCCACAGCCAGTTTGGGACGACATGCATCTGATTCACTGCAAGATTTCTCGTCCTCCTCTTCCGGAAGCACAGAGGAATTCTGGGAAAGTGATCTATAATAAACAAAGCTGCATCAAATTCTGAATATTTTCTTTTCATTACATGAGATATATGTGATGACCTAAACTGGTAGTACTAGCTCTGTTCTTTTTGTGCAACATTTTTTCTCCTGGATTTTGAGATTCATACTTGTTTTAGAAAAGAAAGAAAAATCAACAAAAGGAATGGATATAGGAGACAAATGATGAAGGGGAGAAGCAAGAGAGGGGAAAAAAGAAGGGAGAAGGGATGGATATGTGATATGTGCTGAAGTTGACAGATTTCTCCATTATTTTTTTCTTTTTCATATTTATCCAGACATTAAAAATACTTAAATCAAAATCCAGACTTTGTCAGTCTGGATAGGAATACTGTCATTCACAGTTTTTGGAAACATATGTTAAATGTGTATTAGTTTTTCCCCTGCATACATTTTCAAAATTTTTCTTTTTAATGATATTCTTACTGATCTAAAACTGTGCAACAAGGTTTGTTTTCAGGCAACATTGAACTGCACATTCTGAGGAATTTGCCTGAAGATGTCTTAAAGACCTGAATGATAATGATTTAGGATTTTAATGGACTCACTTTGAACCGCTCTTTTTTAGTTTTAAACCCTGACTGGAGTTGGACTGGTCGAGAGGCGAAAGGGAACGGGTCGGCGCCGGGTGGGGCTCGCTGCTATAGGGTGGCAACACGCCGGTGACGTGGCTGGGACCCGAATGGAGAGGAGGAGCAACCACCGAGGACGTGCTCAGAGGGCCGTTCAGCGCCTCCAGGAGAGAAACGGCCTCATAGCCAGGCGGGATATGCTCGGACGCCTGCTGCAAGAACACCAGGAAGGTTAGCTAGAAGCGGAGGACAGGGAAAGTATTTTCTTCTTCCTGTTTCAGCAATGCCTCACCGAATGTTCCTCCGAGTCTGACGTCTGGGAGGTGATGACGGGGTTAAAGCTGGTGGGTGACAGAGGACTGAGCTTCTTCCTCATTGCTCGAATTTGCAGCAGAGCTCTAAAGGCTAAAAGGAAAATAAAAACAATACAACAATAACGTAAAAATGTATGTAAACTAAGCAACAAAACTGCGTTTCTGCACAGTTGAAACACACCAATATGTGTATCTATATAAGCATAGATATACAATGTTTACATATCTATAAATATCTGTCTGCCTATCAATATATATCTAAAGATCTATCAACCAATCAGTTAGCGAGTTGAACTCACGCAGCCTGCAGATAGGGCAGCAGTTTGCTTGGTAGCGCAGCGTGTCTGCGCAGGCGTTGCAGAGACACAAGTGCCTGCATGGGAGGATGAGAGTGTCTCGTACATCAGACAAGCACACTACGCACTCGGCACTGTTGTCGCTGATCTCGTCGTCAGCCACCTGCAGGCAAAAAAAAATAAAAAAGACTGTTAAAGGAGTCATCCCAACAAAGGAGACAGCTGCGTCAATTTGTTGTATTTTTCTGCCGTGTCATTTCAGATGAAAGACAACTTAATTCTTTTTGTTTTTTATTCCTACCTTTGGTTCCTGACTGTTGTATTTGTTCTCGATCCCATAGATCTCCTGCAGCAGGTAGCTAACTCCATCCACCTGGGAACAGAAGCACAATACAGTCAGATGATCTCACGGGTCAAGCATAAACAGGAACTTATATTTTATATTAAAAAACAGCAACACAATAAGGGGAAGGAAGGGAGGAGAAAAAAAAACAAGTTTATTCACCACTTGCTTCTGCTTCAGAGGTTTTACACAGTAACTCCCATCCATGTGCTGAAAAAAGGGCAAAGGTTTGTTTTAATTTAAGAGTTTGTTGCTGTTGCAGTGCAGGGTTCCTACAGTTAGTAAAATTCAAGCACTTTTCAAACATTTTCAAGGTAAGATGCCAAACTTTTCCAGCACCACACTTTGGAGTTAAAAATATTATTTATTACTGTTATTAATAACGTCTTGTCATAGTATTCTACACTACAGCAGAGACAAGGTAAACTAAAATACAGCAAAATTATATGTTTAGAAGTGTCTCTCTAACACACCCTATAAAGCTGACTGTGCCAACAGCAAAACATGAATTTAACAAAAAGTCCTGAAATAACATATAAAATATCAGTCACTGAGCTATTAGGAATAATAAATATTCATCACAACGAAACAGATTACATTCCTGCTTTAATTAAATGCTTTAACTCAATATACAAAAGAAGTCACACAAAAAAGCCTCTGCAAATAGAAATAATTTTAGTAATTCTAACAGACCTAAAACAAGAAAAGCTTCCTCTGATTTAACTTCAGACAGTGAGAAAAAAATATGCCTTTGTCTTTTTACTAGATGTGTTAAAATATCTGTTTTCAGCTGCAAATAACGTTCTTCAAATCAAATGTTTGATTGCACTTTATTACAAAACGGTGCAGTTTTGAATATTGAACATTTTGAATATTTTTAGCAGTAAGAGCATTATGTTCCTGCAGCCTCACTGGTTCTAATTCATAAAACAGCCTGGCTTTACCTTTTCAAATGTAGCCAGTAGGATGTGAGAGTGGCCCAAATGTTCTGGAAAGATAAAACACAGCTTCAAATTCAAATTTTACCTTGATATAAGCATCGAGGTAAGATGCTTGATAGAGCAACTGACCTTCTCCCTCGTCTACGACAGCCTGGACGACCATAGGGAAGATCTCCTTGTCCATATCAAACAGCAGCTGAGGAGAGGGAGCATTTGTTATTCTGCACAGGCTGCCTTCCCCCTCCTGCAGATTCACACGAGCCAGTTTTCAGTATGAGGCTGCTTACCTCCTCGTCCGCCCATTCACTGAGGTTGACGGTGTGCGAGGGCAGACAGAACTGTTGGCAAACTCCCCTCTTAAAATGCACCGTTTCTGACTGCAGCGAGCTGTCCTGTGGCAGGTAACTGCACAGGGGCAGAAAGAGCAGGACCAATAGGTCAGCGGGAAAAATAACTCTCTGCGTCTGAACACTGATGCTGCTAAATAAGCCATCGGGTTGCATGAATCTCCTAGAAACTCTGCATAAATACATTTCCATCAAAGGAGGGAAAGATGCATTTAAGGGATCTTACTTCTATATGTCAAGAGGAGATTAGGAAACACCCGCCTACGTTTGGACGAAAATCAAAGGCGGCTCTTGATGCAAAATATGCAAACGCCTACACTCAGAACAAGAGGGATAACATTCTTAAGCAAAGCTGGACTTGGTTGGCAGAACATGAATATGGAAATCTAGATGGCAGCGTTCTGTCAGTGTTCAACTAAATTTATGTTTCACAGTTTATTAATGAATCTGCTGCTTTTGGTCCTTTCTAGCTCAGAGTGAAAAATAAATGGACAGTTTCAGCCTAATTTGGATAATTCTACACGAAACCGTTTATGACAAATTAATTAAAAATGAACAATTGAAATGTTTTTGAAGCATTTAGAATTAGACAATCATAAAAACATCAACATAAGAACAAATCAAGCTTGGACTGGATAATTCTCCACTGAAAACTCACTTTTAAGAGTCTTGTTTTGTGAGCTGAACGTATCAATACAGTCCTACAGACTTTTGGGTTTTCTCAGTTGACCACACAAAGTTAAAAATATTTAATAGCTTTGTATAAAGAAAAGCTGAAGCAGGTCTGTTGCAGAGCATTATCATCATTACTTACACTGGCACTCCATTGTGAAACTCCTCAATGGCCTGGTAGTAAATGGTGATGGCAACCTGTGTGTCGGCGTCGAAGGTGAACTCTACGTTGTAGCACGCCCTGTTCTTTCCCGCCGCCTCGTCGCCTGGCAACTTCAGGTCCTCACTACACCTGGACAAAGGTGGGAAAAATGCAAAAACGAAAGTTACGGATGTCAAGACGAAGCTTGTCACAATAAGCAATAAATCAATTAATCGCATTTTAAATTAACGTGCGAACATTTTTATTTGGGTACTTGCTTGTTTAGTTCATTTGATCTTGAAAGAGATGCTGCTTTTTAATATTACTATTTAAAAAATTGCTGCAAACATTTGACATACAGTACAAAGTAGCTAATTTGCACTTTATAATCAATTTTATTTCTTGTTTTGGTTGTTTTGAATATTTATTTTAGATATTTAAAATGTCTTCCAGTTCCAGTGTTAAGTGTTCTTTTGAAATTATAGTTCGTTGATATTTGAGAGGGTAAACTTGCCTTTGTCAGTATATTATTTGAAGATGGCACCAATTATTGTTCATGACAATAATTTTTGGGACCATTTATCGTCCAGCAGAATTTGAATTGTGACAGTGTAAGTAAGAAGTGCCTCAACTCCTGCAGTAAGAGGAGGTTTAAATTGATTTGTATCAAATTAAAACCCCAATAAAACAAATTTAAGTTGTGGGTGTTTGTAAAAAAATAATAATAATAATAATCGAAGGGTGTGAATACTGGGATTTAATTAGCAATATATAGTCATGAAAAAAAAAACTAACAAAAAAAAAACATTTTGTCTTTGACATATTTGTATTAATGTGTATTTTCTTCATTATAAGTTCTGTTCCAAAACAAACAGCTTGTGTTTACCTCTGACCTGAGTATGTGCATATCAGCATTAATGAATGATTCAACACAACCTCTAAAAATATCAGCTTTACTTTGGCCAACCCTGCTAAAATTAGTAAGGTTGACCAAACCCTGAACAAGTTGCCTAATGACATGCGCATACCTCACGAGCCGCAGCGTATCCTTTCGAATGTTTATAAGGCTTCGTAGCGTCTTTACTGGTTCCTGAGGTGGAGGAGCTGCATACGGGAACTGAACAAAAGCAGAAAACAAATTTTAGATGTAAAATACATGTTATGAGACAGAGGAGGGTGAGAACTTTGTTTTCTCCTAAGCCAGACCAGCATTCTTCTTCTTGACCGCAGTAAATTCAGGGTTGCACAATGACCTCCATCTGACTTAACCTTAATACCAAAGGGCTTTGGGTGCTCAGCACAGATGCAGTTGGTGCTGACAAGTGCTGACTCTGGGCTAAAAAATGCTCAAATTGAGTCTTTTCAGGGACAGAGCTGACACTTCAAGTCAGCTTTTCTTTTTTCTCTCTTTTATTTCTGTACTAAACAGGACCAGAGTTTAGAAAAACATTCCAGGGTCAAACAGTTTCTTACAGCACTAAATTGGTCTTTGATAAAAATGTAAAACACCTTTTCCAACTGGCTCCACTTATTGACTTTGTGATTGACTTTAGCTACTGACAAAATGTAAAATTAGTATAAATACTATGGCAAGTCATTTGCGTACATAGTCTTGATAGTCTTGATATCAGCCAAAATATTCATCTTAAAACACAATGGCAAAAACCTACTTAGTAATTAAAATTTTTCCAACAAGTGTCGTAAAATGTAAACTTGTCAACTAGTCAACGCTTTTATACTCCTACTAGTTATTGGTAAACCTGAAGAATACCAAGTTATTAATCTGTATTAATAACTTGTGATATTTTTTATCACAGTAAAATTTATCGCATTATTTTGTTCTACTATTGTGATAACAATAAAATTGACAAAAAGAACTGTTTCATTTCTGTTTTAGCCTACTGTATGGCTTTGACAGCATAATATAGCAATCGCAAACATTGCTCTTGAAAAACATGTCCAGTTGTAATATTCTTCTTTAGGACACAAGTCACAAGAAGAGGTGTGATTTGCATCACTGAAATGCATCAAGTTATATTTTTACATTTATTGATATTTATTGATTATATCATTGAAAAAAACAGTGGAGAAAATAGTAAAAGTAGCATAACTAGAAAATCCCACAATATGTGCTAATTAAATTATTGACACTTTTTAGCTGCACTAGTCAAAGTTCCTATACAATTTATATTTCAAAAATCAATACTTGCCCAGGGATATGATGTTAAGTTACTAGAAATAGCTTTCTTTAACTATTACAACAAAGTATTGAATAAGTGTGCACAAATTTCAAACTGTAGTAGTGCTAAGAAGTTAAGAAACAGTAGGCAAAACTTGAAAGATATAAAATATTAACTCAAATGGCTTGCCGTAAAACTCCACACATATCGTTTATTTTGGACTCTGGTCTCTGGTTTATTTCCCAGCAACTCTTTCTCTGTGTGTTTGAAGCCAAAAGCTGCTGAATAAGTGCAAGAGGAAAGCTGGGGTCGTTTGAGGATCTCGGGAGAAGAAACGTGCAGGATGTGGTCGGGATACCTCGACAGTACAGCCCCTCATCTGAGCTCCCGTGTGTTTAACGATGTTTGTGTGGCTGAGAATAACACCATATTCAGCACTATTACACATCTGGGCTCAGCAGGAGTCACGCCTGCAAACCACACAAACAAACACACACACAGGAGCTGGTGCTGAAACGGGCCATTCACTGAAACCTCTCTGGCAACCATGTACGTCACAAAGCTCACTGTACAACAACCTACCGCTCTGTTTTTGTTTTTAACACAATTTGATCAAATTATTGCAATAACTAACATTGTGGCATTTGAAGTGAATGTCCAAACCTATTGGTGGGGGGAACATGAATGTCTGCAGTGGTTTTGATGATAAAAAAATAAAGTTCCCAACATTACAAGCAAATAAAAAAAAACTTATTCTAACAATAAGTTATCGCAGTTGAACTGGTTACTTTTTTTTGTGAATAACAGAATTTTTTGGCACAAGTTCTCTGTTAGAGATCTGCAGCTATTGGCTTCATATTAGTGCTAATCTCAGGCTTATTTCAAAGAACTAAATTTTGCCTGTAGACCAGAATGTTTAACCAAACTTACTTGTGACAAAAAACAAGAATTTCAAATACCTTTGAATTAGAACAATACAAACATAATTTGTGAATAGTTTTCCTTTTTTTTTAATCAAACTTTTTTAACTGATTTGTGAAAGTAAGATTACGTTGTTAGAACTTGGGAAAAATGTTATAAAAATGTATATGTAATTGTATTTCTTTTCTTGTGAGATCTAAACTAAAATAGTCGTCTGGTCTTGAGAGATGTTAAGAACTTACTGTATACTATCGTCACACTAAGATCAAATTTACAGATTTGTCTTGTTAGTTTTATACGGTAACACAAACATGTCTTAAATCATTTTTATTTTTTGGCAGAAACCATTTTGATTTGGGTTTTTCACGTCTCCTTTTGCCCTGCAGTTACAGATTATGTAATGGATCATGAGTTTCTGCACTTGTTCTCATTGTGAAAACAGTCACTAAACGGGATACATTTTAAATCTCTCGTAACATGCAGCTTTTGGACAAGACTTCATGTGATGCTTACTTGAACATTTACTCTCAGGCCATTTGACCCTGACCATTTTCTAAACGGGCCGACCTTGCTGACCTGGCATATAAAGCCAAAAATATCACCAGTGGATGGTAAAATCCATTCTATGAGAACAATAAGCCCTTTGAGAAATTATTATTTAGTCATAACATTAAAGGAGTAAAACCGTTCATTTTGACAGGGACGTAAAAAACCCAACTTGATTTATTAATATTTTCATCTATGTTGGTATTGCAGAGGAAGTCAATGGCAGTTTGTAAATGTTCTGAATGTTATGAAGCATCTTCCTCACTGTGGAACATACCTTAACAATTGCTTCCCTAAAATTATTGTTATTCCCTCTTGAAATGTCAAAGAGTTTACTTTTCATCAACCACTCTGCAATTTCATTTTTTGTGGTGTAAAATCCATTTTCTTTTTGTGTCGTGTAAGAATGACTTTCTGAGAAACCCATAAATACAGCCTGAGCCATTGTCATACTTGTGGCGCCAGTGTGGTGCAGCAGACAGAAAGCAAAACTGCGGCTAAAGTCGGAGAAACCAAACACCATTATACAACGCTGGTAAAGCATAAAAAATAAAAAAAAAACTCATGCAAAAAATAAAATTCTGTTAAAAAAACAACACTGAATCCTGTGCCCACAGAAGGATTATACACTCAGAAAATCAAGAGAAGACTGTTCGCCTAATTTTAGCCCCTGCAGTGAGAACCAGCAGAAGCACTGAGACTGGTGCTGGGAGAGGAAGAGGGAAGCATTTTTATATCAGCTTCTACTCATCTGTGTCAAATTCTGCTTTTCCTCTGCAGGCAACAGCTTTGACTGTGCAGCTCTCTTCAGTTTGACCTTCAGGCTCTTGATTGAGTTTGAACAAATTCTCCAGAGAACGTGTCGCCTGTCAGTCTCGCTGCATGTGGAGTCAGCAGATAATGACTTTCCTGTCTAATTAGTTTATTGAGATGAAGTAAATTTCAATCAGTGATGGTTTGACAGGCTATTAATTGACTTTGAAGAAGCCAAAAAGTCAGCAACCCCGTTTGACATCACAGCAGGAAAAAAAATCAATATGCTAGTCAGTTCAATGATTTTGCAGATATTAATACATAATTCTGACATATTCTCTCATTAATGTGGAATTTAGCCAACAGGAATAAATTTGGTCATTCTAATTGACTTAAAAACAAAAGAAGTTTGGTGGGATTTAACTTCAGACAGAGGGAAAAAAATAGATGTGTATATGTGCTAATGAATTCAACTATATATGAATACTTTAGCTAAAAGGGCTAAAATAATGATTATATGTCGCATTGCTTCATATTATAAGAAACAGATGTGCTTAAATGGAGCAAAAATGGTCATTAATAGTAAACGTGGTGAGGTGGTACTAACAAAAATCAACATAAAGTTAAGACTATTTCTCACTTGAAGATCTTACTCAAAATAGACTTTATAATTAATCGGCAGTGTGAAGAAACTTACTGCTACTGGTCTGCTCCCCAGGAAGTTAAGGTCTGTGTTTTCTCCGAAGAGGTACCCCTCCGGATGGGTGGAGTCAAACTTCTCCCCTCCCATGATGAAGTGGTTAGCGAAGTAACTCCCTGCAAAAAGGAGAATGACAGAATCACTTTCAGACCAATCTGAAAAATACAAGATTAAGAAAACATAAGTGCCTTAGTTAGAGAGGGTGAAAATATAAAAAAAAAAAAAAAATATATATATATATATATATATATATATATATATATATATACACATATTATGTCAATTGTTAGTATTGACATAATATGTCTAAACAAATAAGTAATTGGCTTCTTTACTACTATTTATATTTATTCAATTCCTGATTTATTTATTTAATTTTGGCTGAAATGGCTCTCCATAAGTCTTCACCAGGACTGACAGTAATTCGTTTCATAGAGTTGGTCCTCTTCTAATGAAAAATATATTGGATGTGCGAGAAAAATTTTAAAAGAACATGATACGAAAGACATGGTTCTATCATGTCTTTCATATCAAAAGCCGGTCCAATGAGTCTAAACAGCCTGTAATAAAGATTAATTAAATTATAAAACTTGTAAAAAAAAAATGTAAATAATTAATTCCTGGAGAGCTCAAATCAGTCTTTGATGTAGAAAAGTTAGAAAAAAATCAGTAAGCAGCCTTTCAGATGTTTAGAAACTCAAGGTGGACAACAAGTAACTTTAATGGACGTGTTGCTTTCTAATGACAGTTCAGGCTAATACCATAAGACTGTAATGGTGGTTCATCGTCTCAACTCATGATAAGCAGCCAGCATGTGAGGTTTCCACCTGGGAACGAAGCTATAGCTTCTCTCAATGATATTTTTGCCGCACAATGACAGCCATTTCCACACTGGAGGGGAAAAAAGGCTCACCGGCGAAGCTGCCTGTCTCTGCTCTTCATCACATTCTTATTATTTGCAGCAGGTGGGAAAAGTGGCCTTGTCACCAGATCCACAGACAGGAACTGGGACTGACAGATCGGTTTCACTGGCTGCAGCCACCATCACCTTCTGCTTCAGGCTACCAATTCACACAGCCGCCGTGGCAAGAGTGGTATCCACAAATCAACATTTATTCCTCTATCTTTCACTGCTTTTCTTTTTGTTTTTAGAACAAAATTACGCAATTAGGTTTACGAATAAACAGCACTCAACATTTATCTCTTGAGGTTTCAGACCTCTATTTGGGAAAAATATCATGTTACTTTATGCCTCATGTAGCTTTAGCTCCAAAGAGTAATATCTAGACGTGTTCAGACACAATCTCGTTTTTGAGGCTAAAATAGGATTAAACCTAAATCAGGACGGAGACGCTAAGCATGACGTGGCAAAGAAAAAAAACCACATGCCATTTAAACTGCTGTGCTGTTTATTTTTAATCACATAATTCCTTCCAAAAGTATTCATTAAACTTTATTTTTCACTTTAGAAACACAAACTTCAATGTCATCTATTCAGTGATATTTGCATCATTCAATACCATTCATATTTGTTCTGATGGACCAGCACAAAGAAGTCCAGAATTGTGAACTGGAAGCATGATGCTCCCTCCACCATTTTCACAGTCACAAGCAGATCCAATGCTTGCAGACTTTGCATGTAGTCTGCAAGCATTGCAGGCTCGGGGGTTGACTTGGGAGAATTTGTGTAACGGCTATGTCATATTTATTCACATAGCACATTTAAAAACAACACTTGATAAAAGTGCTCTACACCAGCAATCATAAATCAAAAGGAACAAAATTGCTATTAAAAAAAATACCAGCAAAATTATACATTTTAAGTCTGTTATTCCATATTTAGTAGAGGTTATCATTCACCAATGACTTGAAAAGTGCCATCAAAAAGTATTGCATAAATTTCACAATTTTTAGTTTGGTATGTCGCTATGGTAGAAATTTAGGTCTCATTGAAAATTCTTGATCCTCCTTAGAAGTTAAAGAACCTGTCAGTAGGTTCAGGCTTCAAGTGTCTAAATATTATGTTTGTGTATTTTGGGTTTTTTCTTCTCGTCAGCCTTCGCAAAATTTGATGTCCAAGAATTCAAAAGACAGTAAATGTCCTCTTTTTATTTATTCAAAATTGTGGTATAATTTAATGGCAGAGCCAGGAAGGAGTGATTCAAAAAAGACAAAAACAGAATGAATAAGTGAAATAATTAATGTTGCAACTTATCAAAGATTCTCAAAAATGTATATATAACATTTATGTGTACGCAATTATCTGACAAGGGTGGAATCCAATTCATATGAGTGGCCATCGCCCCCCTTTGCCCACCCTATGGTGACGCCACTGCTAGAAAAAAAGTGGAAAAGGATAGTTTATTTGTCTAGCCGATATCTTAATCTTGTTCTTCTAGAAGTGAACTAGAATAATCAATTTAACTCCTACCATTAATTTAACTCAAACTGCAGCATTAATTGTGAGAGGAGCTGGTTTAGGAGCTGCTCTGCAGGCCCGTTAGTGAACCAGGTTTATTGATGGAGCTCAGAATAAAGAGTCTGCAGTGATCTTTGGAGCAGCAACCCACCCCAGGCCGACCTGTTGTTGACTTACCAGATTTCGGCGGATAACGATACACCGAATTGGACGGAATGTCCACTTCTTCCACGCCTATGTTCTGTCTGCTTGTTAAAGCTCCCATTTCCAGCCAAGTAAAGACCGCACGGCCGAACGGGCATAACACTTCAGGGTCGCTTTGTGCGCTGCGGCTCTTTATTCGCTATCATTTAATCCGGTGCGTGCGGCCCCTGTGCATTTCTGTCGGCTCCGAGCCTCCGCCGTGAATGTGACCGTCCCGGGGATTAGTATAGTTGTTGTCTGGCTGCTTATCCGTCCTCTCTCTCTCTCTCTCTCTCTCTCTCTCTAACAAAAAAAAATGTTCAAAAAATAGAGGTAGCAGTCGCTTTAACAGATGGGAAGCGCTCTCATGGTGGACCACAGCCAAAATCTCCGAGCCTAGATCGCTTCTTCACCGGACAGTGTGTGGCAAACAGTCGCTCTTCGGCACCTCCGGCCCGGCTGAACGATGATGATCATGTATCCTCCCCCCCCAAACACACACACATACACACACTTCTTCCATCGGTGCTTGGCGTTGCTGGATCCTGTCAGAGAGCCCTGTGGATCCCCATGACGTCACGCAGGCACAAATCCTGACCGTGTTTTTCTTTTTGCGCAGTCCCCCCTTTCTCTCTAGCAGCAGCTAGCGGCTAACGGCTGCTGCACTGCAGTAGGTGGCTCCGTGCCTAAAACCAGATGAGATACGTTTAAAGCTCTTTAATTTAAGCCATCTGATCTTAAAACAGGAACAATCAGATAATTCGAAGCTCTTAGTTTTGTCAAACAATGAAATAAAAGTCGATCAAATAGATGTAGTTTATGAAAACAGAAAACCTCCTGAGCTGCAGGTGGACGACGATCTCGATCGCTTTTATCTAGCTAAGTAAAACAAAGGCACAAATAGACATCTACGGTTCTGGACTCCTGTTCAACAGAGGGCAATGTAACGGCTACAAGCAGTTAAAGCACCAGAGGGAGGCGGAGCGGGTTAGCTGAATAGCCAATCAGAAGAGGCTAACACGGGAGGGCGCCGCGTCGTTGCTGGTTAGTAACGATACGTCAGCGCGTCCACCATGTTGTGAGTGGCAACGTCGCTTTGAGAAGTAGCAGAAAAGATAATAATTCTCAATTGAAAAAGACACCAAAGGTTAAAATTAATTAAAATGAATTACTGAGTGGTTGTTGAAACTTTAAGTCAATCCAAAAGAGAGCAATTAAGTCGACTGTCTGCAGAACCTATTAGGGGGTACTCTGTATTATTCTGCATGTTTTCCCACCTGCTCCAACACACCTGAATCACATGAATGAAATCCCTCATCAGCATGTCACTAAGCTCCAGAGAGACCAAGTAATGAACAATTTATTTGAAATAGCTGTTTTGTAGAAGGGATGCATCTAAAGGTTGCAGGATCATAGCTCTGAAGAGTTAGATGTTACTTTTATTTTAGGACATTACATGTAGTTTATGATCTGAGCACTGTTAAAGATATGAAGGTCTTTACTGAAAATGTTAAATGAAACATAGTGTGATCATTATAGATTATTAAAACATGGACATTTCCATGTAATACACAGTATATGCACTCAATACATATCCACAGTGTTTGCTACAATTGCAGCATCAATAGGGCATTGCATGGAGGTGATTATCCCAGGGTGCTTTTGCAGTGACCTTCAGCTTGTCAGCATTGTTGGGTCTGGTGTCAAATTCCTCTTCACAGAACACTTTGGGGTTCTATTCTGGCCTAGGACCACTGAGTAACTGTCCAGCTTCCGACAGCATTTTACAAGAGCTGAAAAACAAAACAAACAATCAAAAGAGGAGCTTCTGAGAATGCTTCTGTGAGCTCTGATTCTGGAGTGGTCAATTTCCCAACATTCCCGCCCCCCTAAACAAGCCTGTAAAATGCAAACCCAAATTAAATTAGATGCAGTTTTTCAATTCTTTGGAACATATGCAGAAGCTTGATCTCTCTGTGTGAAGGTAACACGTTGAATATTTAACATTTTAAGTGTATTTGAATAATTAATTAATTAATTCCTTAATGACTTGAGTTGCTGGACAGATCATCTAAAACCGTTATATTGGATCTGAGTTCGTGGATCATTTCTTTGCATGTAAACCACTTCATTGGAATCCAGAATACTAATTCCTATACTATCACCTAGTGGTCTATTAGTGTAAGTTCACAAAAATCAATAAAAAACAAAACTCACTGGGTCATTTCTTCTATGCGGGGAACCTTTTAAGATCAGACAAATGTAATCCTAAAAGTAAATAAGTTTATGTAAGTAGGACATCTAAACTTATAAACATTCATTGAAACATCATCCATCCTTCACCATAGTTAAACCTACTTTACTACAAATGGTAGCTGTAAGTAAAAGGCTTGAGTTCCTTTATTTAAGTATAAAATAGGAAACACAGGGAATAAAATACCATTGTAGTTCTGTAGTCATTCAAACTAAATAATAATAAAGTAACAGGATAAGAAAGGATGCACAAGAAAATCTAAAAAGGGTTAAAAAAAAATTGGTACACTTCTGCAGTTGATGTTATGAACTCCTAGTCAACAGGGGGCAGTGTAGTAGTTACACAGAAAGAGGCGGACAGCTAAATATCCAATCAGAGGAGGCCAACACGGGCGCAAAGAAAAAAGGAAAAGGAAGCTCCGCTGCCGCCATTTCACGTGAAAAGCAGCGCGGTTAGACAACTACCGAGTGTTTGTATTTTCATACAAATCAACTTAGATTGATTTGGCGGAGGTTAAACTTCTTGCCATTTTGAAGTCAGAGATATTTTTATTAGGCTTTAGAGGCCTCACAGTTTCAGTCTTAGCAGCCTAGCTTCGTGCTTGGAAACGACCAAGAAAAAATGAGTTACGGTAGGCCGCCGCCAGACGTCGAGGGGATGACCTCCCTCAAAGTGGACAACCTGACTTACAGAACTTCTCCCGAGACTCTACGACGAGTTTTTGAGAAGTATGGTCGGGTGGGGGACGTGTACATTCCCCGGGACCGGTACACCAAAGAGAGCCGCGGTTTCGCCTTCGTGCGTTTCCTGGACAAGCGCGACGCTGAAGACGCAATGGACGCCATGGATGGCGCGCTGCTCGACGGGCGCGAGCTGAGGGTTCAGATGGCCCGCTACGGACGGCCGCCGGACTCGATGTATAGCCGAAGAGGGGCACCACCGCGCAGGTACGGAGGCTACGGACGAAGAAGCAGGAGGTAATTTTGAGAATAGGTGTAGTTTAATATTTTTGAACATGTGCCCCAAAGGGCACGTGGTCACAGAACCCAAAAGCAACGTGGTTCTAAGTTTTTTTAGTTCGTAGGTTCATAAGAACAATAATATCAAGAGCACATAAAATAGCTATAACATGCTTCAAAGCATTTTAAATTAATTTACATTATATTAGCATACTAGGTTTTAATGTTAAAATGTCCTTTTTATTACATCTTCCCACCGACTCTTGGTTCAGGCAGTGGTTAAAATATACAGATAAACCTTAATAAAACTAATTATATTATTTATACCTGACATGATATTCCCACATATTTAGAGTAATGGCTATAAATTCTGCAGAAGACATGTTTAGGCTTCAGGAAATAAAAAACATACAACAGCAATGGCTAACTGAAAATCCTGCTTGACAGTATTTTAATGTGGTTAGGTAAAAAAAAGATATAATTCAACAAATACATTGATATTTGTCTCAGGACACAGAATGAAAATACACCCAAAGCTAGGAGATGTATAATTCTAACATTAAATAAAAGGTGTAGCCGCCAGATTGCAACATTGCTGGTTCCCTGTTGCTGTTTGGTTTCACTTTTTTTATGAATTGTGGTTTTGTGTGCGTCTACAGTCGCTCAACCAGTCCCCGCCGTCGCAGACGAAGCCGCAGCCGCTCCAGGAGCAGAAGCCGTTCCCGATCCAGGAGCCGTAACCGTTACAGCCGCTCCAGGTCTCGTTCCTACTCCGGCCAGGTCCAGTCCAGGTCCAAGTCGAAGTCCAAATCCAAGTCCAGAACGCCAAGACGGAGCAAGTCAAAGTCTCCTTCCAGATCACGGTCTCGCTCCAGATCCAAATCCCGTTCCAGGTCCAAGTCCAAGACCAAGTCCAAGTCGAGGAGTCGAACCCCGGGTTCCAACAGGGGGTCAAAGTCCCGATCCAGGTCTAAGTCCAAGAGTGGACCTAAATCACCAGGAAACAACGAAGCAGAGCCTTAACCCAAATGTGGACGCAATATGACGGTATTCAGGGGAAGGGTTGACTTATTTTATTCTTTATCTATTGAAATGTTGTTTATTTCTTAAATTTGTGTTCTGCAGTCTTTACGCTTCATGCAAGTGGCAAAGTCTGCAGAATGTTGTTAGAACTTTGTTACATGTCTAGTATTAGCTTTGTGTGTGCTTTATTTTGAAACTTTTTTCCAGCCAAATTAAAGCGCACACAGGCAGTAGGAAATTTGGTTTTAAAAGCATCATGATAAAAATGGGGTGCTCACATTTGTATTGATGTGTTTGGGGTGGGAGGCGGGTGGTTGGGATGTGGGATGCTTACTCAAACCGTTCACCTAAATGTGGAATTCTTTCCTCCAAGCTGCTGAGTCCTGTTTGCAAAGAGAGGAGGAGGAGGAGATGGGGGTGTTGCAGTGTGAGAGCAGTTAGTGTGTGACCCGCCCATGTGACCTGCCTGTTGCTGAGAGCCATTGCAGTTGCTAAGGAGCAGGTCACCGAGGCAACGGTGGTTGCTATGAAGCAGGTCGTCATGGCGGTGGTTCGGGCTGTCAATTGGTGTATGAGGTGGTGTGGTGAGGTACGTTCTCGCGGGGCACACAGGCAGATGCACTGAGCAGTTTACCCACCTGTGCCTGTGGTTTCCGCCGCCTCACATAAAGGGAGCCGACCCCGAGGTTTGTTTTTCCCAATATGCCCGGGTGCAAGACCCTTGTTAGAGCTAGTGTGGGAAGAATTGGGGCCAGGAAACATGTAAAATAAGGCAGTGAGTTATTGAGAAAAATGTTTACTTCAGATTTCTTAACTGTCAGGACAGAAATCATGCAGTAAATATTCAGATAAGCTGCAGGAATTGATACCTGTGTCTATTTTTCTGTGTCTATTTTTGCTCTTGGTGACTTAAGTTCTGTTTTTCCTTCCAGATCTTGCATTGAGCCTTTGAGGACATCCGGACAGCCTCACTTTCTGGCAAGAATACTCCACTATTGCCACTGAATGCAGACTGAAAGGTTAATTGGATCTTGGTCTAAAATGTTTTAAATGTTTAAGTTCTTTGTAATCTGTTGAGACAAATTCTGTAACTTTGACATCATTTGTAAAGCTGAGTATATTGAAAGGGATTTATGGGCTATTTTTTTAATTTACCGTTTTTGGGGTGGGCTTTTTCATTGAATTTGTAAGTAATAAATTCCTCTGAAACAAAATTTAATTTTCAGCAGGCTCTGTTCAATTTTTGAATATGAAACTTATTTGAAAAGTTGATGTAGGAAATGATGTCTCTTTGTTTGCAGTATTTACAGCTGTATTGCCACTCATACTGGGGGAGGGAAATGGCTTAGTGTACAGTGACATAAAAGCCATTTAAATTTGTGATTTGCTTAATCCAGCAAGATTTTGTTTCTGCTTTTTTTCTGTCTAGTTCCAGTTGCTTTCCTATGACTCTAACACTCTTTCTTGTGTATCTTTTGTGCACTAGGCGCAGTTGTGTAGCAGTTGAGTAATGCTGGTTAGCTGTTAAGATGCGGTGCAGTGCGGTGGTGACATGGTGTGGCGTGTTGCGGTGCAGAGTGCCCGGTGCAGTTCCGGGGCTCGACCCTTCGCTGCCGTTTGCCGGTTTGTAAGCTCACAGGTGTGGCAGATCATCCATCCTCTCCTGTCTGTGACCTCTACTTCCCTACATGTGCTGTACATATTGTCTTCTATCCTCTTCACCCTTCCTTCTCTTCTGTGTCCCAGCTTCAACCTTCTTTCTGTGGTTTATCCACTGGATTGGTCTTGCTTGCTTTGAAAAACTAGCCCAGTGGGACACTAAGAGAAGGGTTAAGGGGCAGTTAATGGCTTCTTATAAAATCTTTTGAATCGCATTCTTCTGTGTACCTCAAATGTCTTGTAACTGCATCAAATGAATGCTAATAAAGGTTTTTGTTGGAATTCAATACGTCTAACTTTGTCCTCAATGTCTTTGTTAGTGTAGCGTGTTAAACATGAATGATTCTCAGCATATTTTAGCTTGGCTAAAGCATTATTTACATGTGATCTGCAATGTCTGACGAGCTGCCATATTTTAATACCACAGCATCTCTGCTTGACTGGCCTCCAAATTCACCCTCACAAAAAGTTATAAGAAGATGAGACTCCAAACCCAACTCCGCTGAAGGCTGCAATAAAGGAAGTTGGACTTCCTTGACACCTCAACAGAAAGACTGGTGGTCTCTGCTTCTCTTGTGTTTGCAGATATCCTAACTCACTGAGGAATGCACTTGTATTTCAGAGCTGGAATTTAAAGGCAGGGAAAGTACATCCAACTGGTAAACATCACCGATTTCCTCACACGAAAACTACTCACTTGAATACTTCTTTCATGACAGAGTTCAACTGTTCGTTAATCAGCAATGAATACTGCTGTTGCCAACCATTTACTCATGAAAGGAAGCTGTGTATATCACTGCTAGCAGTGTTCACTGAGCTGTTGTAAAATAATCCATCTCATTTATTAGGGGAAGTCTTAGTCCTGCATTTACTTTTCAGTTTATCTGGATTTTATGTTTTTGTCTCACAAACCAGAGAGTTGAAGATTGTTTTTAAATCCTGCCTGTTCTTTTCAGAAATTAATTTTTATGGCTTCTAAATTTACAAGCTACAATTGCACCCAATATAACCTGAGTTTCACTTGGTTAGATTTGATGCAGCTTGGGTTAAAATGATCAAACCTGAGAGCATTGAGCCAAAAAGGAAGATAGTGGTGTCCACAGTTTTCATTGTCAAATAAAAAAAAAAAAATACTCTAGTTACAACAAAACATTAATTTTATAGAAAGCTAAAATCACAAAAAAATATGTTTATCTTCTAAAATGATAAATTTACCCACTTAAAAAGATGCGTTGTTGTGGAAACAATGACAAAATGCGTTTTCCCTGTTGATTAGGCCTAAGGACTGCTGCCTCTTCTACTCCACCATAACGTAAGGGTTTTTGGTAGTTTTTTGTTTGTTTGTTTTGTTTTGTGAGGAAGCACAACAGGTTCAAGTTGTTGACTTGACCTCCAACTCCCCCCACATCTCAATCCTATCAAAGCCTCTGGGATGAACTGGGCAATCAAATCCGGTCCATCGAGGTGCAGGAACTCACAAGATTTAATAATTGCAGTTGCACCTCAAAAAGTCAACGGGCAAAAGCTGTTTCAGCCGCACATTAATGCAGGGAGCCCAGTCATGATATCAACCCTGACTGTGTATTTCCCGGAATCCTCCTTTAACTGCAGGTGTTGATTGGAAGGTAAGAGTGTTTTGCCTTCAGCTGACAGCTTTACTTTATCAGCCTCCACCTCCAGTACACGGGTTCTGTCAGAAACCATTTGGGTCCGCCAGTTTGTCCTGCTGATGGGATTATCTGCAGACTCAGAGCCGAGCACGTTGCACCGCTTCGTGCCAGCCCCACCGCCCGCTCCAACGGCGGAGAGGGCGGGGTTAGTAGCGGGGGCCGTAACCGGAGGATGTGACGTTCTGGTCGGAGAGGAGATTGGGAGATTGTCCCGTGTCCCATAAACTGCGGCGATTGGCGTTGATGTTTGACGGCGGGGGGTTAAGCGGGATGGCCGAGTGAGAGGACGCCGGGGCGGCGACGCTGCAAGAATCACAAAGAATGGAAGCGACTCTCGTATTGGCCGCTATCATTTTCACGCTGCTCGCCATGGTGGTCGCGACGTCGCTGCTCAAAGGCGCGTCGCCCGCGGCGGACTTCGCGAATGCGCGCAGTTACTTCGGCCAGAGAGGAGACGGAGGATCAGCCAAGTCCGAGGCGAAGCTGAACGGCCATGTGGCCGGACAGGGGAGGAAGGAGGACAACTGGAGTGACATCAGTGGGAGCTCACACGACCACTGGGATGTAGTGAAATCTGTGAGTAGGTCTGGCAGGCTGCAGGAAAGTGTTTTGTTTGCGTAATTCTCCCTTAATCTGTTTTAAGTACTCAGATAGTATCTGGATGGAGGCGCTTTAAAAGAGCCACAAATAAAGGTTAACTACAGAGCCATGAATAGATGCACATTAGAATATTATTGCAAAAGAGTGGAGAGTTTTAGCACCCTGGTTGCTTGAGGTCCAGTGTGAAGCTTCCCTCTCATGGCAAGCTTTATGAAGATGCTGATTTTGTTTTCCACCTGCCCACAGAGCCAAAAGTACCACAGTGACCATGTTATAACCATGGCTGATGGGTCAACAAACTCCCTGACCTAAACTCCTCCGATAATCTGCTGAGAGGGATGAAAGGCACAAGAGCTACCAGTGCACACAAGCTGAAGATCACTAGAAAAGCAACCCTGCTATTTAGCGCACTGGAAGACTTTCATTGCTTCCATGCTGCTTCACTGCAAAAATGCATCCAGTCATCCAAAAGGAGCCCTGGCCAAGCATGGACACACTTTTCAGAAGGGTCACATGTTTTTATTAATGTACACGTATTCATAGAAGACTCAACATTGATAAATATATGAACTGAATTTATGTAGTGTTTTCTGGTCGTGCTGGCCAATCAAAGCGCTCCACACTGAAACTGTATTCAGTCAGTCCCAGTCATACACTCATGTGCGATCGGGAAGGAAGCTGGATTTGAACAAGCTGCCCTCCTAATTATTTCTATCAGACTGAAGTGATAATATCGGTTTAAGTGTTATTTTCTGTAATCCACAGCATCCAGAGGAACTACATGGAAAACATTTTTATTCTAAATAATTTTTGCAGCAAAAAAAAAAACAGTTCCAAGCATCTCAGATTAAAAACTGTTGGTATAATTTCAGAAAATCAAATGATTGATAGGGATGTAAAGAACAGGTGGTATTGAACCTGCAAGTTGTGGAAAGAACTGTGCAACAGGACAGTACAATAGAAAGGTTATTTTATTGTTTAGTTTTGTCTTTGTTTAGAAAGGTAACCCCTCTGGGGGTTACCTTAATTTCCGCAGAGGCCGTCTCTGATTTCTGCTTACCGTTCATAAATAGTCACACAATGTCTCCTGAAACTCCCAGTGAAACAACTTGCATACTTTAAGAGCCTTTGCAAACTTAGTCACCTGGATCAGATGTAAACAACAAGCAAAAAGTCACTATCTGATGAATTCAAGAGGTAATGACTTAATAATTCTCTGACAGGAACAGGGACACCCTCACTTTCACGCAGAAGGCGGTGCAGCAGTCGAGTGCTCTTCCTCCACATCGAGCCTTTCTGTTCCCAGTTTAGAGGTAGACTCGTCGTCCGAGGTCTCGTCAGCGATGGGCCGCAGGTCTTTCATTGGGCTCTCTGATACGGAGCTCCTAAAGTGCGCTTTCTCTTATCCCCAGACTGAAGGAGCCACAGAGAGCCCAGCGGACAACGGTAAGCATTTTCACCCAAAATTCTTGCTACGTTCTCATTTTAATGTTACCAAACAGGCAGGCAGGATTTATTTCTGTTTCATCAGCATGTACTCTTGTTTTGTGTTTGAACAGCGAAAGTGGAATCGGATGCAAATAATTCCTTGAAATATGTTCCTGGAAAGGCACGATCGCACCATTTAGAGGTGATGATGTCCAAAGAAGAGTTGGCAGAGGAGCAGAGGTTAGTGAAAAACACAAACCGGAAAATCTTTTTGAAGAATTTACACTTTTCTTATATGACCCATGATGCTTTGTGGGTAAACAGCCTAATTACATGTAAACCAGAGGTCTGCAGCTCCAGTCCTCAAGTGCCATTGTCCTGCAACTTTTGGGATTCATTCCTGCTTCAGTACATCTGAATCAAATAAATAGTTAATGAGCAGGTCTTTGTAAAACTAGCAGGCATGTTAAGGATTTATATTAGGCTTTTCATTGTATTACGTTGGACCTGGGATGCTACCAAAAATAGCAGGACAGTGGCAGTCGAGGACTGCCGCGTTGCTTACTCTTGATTTAAGCAAACAGATCAAATACAGATAAGACATGTGGGACCCTGAACAGGATAATGTAATCACAGCTGTACCTTTATCTTTGAAAGATTGGAAGGTTGAGCTGAAGAAACAGCCTTTTATTATGAACATTAGCATCTAAGCATACGCTCACCTTTAGCAGCTTCTCCAACTCTGTCGATATAAAGCACCTATAAAGATGCTTAAAACTCCTGCGGCGCTCCAGAGCTTTTTCCGTAAAGTTTGTCATGTTTTCTTTAATGAGGTTGGGTATATCTTTATTTGCCTCACACCGGTGTTGTGTTCTGGTGTTATTGTCTGGAGAGACTGGCTCTTTGTGTTTGCGAGACCAGGTTGGTCTTTTCAGTCATGCAGTTGTTCACAGATGTTTAGTGAACAACTGTTGGATGTGATGCTTTTATAAAAGTTGAACAAACACTGCTGTACACTTTATTGCTGATGCTGAACATCGTAGCTCTCAATCTTTTTCAGAAGGCAATTCCTCTTGGACCAACCACAAAAAATATTCACCCCTGGATCATTTGTTGACAAAGTGATGGAGGCAAACATGCAAGTTTTAATAGTAACTTCCAATATAATATTTTCTGTCCTTGTTTGTACAATTCCTCATCTGGCCTGGGAATGCCTGAATGAAAAACAGAAGATAATGGATGGATAGAAACTGTGAACAAAGCCAAAATGCTAATAATAAAGTTGATTCTGATTCAACACAAATCTGCTGTAGCCACAAGTTAACCTGTAAGTTAGCCCTGTACAAAACAAAAGTTGAAAAAAAAATTAAATGATCGACTTTGTACTTATGTAACATTGTTAATGTTATATAGAATAACTATGTTACACTTATATAAAACTAAATTGCTTCATTGTAACTTGTCTGTCATCAAAAGTTTCCCCTACAATCAGTCAATCAGCAACATTTGACAAGATTAAGGTGGATAAAAAGACCAAAAGCTGTAAATATTTACAATAATATAAGCCCATCACTAGTTCTGATAACTGATCTGTGAAAATAAAACTTTCCATTAAAAGTCCATTTGGTCAGATCTATTATTACGGCTAACATCAGTACTGCTGCCATCTTCCATGTTGCTGCTTCACGTGTGACTCTGGACGGTGCACGTTTGTCTGCTGAATCAGGGCTCAGCTTTAGACGGGCGAGAGAGTAAAGGTGAGACTGAGCCTCTGCTAAGCAGCATTAGCTGTCTGACGGACGAATAAGAGGAGATTTAGAGAAACAAATCTAAAGCTGCCTGAAAAAAGCGGCAAAGTTGTTGGGATTTTTTCTTTTTCTGAAGCATTTCTGCATATCCTGCTCTTATCGTTGCAGGAGTAAATGCAACGCAGACATTAAGTGTCTGTTAAGCTGAAAAAGGAGCAGATATGTGGTAAAGTATGAGTTATCCTCATCTAGTTGTCCTAAGAGTCCCTTTCTGGCCAGTGGGTGAAAACTATTCACCAATTAGCAATTAGCCAATTTTGACCTCAGCAGTGATGTTTACCTCAGCGGCTCTTTGTCCTCATGTGGCCATGAAGCGACTGATGTGACAGTGCAGTGTTGCTTATCTGATCCCACTTCTTCCTCCTGTTTTCCTCCATTAGAAGTGTGGTCCACAGGTGTGCCTCAGGCGGTGTTGATTGCATCCCTTGTTGGGGTTTTCTTTGTTCTGCCACAAGAGGGGGTTAGAGTGTCACAACACTTTGGCTTTGTGCAGCCATCCAGTCAAATGCAGAAGCGTTTAAAAACATTGGAAAGTTTCTTTTTATTTCAGTAATTCAGAAAATAAATTAAAATTAATTCAAAATAGTGTTATATATAATGTATAATTGTGATGATCATAGTTTTTAATGAACCTAAAATGAATTTTCCCCAGAAAATGAATTTGTATAAAAATATTTATATTGGAGAGTTTAGTGGAAAAAAAATGTTGAAGAGTTTAGGAAAGAGTTGGAGACTACAGAGCCCTGCAGGGGACATGGGAATTTTCTTTTCTTTTCCGTTCCCTTGCAATAATCTACTGATCGGTTATGCAGCTGTACTTTCTGCCTTAATACAAGGTTTTTCCATGTTAATATGTTAATAAAGATATTATTAAATATTAATAAGGATATCTGACATTTTATATCTGACATTTTATATCTTTTTCTATAGTATAGAAAGGCACCACAAACCTATGATATAAACAGAAACTTTCTGTAATTAGGAAATAAATAAAAAAATACATCGAACTATTTGGATAAGTTTTGAGTTATTATTGCGGTAATTAGTCATCTGACAGTTTTGACTGTGTCTCCGTTGTGTTGGTCTGAGTGGTTTAAAGCGCTGCTTTCAGTGCCGTTCCATCTTAAACATGCAGTAAATAAATCGATTTTCAATCAGTGTTTTGCACCAAAAAGCTATTCATAATAAACATGTTTTCGCAAGGCTCTGTAAGAGCCATATGAATAAAATAAGTAATTACTGACATGACAGGAGCACGCGACTGTGACTCTTATCAAGAATGAATGGGAAGTTTTTTGGCCTCCTGGCAAAGTTTGGAGCATAATAATCAAAATAGAATAAATCAATAATTGTGACAGAACAAAGAAATGGTTTGGAGTTGATTGATACACGGATAGATGAGATTCCCCGAGTTAACCCAGTGCGGCCTTTTACCACCATTAGTTTGCCATGTTTTATACTAATAAAACATGTTTATTATTGTTATTAAGTCTTTGGTGCAAAAAACTGATTGAAAGTCGATGTATTCATTGCATGTTTATGTCTGTTAAGGTTGAAATGGAGTGAAGTCGGCCCTTTAAACCATTCAGACAACCAGCACAACAGAGACACAACCGAAACTGTCAGATGACTAATTACCCCGCGATAATAACCCAGAAATATTCCAAATTAGAATGTATTTTTATTTCTTTCCTACTTATAGAAAGTTTCTTGTTATATTATAGGTTTGTGGTGCCTTTCTATCCTAAAGAAAAAGATATAAAATGTTGATTTGGTTTTCTTGTTTCTCTCGCTTTAGACGAGATGAGAAAAGTCCGGCTCATTGCGCTCCACAGTCTCTTTTTTTGAAGAACCGTTTTGTTCACAGAGACTAAAGTGTCCATTTCATTTGTTGCTTTAGGTGTCTTATTCATTCATTTTGGATATTTAAAATGTCTTCCAGTTCCGTTGTTAATGTTCATTAACAATTAAAGTTTATTGTGAGGATGTACTTACATGACAATACCATTATATGATATTACTTGAAAATCAAAATAATATTGCTTGTAGCAATCATTTCTGGGACAATTTATCATCCAGCAAAACTTCATGATTCCTCTCTGAAAAAGGCTCTGACAATAGCTGCTTTATTTTATTTATTAAGATTGTAATTTAGGTTATTCATTTGCAATAGCATCTTAAAACCACTTGTCACTGTTCTTCTAAATCAACATTACGTGCATCTATGTGTTGGTGTATCACAAAAATATCAATAAAATACATGGAGAGTTGTGATGATAATGCAACAAGATGTGAATGCGCTTTTGCAAGACACTACATCGCATGTTTTCTTAAAATATAGATTCTGATATTTCTTTCAGCATTTGGAGCATTAGGCCCAAATGTTCCAGACCAGATACAAAAAATCCTTGTGCAGAGTTTCCTGTTTATAAGGGAACTTATAAACTTATAAACATAAGTTTATGTTTATATAAACAGGAGAAACCAGTGAACCTGGTTTCACTATGGTTCACTATGTACCTGGAGAAACCTTTATGAACATTTTATTCTGTGTCTGTTGCCCCAGGGTGCAGCGGGAGCAGCTGGCTGCCATTTTCCAGCTGCTGAAAGACAACAAGGAGACGTTTGGGGACATGTCTGAAGGAGACTTAGAGGAGCAGCTCAGACTCTACTCCATCTGAGACGCCTCTACAGCCTGATCTGCTCCAAAGACTTATTCAGGACCTCAAATATTTCACTTAAATTCCTTGCAGTATTCGACACGGCTGTCCGTTCCAACAACAACTGCTTATTGTTTTTGTTTTTAACTTGTATTAAACTCTCTCACACACCTGCACTGATCAGATAATTATGAAAATCACAATGGAGCATTGTTTCTATTAGTTCTATGAGTATAACTTTGAAATTGATGCATAATAAACCAGACTGCTGTGTAAATTTGTGTGTGCGTATTCAGTGTCTCCCCAGCTTATTTCTTGGAAAACTGCTGTCATTCACTTCCTGTTTATTTAATTAAAATATTTCCACACTTGTTGAACAGGTCTAAAAATATTTTAATACGCTTTCTATTCCAAGTAAAAGATTGTGTCTAATTCTGTAAAACAGAAAAGCTGGTCAGAATATTTAGCAGCTCAGTTTTTTGCTGGAGTGATCCTTTAGTAATTACTGCTTACAGTGTACAGCCCTTATAATAACTAATAAACTTGTCAACAAATATGTCAGAAGGAAACTATAAAATGTATTTATTTAACTACTTACAGGGCATGCAACTAAAATGAATAATTTTCCATTTTTGGACTTGTTATTGGCAGCAAGATATCTCAAATGTTCAAAAGATTTAAAGAAATATTAATTAGATCCCACAGGAAGACCTAGAATGAACAGTCTGACTGTAGGACTTAGCTTATAAACATTGTCTGGAGGTATTCTCTTAGTCAGCACATACAGGTGAGCCCACACCTGTCTAAAACAACCACAAAGGTTTCCAGTCTTTTCTTCAACTTAGTTTCATTTTTTCCTTGTTCATGTAATTTTTAACATCGAATGGTCACTTCATTCCCAACATTTGAACTTTATTCTGTAATAGAAAATGGGAAGAAATCCACTAAAAACATCCACAATTCCTTTCCTCCAAGTGAGCCTAACACTTGTATGATGACGATGACGTTTTGGTAGTTTGGAAAGGTTATTGTTCTCAGCAGACAAAAGTCACATTTAGTCTTTGTTATAGAAGTTGAACTCAGTCTTTGGGAAATTCCCGTCCTGCCTCTTTTTTAAGGATGGTCTCTATTGTATGATAATATTGCTTGACGTCATGAATACCACATTATGTTGCAACATTGCAGAATCTAACCCTTTATTATGTTTGACAGTCTCATAATAGAAGCATGAATGATTCATACAGTAACTCAGATATAAGAAGTCTGACCCAGAAATGTTGATTAGACTTTCACTGATCAGTACACCTCTACATTGATCATATGTGTATAATTCAGCACCATGTTTGTCTTGAACTTATTGGCATATATTTAGCTAATATCATTAAGTCTTTTATCTCTGCATTCATGAAAATGTGATTGCCTCTATGTATAATTTCAACCATTTAATCATTAAAGTGGAATATTAGATAATTATTCCACTCGTGAGGGGAAAAAGTTCAACTGAATACATGTAGTTTAAGTCTATGATTTAAAACATTTAAGCCTACGTCTTGATGTAGGTTTAAATGTAAAATATGCTGTGATCAGCATAACATGTTTCAGATACAAAATTAATTAGATTAATCCTTTAAAACAATACAAGTATAGTGCCCTGCTCAAGTGCTTCATACTGTTGCAAGTCTTGTTATTAAATATTATTTATTTCCGTCCAATTATTTTCCAAAGGAGAATATTAATCAGTCTGTACATGTGCAAATATAGAAATAGACCCGAAATGACTGGTGATTTTATACAATATTGATTCCAAGGTTCCAGATGTGTGCACAGTATGCTCATATAAAATCCCCATGAAATAAAATAAAAGTTATGCAAAAAGACTTGATGCATATTTGGTATTAGAACAACCCTCTCCATTGTTCAAATCCTTGGATTTGAGTTATGTAATGTAATTCTTTGCTCTTCGACAACAAATTCAAATCATGTATTTGCCTGTTCAACGCAGACAGTGTCGTTTGATTTCTCACATTTTACTGTCAAATTTATATGAACAGACACGCTTCCTTTTCCTGCTTTTCAGCGTGACATTCATGCTCCATGACTGAATGTGCACTCTGTGTCTGTTTTTGGAATGATTATCCTTTTCTCAGAAAACGGGTGCAGCCCTGTTCTGCCACTGAGCAGGGTGGTTGCTCGCCTACAAAGGCAAGGCTGAGTGCTTTCTTTAAACACAGGTGACTTTTCATGGGAAACGTATTTTTCTGTAGAGCATTTTCGTTCAGAATGCGAAAAATACCATTTGTTTCTTTGGTGCTGGTGTTGGCAGTGAGCTTTTTTCTGTTTATTCTTTCTTGGGAAAATTATGAAGACGAATCAAAGTAAGTTTTTCCACTAGATTCCTCTGATGCCTATTAACTATTTATTTATTCTAATTACTTTCTCTAACTACTCCCTTTTTCTTTTTCACTTCAAGTTGGAAAGTCTTCTCAAGAACAAAACTTCCTAGAGGTAAAGACACATTGATAGATATTGTGCAGAGGCTAAGAAAACCAAGTCGATCATTTGGATGGCCAACACAAATTGGAAGGAAAATAAATAAAACCAACATTTCCTCTCTGGGAAAAGTCAAATCGGAGAATCCTGTTCCCATCAGGGATTTAAGTTCCTTCAAAAAACTTCCTCGGTGGAGTTTTGAGGATATATACAATCTGGATACTCCACCAAGACCAAAAGTGAGTATTTTTGTGAGACTGAACAGGAACCTAATGAGTTAACGTCGGGGAGAGTAGAGATCTGCTGCTGGCTGTGTGTACATCAGGGGTCACCAACCCGGACGCCCGCAGGGACCTTGTCAGTCGCCCGCGGAGCTACTTCTAAAAATAGTCATTATCATTAGGGAGCACTAACAGAAAATAATTTAATTAAATGTTTTTACATTGAAGTAATGACGTTTGTTTATATTTAGAGTACAAACGAGGGAAATGATAAAAACGTTTAAAATAAATTGCTTTATGTATAAAACTCTTTCCTGCTGTTAAAGTTCAGAACTGCGCGCAGGCGCATGCAGGAAACTATCGGAGCGCAGCAGCGCCTGCAGCTGCACTCTGCGTACCTTAGCATTTTCCTTTACGTAAAGGAAGAAAAGAATAACTTCTTTAGTTTTTATTATTTAACCCTATTTACGATTAACAAAATTGTGAAGAAAAAATAAATAAATTGTGCCAAAACATCTTATTCGTAGCGCGCATCGCAACACCTGAACCTGGGAATCAACACCATCCTCTTTCCGTGAACCTCATGGGGAGGCTTCGCTTCATGTCTTTATTATTTAGCGACGTCTGGGAAAAAAAAGTCCGCTGTTCTTGTGGTTTAGGTTTGTGCTGATTTTTGCGCATTGGAGAGGTTCTTGTGCTCTTGCAGGTCAGGTGCAGTGATAGTTTTGTGTCAGACCTTTATTTTTTCGACATCTGCTGGTGTCAGCCAGCGGGTGACCCGTCAGCTGTTCGGTTCCCGAAACCACGTAAAAAGCGAATAAACCGGCGACCCGCCAGAACCGCGCAGACTGTCAGAAGCTCAGGCTGAACGTAGAACAACGGGAGGTTCAAACCCAACTCGTTCATTTTTAGCTGGCAGAAAAACGCAAAGCCGTGAAATAAACAAAAGCAAACTGACCAATAAGACTTGGGCTTTGGGATTCCCCACCTCAACCCTCAGACTGACACAGCTGTGTGTGTATAATATCTTTTGACACAAAAGACATTTTATCTTCCACAATTTTACTAATAGAACAGATTTAGATAATAAAACAATATTCTTTTCTTTTTTATTTAAAGGAAAATTTCAAGGTACTCAGTGCTGTACAGCTGCAGGTGTTTATTTCAGTCACTTGTGGCCAGTTTAGAGTCACAGAGAAAAGCTCCAAAAGGGAATCAAACTTAAAACTCTGTGAGCTAAGAACTTCTGATCACATAATTAAATTATTACTGTATCAAACAAGAAGCCCTTCGTGTTGCTCTGTACCCGTGAAGTAGCTCCCAGTCTCAAAAAGGTTGGTGACCCCTGGTCTACATGTTTGATTTTTGGGTTAATCCGTTCTCCGTTTGCTTTTCTCTTTGGATACGGTGCCACTAGATGAGCTACTGACTCCTGAGTTGGTACTTAAAATCAAATTATTTCCAGCGGTCTAGACAAAAACATCCATTCTAGCGTTATCTTTAAACATAACTCTTTGTTTTTCATACTCAGACTTGTCCACAGTCTCTGCATAACTCCAAGGACGAGCTCTTCCAGAAATTTTTCCTTCCCAACATTCGCATGTTTCTGCACAAAAATAACGTCAACATCAGAGAGTGGAACCGGCTCTCACGCTTCAACAATCCTTTTGGTTTTATGGGAATGAAATACAGCGGTAGGTGACTTTTTTCCCCATTAAATCCATCTTGTAAATGGGACGTAAGGTACTCACAAGGTGGTACTCACATCCACCTTGTAAGTACTTGATTGGACCCCTTTTTGTCTTCAGAACTGTTTTAATTCTTCGTGGTAAATAATCAACAAGCTGTCAGAAACATTTGTAGGAGAATTTGACACAGTTGTTGCACTGGTTGCAGACCCATTTACATAATCGGTAGTTGGCTGAAAACCTTTCAGTTTGGCTGAAAGAAAGTTTTCAGCCAAATTTACTTTCAGCCAGTAAGTTTGGCTCACGTTTTAAAAATAGTTGCGGTAATAAATGCAGGTTCTGTTGTGAAAAACATCCTGTATTCTAGACCGATGGACCAAAAACGTGCAAGCACACGAGCAGCAAATCAGCCAACACAAAGCAATCAGACTTGACTTTTTTTATTCTTTTTTAGCACTAAAAAAGAGACACGTACCATCACAGACTAGAAGTGAAAACAGGTGAACCCGAGTCTAAACAGCATTTCATTAAAAACGTGAAGATTCGTTGCTTATCTAAGAACACGCCCCGTTGTCATCAGGTATCCTGCGTCACCTAATTTTCTATTTCTTTTGAGATGGGAGTGAGGAGATGATTCAGTTTCTTTATCTCTTACAAATACAAAGGCCTTTGTGTGAAAGTATGAGAGTGTAACGTGTGTAGAAGCATATGCGTGTACTTGCCCTTGGTATGCGCCTCAACAATTCTTACCAGTTTTTTATTCTTTTCCTGCACAATTCGCAATGAATTTCCACAAAGAATGATACTAAAAGAACCAGCGATATCTTTTCGGATTTTTTTTCTCACAGGAAAAAATTTTCTTCTTGCAACATTTCATGTTTATTTTTACTTCAAACCCTAAAAAATAGAGGTAAAATTATATACAACAAATTATAATAGTTTTTAAGTGTCACTATTCCTCTTCCATGAATGTATCTAAAACCATTACACTTCAGAATTTAAAATGAGTAGATAGTTATCTAAATATATTACATGGTAAAAGAGGAAAATATGCAATGTGACATTTAAATTATTTTCTTGCCAAACCTCTCTTTAGATGATAAAGGTTGCAGACCCCTGACATTTGCTAAAAGGGAATCTGTGAAGTGTGGAGGTTATTAGAGAACATTGCTGCATTCTTGGCAAACTGTCATTCTGCCACCATCTTTTATGATCTTGCTCAATCTGAGCTTTGTCTGAGTTTGTCTAGACATCGACTCCTGAGAAGATTAATGAATGCCCTAAATTATGGAAATTGGAAATAGTCTTTCTCGTTGTGGAAACAATGGATTATTAATTAGACTAATCACCTTATTATTATTATTATTATTAGGTTGATGTACCGGCATAAACCTCAGAAAAGTATAAACCTTTTCTGAGGTTTATCTGACAAGCAGCATAAATTTTAGTTTGAAGAGATTAAAATAAAAATAAAGTAATAATTAAAGTAATAAGTAAAAAAACAAAAAAAACAAAAAAAAACAAGATAAAAGATTAAAGTGAGCATTTTTAGGAAAAAGTTTGAATTTGTAAAATAGAAAGTCTAAATTCTATAATTAAAATCTTAATTCTGATTTTGAAAAGTCAAATTTTTTTTCCTCTTCCCCGAATGTATCTCGATTCATTACCCGCCAGAATTTAAAATAGGTGGGTTTTCCATGAATCGTTTTGCATATTATTCTATTTTGGAAGGTAGAAAATAAAACAAAGAAAGACTTCTGTTCTCACTTCTGCTTTTTGTAGACGGGTTATTCACAACCAATTAGTTGGAACACTGAGGAAATTCAGCAGCAGTAAATTAACTGATGTAATTCTACAAAGTTAGTAAGTGCTTAGGCTCAACTGGAGCAAATCGGCCAGCTCTAACCATCCATGGTAAATGTTTGCTTGCAGATGTAATGCCTGTAGTGAAGCTGATCCCAAAGCCCAAAGAGCCGCTGCTCCTCCCAAAACCAGGCGGAGACGGCTGCATCCACTGCGCCGTGGTGGGAACAGCCGGCATCCTGAACGGCTCAAAGATGGGCGCCGAGATTGATGCTCACGACTACGTGTTTCGGTAGGAAAGCAAAAGAAAGCAAACCTGTTGGTGGAGTCTTCTTTAGAGTCGATTTTAAAAAGCAACCACAAAATACCAAAGGATTATAGATGAAAGACAGAGCTGGAAAGTGTGATTTACACTGTCCAAAATTTAAAATGTGTGACTAATAAAAGTTGATTTTGCTGTGTTAAAATCCTTACATGCCTCTAATTTAGTCAACATTAACTGTTCTGACAGCATCTCAATATCAAGGAACATTTACAAATAATATAATACTGTTTCTTTTATGTTTATTTCATGTTATTTAATCAGCAACAAGACACAAAACAATGTTATCTCTTCTTTATAGGACCTTTAACTGATGCTTCCTTTATATGGAAGCCCTGAAAGGCAAGAAAGAAAATCAATTATTTTGAAAAAAACATTTTTAAGATCCATTTTCTGAAACTGAGTACATTTTATTTTTCTTTTGACTTTAAAAGAAATGTGTGAGTGAGAAACAATCTAGATAAAAAATATTTTAAAGTTTGTTGGGTTTTTTTCTCTTTGTGGAACTGTTCCCTGTTTCTTGTCTTTTCGTCACTTTTCACAAGGTTTTCCCCCTCTCTGTCGTCACATGCACATCGGGGATCCGTTTAAATCTCGTCGCCAGTTTGTTATGTTCTTCTCATAACTTAACTATATAAACTCAACAGAACCTCAGTGGAACACGACTTAGTTTTATTTGACGTTTTTCCCTAGAACACAGTGAGATCAATGCGCTGATACTATGTGGTGTTCTTCCGCATGAAACACAAAATAGTGCCATTGAACAATGCATTGTTTTATCACATACATAACAACGAGCAGTGTAGACTAAAAATAGGAGTTGTGGTAAAAATAAATACTTCTAGAAATGTTTTGTCATTTCTGTTTTCATTTGAATCATTGTTTTTAGATGGTTTCAATTATAAATTATGGTAACCTTGATCATTCCTATTTGCATAAAACAACGTTGAAGCTGTATTTCTGTTTCTGTTTGTGTGACAGGATGAATGGCGCGGTGATCGACGGCTACGAGGAAGACGTAGGGAAAAAAACGTCGGTTTATGTTCACACCGCTCATTCAATCACAACATCCCTTCTAATATTCCACGAGTACGGATATAAAGCTGCCCCGCATGACAAAGTATTAAAATGACACAGAAACTATAATAACAAGCCGATTCGAAACATTTTTCTCAGAGTGCTTCTTCCTTGCAGGGAATAAAGTATGTCCTGATTCCTGAGGGTTTGAGGGATTTCCAGTGGCTCCAGGGTCTTCTCAAAGGAGAAAAAGTTTCCTCCGGTGATTACATAGGAGAAAAGTGAGTACAGTTTGTGTGTTTAATGTTGACGTTTATTATTTCTAATTTTAGTAGAAAGGGAACAAGGAATTTTTATGATCACATCTCTTCTTCAACAACATATACAGATCAGGTGACCCCTGATTTATGCTAAAAAGTTTAAACTGTTCAAACACCAAATAGAATATTAGAAGAAATATGTGGAGTAGTTTATGGGTTTGTTGTCTTTGTGAACAAACATTTTGAGAGAGTTCTTCTTCTTCTTCTTCCAAAATAACCGATGTCTTTCTTTCTCCCTCCAGACCCAGATCTTACTACTCAGGACAGTTCAGTGAAGATCGCTTCTACGTTCTGCACCAGGATTTTCTGCGATACGTTCGAAACAGGTCAGTGTTTGAACCAAGATCTGATACCATCCTGCTAAAAATCAGGATAGCATCGGATCCTGATACTATCCTGATTATAGTATCTGGACAATATAATCCTATAGGTTTTTACCAAAATGCCATGGTAAAAAGAACCGTAGCATTTTACCATGCTTTTGGTTCTTTTTACCTCTAAAATAACGAATCTATTTTCAGTCAAATTAGATCAGTTAGTATTTCTAAATTATGACTTTCGGGACCGAAAAGAAGAAAAAACTATTTCACTGTTTTGAATCATGATGCATTTCAATGAAGAACATTAAGTAGCTGTAATTAGATCAATTAGATCTGAATAACATATAACTGACTTTAAATCTATGTTATTGGATTAAATCAACTTTAGTCATTCTGTTTTGCAAAGTGACACTTGTATTGTGAATTGGTTCCATATAATAATTAATTGCATAGATTATGCAGGACATCAGGTTAACCTTTTCACTGCCAACAGGTTTTTGAGTTCAAATGAACTCAATGGAGATTTCTGGGCATTTGTCAGACCAACCAACGGGGCGTTTACTCTCTTTTTGGCTCTGCACACATGTGACACGGTAAGTTAGTCAAAAATAAGGAATATTTAAACTGTATATTTTGTGCGACGATTTTTGTCTTTATGTTTATGTTAGCGGCTGCACAGAGGCGCAGTGGGTAGCGCTGTTGCCTTGCAGCAAGAAGGTCCTGGGTTCGATTCTGGGCCCGGGGTCTTTCTGCACGGAGTTTGCATGTTCTCCCTGTGCGGGCGTGGGTTCTCTCCGGGTACTCCGGCTTCCTCCCACAGTCCAAAAACATGACTGTCAGGTTGATTGACAGTCATGTCAATCAAACAACCACACACACTCACACCAGATTCTCCTTAGGTGTGTGTGTGTGTGTGTGTGTGTGTGTGTGTGTGTGTGTGTGTGTGTGTGTGTGTGTGTGTGTGTGTGTATGGTTGTTTGTCTTTGTGTTGCCCTGCGACAGACTGGTGACCTGTCCAGGGTGAACCCCGCCTCTCGCCCAGAACGCAGCTGGAGATAGGCACCAGCACCTCCTGACCCCGTTAGGGAGAAGGGTGACGGAAAATGGATGGATGGATGTTTTTGTTATTCTCAGTATGTAAAAGTGATATTAGTTTAGTTTAGAATAGTCTTTTTGCCCTCCAGCTTTGTCCGCATGCGTGAAATTTCCTGATGCAAATGATGGCATGCAGGGGGTCTATATTTGTAAATATGAGCCAGTGATGAACCTTACCACACGTCAGTGGTGGTAACTGTTTCCTGCTCATATTCTGTGGGCTTTAACTATCAATCAATCAGGTTTACCTGCACATTTCAACAGCAAGGCGGATCAAGCTGCTACACGCAATAAAAATTAAAAATTGCTTTTAATGATTTAGAACCAGCAATGACTTTTCGGCCAACAAAGTGTGGGGAAAAACCAAACCTTCCACTTTATCTTGATCAAACGCATTGAAGCAACAAAACGTGGTTCTACAAACTGGTGTCGCGCTGAATAAGAAACGCATGCCACACTTTTCAGATTTGTATTTGTAAATTATGTCGAAAATTTTTTTCCTTTAGCTTTGAAATCATTCACGACAAATTAAATGAGTTACTGAAATAAATGAACTTTTTATATAGTCAAATGTTCTAAATCCTGAGCATCCATAACTATTTCTAAATCAACAAACTTGATTACATTTTATTTGACTCCACATTAAGCCAATCTCCTTCTTAAGCTTTAAAAGTGTATCAAAATTCAAATTCAGCGGTTTCTTTTTATTTATTTATTTATTTATTTAAAACTCATACTATATACTATTTTTGCTCTTCACAGGTGAGTGCATATGGATTTATGACAGAAGACTACAGTAAATACCCAAACTATTACGTGGACAAGCATTTGACCGAAGTAATTTTCTACATCAACCATGATCTCATTCTGGAGAAAAATCTGTGGAAAAGCCTTCACGACAAAAAAATACTGAAGCTGTATCAAAGAACTGGGACAGAAAAACAAACCGGTCCCTGATTCAGTGTCAGGAGTCAAGAAGAATGTAAAAAAATAAAAAAATATGATGGTGTTTACTATTTTTATGACTGTACTTTAACCTTAAGCTTATTTAAATTAGCTTCTTATACACAGAAAGACTTGTGTAAGTATTTTTGTGTTGTATTGTCCTACAAATGGACTGTATTGAGGCATACAAGGTGATGAAATGAAGAATATTTTTATATTTATAGATACATTATTGTTTTTGCAGTAATAATTTGCATTTTGTGTTGATGACATTCCTTTGCAAAGTGGAACCAATATTTCAGTTTTACAAAAGCACTCTAACAAACTAATGCTGTCAAGAAAACAAACAGTATTACAATAAATAAAAAATATGTATTTTTATTGAACCTCCTTTTATTTATGTAGCTTACAATTAGCAGGTGATACTGTAGAACTATATTTTCTGAAGGAAATAGCTAATATATTGTGAAGAGTGTGAAATCAATGTTGATTGTATGTTATTATGTTTTTCTGTTTGTGTATTTGTTAAATCACTTTTGAAAGAAAATAATGCGGTAAACTAAATAAACCTGTTCCATGTCTTTCTCGGGCACAACTTCTTCCAGGGGCAAATTTTGTTATCTTATTAATTATTTCGTTATACATCTGTAAACAAAGATGAGAAGAACACTGGCACATATTAATAAATATAGGTATACAAATACAAATAAATATATATTATAATACACAGCTCATTCATTTCATGCTTCTTTATTTAACAGATGTTTCAGGACAAAAGTGATGGCCTACTAATGCTGCTGCCATTAGCAAATTCAAATATCATGAAGATAACATCTGGAAAGATTTGGGAAGAAATTCAGGAAGTAGGAGTCTGCAGGTATTCACTGTCACTCAGGATTCACTATTCTGCCAAATCTGTCAGACAAGAAACAGATAGAAAGAATGAAGCTGCTAAAGTCGAAAGGTCAGTGATTAAGCCTCAAACACCACAGTCGCCTCCACCCGCCAGGTGACCACTCCACCTGTTACCAATCCAAACAAACTGTTTGCTCATGCCTTTGTGAAGCCGTGGATGAACACACAAAAGAACATGGGCAGGTTTCATATTTATCATGTAAATAAATATGATGAGAGAAGTTTATCATGGGTGGCCTTATTTCACCCATGAAATAATGTTCATCATTATGATTTATGATAAATAAATAAGGTATTTATTTATCATAAATCATAATGATGAAGGAAAGACAGTCACAGGAAAGACAAGACGGTTCGATTCTTTATACTCGCGAGGAGAACAGACAGAGATCTGTTTCAGTTACAACCTCCTACCGCTCTGAAAGCACGTCCCGCCGAATCCTCTCTTTTTATTTGTTTCGGGCTGTTTCCTAGTTATATACACGTAGCAGCTCAACAAAATAGAAACAGGTCACGCAGCAGCATCGTGAGTCAGAATTGCACAGCATATTTTCTGGAACACATTCCATTCATGACAAAACTAAAACTCGTCATACAGTTTGACACAATCTTTTGTATCAAGGGCACGGGAGTTTCTTGCCAAGCTGTTATCTGGTGAAACCGGCCGCAACTCTAAACATTCATGTGGTCTGCTCGCTTCAGTGCCTCCTTAAAACACACAGTTAAAAAAAAAGTCAGAATAAATAATAATTTCATTAGTTTAATTGCTCATTTGTCCAGATGCCACCCATTAAACCATAATTATAGCTTTTAGTTTATGGCGACTTTGGAAACAATGCCACCTGTTGTTTAAATGGAAAAATGAATCAGTGCTCCTGAAAGAGCAAAGTTATAAGTGTTGCCATGTCATAAACATGTACCGTATGGCTGCAGGATCAGAAGGGAGAGAAAGAGAGAGAGAATGCTGATTGACTACAGGACCAATCCTGTTTACCTGTTTGCATTAGTTTTCATTTGCATTCCTGTTCTCTCAAAAACCCCGTTTGAATTTTGTATTTCATACATGGACAATCTTTCACAAAGCTGCAAGGTGGCTTTTAAAAACTGACATGAGAAAAGGATTTTTTTTCTTTATTACTTGCTCTTTTCCTTGAGCTTTGTCTTTGTGAAATTATAACATTTTACTGACAGTGTTTTTATGTAAATGGCCTTTAGTCACCACACCCTGATATAGTCCTGCCTACCCACCCCTTTCTCTCCTTGTGTGTGTAATATCTTCGTCTGGGTCTCTGAGTATGTCTGAGTGACTTTTCTCGCTCTGCTGGTCTAAAAGTCATGATTTCAGTCATAAGCTGCTGCGTATCATGTCAACTTCTACAAAGACTCTGTAGAGCAACCTCCCAAAAGTTGACTTTGGTGTTTAGCTGAGAGGCAAAAAAATTAAAATCCTCCACTTTTCAGCATGATGGGTCGATCAGTTCAACTTTGGTCTTTGGTGCTGGTGATATCGGCCACTATTATCTTTTTTATGCTGTTCTTGGAAAACTCAGCAAGAGAAAAAACGTAAGTGCATTTGAAGTTTTTATAACAGGAGATTAAAACTATTTTACTTTTAATTAGCTCACAGTTGTGATAATTAAGATCTTTTTCAATTTCATCAAGTTTAAATTACAACTGGATAGCCATGTCAAGAACATACAAAGCAAGCGGAGAAGACAAGTTGCTGCACTCTGGTGAATTATTGCAAAAGAAGGGAGAGTTGACTACAGCAAATACAACAGCGCTGACATCTGATCCGGTTAAATCCGCTTCTTCTGAAATTCCCATTCCTATGATTTTGAAAAAGTTTTTCAAGAAGCTTCCTCAGTGGAGTTTTGAGGATATTTATAACTTGGATGCTCCACCTAGACCTATGGTAAGCATTTTTCAGTAATAACAAAAATAAGTTAATTTATGGTTGCCAACAGAACAGCTCCTACTTATTTTTACTTGTTTGCCTTTGGTGTGCCTTTTATCACCAAGTGTTAAATCTTTGTGTGCTTAGCTGTCAACTGATCAAACTACAGAATCCTGCAGTCTTGTGTCATAAATCTTTTAGACAGGTTACCGCTTTGTGAGTAATTTTTAAAAAATGAAAATTAAGCATCCTTGCATTTTGTAACAAATTCAAGGTTTTACAAATATTTTTTTAAGAATATTTTCATTGATTCAAGCAAATTGTACGTTTTTGGGGGCTTGTCTTACTTTAGTGCATTTAACGCTGTCCCCTTTTGAATTTATTAAAATATTCCAAAAATGTTGTAAACCTAAAACGTATTTTAGAAAATCTCAGGTTAATGAGAGATTATTTACCTCGGATCTCATCAGTGTAAGATTATTTTATTTAACAGCAAATAGGATCAAATGCCGTCGTAAAAAGGTTGGGAAACTTCACTCTGTTTCTTGGAACTGGATTTATTGCGGTCACATGTTTTCTGAGGAAAACAAAAAGCAAAGTAAATTTTTAACATAAAAGTACTATAAAAGGATTCTTTTAATGAATTCAGATTTTCATTTAAAAATGCTAAATTGAAAACTATTTATACTCATAATGAATCAATGAAAAACAAAACTTTATTGCGATTACAGCAATCGAAGCCTTCTTTTAAAAAAAAAAAGTATTTTATTGAATTTATTTTTTTATACTTAAAGAAAAATAAAGTTATTTCACCTACTAATTTGGATTTTTTTTTTAATCAAATGATGCTGTTGGTGACCTTCACTTAAAACATCTACAACCTGTCTGACATCAAAATAAATGTAGAAAGTTTTTCACCTTCACCTATAGGACGTATAATGATATTTTTTCAGCAACTGGGTCACACTTCATTTTGACAAACAAAACATGTCATTGCATGCCATGTTTTGCAATGTTTTGTGAGATCTATATCACACCCGTGTGAATTTTCAGGTTTAGTTTTGCTTTATCTTGATGTTATCTCTGCTCAGACTTGTCCACAGTCTCTGCGTAACTCCAAGGACGAGGACTTCCAGAAAGCTTTCCTTCCCAACATTCGCATGTTTCTGCACAAAAACAACTTCAACATCAGAGAGTGGAACCGACTCTCACATTTTAATAATCCATTTGGTTTTATGCAAATGCAGCATGACGGTACGTATTTTCTCACATAGCAACTGAAAGCTACTTATAATCTTTCTACTAGGATATTAGTACATCTCAGAAAATGTCAATGTTGCGTAAAAGTTCAACGTATGGTCATTTTATAGAGATTTGTTAAAGGTTTTGCAATTTTAATGATAAAGCCTTTCAGATAAAGAAAACTCAAAATATGGTCTCCTTTAAAGACTAATCAAAAATGAATGTTTGGAGTACTTCGCCCACATCATCTGTGAATTAGATTATTACATCTTTACAATGTAGAAACCAAAATTTCTGTAAAAGAAAACTGAAAATAAGTGTAAATATTAAGAATCTAAGGTCTTGAGTTACAATCTACTAAAATATTTTAATATTTACAACAAAAGCATGCTAGCAATTGTTCAAGTTGTAACTGAAATTTGTTACATTTTTTTGTTTGCAGATGTAATGCCTGTAGTGAAGCTGATCGCAGAGCCCAAAGAGCCGCTGCTCCTCCCAAAACCAGGCGGAGACGGCTGCATCCACTGCGCCGTGGTGGGAACAGGCGGCATCCTGAACGGCTCAAAGATGGGCGCCGAGATTGATGCTCACGACTACGTGTTTCGGTAGGAAAACAATAGAAAACAATCCTGATGGTTGTTGCTATGACTAGGCCTGTCGCGATAAACGATAAGTCAATTAATCGCACGATAAATTAAAATTATCGACCTCATTTTAATTATCGGCTATCTTCCTGCCTTTTTCTCTTACTGTTGATGACAATGAATGAAAAAAGGCTCAACTCTGGTGCTCTCCACTGATTATTATCAAAACCTGAGAGACACATTAGCCGACAGAAATCCTCGGTATAACGGTTCGATCGAAACCGTGTTGTGTCCAACAATGGACACAAAATAATAAGTCCAGTTCATTAATTTTGAAACCAGGCATTAATCAATTCCTTACTACAATCTACCTGCAATGCACGTAGCTAGTGTCAGTCCTGACTGAATGAAAATCATTATAACTATTTAGGTCACGTTAAAACCCGGCAGAAAACCCGGTAACTCCTCCCCTAGTTATTTATATTTTCTTTGCACGAACTGTTGAATAAACATTCATGTTGTTTCCGATGTCTGCTGGACTTCGGGTTGCACCGTGTCAGCTGTTCGGGATTCCCTCCGTGTTTCCCCTCAGAAAGCAGGAAGAGAATCCGCGCTTTCTGATTGGCTACCTGTCACATTCAACAGGCTGCGTCACTCTCCCAGTCTGGATAAATACTTGATTTAGATCGGAGCAGCCCAACAATCTACCGTAACACACAACACAAGTGACAATCTCAGAACGAAGAACGTTCTACGATTGTCGTTCGGGGTAAAAAATCCTGTAGTTTGAACTATTGCATCAGGCAGTCGGATCATTTTAAATCTAATGATTACTGAGACGATATACTATACAGACTTCATAATCTGCACTCTTTTGGTTGAATGCAGTATTTATTTCTACTTTGGCTTTATGCTGTTTAGTTTTTATTCTGGTAAAATTTATTGTTAATGGAGACTAAGAATCTATTTTATTTTTGTTTTTGGTTGTTTTATTTATTTTGTATATCAGTCCCAGTGTTAAGTGTTCTTTTGAAAGTAAAGTGTATCTATCTTTGGTAGGAAATCGCATGTATTATTACGTAATTTCCATTAAATCAATGTAAAAAGGTCTTCAAACAATATTATCGTTTATTGCAATCATTTTTGAGACAATTTATCGCCCAGCAAAATCTATTATCGTGACAGGCCTAGGTATGACTGAGCAGCTAAATGACTGTCGCAATTTACAGGGTGGTTAAACTGGGTGGAGACAACAGTGTAGGTTTTCACAGTCTGGTGCACCATCAAAGATTTACTGAAGATGAATAATATCTGGCCTACCTTGAAATCTTTAAATAATAATTTGACAAATTTAGTTTAGCTGTTCTGTACTCATCTTAACATGTGAATTCAAAGACCTTTTATCTGCAAAATGAAAACAGTGTTTCGGTTCTAGGATGGGATACAGAATTAATGTTAGTTCTACAAAGATTATTCAAATCCTTTATCAACTACGTAAAACAGCATGGATGACACAAAGTATTTTTTTAATCAACACGGGCAAAGAAAAATGGAATGTATAGCAAATATATGCAAAAGTATTTATGCTGCTTGAAATTTTCAAGAGGCTGTGATTTACTTAGAACCACAAACCTCACCATGGATCACATATGATACATCAAAACAAACAGATTATTGTGCAGCTGAAGGAAAATGATACTCTGAGATTTCAAAACAAAGTTCAGGGTAAGACATTTCCTCATGATTACTTAAACAAAGTATTGTCAACGTGTGAAACTGTGACAACCAAAATATGGGGAATAATTGTCTTAATGAAATAAAGAAACAATTTGCAAATGAGACATGAAGGTAAAAATGACAAGGAAAACAAAAAAAATGAATGCAAAGAGTCAAGGACAAGACAGGATCTGGGACCAGGAACAAAAGAGCAACAAAAGAATCGAGAAGGGAATTAATAAAGTTTAATAACTTTTATCTGATTAGAAACAGTTGGATGGTTAGTAACTGGGTGCAGCTGAGAGGGGACCAGTGAGGCAGGCTGAGGGAGAGAGAAATGGCGGCAAATCCAAACGTAAACATGATTTAAAGATTTAATTTAAGGGTATCAGAGAAAATGGTATTGAAAATACAACATGTTTTTAGAGCTTTATTTTAAAGACAAAGTGTATCAATTTGCAGCCATTTCACAATAATGAGTTATTTTGATCTGATCTATAACGTACAGTTTCAATTAAAATTATTTAAAGCCACAAAATGGTTAAATATTTAAGAGGCTATGAATACTTTAGCAAAGCACTTGGTAAAAATCTTTGACAACAGTTGAAAACTTACACAAAAAAAAAACATGGAAAAACAAAAAGATTTAACATTTGTTGAAGCAGACAGAATTACTGAATCTATCACAGTTATATAACAATTGCATAGCAGGATGCAACACAAAGTCCCTTTTGCAATTAAGTAGCATGAACTATTATATCTAGATTATGCAATAAATCTGAAACCGAAGTATGTAACCAGCAACCGCCTCCTCAGCTGCTCTGGTAATTGTCCCTCAAGCTATTAATATTTCCACACATTTTATTTTCTCAAATCAGAAGGAGTGTCTTTGGCTCAATGTGAGCACATCATAAAAGCATTGCTTAATTTATGAGCAAACCAAAGGCATAAATTAATAAAACAGTGATTGCAAATTTACCAACGCATGTTGGGGTTTTATAGTTCTCATAATATTTCAGAAATGTTTGGTTCATTGCAGAGAACGAAAAGGTGCAATAAGAGTTTTGTCTTTCTGGATCTAAACAACAGAACAAACCTGAACACTGAAGTTTAGCTGTTGCATCTATAAACCAATGTGTCCTTTTATTTTTCTTCCTTGCATTATAGCAAAAAAATAATAATAATTTTTTGTTTAAATTTATCTAAGAAAGAAAAGTTTCCATTATCCACTTTAATCTTGTTTCTTGTATTGTGTTAGTTCACAAAATAAAACAGGAACAAATGTCACATTTTTCAAGGGAAACTCACCAAAATGAGCAAATAAAATGACTGGTTTAAACCAATCCATCAGCTTTTACCAGTAACACCTGGGAATTTGTCAGACTTCAACAATCTGACAGTATTCCAGTGGATTTAATTTCAAATTATAATTTATGTGACAGGATGAACGCCGCGGTGGTTGACGGTTATGAGGAAGACGTCGGAAACAGAACATCAGTTTATGTTCACACTGCTCACTCCATTACAGCATCCCCGATTTTTTACCGCAAGTTTGGATACAAGGCTGCTCCGCATGATGAGGTATTGAACCAACAATTTACGTAATGTTGTGTTTATGTTCTATTAAAAAATTAAAATGACTTTGTCTTGCTTTTTCTTCCAACAGGGTATAAAATACGTCCTGATTCCTGAGGGCTTGAGGGACTTTCAGTGGCTCAGCGCCGTCATCAAAGGAGAAAGAGTTCCTGATGGGGAATATCGTAACAGGAAGTAAGCATCAGATTTTACACATCATTATTATTATTATTATTATTATTATTATTATTATTATTATTATTATTATTATTATTAGGGATATTTTCTGTATATTTGCATGGGAGTGAAAAACTTGGCATTAGTGAAAGGGAGATGTTTTAATGACCCAAACGAGTCATAAGCAGCTGAGTGGGTAAATGACGAGAAAAAAATGCCCAAATATCACTCACTTGGAATATTAAAGCAATTTTATTCACAGTACAATCATGAGCTCGATCCATGGTGAGAAAGAGTTTTTTTCTAAAACTTTAAATTTTTGTAGAAAAAAAAACAAATTCATATTTTATCGTTCAAAGGAGAAATGAAATATGAAAATTTCTTCCTATTTTGGTCACAATTTGCAGAAAAATTAACATGTTGCCACGAAGGCAGTTGGTGAAATAAGCCATCAGAGGTTTGAAGTGCAGCAGGTTTGAACAGGAAGCATTGTCAGACAGAGCCGTAAATGACTTCGTCAGCCTAACTATAAAGGGTTTAGTTAGAAGTCGGCAGTCCAGCAATGAGGATGTAGAGTGACATTGACTGATAATGAATGTATATGACTCATAGGATAAAATTTATGACTCTCCCAACTGACAAACACACCCACAAAACCAAACGAGCTCCAGTTTTTTTGGCAGGAGTGAGGAGAGGGGTGGAGATTGTGTATCTCAATGCAAAGATGTGTTAGTTCTGTGGAAAAAATAAATATGCTGTTGTGAATGTTTTTTGCTTCAGGGTATTTGGCAGGACTGCAATAACATACAAAGGCAGAATAAAAGGAGTTTTTCATAATCGTGCCACTTTAGAAACTATTTCAACCCAGACAAGTTTGAAAAGAAGACATTTATCTTTGTTTTATATTTCATTGTTTTGCTCTTCAGCGCCAGGACCTACTATTCAGACCAGTACAATGAGACCCGGTTTTATGTCCTGCACCAGGACTTTCTGCGATATGTACGAAACAGGTCAGTGTTTCCAAACAAACATCCTGTAGATAAACTTCTCTTTTCTACAATAAACATGAATTTTCCTCACCTAAAGATTCTGTAAGATGAACTAGAACTGTTTTGTTGGCCATGGAGTCCATATTCAACATATTAAACAACATATAGAGGGTTTTTTGGGTGTTAACTGCGTTAAATCAAAATGTATCCAAATTGATGTCGTCGTCCCTAGCTTGTAGTTTATAGTGTTGTTTCTCAACCCTTTTTTCTTTGTCCACAGGTTTTTAAAATCAGATAATCTGAATCGAGGTTACTGGGCTATCGTGCGACCAACCAATGGGGCATTTGCTATTTTCACGGCTCTGCATGTTTGTGACACGGTAGGTTTATTTTCAATATAATCACGTATCAGTATTTGGGAAAGAGGTGCAGTCATTGTGGGTGTGTTCTTCTGACAAACTGTTTGCTCTCAAAGGGTTATGTTGTTTTTGTCAGGTTATTAATGATCACGGAAAGAAACGTTTCACTGCTTGTAAAGAATCTGAATGTTATCAAAATATAAAATCATCCAGTCCACAAAGACAAAGCTGCTTCTGCAGTGCATTTCAATTGCATAGGAATGAGTGCTTACGCCTTCCTAAATATTGAATAAAGCAGTGATTTTTGTTTATTTTGTTTTCTCCCTGTTCTGTCATCCCCAGGTGAGTGCGTACGGTTTCATGACTGATGACTACAGTAAATACTCCAACTACTACTTTCAAAAGTACCTGAAAACCAACGTGGTTTTCTACGCCAACCATGACTACATTATGGAGAAGAATTTGTGGAAGAGCTTCCATGAAAGAAAAATAATGAAGCTTTTTCAAAAACCTAAACCACAGGAAGAGAGAGAAAAGCCGCCACCGCTCTGACACCCTGGAAACGAGTCAAACCATTTACCGTCCTGATCAGCGATTTTAAAAACAGGTTAATTCTGCTGCACTTTAAGAACGTTTTACTTCCGTATACCTCTGGACTTGAGGAGTAATAGTCTTACATTTAAAATAAATCTGAAGAATACAGACAGAGAAGACTTGCTATAAAGAAACACACACTGTGCAGTCAGATGAAGAATATGTTTGTGAGTTATTTTGGCCGCACCAATGTTTCACTGTTACAGTTGAATGTTTTCAAAGCTGTGTGAACTATCTCAGCGCTGAATATCTGTTGGAAATGTTTTTTAATTTATTTTTAATTTCCTTTTATTCACATAAAATAAAAGGAAAATTTGTCAAGCATCTTAAATCCAATTTTAAGAGATTGCTCAGAATTGTTTCTCCTGATATTTTCCAGTTTGTAACATTTATATTTACTTTTAAAGCTGTATCTTTTTCCTCTGTTAGCCGTATCTCTGTATTAAAGTGTATGGAACCATTACTTTGATGTGTTTGAGCATTTGTTACGATTTTGTTTTTATTTAATCATGGTTATGAAGTTTATTTCCTAAGGACTGCCAGATTTATATAACAAGTTTGTAAAATTATGTTTACAAGCGAGTGTAGACACTTCAATGGTCTAGCTTTGTGTGAGTCGTAATTTTATAATCAAAAGTCATCTAGTATTTCATGTTTTTGTAAGAGATAATTAAGTATTTGATTGGATAATTTAACAACTGATGAAAAACTGATCATAAAGTTAAAAAGCTGCTCCTTCTTTTTCTCTGCCTTCAGCCAAATGGTTTGTGAGAAGAACAAATAAAATAAAATGGAGTGCTTGCAAACCTGCCAGCAAGAACAAAAGTTGTTATTGGAAATTCAAACTGGAAATGTTTGTTGGAACTAAAGCCTATGTCCATTTTTATGACAGGACAGAATGACTAAATGTTCTGTTGTGATCTTCTCATACGTCTAAAAAAAAAACACGGTTTGTTTACGACTTTTGATAATAAAGGACTATAAAGGACTTTGAACTTCCTGGTTGCTGAAATAAGCAGTACAACTAAACTTGACTTATCCAAAAGCAAATCTCAGATTTACAATCGGGTTTACCATCTGATCATTATTATTTTTTGCTGAACACTTTGGGTTACATTAAAAAGTGCCAAAGTTTAGTTTTACCTAAATAAAACTAAATTGTACTAAGTTTCCCTATTACAAACACTGCGGCAAAACTACGTTTTACCATCTTTGCTCTCACAGCAGCAGGTTGCTGTTCCTTTAAATCCAACATTCATGTGCATGCACATGCCTGAATGAACCCAGTTATTCTGCACCATTAATCTAATAAAAGACAATGAAGTATTGTTTCTGTTGAGACTTTTGAAAGAACACCAAATGTCAATAAAAAATAAAAAATCTACATGGCTCGGTTTTGTCTTACTGCTGCTGTGCAGTAAATTCAAGTATTTCAGTCCCATCCAGTTACTTTTGTTTGCGACTTCTTTGAGCAAATTCCTCACCTGATCTTGCAGGCAGTTCTCCTCTGTCATATCTACAAGGCGTGTTTTCTTTTCTGACCTGTGAGACCTCCTTCATAAAACATTTACTCATCAGGTGCATCCTTGTCCACATTTTTCACATCTTTATTTCTCAGGAATGGCACGTCAAGCAGTCAAGCTGTTTTCTTTTGTGTTGGTGATTTTATTTAGTATTGTTCTTTTCATAATGTCTCAGGGAAATTTACCAAGTGACATCAGGTAAGTACTTTTATGATTTATCTGTACTAATATGTTTTGCGTTGTGCTGTGTGATCACCATTTTTGTTATTTTTATCCAAACCCAGATATAGATGGGTAGCCATGTCGACAGTAAAACATTTCAAAGGACGGGACAGCTTTTATAAAAATGAAGGATTGTGGCAAAAAGAAGGAAATGTGACCTTGTTAAATGCTACGAGAGATTCACTGACAGTGTTAGAGATGAATCAAATGAATAAATATCGTGTTGAATATCCCATTCCAATGATGTACAAGAGACTCTTCAAGAAGCTTCCTCAGTGGAGTTTTGAGGATATTTATAACTTGGATGCTCCACCAAGATCTACGGTGAGTCTGGTGAGACACAAAAGGGGGAAAGAAAATTAAAATGTAGAATCATGATAGGGCTTATCAGGCCTGGAAAGTTTTTATTATTAGCATTTGGTGTGGCTCTGTTGACTTTCCTCCTTACACACTTTGTTCTTACCTGACTTTGTGTGCATCTGTGGCTCTTGCAAAAACAAATGTTTGACATCTGATAGTCCAGCAGACTCATTTTGATTGGGGATCAAATTCAAAATGTTGCATTTTCACCTGGTGCCGTTCACTTCACTGCACTGTCAACCATCCAAACATATTGAAAAAACTGTTCTTCTCCTCGCCTGTGGTGGCGCTGCACCAAGAACTGCTGGCGGAAACGGCAGAAAAACCTCAGAAGACATTACCTCAACTTCCTTCTTCACAAAATGTAAAAAACAAATTGAATAGAATCACATTTTGCAAGTTGTAGAGTTTATCTTTTGTAAAACAGACCACAAGCTATTTCTCCCTCTAACGTTGGAGTCTTGTGTTTGTTTTGGTTTTATTTACCCAGAATGCCCAGCACTTTAGTTTGCTACTTGGTCTCTCCAGAAACAGAAACTGCACTAGAGTTCACCTGAAGTGAGATTGAGGTTTTTAGAATTTGCTTTTTGGTCCACATCAGAGTTCGAGTTCACGTTCACACCTCCCCAAACAAACCGTTCTCTGTAGGCAAATGAACTGGAGTTTTATTCAAGTTGACTGAACAGAATTGGTATGAATGCTCCTTAAGATTACCAAAAATAAAGCATTTCTTTTAGCGTTATCTCATGGATAAATAAAAATACACTAATGTCTCACCTTCAGAAATGTGCCAATTCTCTGCACAACTCCAAGGACGAGGACTTTCAGAAAGCTTTCCTTCCCAACATTCGCATGTTTCTCCATAAAGATAACATCAACATGAGAGAGTGGAACCGGCTTTCACACTTCAACAATCCCTTTGGCTTTATGGAAATGGCGTATGAAGGTAAGGGTTTGCTTAGATTGATAGAGAAACATTTTCTTCACACGTCCTCTTGATTTTAACGTATTGTTGTTGCACCAACTAATCAACGATTCCTTTCTCTGCAGTGACTTTATATGTGACTTAAAAAAAACACATAAAATCACTTAAAACTGATTTTTCAAGAAGATGAAAGACGATGAACTTTGTCAGCTAGTTTGAATTTTATAAAAATAAGAGGTAATTTCGCAAAGACTATTGGAATAAGTTTGAACATACTTTTCAAACTTATTTAGCTAATCTAACCCTTCATTTTGCTGGGTGAAGTATGTTCTATTATTGCAGAATTTAATTCATTTTCTTATCTTTCATTTGACGCTTCGTACCGCAACAGTAAAGGGAATCTATTGGCACATCACCCCCACTTGCTGCCACTGAGTGTATCTTTAAGAATCACCACCAAACAAACTGAACTATGTTTGCTTTTGTTTGCAGATGTAATGCCAGTGTTGAAGCTGATCTCAAAGCCCAAAGAGCCGCTGCTCCACCCAAAACCAGGTGGGGATGGCTGCATTCACTGCGCTGTGGTGGGAACAGCCGGCATCTTGAACGGCTCCAAAATGGGCGCTGAGATCGATGCTCACGACTACGTCTTTAGGTAAGAAAACAACAGACCAAACAGGCTGCTTTAGATGATTGTGCACAAGGTATTTTAAACATTTTATTTAGTGGTTGTGAAAAATAAGCTCATCATTGAAAGGATGGCAGAGCTTCCCCAGTTCTGCAGATTCAGAACAGCTAAAGCTATTCTTGTGGAGCTAAATTGTCATTACAATTTATGGTGATAAAATGCAACTCTAAAAGTTGCAAATGCTCATTTATCTTTAAAAGTGTCCTTCTCAGCAATAATTTTAGATGATAATAAGCCCAAATAGAGACTGTGGTAGTCTATAATTGTATTGCATCAGTGATGTTGTGGTTATTATTGTTGTTATTTCATTGTGTCTGCACTTTATTTGTTACAAAATGACCACTGAGAACAATAAAGTTTATCTTAACCATATCAGACCCAGCGGTTTGTGAAAAAGGTTAAATATTTTTTATCAATTCAAGGAAAAAACACTGGAATAAACTGGAATTGTTTAAGTTTTGTCTTAATTAAGTGTCACTGTTTTGTATTTGTAAAACAATTTTTATGTAACCCAACATCTCAACTTACTTCAGGTAAAATAAAATGCTGAGTTTTCGTTCCACTTGATGTATGTCAGAGAAAAGTAAATGAAAAATGTAAAAAGAGCCAGTCGTTCTATAACAAGCAGGACCTTTGGCACCAAAATATCAACAAAGTGGGAATGATTATTAGGCCAAAAAAAATTTAAAAATTTACAATTTTTCAAATCAAAATTGAATTAATGTGTAAGATTTTCTAAAACATCTGCTAGGATAATGACACCTCTGTCAGATCGCTCACCAAAACTGTGAAAGATCTTCACTCCACAATTCAGGTGTTGTGCCTAGAAAAATAAGGTTAGATAACTCTAGATAACTGTACGAACAAGTGTGACTGGCTGTTAACGTGTTGTTGAGATAAAAACCTCCTGACAAAAAGGAATGCAGCTGCATTGTGCCTTACTTATTTGAAAAAGTGGAATGTGCTCCACATGTCACCTCATGACCAGCAGATACACAATGTCTCTTCTTCAATGACAATGGAGGCCTTTTCGTTTGCACTCAACAGAGGCAGACGAGTGTTTCTTAATCTGTGTATTTAGCCGTGACTCCTTCACAAAGACATCAAACTGAGAGGATTTAGTTTCGAGTTTAGTTTGTTTAGGGTCCACATTTAGCTGCAGCAGAGCTACAGCTGCTGTTCTTACTTTGGTCCACGTGTTACTTTATTACACCAATAAAACAAGTTTTACACAAAATGAAATTAAATAAAAGCAAAAAAGAAAAATATGGCAGAATGCATTTCAGGTTAAATACATAATTAACTCTGAGCTTACATTACTTGCAGTGTACTAAAATATAGTTTTATCTGTTCTTTGAAATGTTTACTATTATTAAATGTTGAATTAGTTGGCATTAAATTACAGAGGTGAATACCACAGAACAACACATTAATTCTGACTTGGGTGAAATGCATCTATCGGAGTTGGTGTTAATTTCACTCATTCAGTTATTGAGTCATTTTAGCATTTGAAATGTTCCAGAGTTGATTTAGCTTCACATTTTGACCAAACGATATATTTTAAAATAAAATCACAGCTGTTTTTGTGCAATAATAAACACCTGACAGGATGAACGGCGCGGCGATCGAAGGCTACGAGGAAGACGTGGGGAACAGGACATCGGTGTATGTTCACACGTCTTTCTCCATCTCCTCGGCCCTTTACAGATTCAAGCAGTACGGATACAAATCGGCTCCACATGATGAGGTACAGAAGCTACAACATCAACACAAAGTGTTAGTTGTTGTGTTCATTAAACATTAAGCTGCTGTTTTTTACAGGGTATAAAGTACGTCATGATTCCCGAGGGGATGAGGGATTACAAGTGGCTCAAGGCTCTGATCAGAGAAGACAAGGAGTCTAAAAACAAGTGACTAACATTTTGTTTCATTTATTTATTCTCCATCTATAGAGGATGCAGATAAACCTTGAAATATCCTGCACTAAACAAGTGATAACTGATTATTAGAGAAAATCTGTAAGGTATATTTACTCAACATTTAGTTGAGTCTCCGTTAGCTTGAGTTGATGCAGAAAGGTTTTGTTTCATTGAGGCAATTTGTCCAAACTGACTCTATTGCTGGTTCTGGTGTCTTTTTATCTTCCTGTTGAAAAAAAAACTCCAGAAATTTTCCACTAAGTTTAAATCAGACCAGTTCATTTGGAAAATAAACACAAAGGTGCCGAAGTCACTGAACAAGGTTTTCCACTTTCAACCTGATCAACTCAAACAGTTTCTCACAGCCTCAACCGAAAGTACAAGCAGCTTTTTGTTCACTGTTTGCTTTATTCATGATGTTTTCTGTGTGTTTTTGTTCTGCAGCCCCAGAAATTACTATTCAGGTCAGTACAATGAGAGCCGCTTTTATGTTCTGCACCAGGATTTTCTGCGATACGTACGAAACAGGTGAGTCTGATCACAATCCTATTCGAACGTCTTCAGCTGGTTTATGCAAAGTGACAACTATTTCAAACGTCTTTTCTGAGCAGGATTTTTTCTTTTCAGTTGTTTGTTTAACTATGATGGAAATAAATATGTAGAATAGTTTCCTGAATGTCCAGAGAAGTGAACACACAACTTTTTGATCAGAATGAAAGTTAACATCTAAAACACAATTATAAAATTATATGTAAGATTAAAAATGTTCAGTTCTACTTTTAGTAAATAATGCATCAAATATGTGAGGAGAAATAACTTTTTGACTAAATAAAATAAATCTGATGAATAAAATAATCCAGTTTCAACAAACCTCACATCAATAATATGGTTAAAATAAAACCCTGTGTTGGTATAATAATGGAGATTAGAAATCAGTCATAATGTTCTGATTGATGCATATATATTAATAAAATAATTTTAAAAAGCTTTTGGACATAGATTTAATCACAACTTTTTCCTTAACTCACAGGTTTTTAAAATCAAACAATCTCAATCGAGGATACTGGGCAATCGTTCGCCCAACCAACGGGGCATTCACTATCTTCACAGCTCTGCATGCTTGTGACACTGTAAGTACATCAAACTGCACTTTATTTATGAATACAGCGTTTACTTCATGCCATTCTGTTGCTTTTATTTAATTCGTTACTCTTCACCTTTCCTCCACGCTCTTTTTCAGGTGAGTGCCTACGGATTCATGACAGAAGACTACCACAAATACTCCTGCTACTACGTTGAGAGGCACCTGAAAACCAACGTGATTTTCTACAGCAACCACGACTACATCATGGAGAAGAATTTATGGAAGAGGCTTCACGACAAAAAGATAATAAAGCTTTACCAAAGAACTTGATCACAAGATGAGATCAACAAACTGAAACACTGAGGATGGCTGTTACATATTTTCAAAACAAAATGTACAGAGAGAGTATTTACTCTAGTTTGTATCATGCTTTTATGGTGGCTTAAATAAATGTGAAATGCATAAAGATTTTGGGTACAAATGTTGCAGGTGATATTTAGAAATGTAATAAACATTGTGTGGCAGAATGAAATGAGGATTTATTTTAATCTGCAAATTCCCAGAAAATATGTGGATTTTGTGAGATTTGTGCAAAAGAATGTTACTGCAGAACAATGAGACCGGCTTCTGTTTTTTTCTTTATGACTTTCTGGGATATGTACTGATCAGGTCAGCATTGTTTTCGCTGATTTTTTGGCACATTGTGGCCTTTGTCGGATAATGTAAACAAGGTGGAAAAGGGGAAGACTTGCAGCAAATTACAGCAACCAGGAATCAAACCCAAGAAAACTGCATCGAGGTTTATAGCCTCCTTAAATGTTGCCTGAGCTCCATAAACTGAGCAGCAACCCAAGATCAATATTTAATCACCATAAAGCGGTGAGCACACATTCGCTAATTTGCTAATGACGGAGCTCATTTATAGCATCTTAAACCGGAGAAACTACATCTTTTGGTCATGTAATAAATCTGTTCACCTTGACATCAACCACCCAGCATTGTTTGCAACACAACGTGTGTGTACGTGGTAAATATGTTAATAAATGCTTCCCGAACCGCACCCCATCACTTCGGTGCAACATAATTAGAGACCAGGGGTTAGTCTTCAGTGAACTTGTCACAAAGCTGCTTATTGAGAATGACACTGTCTGTCTGTTTGCTTTTATGACGCACTAAAACCCTCAGAAAAAGGGAAGGCATCCAAGTTATCCGGTTAAATTTGCAAATCCTAGTAAAGACAACTAGTGCCACGAAAACTTGCTCACTGAAGCTGTACCAAACAAACACATAGAATGACCAATAATAATGGCATATTGTCTTCAAATCTGGAGAAAGTTTGAAAAACTCGATGCATCCTGAAGCATAAGGATCAGGTTTTTATTTAGGATTGAAGTAAACTCTGATATTTTTGGTACAAAGACTATTAGCAGCATTGTTAAATTAAATCAAAATGGTGTAATTTCTGAAAAATACGACATTGGAGCTGCTGTATTTAATATTATTGTTATGATGACTTTATTAACTTATCCCACTTCGTTCATCATTTATCATGAAAAATTTCTTTTTATAATAATAATTTCGATTCATCATAGTCTTGATACATTTCAGTTACTAAAAAACAAAACTGATGATGTTGTCTAAACCTTTATTTGATTATTTTCTCTATTATTTTCTTCCACAAGATAAATATCCAGAAACAGTATTTGTGTTTGTGACGCTGTCAATGCTGTGCCATACAGTCGCAACCATGTTGTCTTCCAACAAGAAACTAATATTTTTCATTGTCATTCTTGTCATTTTCACAATAGCACCATAAAATATTATGATGAAATTTCATCCATCTCTATCGCTACTTGTTTTGGACTGTAAGGTTGCACACAGAGTGAATCCACACCCAGTTACATGCAAACGCCACCAGTTCAGAACAAGAACAGAAGGAGGGAACCAAAGTTCTGACAACAGGACAGACTAGCTTTATCATTAACCTGGAACTCTACTGGACTGCTTTAAGTTTTGTGGCCAAATGTTTACTTTCTAAACTTTACAGATTTTTAAATGTACATTTAAAGATTAGTGCAATGTCTCCAAGTACAAAAAGGCTAATAAAGACATTATTTGGCACTTTTCTGCGTGTTTGTACAGTTCCTGAATACAATTTCCAAATAAAACCAGTGATGCATGTAGCATTCTTGTGTTTATTAGGCAGCAAACTGCTTATTGCTCTCCCACAATTCCTTTCCAGGTCCTTTGGCCTCATTTTGGAAAAGTTGGATGTTTAAATTGGATGACTACAAATGTTAAATATAGTACTTTACAATTGGATCAACTACAAATGTTAAATATAGTACTTTACCATTATTTCACACACACACACGCACGCACGCACGCACGCACACACACACACACCGTTATGGAGTAAACAAACCAGGCTGAGGCAGCGTGTTCCAGAATGTTCAAAGAATATGAGAAAACATGAATTTAAAAAAATACTGAAGAATCTCAATAAGAACCAGAGATGAAACAAAAAATCACGCAGGAAGTAGCCTGGCAGGGAACTGAGCAAACAGGATTAAGGAGTGGAAGAGAATCAGGATCTTAAATTCATCAGAGCAAATAGTAACAGGATGCAGCTGGGAGGGGACCATGTAGGCAGACTGAGGGAGAGCAATTTAACCGTGAAAAACCAACAACTAATCTGAGAATAAGAAACAACAGATCTAACTTGCATGACACAGTTATGCTGTGGTTTTGTTCCTCTGTGAAATACTGCTGTCTTCACCGTGTTTTCTCTGGATTGCCCTTTGGGTCACTTTGAGAAAATTCCTCTGGATATCAAACAAACAAACATCAACTAAGAACAGACTGATCAAACGTAAAGTCAGAAACTAAGGCCGCTGTTGAATGAACAAAGTGAAAAACGCAAACACAACCAAAACAATACAGGTAGAGGTTGGATAGTGACAATCAGTCAGTTAGCAGAGATTGATGCTCATTGATGTGATAATGAACTTTGTGTTCTGTTCAAACCTCCCAGATCAGGAGAAGCAACATTCTCTGAATTGATGACCTTAAGCTCTAAGCCATTGTCTTTAGGCATCCTGAACAGCTCCAACGAGTGAGTAGGAATTGATGCTCATTATTATGTTTCCTGAAAAGAAAACTATATTAAAAAAAAGGGGGCCAAACCTGTTTTGCTTGCTAGATTGGGCAACCAGTAGGAGTTCAAAACATTCTGCCTGGGGGAGCATCAAGTAATGATCAGCTACTTAATGTCGGGTACTTTTACGAGGTGAGACTGCTCATGTACTGAGAATGCTTTTTACAGACCCACTTGGAGATCCTTCAGATGCAAAACATTTGAAGAATGTTTAACTTGAAAATAAAAATCTTCCTTTTATTTTCACTCACAATATTAAATTAAAATAAATACTCATTTAGTGTGAACCGGACATTAACTGCAAGTTTTGCAAACTTAAAATAAACACTTAACTGAATAAAACACAAACGTGCCACAAGCCACATTTAGCTGGGTCTACAATCTTCTATTCTTTGAGTCAAATACATTTATCAAGATTTAGATTTTGAACCTGAATGCGAGTTTGAGAAATACAAACTTACAGCAGTAAGTTTTGTTCACTTTTATTAATTTTGTCAAACCTCAAAGAGTTGAATAAACTAGAGTTTTTAGATTCACATTTAAATAAAATCTGGCCGAAGAAAGGGACAGGAGAGGGAGAGGGAAGTATTTCCCAGAATGCTTAGAGGCATGTTTTTGTATTCTGAGATGGATGTACGTTACGTTGATCTGATTGCATTATTAAGGTAAATGTTAATTTTAATATTCTGTTCACACTAAATGTGTTTGAGCAAAATGTATTAATATTTAATCAAATTTATTTTCAGATGAGAAATTTTGTTCATGCAATTTCAAACAAGAATTTAAATTATTACAAGGTAGAATAAGTAGTTATTTTCACTCAATATTGTGAGTGAAAATAATTGAGAAATGTGGCAGTTTTGTTTTCTTGCTTATTGTCAAATTGTTATTTGCTTTAAATTGCAGCATTAAGTTAAAACTCACAATTCAAGATTAATGAACTTAAAAAATAATGTTTAGACATCTTGATTCTTGCTATTAAATCAACTTTATAAACTTTAATTTCTAAAACCAAAACAACTTTCTTGTTGACTTAAATTGCAGCAGGTGAATTTTTATTTTCAAGCTAAACCACCTTCTAATGTGTTGCAGTTGGTGCCTCCTGGTTGTGTCTCTTCCCTTATATTATACACCATAGTTTAAAAAAAGACAAATTATATAAAAATGGGTGTTGACACAATCACAAGTGTCAATACCCACAAGTCACAATCGCATGTTGAGATGTGACAAGTGATTAAAACACCAACCAGAAAAAACATGGATAGTTTTTACATTCCAACCGGAGACCATTTAATCTCATCTGGACTGATTAAGTTTCTTTTTGGCTCTCATCCAACGGCAACTTATGAACCAGATTTTCCACCCAGTTTCAGTCTTCAAGACGAAGTGTGTGCTTGTGTGTTAAGGCTCTGTGCTGTGTGTTTAGTTTCATTTGTCTTCCTGTTTTGTTCATTTGCCTAAATCTTGCCTCTTTCCGATAGAGGGTAGTTTTAGTACTAGAGGCAAATTTGTTTAATGTGTTTAAAATCTTCATTAAAATATTTGAGCTGACTGGATTTTTAATAATAAAGTTTGATATAGATGCGAAATATAAATATTTATGGTGTAATAATTGACTTTGGAACTAGGAATAATGACCATGTATATCCTGAATTACACTCTCAATAAATTTATCAGTACCACAAAGCAACTGTGATTTCAGAAAAGTAAAACACAGAACTATTTCTCCACATTTCAAAAATATAAATACAGTTGTTTCCCCAGCACAGTCAATACGTCTGCTCGGGTTCACAACTATTTGAAACGCTCTGGTTTCTAGGAAGTAGAATAACAGGAGTGGTTCTATAAAGTTTATTTCACACAATAACTGCCTAATTACACTTTTAGTGTTGTCATAAATAAGATAACGTCTAAATCTGCTATTATGATTTTTTTTTATTATTAAAATAGTCCCCCTTAGGACAGATTATTGACAAACAAAGAGGATGGTGTTTCCTCATATATATATATGCTGATGATATTCAGCTTTAATGTCAACATTTTCTCCATTAACCAGCTGCCATCAATCATTCATTAAATAACTATTTATTATACTCTGATCAACTGATTGTTTTGCTTTATCTCTGAAACATTTCAAACCTGAAAATCTTCGTTTCAGGAATTAGTCATTAGCCAATTAGCAGCCATGATTTCATGTCCTCAGGACTTGACTGTGGTCGGTTACTTGTTTTAATAGGAAGGAGCTTCACTGCCTCCTAGTGGCTCGAAACGCCACTGCAAGGATTTAACTGGAGCTCAATAAAGGGCCCACATGATGCCTGTTTGGTTATCTGTGAGGCTAAGAATCAGTTTTTAGGTCCTGATCTACACATTCACAGCCTTACATCATGGCCAGACTCAGTTGGAGACATTTCTTTTGAAACAACTTTCTACATAATTATAGTTTCACAATCAAGCATTTAGTTTTAATCCTCTTTTATTGATTTCTTTGCCATTAACCTTTGTTTTTATGTAAATATTTTCAGCTTACTTCACTTTCTGTCAGTCTTGTAAGTGAAAACTGCAATATAAATATAAAGATGTACTTCCTTAATGTGATAAAGTCTAAAAAATAGAGCAGGAAAAAACACAAATGCAAGTTGGGGGTTGACTTCGCTCATTGGTTCCTAACATGTGGCAGAGTTTGCTACCTTGATAGGAGAGGCTGAGTGTAAGACAGTGTACAGATATAAAAAATGTTGAAATCACTGCTACAAAAAATGAGACAAAGATAAATCCTAAGCCGACAATTTCATGAGGCATGAGTCCTGGAAGAAATCAACAGAAACTACAAGGGACATGAAACATAATCTGGCTGTCATGTTTTGGTTTAATAAGAGTGCATTTCCCTAAACTAATACCTTGTAGAGACACCTTTCAACATGCCACATCTTGACTTGGAATTATCCCAGCCTGCTTTGCAAAATTTCTCAAAGTGTCTCAGAAGGTAAAGACATTTTTTGTCATTCCTGTCAGATTTTCATGTAGATTTATTTCTTTATTCTGACTTAACCAGACGTCTGCAAACTCACATGTCACTTTTTGACCCTTCCACCGTGGCTCAAACCAAATAAGGCATGTTCATAATTATGAATGTCACAATAAAAATGTAATAAGTAACAGGATGAATGGCGCCGTGAGGAAGCTGTTAGGAACCAAACATCAGTGTATGTTCACACTGCCCACTCAACCACTGCGCCACTTACCTTATTGAAGAAATATGGATACAAATCTGCCCCACATGATGAGGTACTATAAAATTTAAGTTCTGTCTACACTCCTTAAATTGACTCTGAACCTTCTGATTCAGAATCGAGGAAAACTGTCTCATCCTCTTCTTTTAAAGTTTTATAAATCACTTTAGATTTTCTTCTAGAGGTTGAATTGAAACAAAAACATTCATAGCCATCTCAAAATCAATAACCAGTTCAGAGAAGATTCCCACAGACATTCACTTTGTGGTGAGGTGTTTTTTTAAATTATTTATTATTATAATAATTTACAAGGTTATTTGTAATCATAATAAGAAAAGAAAAAAAAACGTTTTAGACAAAGATTGTTCTCTTATACGTTTTTCTTTCATTTAAAAATGTATTTATCATTTCTGCAAGTTCTTTCACACGACAAATTGACTACAGTTGTAAAATAAATGGCAAGAGTAATGCGATTTCCTAAAAAGTTGAAGAAATAGCACCATCTGGTGGATGAATAGAGTCCCTACTAGCAATGCTTTTCAAGGTGTCTTCCCAAAACTCACTGAAAATCTGGAATATTAATTACAAAATCAAGTATAAATATTCTTCTTTCGGTTATGGGCATTCATTTTGTATTATATTCTAAATTTGGGTCAATAAACGCAGCTTTTTGTTGGTCTGTTATGCCTTACCCGCTCAACTAAAACGACGGTGTGAGGGGAAGGCAGTTACATCCCATCATGCATTGCGTCAAAATCTTTAAAAATGCTTCCTAAGACAAATAAAGTTAAATTATTTTTCATTAAAATTAAGTGTAAACATATTTTTTAATGTAGTCGAATCATTTACGTTTCTTTATGCATCTTTTCTTTTTTTCCCCATTTGACACCGTCACTGAAAGCTGCCTTCCCTGGAATATAAGAGCTGACAAGCTCTTCGAAAGATAGTACACTCTTGTTTCTCTTCAGATCGTATAAATCTTTCGCCTTTTACTAAAGATTTCCGTGGAGAGGAACAATAAGAGTTTGTCTCAATTTTTGAGCGCCCTGCGAAAGTAGGGCTTCTTTTCTCTGTCAAATATAAACATAATCCATCAAGTAGAGAAAGTATCGTGGAGATTCACGGGAAGTATCACGGTTTTTCGATATTATACTATTTAATGTGGTATAAATCCATTCTTCATAATCAATCAATGATAATTGTAACTTTTTAATTTCATAATTATGTACATAATTTCACTATAACTGAGGAATCACATGTTGTGGTCAACCGTAACAATTATATTACTTCATCATTGATAAACAAATGCAGATTTTATAAAAAATGAAACTTAGTTTCAAACTGAAATTATTTACAATGTTGGATTCTTTAATTTTTTTACTTTATTTTTAGTTACCTTTTCACATAAAATTGAAGAAAACATCAAGATACACTATAAAAAGAGGCATGCAAAATTGTTTTGTTACTATTTGTTATTAAATCAGACAATTCCCCTGTTTTGTGGATTTTTATTTATTTTATTGTCGCTTTGTTTTGTTTTTCTTGTAATTTATTCATTTCATTAAATTCTTATGTCTCAGCCTAAAATAAATATCAGTAATCCATTATTTCTTTCTGTGATAGTTTTTTTTGTTTGTTTTATTTAATAAATAAAGATGTTTAAGCAATGGAAATTAGACACAAACAGACTCCAACAGGCAGAAACCTCCAAGCATAACACTACCACCACCATGCTTTGAGGTTATTGCAGTACATTTAGGATTTAAAAGCTTCACATAATCTTCTTGTTATTGGTTTCCCATCGTTCTTATTGTTGCTCAGTCCAATAAGTGGTGTGAAACAGTTCCTTATGCTGTCAAAGAGAAACTGTGAGCTCCAATCAATCAGAATCATTAATCAGAAATTAATAAGCCTCTGTCTCATCAGGTTAAAAGTATTTCTGATCAAATTATTAAAGGATTTTGGACTAAATTTTGATTATTTTAGCTTATTTATGTAATTTTGACTAAGTCTGGAGCAGAAAGAAAGTGAACTTTTTCACTCAATCTTGCTTTTTATTCTTCATAAACCATGTTCATGATGAGTGTATGTAAAATCTCTGCTGTATTTGAATAAATAACTGATCATCTCTACTTCTATTTTACCAAATGGACACTTAAACTTAATCTTTTTAGGTAAAACTTGCTGGTAGCTGATATGTGGGTATGATTTTATTGCACACCCAAATCTGTTTCCCCTCACCATTAACACACACCCACGTTTTCCCAAAAACCGCATGGTGAGGGTCCAGGTCTCCTGACACATACAGTAACCCCATTAAGTGTAACTCTGGCCTTTCCTCCGTGGTTTGTCCGAATCACGTGACAGTGAAGCTGGTAGGAAGGTGGAAGAAGGAAAGAGGGGGCGGCTCATACGGTTAATGTTGAATAGAAACTGCATCAGGTCAACCAAAGAGTCGCTAAATCAAACAGGAAGCTCGACCATTAGATTTCAAAATAAAGCTCAGGAACGACTGGGTAAGTTTTATTTTTATTTCTTTAGGTTTTTTTTTTAAATTGGAGTAACTTCTGACATTGTTGTAAAAATATTTCTTCCCCTTTAAATGTTGTTACATTGCATAAAAGTATGTAAATGTATGCATTGCTTGGCTTTCTTTTTTTCTCTTTACACATAAAAATCTAAAAAAATAAATAAATAAATGCAGCATAATTTCTTTTTTTTTTTTTTTACATTTTTTAATCTGTAAGATCTGGCTTCCTCCCAATCAGCAGCGAACTGCATGCGTAGCTCCACTCTAAAAAAAAATAACCACAAAAGATTTTTTTTCTTTGTTTCATTAAAATATTGCATGTGGCTTGCTTGCCTCTGCAAATATGCTTGTAAAATGTATAGCTATATAACCTGGAATTGTGTCACATATCTGAGCTAAAACTGGGATCAACACTGGAACTGAGGTATTTTAGGGAATAGAAATTTAATTCTGTGGAAGGTTTTGACTGCCAGAAAGAGGCAATAAATTCAGAAGCAGTATCTGGTTATAGCAAGAAAGTTTCTCGTTTGAACAAGTTTAATGGGATTAAGGAACATATTTTTATATCTATATTATCTGACAGGTTACGACTTCCTAAAAGTGCATAAAGGGGACAAATCTCCATTTATTCACTCGGTTCTTCCAGGCGACACTCAAAAAGGTGTTGCTGTTTCATTTTATGACATTTCTCATTTCAACAAGAACATATTCTGGGTTTTTATCATATCAATCTTGTCATATAATGAGTTTTTTATCTTTATTACATTGACAAAGTATCTCATTTAAATGAGAAAGTTTCTCTTTTATCCAATTTTAAGGATTTTTGTATCATGTTATACTGAGGTAGTGTTTCAGAGTTTATTCCTTAACTCTGGCAGTTAAGTGCTTCCATATAGTTCAGAGTTTAAAGTTACATTTATTTTTTTGTTGATGTTTTAGTAGTTCTAATCCATCTTTCCGTCAAAAATCTTTCAAATATTAGTTACGTTTTAACTTCGCTTCTGTTTGTTTTTAAGTGTGTTGTGAAAATAAAAATAAGTAGGAAAAAACCGTTAGCGCTCAGAACTTTATTTTGAAAAGCCCTTCCGGAAGCAGTGCGCTAACGCTGTCGGTCTTGACTCAGGTTAAGTCAGCTTGTCTGCATTCCTCTTCTCTCCCCACAGCCCGGCCGATAGAGACAGAAAGAAAAGAGAGAAGAGGAAGAGGAGGGGGGGAAGAAAACACACATTATTATTCACAACCGTACAGGATTTTATGAAGCACGGAATCGACTCATACCGGATACATCAGGCCCCGAAACATAAGCATAAACCCCCCCTCCGGTTCAAACGGCTCCTTCAGGACTACAAAACCGAAAGAAAGACGTAGATTTGTATTTTTTAGTGACGGGACCTTTTGCTTCGTGTGTTTGTGCGCAGCTCAGCTATCGAAAAGCAGCTTCGTTGAGACAGCCTCCAGCCTTTTCTCGGCGGATATTTCCTTTCTTTTCTGTTTTTTTTTTTCCTTTTCGTTTTTTTTTTTTTTTTGTTTTTTAAATGAGGATTTGCAAGATGGCTGATGACAGCTAGCCCCAACAAGGACAGGAAACCGCGACGTCCCCTTTAAGAACAGGAGGGTATATTTTTGTATTTTTATTAGCTAAATATAAAAACATGGCTGCCTCGAAAAAGCTATGAGTGTAGCTCTACCGAAAGGAGTCTGCCCGGTGTTTGTGTACCTGTGCTACAGTAGAAAATGGTGAGGTGACGTCTGAGGTAATTTAGGCGATTTAATCGAGATAAGGAAGTGGGACGAATATGTTGCTAGCTAAAGGCTGAGGCATCGATAGGCTAATACGATTTGAGACCAAAGTACAAAACAAACGGTACATTTGGGGGGTGGGGGGGGATGGTGGTAATAATCATTGTTTAAAGGAGACATTTGATAGATGTGTCAAAGCGAGAGAGAGAGAGAGAGAGGGGAGAGGAGAGGAGAGGAGAGGAGAGGAGGGGGGAAGCAAACGGCTCTGCAACGACAGCCAACATTCCTGCGGATCCTAAAAGCCTTTGTTTTGTGCGCAGGAGCTGGACTGGACCATTAAAACGATTAACTATGCAGTAAACAGCCTCGACGTGATGGCCTGGGTGTAATTTTCAGAGGAGTTGGACTATAAGGCCTTTTGTTGAGAGAGAAAATTGGATAAGGCAGAAAGCAGAGGCCTTGTGTACATATATATATATATATATATATATATATGCCACATTCATCAAAACAGAAATATCGCTTTGTGTGTGTGTGTGATTAAAAAGACAGGAGGTTGTACTTGGGGTTTTTTGTTTTGTTTTTGTTTTGGGTTTTTTTGCCCCCTCTCTCATCTGAGCAATACGACGGGTTTTTCTCAGCCTGCGGCCAAACGATCGCAGGTTGTGTGTGATTAGATTGCTGCTGGATGCTTATTTATAATTCAGCGGACAAAAGCATTGCGCTGCGTACTCATTATTGAGGGAATCAGGCGTCCTTGAGGCTCCTATGGAACACAGTCACATTTTCAGAGGCGTTTCTCTGTGTGAATAGAGAATAGGAACCAGGGTGTGGACCTGAACAGCCCTTTTTTCATTCTGAACTGGTTGCTGTAGTCGACCATAATCCGTCTTTGGGTTAGGGTGAAGGCCTGGAGTGGCAGCAGGAAAAAAGATCAAGATCCCTGTCATGTGTCACATGGAGATGCATGCGTCTGGGTGATGGTACGCGGTTCTCTGTGCCTTGGTTTTGCCTGTAGCGGACGGGGTTTGGATCTGTTCTGTGAGCACACACTGAATCAGTGAAGGCAGGTCTGGTGGCTCTGAGTGCGACTTGGAGGAAAGGAAAGCACTGCTTCCTGTAATCTGAACAGCGTCACCCCGTCTGTTTTATGTGTTGAAATCCACCAAGGTGTTTCGCCTGAAGCCTCCCTAAGCTCAGTTTTCCGGGAATTTGCCTTCATGCTGCATTACTAAGCAATACTCGTCATCTGTCAGGGAGGGCGTGCATACAAATATTGATCTTTCTGGACTCGGGTTTTTGAGAGTGTCGGGTTTCCATTGAGAGCGAGAGAGAGAGAGAGACGCACAAAGCGGCCTAAAAAAGGTCTGATTTGTATGCCTGCCTGCACCACCATGGCCTCTGACATGGCTGAGACGTGGAGGAACTGTTTTGAGGAGGAGCTCATCTGCCCTATCTGCCTGCACGTGTTCTCTGATCCCATCCAGCTGCCCTGCAAGCACAACTTCTGCCGGGGCTGCATCAGCGAGGCCTGGGCCAAAGACTCCTCGCTGGCTCGCTGCCCCGAATGCAATCATGCCTACACGCAGAAGCCCAGTCTGGAGAAGAACCACAAACTGTCCAACATAGTGGAGAAGTACAACGCCTTGAGCGTGGAGAAGGCCAGCACGCCGACGCTGCAGTGCATCCTGTGCCGCCGAGGCCCGCCGCTCCCCGCCGTCAAGGTGTGCCTGCGCTGCAATGCCCCGTGCTGCCAGTCCCACATCCAGACGCACCTGCAGCAGCCGTGCTCGGCCCTGGGGCACCTGCTGGTGGAGGCGGAGGCCGTCAAGGCCTGGACCTGCCCGCAGCACGACGAATACCGGCTGTACCACTGCGAGGCCGAGCAGACGGCGGTGTGCCAGTACTGCTGCTTCGCCCGGTGCCACCCCAGCCACGGCCACGCCGTCACCGACGTGGAGCTGCGGCGCAACGACATCAGAGTAAGACGCACCAAATGCCGTGTTCACACGGCGATGCTTTCAATTTAATGTTTAGTTTATCTATAAAGACAAACTCTATTCCCTCCAGGCCTGGACGATAAATTGCCCCGCCGTTGTTGTTTTTGAAACGGTAAACTTTTGTTAAGGACTCTTCAAACTAGAACTTTAAATATCCGAAATAAGACACATCCAATCTAAAACTGAAATAAAGACAACTCACAGTGGAAACTAAAAACAAAATGCATTATAAAGTCTCTGTGAACAAAATGTTAATAATCAGAATGGGAATGATTAAACTCATTCAACTTTATCATAAGATTAATTTCTGATCAAAAATATACAATCTAATAATATGAATCTAATAACTGAGTCAAAATCAATTGCATACATTCAAGTTAAATCCGGTCAGATTCGCTTTTTAAAGCCAGGTGGCTAAAGAGTCTCTACCTCAGGAAGCTCAGCCAATTTCATTGAGTCACTGAACGAGCTGCAGCCGCTCCTTCTGAGCAAGCATGTGGCGACAGTGGGAGGGAACCACTCCCTTCTGACAGAGAATCATTCTGCCAAAAGTAGGGCTGCAACTAAATGATTGAACGATTTATTCGATCGGCTCATTCTTCACGTGTTTCATTTAAGCATTTTATACATATAAATCAATAGTTATTTCTTTTTTTTTTTTAATAAGAAAATAAAATTCTATTGCCTGAGATGCAATAACACAGCATTCCTTCACACTTGATCATTTGTAGCAAAGGATGAATCTGAATCGCTCTTGTTTTTAAATTTGATCTTGTGTGTTTGTCTGAAAGACATATATTACACCCAATTTTTATTATTTATGACTTTAACGCCCATTTGGGTGAGTTAACTCTTGCAAAATATGACAAATATGACCCTCATCAGGCCAAAATAAACACAAGCAATCTCCTGCGAGTCAATTCTAGGCATTGGAGCCAAATGACACCATTTCCTCACAGCTAACTGATTAGATCATTAAAAAAAACCCTTAAATCATCACTTGCCATAGCAGCTATGAAACATCCCTAAAATATTCTGTGGCAATTGACTCCTTTTCATATCCAGTTGAATCCAGAAATGACCCAAAAGTCAAACTTACATCCGTTTGTAAACTTTCCACACCTGACTTGTTGGAGTTTGTCAGATTATCGGTTATCAAAAAGGAAAGTTCAAGTGTAGCTATAATGCTGCTTCCTTAACCAAAAGAGTTTTATTCTGTTATATTTCATATTCTTAACATCAACATAACAAGTTGCCACATTCTGTGATCTCTCGCTGTCATTTAAAATGACTTGACTGGAGAAATTTGGGATGAAAATCTCATGGAAAATCTCAAAATAAGACGTTCGTGTTTCTATGAAACGCGTGCATTTTGAGTGCTTCCACTCTTATCCGGCATGTTTTCAGTCGCGGCCCGTTCCAAGCCTCCATTCTCATCTGTTGGAATGGCAAACAATGCGGTGGAGGGAGGAACAATGAGGGCCCCTCAGAGGGCCTTATCTCCCCAGCACAGGTGCATCCGAGCACAGGGATCACCAGTTGTCGAGAGGAGGGGGAGCGGCTGGAGAGAAGTCGAAGGAAAGAGGGATTAAAGTGATTCATCACTTGCCTCTGCTGACTTTTCGTTTTTTTTTTTTGTTTGTTTTTTTTTTCTGTTTTTAACCTATTCGGTTTCTGGGGGAGGGGTCCGCGTGCTCACCACCTCTGGTTCGCACAGGGGTCACTCCGGTTGCTCTCGCCGGTTTTAAAAACGTTTAAACGGGGTGTGAGAACTCGGCTTGGCCGAGAGGAGAAACACGAAGGCGTCACTGTTCGCTGACTCATATAGTTCACCCAACATTTTTAGGTGTCAACCATGACATACAAGGCTGCCTTTCCTGTAGGTAATGCTATGACTCAGCTGCATGTACAGTTAAAATATCCTCTGAGGGCCTGTGACATGGCCGCCGGGTGGAACTATTAAAAACTGAACAGAATCTTCTACTCTTACTAACACCCAATGTTGCAGTTTTACCCCACGAAACAAAATGTATAGAAACTACTTTTTAGAGCTGTAACTACTGGTCATTTTAATTACCAATTAATCTCAGAAAAAGAAGGACACAATCTACAGATTTTTTTGTTCAAGCTTTCTTTATACAATATTAGAAAAACATTAAAAAATGCAAATAAACAAATCGTTTTGTTTTTTTTTTATTAGAAAATTAAGATTTTATTGCCTAACAAACATTATTTTAGTGAACGTTTAAACATTTGTAGCAAAGCAAAAAAAAATACTTCTGACATCAACACATAAAAAACAGTGTAGCATTGATCTGTTTATTGTTTTGATTAACAAACAGCAAAAGGTGCATTTTTTTTTTTTTTTACAGAATTTGAACCAGGTGAAGCCAAAACCAAGATACTTTTGTGTCTTAAGTGGAAAATGTATGTTTAAAAAAAATAAAAAATAGGTTTGGCTTTGTGTTCTTTCAGTAAATTGACTTTTTTGAATCTTTGTACTTCAGTTAACCACAATTAACCAATTACTAAATTAGTTCACAGTATATATCAATAATTGATTAATCATGATTCAACCCTATTACTTTTGGGGGTTTCCACCTTTGGATAATTATTGCAAAGTAATTTAAAAAATGGACATTTTGAGGGTATTTTTTTATGTCCAATGATCGCGCAACCCTATTGGCTGCCAGGTGAGGCTAATAGAAACGACACCCTTCGGTGTGGACGTTGCTCCTGAGGGAAGGCGAAATGGTGCAGAGCAAAGGTGTTATGTTTTACCTTTTTCAACTATCTGCATTGAATGCTCTGAGCTTGGAAATATGGACAGCTTTTGTTAAACGAAGGCTTTGTTGGTTTGTTTTGAATAATGTTAACAATTCTAACCCCTAACAGCATCAACACCTTAAATACTATTGGCTTAAAATCTACACTGTTTTCATTTTCCTTGTTTTAACATGTAAAACATTCGTAAAAACAGCAGAGTTGTCACCATATCCAAGAGCTTAATGGTTTAGTTTTTAAGTATAAACTTCAAATCATTTTATTTTATACGTTTTCTATATTTGGCATATATATCCCTTGGTTTGGAAGCCATTTGTTGTTTAAGTGTGGTGTTGCTTTTACTTTTTTATTGCCATTTCTAAAATGCCCAACATTTATTTGTCTGAAATACCTGCTAAATAAAACCCCCTCAAGCCTTTTTCCAATAAACTTTTAAAACGAACATCTTGATTTTGATTTCTAAAGCTATAAGGCAGTTAAAATTTACAGGTAAAACAACTAAAAGGTGCTAAATCAGGAAAAAAAAAAAAAAAAACCCTGCATGTTTCCATTTTTATGTTTGCAGATAAATGCAGACATAACACTGAGCACAAATGGCCCTGATTAGGGTTTAAATATTCTAACTTGTGCTGTATTAATCCAGGTTGTTCAATTTGTACCAGATGGTTAAAACAGGACTGATGAGCATTTTTATATTTGGTTGCACGTAAAAAATAATCAGGTTATTGGTGCTGTTGCAGAGATGAATATATATTGGTTTTCCATCTCTAATAATGTTTTGTAGGTGTTGTTCTTGTTTCCCAGATAAATTCCTTAGAGATCAAGACTTTTGTTTTTATCTACAGTTCATGTTTTAACCAACACTAGTGTTTTAAAATGTGTCATGTAATGTAATGTGGAAATAATTCAAGTTTATCTGATGTTTGGAGACTTAAATTCAAATAGATAATGTGAAATTAGCAGTTGGGCATGATAATTTGTTTTATTTAATTGTTTTTACTTTTTGTCTGTTTGAAATAAATGATGACAGAATAACTTTCTGAAATTTTGAATCTTAAATGTTAAAATCTATTCAGACTGTCATGGTCTTTATACTAAGAGTGCTGTGGGCGACTGCTGCAGAAACACGTTTAGCATTAATATGGTATTTTAGGCTTTAAGGACTGTGGTGATTGGCTAACTCCTTTTAGCACAACTTGAACACAACAATAGTGTTTTTTGAAGCAGAAATCAATCCCCAACGGTCCAAGTAAAGCAGCTTTGTCATCATAGATTTGTTTGCAGATGCTGGTGCGTCACATTTAAGGACGTACTAGAAACACGAAAGAAAGGTTCCAGCTCAAGACTTTTAGGTGCAGAAAAAAAAAACAAATGTGATTAATTGTGTTAAAATTTTTAACACGTTAAAATCTATGCAATTAGTTAATTGAAATTGACACTTTAAAGTCCTGGTCCTAATTTTAAAATAATGTAAATATTACATTCAAAGTAATTATGTTTTCACTTGTTTATTTATTCAAACATGTTTTTGAAAACAAGAAATCAGTAGGACAAAAGCAAACATGGATACATAACTGAGAACAAAGTAATAATAATAACAATGATATTTAATGACTCAATAATTATCAGAAATTTGTAATTATGCGACTTTAATTGGTCCTGCCGTTCTAGGACCAGGACCAGTTCATCCATATATTTAGATATTTGCCACTCTGTCCTCATGATGATGATGATGATAGTGCACTCACTGCCCTGCAGCCCCTCCCTCGCCCTGCTCTCTACCTCCATCAGCCCCCAAACCTCTTTCACCTCCCTCTCGCCACCCAAAGCCAGACCCGACCTTCCCCCTAGCCCTCCTCTCCTGCGCTGATGGAAGGGGCTCTGTAGTGAAATGACAGCTGAAGAGCACCCTTCCTCTGTTTTCTAACCTCTGCTTCCCTCCCCCAAAGGTATCCCATACATGTAGCTAGACACCCCCCCCTCCCCCTCCTCCTCCTCTTCCTCCTCTTCCTCCTGGTCCTGCGCTGGCTTCTGCTCAGAGCCTAACTCAATCAGTCAGCACAACCAGGTCACCGTCCTGGATCCAACCAACTGTGCATGTAACAGAGCTATGTAGGGCAGCGATTCCCGACCATGTGCCGCCGAGACCCGACACTGTGCAGCTTTTCCTTCCTATCGGCCTCCAAAGCAGCTGATCACTGCTGGTAAAATCAGCTGCTTCGTGCTGGAATGCCTCTGTGCTGAGGATGATGATGGCATGTGAAGAAACCTTCAGCTGTGCATGGTTTCTGTTTTATTTGTGAGGATATTTAAGTTTGCATATTATCCCCAATACTAAATCAATAAGGATTGCAGAATGTTAATAGGTGAACAGTTTTGAATAAAGAGAAGTATTTTCATGATGAGTCATGATAAGGCAAGGTAATTGTATTTATGTAGCACATTTTCAGCAACAAGGCAGTTCAAAGTGCTGAACATGAATTAGAAAGAAATAGAACAAAGTCCTTACCAAAAAGTAAGGGTAACAGCAAAAAAGAGAAAAGTACAAAAGTAATGCGTAATTTATAAACTAATAGAGGTTTCTCTAGATCTTAAGTATGTTCTGAATTAGAGGGGTATAAAACTAAATGTTTTGGGTCAAGTTCTAGATTTGTACAAATGTCGGTTCTCCATGTTTGATTCTTCTTCCGAGTTGCTAAATCTTGCTCCGATATGAAAGTATAAAGCTAAACAATAATAATAATAATAATGATAATAAGCACCTACTTCTAGTTTATTTGCAGCTAAAGCGGAACACACTGCAAAAACACAACATCTTAGTTTTGTCTTATTTCTAATTTACCAACTTAAAAGTATCTTTTCAAATTATAACAAGTACAAGTTATAAATGAAATAATCTGCCAGTGAAACTAGTTCTTAAAAAAAAAAACAATATAAAGGAACTATTGACTTAAAAAAGCTCCTGTATCTTGCTCAAAAAGTTATCTGTATGTTAGTTTTGTGGTATTTAAGATATTTGCACCTGAAAGTGGATCAGAAATACTTGATGAGATGTTTTTGTTTTCGCCGTGCAGGGAGATGGTTTGGCTGAGCAGCCGTCTGCCGCTGCTCACATGCCATCCTCCTCCCAGAAATAACAGGTGCTGTTGCTAAAACATTGCCACGGCTCATGGAGCAGCCTCCAGTGGGTGATCTAATGTCTTTTAGGAGGAAAGTGCTGGACGGGGGAGGAAGAGGAGGAGTAGGAGGAGGAAGAGGCGGAGGTGCACCAAGGGGAGAGCAGAGCTGCTGGAGCTTTTTACTGACCATTTATCTATCTCTGCTCTCTGCCTCCAGCTCCCCCAACTTCGGTTCTCACTCTCTAATGCAAACACTAAATAGCTGCTGGTTGCCATGGCAGCATCCCCCTCCTTCCTTTCCTCCCTAGCAGGGATTGCATGTTGGATGGAGACTAAATTAGCCAGCTCCAGGAGTTCTAGTATCTCTGGTATGGCGAGCGAATGCTTGTGGCTAACTGGAGGTTATAACTTCCCTTTTTTTTCTTTCTTTTTTTTTTCCAGCAAAACCTGCTGAGACAGCAGGAGCGCGTGGAGGAGCGAGTGCAGGAGATAGAAGAGCAGCTGTGCAAGCTAGACTCTGACAAGTGTACAGTGGAGGTACGTATGAAGGACTTTATTCACATATTTTAGCTGTGAAGCTGCAGTATGCAACATTTGTAAACAATATATATTTTTGCATATTTGACATACAAGGCTTGAGGTATGCAAGTTTTCTGGGTTTCACCCAGAGAACTTGCTAAGCCCGGGGCTCGGGACGCTAGGTCATTCATCCAGCGGGAAGCAGTGTTTTTAAGTTAAAAAATGTTCAAAGTTGACAGAAAATTTGTATATATCACTTGAGAGTCGTGCGTTTTTGGAAGACTGGATGGTTAATGTCTGAACACAAACTATAAAGTCTTAAAAAATACAAATATTTTAATAAAAAAAACCTTAAATACATAAGCAGTGCTTAGCCTGGTGGAGGCGCAAGTCAAGCTTGGTGGCCTGCCAGGCTTATAATAAACTGGGGGAAACCCTGAGTACGGTATGAGACAGATAATCTGTGAAAAAAATCTAGCTCCTTTGCCTTCTCACAATGAGAGCGAGAAGGTAGGTCTTAAAGCTAAGGCTAGTTAGCATGACCAACTAGCCAATAACAGAAGATAACTGGTTTTCCTGTAACTGTAAGTTATTTCTCCACCATTAGCATTTTTAACAGCGAGTGCATTAGGGTGATTGACAGCGCTAAGACCCGCCTCCGGGCTCTGAGTTGTTGTTTTTGGTCGGGAGCTGTACATTTCTGTATATCTCAGGGATTATACTGGACCACCAAAAAATATTATGGGACATATAGGAGGATTTAACATGGGGACATTTCTGTTTTTTCCACTGAATTAGGACTATTTTGCAGCAGTAATCCAAAACTGACATCCATTTTTCTCAATCGGGTCAGGTTTTTATTCTAATTTGATTTAGAGAAATCCGATCTTCTGACTAAATTGATGCCATTTTTGTTACATTATCAGTTGATTTCCGTTAAGATTTCTCATCCTAAAAAGGTTTTCGGAGAAAAAAATTGTTTTTCTAACAGAGTATATTAATTAAATAATACAAACTTTCTATAAATTGAGTAATAAACAGAGGTAATGGTAAGTACATGTAAATTGAACATTACGTCTTCATTGTGCGAAATTCAGAGCATGAGCTTCTGTTTCTTTGAACGGGAGCAGAAACGTTTCCCTCCAGAGCCATCATGACTGGATCCCAAACGAATAAGAAGCTTTGTTCAGACCCGATTGAGCAAAACCAACATGATTTTTGGATTCAGTCCATCAAAATGACCATAAAGCAGTTGGAAAAACTCCAGACATTTTTTTTTCTTTTTGGCTGTTGACCAGCATTATCTCTCTCACACTATGCTTTCTATTTTAACAAATAACAATATCCATATATCTAGAAATATCCATACAGCAGTTTTAATTCACTCTTCAACTGTTCACAGGACAGAGTGTGTGAGCTGAAAGAGGAGGTGCGCCTGCAGTACCAGCGCATGCATCAGCTCCTGGAGGAGGACCTCGGCCGCACGCTGGAGGCCCTGGACCGGGCTCAGGCTCGCTTCTTCCAGGAGAACGCGGCGCAGGTTCTGGCCCTGGGGGAGCAGCGGCACGAGGCCCAGAAGCTGCTGAGCTCCATCCACACGGCCTTCAGCAAGGCGGAGGAGCTGAGCTTCATGAAGAACACGAAACCCGTTAAAATCCTCACAGACAGGTGGGAGAACTGAAGCGTCTGGATCGTTTAGAGATCATCTCTTTTTTTTTTGCCTGATGCAGAAGATGAGCAAAAAAGACATTTTTTTATCGGCAGTTCAATTTATAATGTTATTTTGTAGATTGAAATATTTTCATGGAAATACATTTTAGTGATATTTAGAAAGGGAAAGTAATAATTTTATGATAATTCCTACGTGAAAAATAACAAAAAGTCCAAATGAGGAATGTTGAGCGTCTTGTGAAGTTGGTTTTACAAAAACCAAATCATCTTTTTACACATTAGCGTCAAATTATTACCAGTAGTAGAACTTTGAAAGAACTTTGCAAACAGTAGTTTAGTTATAAAAAATCGCATGAACTGATGCGGTATTACACGTCCGAGCTCAATAACTTATCAAAACTTGATCAAAGTCATTGATCAATTTTCTCATAATTTTCAGTTGTTTTTGGAAGTCTTATGTTTTTAATTCTGCTAATATGACTTTAGCAAACATTTTTGAGGTTTGGCCCTAATACTTCATTGCACAACTCACAGAAGGAAGGCTTTAAAAAAAAAAAGAATACATTTTTCAAAAATGTCATTTGTAATTTCTTTTTCAGAAGACAAAGTGAGAAAAAAAATCAATCTGGTATGAAAAAGTTTTATTTTTAAGCCATATGACTCATCTGTGAACTGTTGCATTCGATTACTTCGCCTGGAAAAGTTTGTGGCCCAGTAAATCGCTGTGAAACCAGCCATTAAATGAGGGTCTGGCTGAATGAATGAAACACAAACAAATCACTTACTGTGGAAAATTTCACACTGGACTTTTAGCAACTTGGATTCTCTGGCTCTCCACTTTTTTATTTTATTTACCTTAGTTTTTTCTTCTACTAAACTTTCCATTAATGTTCTTGGATGCAGACAGTACTTTGTGAATAGCCAGCTTCTTTAGAAATTAGCTTTTTGTCAGTGATGATGCAGCCATAACTCGGCATTTCCGTATCAAAAATATTTTTTAATAATCTTATTCAATATTTAAGTTTTCTTTGTAACTAAATTCCTTAACAGGGAAAAAGTGTTTGAAGAATATCGCTTTGTGTGTCGTAACTCAGTTTTAACAAATGAGTTTAACTTTCTGAAGTGAATTACAGAAGCCAACGTTTTGATTATGTTCTACTTTATTGCGATGCTTCATCATGATTTCTTGCTGTTGTCACCTTGTTGCAGGTCTCAGGCATGCGTGGGAAGCAGCCTCCCTCCTTACAAAGTGGGGAATCTGAACTCTAAGCTGTTTCTTTCTGAGATCTCAAAGCGAGAAAAGAGCTTGAAGCGAACGCTTGAGGGTAGGCGGCGTAACATTGGCACGTGGAGAATCAACCTGATCTCTGTGATTACATTTTTAATCGTTTTCATTTGTACGTTTTGCCTCAGTTCCTCTCACCCCGCCGTCGGCGTTCCTGCAGACCGTCGCCGCTTTCCCCAGTGGCCAGAGCTCCGGGGCGGAGAAACGGAAACATTCCACCGCCTTCCCGGAGGGAAACGGCAGCACGGGAAAAAACGCCACTCCGGGTTTCAAAGACTCATCCTCATCTTCCTCCTCTTCTTCCTCTTCGTCGTTAGCCAAGCAGCCGTACCTGGGGTCCGGCTCCGCCTCCGGAGAGGGCCAGTCCGCCAACCAGCAGACTCTGGGCCCCTGTGCGCCGCCTCACATCGGTGAGGGCGGCGGCGCCGGAAGCGGGAGCGGCTCCCTGACCAACCACCACTCCGGCTCCGTGTTTGGCTCCTCCCACTTCCCGCCGGGGGGCAGCGGCTCCTCCCACTCCTCCCAGCAGGCCGTGCTGCCGCAGTACGGCGGCAGGAAGATCCTGGTCTGCACCATGGATAACTGCTACTGCTCCGGAGTGCCGTCGGTGTCGGGCCACCGCAGCCACCCTCCCTACCCGCGCTCGGGCTCCTTCCCCTGGGTGAGCCCCCAAGACTACCCGGCCCCTCCCGGCCTGGCCTCTGGAGGGCCGTCCATGCAGGGGCTGGCGGTGAGGGACTGGATAGACGCCTCACAGACGCACAGACATGCAGATTTCTACGGGCTGTACGGGCAACCGTCCACCAAGCACTACGTCACCAGTTAACGCAGTGGTTATGCTCTTAAAATAGAGACGGGCACCAAAATAGCACACACCTTTACAGATTTATAAATCTGAAAACAACACATAGTGGCTGAGCTCACGAACACTGCAAAAACCAAATCCGACCAAGTATTTTTCTCTGGTTTCTAGTGCAAATATTTCAGTAAAGTTGAAATAAAGCAAAACTAGCTTAAAAATTATTTTTCAGAAAGATATAGGAACTTGTTTTAACTGTGTTCCTTTAATATTAATGAAAAATTAGTGATGCCACCAATCGATTATTTCTACTATTACATGGAGAAAATGTCTTGTTATAAGTGAAATAATCTGCCAAGTACTTTTTCAACAATATCAAAGGAATTACTGACTTAAAAACAGGGGTGTCCTAACTTTTATCACATGAACCAAAGGACAAACAATTGGGACATTTTTTTGCAAAAAAGGAAATGATTCATTTTAGATTCTAAAATTGAAAAGAATTTTGCACACTTACTGTATTAAGAGGCATCTAGTTTCAAATGTAAAAATTTTTTGGGCTCGCTACATTAAATTTATTCCCGGTACAAGGACAAATTTAAGACTAAAGAGTCGCTTTCTTTCAAAACTTGCTACAAATGAGACAATTTTAATTGAAACTAGACCAAAAATATTTGGTAAGAGTTTGTTTTTGCAGTGAATGAAACTGTGTTTGCATCTGCACACAAATATAAAAGACACACACACACACACACACACACACACACACACACACACACACACACACACACATTCGGGGGCAGGGTTGATCCGTTTTAATCTTCCTTTAATTTTATCCAGTGTTTCATGTAGATAAAACACAAACTCTGCTCACTTTGGCACAACTCGGCTCTGCGTTTTTTTACACAGGGAGAAAAAAAAAATAACTATCTGGAGACAAGAGGGTGATGTTAATCTTTTTATTTATAGAATAGGAATCAAATTGATAGAAAATGAACTGTTATTAGAAAAAATGTTTTCATTCTTCTTCACAATTCTTCACTGAGGCTAAAGGGAAATAACAGGCTTCTGGTTTCAGCTCGTGTTTCTCTTGATATAATCACCCCTGCAGTTATGCTGAGGCCCAGCTGCCTTATGATGTTCATATATTATTTTTGTCCACAAACTGACTTTGTTTGATCCTTTTTAAAAAGAGGAGAAGATGGCCGCCACTTCTTCCCGCTCTCTCTGTCTCTTTTTGATTTTGATCATCTCTGCACTTCTTCTTCCTTTTCATTTGCTAAGTTCAGGGATGCGTCGCACAGCTTGAACGCAAAACGCTCTTCCATGGAACACCCACAATGCACTTGTGGACGCCTTCCTGCTACAGGGGAGGGCGGGAGGGGACTACAGAGCTCCGACTTTGGGGCACAAGCAGCCCCCTAATTCCTTAAACTCCCTTCCTGCTGCCACAAGAGGGCAAACAAAAACCTACGAAGACTGTTTTCCCCCTTTCTTTGTGATTACTATGGCTTTGTGTTATTTGGTACATCTGTAGGAATCATGTAGAGACAGAAACTGGACAAACCAAACCAATCATGCATCTGGACGATCTGACGATGCTGTAATTGTACTTCCTGCAGGGCAAAGATGTCACTTCCTCTATAAAAAAAAAAAAAAAAACAAGCACATGAGCTCTTGGCTTCCTGTTTGCAGCTGAAAGCATGCAAGGAAGAATTTCTTTCTGTTTTTTTTTAAGCACTCAAACGCAGAACAATGGGGAGGGGGGGACTGTATGCTGTTTTAAATGACTGTATGAAAGAAACAAACAGCGGGAGGAAGTTTTTCATGAACGTTTTCTAAAAGAACAAAGATGAGAGATGTAAGCAATGATTCATCATCCTATAAAGGAGTTGTTACAACAGCTAACATTATGGGGGGGAAAGTATCTTTTTGTAAATATTTTGTGAAATGGGAAGTAAAAAGGAGGAAAAAAAAAAAGAAACTTTGCCGACGTGATTTGGAGATGGGTTCCAAATAAACAAATAATTTAATCTGGTCTCTGCTGTTAACTGTTCACGTGCAAATCCCATCATCTCATTTACAGGATAGAAGTGGTGATATCCTATATTTTTGTTACTGTAAATAAATCCCATAAAAAAGGCAAACCAAGAAGTGTGTTAGTATTCAAATACATCCTATTTCACGCCTTGATTTCTCACTGAAAGCTGTTTGTTCCTGGGGGCCATCACTTGTTTTTGCAGTTAAGATTTGATTACAAGAGATTTAAATTAAGTTTTTATAATTAAAATAGTAAAAAAAATTAAAATAACCACAAAAAAAGAAATAGAAAAGAGGCCTTTCTTTTCAAATTTACCATCAACCTACACACCTCAATTTGTTCTGGAAAAATAAATACTCCCCTCTTTGCTGCTCATGCAAACAATAGGTGAGTGTTTTTACTGTAAAGTTCACAAGACAATAATGTTTTTCATCTAAACTCGAGAATATATATTTTGTTTTTTTTTTTGCTTTATACCTCTTTAGAAATTGAAGAAAATTTATATGAAATACATTTAAGATTATTTCAGTGGAAATATAATTGCACCATCATTGTAACACCTGGGGGAAAATGTTATAAGTGAAATAATTGGTCAATGGAACTAGTACTTTTTCTTCAATAATAAGGAATTATTGATTTAAAACACTCATCTTTCTAGAGGAAACATATAGGAGCTGTAGGTTAGCTTTATCTTATTTCAAGTGTACTAAGATATTTGCACTAGAAGCTAGACCAAAAATATTTGACGTTTGTGTTTCAGTGTACAAAACATTCTCGGTTTCTCTGCAACTTGTGATGGGAGTATTATCGAAATTTTAGAATCTACGTGAATTATATTATTCTAACATGCACTGGCAGTTCTTGTTTCCAGAAATATTTGCTTGTAAATCTAGAATAGCTTGACTAACCCAGAAAAAAAAAAAATTCTTCCCTGGTATGAATTTATCAGTTGTGCAATCGGACAATTTATTTCCACAAACCAGAGCTAACTGTGGCTTTATCTTACGTCCCTAGGGGACTTCTTTTGGATGATGCAAACAAGCAGAGAACTCCAAACGACAGTTCGTTTTACCATTATGTGGACTTTTGCTCAGTTTACAAGAAAAAAATGAGCATTTAACATATAGGCTAGCTGGTTGTCTCACAACAACATAGAAATTACTTGTGAAGATGCTTCAGATTGCTCAAAATTTGACCCATGTTGAGTACTGAGAACAAATGGACCAATGTAACAAAAGGAGGCGGTAGACTGTGATTTAAATTTTTTCAGTGTGGGCGTTATGTTCTGCTTTGACATCTATGGAAAAATTAAAATTCATCACTTCTTGCAAATTCCTGGTGGAAATTTCCTGTACAGAGCAAGAATGTTTTTCAAGCAGTTTCTGAGTTTCTCGTTTGTACTCGGGCAGCTTGGAGACTTGGCATACCGGCACCTCACCCAGAGTCTTAAAAGCACTCTGGCAAGCTCAGACTGCTTTTAACTCACCACAGTGGAAAATTAACATTTAGAGCAAACTTTAAAACATGTAAGAACATTCTGACAACATTCAGTGTTGCAATTGTCAAATTGCAAGACTCTGCAATTTCGGTTTGCATTGTACTCACTAGCAGCACTACATAGTTACATAGTTATCCTTCATTTGACTCAGAAAGAGAAAAAAATATGCTGCTATAGCTAGCTGTTTGCTAAAAGAAAGTATTGAAACTGTTCCTCTATAATAAAGAGTCAAATTGTTTCATTTTTCTGGGTCAAAAGGCTTTTCCAGTGGAGAGACTGTTTTAGTTTTGCTCTTTTGCTAGAGGATCTTTATTTAAAAATGTGAAATAATTTTTCTACTGCATTCATTTGGCATAAAAGGTGCCATTACATACAGTAAACCATCATTCATACATGGATGACTGTTTTTGTGGATACTGCTCAAAAAGCTCTTTTTGTTAAAAATGTGTTTTAATATTTAGTATTCACTTTGAAAGAAACAGAAAAGCCAGTTGTGATTCATTTGTTTCATATTTTCCAGAATTTTACATTTTTAATCCTTTTGACCAGTTACACTGACAGTAATGGGAACTCTGTCTTTCATCTGGACTATCAATGTGATCACTTTCTGTACAGACGTGGGACTGAAGTGTCAATACATCGAATTACATGTAATTGCATAAACATAGTTTAACATCACCTGAAGTTACAGATCAGTTTATGGCATAACAAACCAGAAACGGTCACAATTTCACATTTGAGAAACAAGAATGTGGATCTTACAGCGTTGGTAACTCAGTATTTGTTGTTTTAGTCTTAAAGCAACAGAATAACTCACATTGAGGTTCAGAGACATTACATTTTAGTCAACTGTGTTGGTTTCAGATCCTTACAGAGTTTAAATACAATTTGTTTTTTAAACAAATGCACTACAAAAAAGAAAAATCGTACCTAAAATCCTAAGTGTTTTTGGTGTGGTTTCTTGTACAAATATCTTACTACACTTGAAATAACACAAAGCTAACAAGTAACTTTTCAGCAAGATAAAGGAGCTTGTTTTAACTCAGCAATTGCTTAATATTGGAGAAAAAGTACTAGATTCACTAGCAGAGTATTTCACTTATAATGTGTAAAGAATCTGCACATTTCCATCAATGCTAAGCAAATATTTATTTATAAGAACTTACTATGCCTTGCTGGAAAGTTACTTGTAAGTTAGTTTTGTCTTATTAAGATATTTGCAATAAAAACTAGACAAAAACACCTAGTAAGATTGTTTTTGCAGTACAAACACATGATTGAAAAGATAATTGAGCATAACATGAATGCTGACATGGCAATAACACCTTCAAGGGGATCTGATTTAACATTTCCCACAAAATAATTATTTTTTCTACTTTCCATGCTGCAAAACCCCCCAAAGTAAAACGCATCATAACATAAACACAACTTTTCCCATTTGCACTGCAACGTTACACAAGTTTCACTGTGCCCTCTCAGTTCAGCAACTAATCTGCCAGGCTCCACTGTTCTGCTTGATCTGTTGGGTGTTCGTTTATCTTAAAGGACACGTTGATGGTGGAAAAACCCATTTAGTCAAAACCTTAAATACTTCTGTGTCCACTCGGTGCAAAGAAGGCTCTGGAGTGCATGGGGGTGGATGCCTGCAGAGAGAAAACAGGATGGAAAGTCTTGAGATGACTACTCACTCAGAGAGTGTGCGCGCGCGTGTGTGTGTGCGTGTGTGTGTGTGTGTGTGTGTGTGTTCCCTTCAGCCTGATTAAGCCTTTTGCATTACTGCTTTCCCCTACCCAGCACTTTGAGTCTCAATCCCATTCACACAGCAGGGATGATCCACTTGTGTGGAGAAGGGTCTCAGAATAGGAATAAAATTTAAAAAGTGGAATAATTTGTTGATTTTATGACTCCATTTCAAAACAAGTATTTTAAAACCTCTTATGATTGCTTTATTTATTCATTATTTGCCAAGTTGATGGTTAAAAAGAAAGTGTTGAAGGAAACAACCCTCCTGCGATTAAGAATCCTCAGTTTTGGTAAGGCATGCATTTATTTACATCGCAGTTCAAGTGTCAGGTTGATATTTCCTGACCTCTCAAGCTTATGCGACAGATACGACAGAAAATTAGTTTCACGCCAAGAAAAAAGTTTAATCATAAAATTACAATAATAACATTATATGACTGCGACAGACTGGCTACCTGTCCAGGGTGACCCAGCCTCTCGCCCGGAACGCAGCTGGAGAGGCACCAGCACCTCCCGGCCTCACTAGGGTCAAGGGTGAACAGAAAATGATGGATGGAAATCCATCATTTTCATATCAGTCATAATATTACAAAAATAAAGTCACAATATGACTTTATTGGAGATTATTCTACTCAATCACCAATAGGTGACTTTAGATATGGCTTTAGATATTTTATATTTGACACAAGTTGACTTTACTACAGCCACATTTACCTAAACGTGACATAAATCGACTATTTTATGTTTTTCTGCTCTGATTGTTTAAAAAAGGGTCTCCTTCTTTCTGCATCACTGCAGGAAGAAGATAAGAAATATCCCCTTTTAGCGTCCGTGCATTGTCCTTCCTCCCACCACGTAAACCAGTTAACAAACCCACTTTGTTACCCAGTGCCTGCGGAAAGTAGAACTGCACTAAATCTGGGCACTTTCCAGCACCATCTGCTGTCCAATAAGCACCATTAACAGGGCCACCAAGTGTTTCATTAATGCTATGCTAAAGTTGTTTACTTCGCTGCAAAAACACAAAATCTTGCCAAATATTTTTGTTCCTGTTTATACTGCATATACCGTAGAGCACTTGAAATAAGACAAATATAACGGCCTCTGATTGTTTCATTTATAACTAGTGCTTTTTCCACCAATATTAAATGAATTGTTGACTTAAAACGTGTTATTGTATGTTTTAAAATGTACCTTTAAGTTAGTTTGTCTTTTTTAAAGATAACTGCTCCAGAAAACAGACAAAAAAATACTTTGTTTTTGCAGTGCCAGCAAGGCAGGAGGTGAAATAATTTGGTTGCCAAGTTAATTGAAAAACAACTTCAAAACATCTCATATGGCTTAAAAGTGCAAAAACCAGACGTACTGATGCAACTAAAACCTGATCGATCCTCTAGTGCTTCAAACATTAAAAATAGGATTTTTATCTCATGGTTTTGTTCGGCAGGCATTCATTTACATGTCAGTTTCTGAGCGCCATGTCTCCTTCCCGTCTAGCAACATATCGCGGTTGACATACACGTGAAACCAAACATTTCAGTCATTCTGCATCTCGCTCCACCTTCGTGTTCCTCCCACCTCTTTCCCCTCTTGAGATGAAGCACAACTCCCTTGTGCTGCGTTTTTTTTTTTTTTTTTAGGTTGTTTTTGTTTTTCTCACGTCAGCAAACCTCAGCAGAGACACAAGCAGCCAAAGAGCCGAGGGGTCGGAGGTGCAGCATAAATTACAGCGCTGCTTTTCTGTCTTTCCTCTCTCTCTCTCTCTCTCTCTTTCTGACACACACTAACAAACACTCCCTCTTTTATCTCCTGACACACACACACTCGCAGTTTCTCACACTTGTGCACACAGCTGCTGAACAGCTGCTTGATCCGCAAGAGAGACAGTAAGCCTACGTCTCAGATATGGATCTGTGACAAACGCACACTGTCTTTTAAATTACCCACACAGCAAAGGGAAATTAAAGTAATTACTCATCTGTGAAAAAAAAAACACAGAAGTGTTTGTTCTTTCAGTTAAAGGTTTAGTCAGAAACTTAAAAGGCAACAGATCTTTTTTAGTCACACTGTAAACTATTTTCCTCTCCATATTTGAAGTCATTGGTAATATAGAAACAGTCTAACATTTGCAGAGACAAATATTCATATCTGATTGTCTCCATGGTGAGAAAAAGAGCTTGCTAAGTTAATGTAAGACTTGTTTTAGTTTTATTCTGGTTTCAAACCATAAATAGTCTTCTTCAAAGAGTCGATGGATGAGAAGGATTAAAATGTAACAGCTTGACAAATTTGTTCTTTCGTAATGTGCAAAACATCACAAAGTCAAACCAAATTTGTAATTGTAATTAAATCAAGAAAAGTGAAGGTAATTGCACTGCACAAATTTCAGGGCATTCTATTTTGATTTTAAATGGTAGACCAACAAAGAGTAACACATAATTGTGACGTTAAACAAAAATGATACATTCAAACGAATCTGATATCTCTAAAAACATCCAGTCTTCAGATGTCAGCCAGTAAGTCAACAGAGTCCATTCTTGTGGGTAATTTGATCTCAGTGAAAATACAGCTGTTCTTTACAGACCTCAGACGTTTCTAAGAGAACAGATGCATATCTTTACATGTAGGAACCTTGGACATCTAGTTACATTCCAGTTTGTCCTTTATGGCCCTTTCAATAAATAAAAACAAAGTTTTGAAACTGTTTCATGTGACAAACTGATCTACACGCCAACCTAACGTGCCGCCTTTGATGGAAACTAAGATAACCTTTCCTGAGCTGAACTCACAAGACAAATACAGACTTGTTCTAAATAACCTACGGAATGCAAAACATTTTATTGACAAGTTTTCCTACATGTCAGCAGGGAATGATCTGCTTTATATCAGGAGAAAGTTTGACACAAAAGAAAAAGTGGAAGGGGATTTTATTTTGTAAATCAACTCAAAAGGAAAAAGGATGCAATTTTCATATCAATTTTCAATCAAATAAATTGTGTGTTTAATATTTAGCCTCTTTCACTCTGATGCATAGCTAATGAATATTGGCTCAATATTTTACTCTATTGAATAAAATAGCATTGGTAAATCTTTCCATCTGTATTTTATTCCAAATTCATTGATACTCTGATGAACACTGTCTAGCGTTACTAGCTAATCACAAAAGCTGGTCTTAGCATCCATTAAGCTCAAATTACTGTTCATATTGCATCAAAGTAACTTAAAAATCACTGAATAATATTAGAAAAATGACTTGTAGCATGGCTTTGTTGCTTTTCTAGCTGAAATAAGTTGGTTTTTTTAAGTAGCCCTCGTAGTGAGCTCATGCTAAAAAGAGTTAGCATGTTAGCTTAACATTCACTACGTAGCATGTTAAGCTAACTGTAAGTTACGCTGTTTAATCTACTCCCAAAACCGATAGAACCTTTTCAAATGCGAATCTGTTAGTGTTTTATGTTTTGTTCAAGGGTGATAATAATGATAATGAAAGCCACAGACGACGAGGAGCAACAAGAACTCGTACTTTCAGACTGTGTGAGAGAACCGGAAGGCTGAACAATGACCATCTTTGTGAGGCGAGAAGAGGAGGCTGCTCAAAAGCCTCGAAGGGCCTCGGTATTATTCAACGCAAAGCCAAGTAAAACACTTTGTGCACTGTTCCTGCAGCAAGAACACTCTGTTAGACATTTAACACCTCCGAATCTCCTCAACTGGGCAGCTTTTTATTATCTGAAAATATCTGTGTTCTGCAAAGAGCTCACATAAGTCAAACTTGCTCATCGTGATGGCTTTAAAATCAGATGTTTCAGGCAAGAAAAATGATGTTCTTGTTTATTTTTAAATAGATTTAATGGGTTTAAGAATGGTTATTTTGTTGTTAATGTTTTGCTGATCAAATTCACCTCACTTCTGTTATTTTTTATTTATTATTTTTTTGCTGTTCCCAAGGTCACTGTCATGGTGTGCGACCCAACATCTGGTCACATTTGGCTCAATAAAACTTGTGGCATTCATAGTAATCACAGGTAAAGGAGAGAAAATCCAGGCGTCCCTGTTTTCTGCGACATTTACTAGCTCATGGTATTCCCAAACCGGATGGGAACAGAAGTGCCTGGAAAAACTCCAAACGAATGTAATTTGTATTACGGATGTTTATTTAAATGTGCTTATTTACACACACGCATTTGTACTCAGACTCAGTCTGGAAAAGCAACAAACACAATTTTAGTAAAGAACAATTCAATATTCCTTCCTTCTTTCCTTTGTTTCTTCCTTCCTTCATTCCATTCTTGTTATCCTTCCTTGTCTTCTCCTTTCTCTATACTTCCTTTGTTGAATCCTTGCTTTCTTTCGTTCAACGATATTTTTTAGGTTCCATATTTAAATCAATGTAAAAATATCTGGCATAAATTCATGTTAGACTTTGGTCTTGTATATTTTAAAATGAAATAAGGTATAGTTATAATAATAATAATAATAATAATAATAATAATAATAATAATAATAATAATAATAATAATAATAATAATAATAATGAAGGACCAAAAATAAAGAAAGAAGAAAAAAGAAAAATAACAGAAAACTCTAGAAAGTTTAGTCTGGAAAACTCAAACTTTTACCAAAAAAAAAAAAAAATAAAAAGGATCTCTGTGTCATAAAAATAAATTATTTTCTGAAACCTGCTACAGAAAATGCTAGCTCTATATATATATATATACATTCCTCCACAGGGTGGAGGTTCGGGACTGCGATGTCGTCCAGCAGATGTTTGACCCCTGCTGACCCCTGCAGCGTGCGGGTGGTCTTGGGAGAAGCAGCGGTCTGTCCAGGTGGACGAGGCCCGTGTTTGTTTCCAGATATCTGTGGGTGAAGAAGAGTGCTGCACAGCTTGTCCTGTGCAGCCTCTGGGCTGTGAGGCTCACACAGGCAGCTTAATACAGCACCACCTGTCTGCCTGTCCGAACAAATCAAATCTCATCTCAGACAGCAGCTTTTATTCCGCAGCTCAGACTCACAAAGGGTTAAAACTCAGAGTTACTGATTATTTTCAAAAGCCAGGCCTGAAGATGTGTCAAAGTCAAGGCCCGTGGGCCAAATCTGGCTCGTCGCAGCTGTTGACGTGGCCCTCTAGACTCCCACCTGCAGGTGGTGGTATTTCTCCCTTCTACTACATGGCTTCCCCCAGGAGGAAGTTATATTCCATGAGCGATACGGCGACGAACGTGAGTCACATTTAATGTTATACAAGCGCAAATGTTTCAAAATTCCTCTCAAATATTTGTAAATTAGCAACACAAAATCTGTGATTCTGATTGGAAAAAAAATTCTAAAAACAATCTTGAAATCCTGAAGGGACAGATCAATGTGAAAAGAAAAAAATATTTTTTAATTATTTTAAGTAAAATAAGCTCATATTGTGCTGAAAAGTTATTTCTGTTATTTTGTCTTATTTCACGTGCATTAAGATATTTGCACTAGAAACTAGACAAAATTACTTGGCAAGATTTTGTGTTTTTGCAATAATCGGGAGTAAATTGGTTAATCTTCTTCCACTTATTGAGCTAAATGTGTTTTTGTTTATGTATAAATTACCCATCCATCCATCCATCCATCCATCCATCCACCCACCCATCCATCCATCCGGCGGGCTGATTACTTCCATGCAACGGTGCATTGATGCAGTAATTCATGCAAAAAAGGCCCAGAAAAATAATTTGAAATTTTCCTGAGCTCAAACAAATGATATTAATACAATAATACTGTGATTTATTGAGATGCCATTTGTATGTGAATGTGTTGAATTCTTAGGCAGCCATTTTGTTCCACCAACTTTTCAAACCTCTTTAATTTTTCTTTTATATCCACGTACATTTTCTTTCAAACCGGACAGATTACATTCAAAAATAACAAAAAGAAAATGCTAAAACAGTGAATTCCCTCACTAACCCAAGGAGTACATAGAAACGCATCAAACCATACAGTACATTTATCTCTGCCATGTTAGAAATGCAAACATTATAGACTACACGGTACAGCAGGATGCAGAATACTCTATAACATGACATAAAAGGGCCGATTTATATACAACTGATCCAAAAATTTAGTGTTCCTTGCACATTAATTTATTCGTCTTTTTGTACATATTAACACAGTATCATTTTTAAAGGGGAGAGTCCAGACAGTTCTCTCGTTCTACATCACCATAAATAAAACAGTTACAAAAATATACCTCACTTCAAACAGAGCAGTAGCAGGAAAAGGGCTGGGAGCCGCCGTGGAATGATTAAAAAAAACAAGAATACATAAGAATGAGATGGAGATGTGCTGGAAGATCCTGCAAGAAGCAGCGGAAAAAATGGAAACGCTTCAAATAGGCGACAGTATGAATCATATGGGTGGTGCTGGTCGATCCCTTTCGAAGGCTGACGCCTCTCTCCTCCATGGAAGCCAGACGACGCGCGGAGATTCGTACGCATCAGCGATGTAGTGATGCTTTGGGGGGGGAGGGGTTAGAAAACGTCCACGTCGGATTAGTAGTGCGTGTACATTCACAGGTAAATCCCACCGTTCTGAGGCTCAGGACGTGTCGTGTGTGTCAGTGTGTGTTTCGCACGCTGCTGCTGCACATCCTGAGTCGTGAAGGAGTGAAAGCGATGCTATTTCTTCTTGGAGTTGACGCTTTTGCAAACCCAATTCATGCCCTCCTGAGGAGCAGAAGAAGAAACAGTTTGACGAGCGCGGAAAAGCCTCCGAAATACAAGTGAATCTAAAAGTCATAAAGTTTCATTATACACATAGTGATATATTTTTGTTGAAATACACATCTGTCGGGGGGCGAAATAGTCTGGGTGTTCATACGTAGGCAAACACAGCACTGGAAAGTTTAGTGGAAGAAAAAAGTGCTTTACAGGGTTCATACACTTAAAATTCAAGAACTTTTCAAACTTTCCAAGCACCACACTTTGGAGATAAAAACAATACAAATGACCTAAAATAAGACAGTTACATAATATAATTTATTATTGTTATAAATAATGTTTTTATGTTTTAAAATGTTTCCCACACACCCTGACTGGTTCGAGAACAATACAGTACTTTAACAAAAAACAATAAATCTCCCAATTTCATTAACGCTATTAAATGCATAAAGTATAAACCAATATTTATTTCATAAGTCACCTTTTGAGAAATTAGGAATAATACATTTTCCTTACAATGAAACTTCCTGCTCACCTGAATCCCCTCTCCGGTGAGAGCGGAGCAGGACTGGATCTGCCACATCCGATCACGAATGGTGTGCAGATTGAGTCCCTCTGCGATCTCCGAGGCTGGAGCCGCCGTCAGCAGGTCCTGCTTGTTTGCAAAGATCAGCACAGGAACGCCGCTCAGCTTCTCCTCGTCCAACAGCTCCGCCAGCTCCTGCAACAAACACACATCTGTCCATCAGACACACGGAGGAGGCGAGGAAAACAGAGGGAATCCATCTGTCTCCTAGTAAAACAGCAAAAGACTGAGCCTATAGTGAAGCTCACTGGAGGCTTCTGTTAATATTAGTTCCTTTATAATATAAATTTTAAAAATCATAATCCATTCAAATGAACGTGTCTTTCAAGGAAAGGGATCAAAATGAATCAAAGTAGAATGTTTTCTTTTTCAAATGTTCTTTATGTATTGGATTAAATCACTTAATTGGGAATAACTTTACAATTATTTTGGTGTTTCTCAATAAATAAACAAGCACAACCAAAATTAAAACAGCATTTTATCAAAAATTATAGTTTTTTTGTTTTTCTTGGGTGACAAACGACATTTCAGAGTGCTCAGGAATAGAAAGGGCACGAATAATTCATGACATCAGGTGTCAAACTACACCTGAATATGTTTTACCACAGCATACTTAAACACAAATTGCAAAAAATAAATAAGAGCAGGTTATTATTTACTGTATGATACAATAAAATTACAAATTAGTTGATTAGCTATTGCAGGAGCCAATTAGTGGCTAATTTTTGGTATTACCAGAAAGGTTTAAAAAAAGACAAAATATACATTTTGGTTGTTAAAATTTGAATTTCATTTAATTTTACAACAATATGTTAAAAGTATAGAAATGCATCTGCTTATTGCACATACCTGCCCCGTTTCCTCAAACCTCTTTCTGTCAGCACTGTCAATAACGTAAATCTGAAACGAGGAAAACATTTCACTCATCAACTCAAAATGTCTTTATTTAATTCAGCGACTACAATATAAACTCTCCTCACCAGCACATCAGTGTTTTCAAAGTAGTTCCTCCAGTACGGCCTAATTTTCCGTTGGCCTCCGATGTCCCAAACGTTCAGCTTAAACCCCTGAGACTGTACGCTCTTAATGTTGAATCCCTGCAGGGAGCACAAAGCACAGAGTTGCTGCCAATCCGCACTGAACAGCAGGGAGTGGAGGAGACTTCTGCGCTTTGCTACCTGTGTGGGGGTGATGTGGCTGATGTCCTCTGAAGCCAGCTGTTTGAGAAGCGTGGTCTTCCCCCCGTTGTCCAGACCCAGCAGCAATATCCGAACCTCCTGGTCTGGAGTGCTTTTTAGCTTACGAAGGATGGACAGCAATCCCTGCAGCAAACAGCGGCAAGGTTCATTTTTCCAAGGGAATAGAGATTATAACAGCAGGAAAAATGACAGACTATACAACAAATTTACTCATAAATTAAAAAAATGACAGAAAGGAAGCATTACCACGAGTTGACAAACAAATTAACAAAAAGAAAATCGATGTTTTATAAGAAAAATGAGCAGATATTTCTTTAAATTAAATTACTACATGCTTATAACATATTTGGTGACACTTCAAAAGTGTCACCATTAGTTCTTCTCAACAACTGATGGTGCCATCCAATGCATGCTACCGTGGAATATTGTCTCTGCTGCCCAGATATTGAGCTGTTAGCATGCCTCAAGTCAGAGGCCTCTTCAGATTTGTTGCAAGCCTGACTGCTACCACATCCTTCCAGCCCACAGCATCACTATTCAGACTTTTTTTTTTTTAAGATTCTTGGACAATATGAGTTACAACAATTAATTTTCCTCTGAGAAAAAAAACAAGTATTTTTGAATGAAATGTTCTGCCCTGGGCCCAGTGTTATTTGAACTAATCCGTCCATGGCCTGGGGACAGGAGGAGTTGTTACTCTTCTTCCCTTCATCCACCTGGATTCCTCACCAACAGGCCAGTTGCAACTAAACTTTAGTTTTATTTCATAAGCTGAATAAATTCTCCCCCAATCGCATCAGATCATGACGGCAACAGTTAGCCGTGGGGGTTTTCTGGACCCGTGGAGCGGGATGTTTCCACGCAGCGCCGCATAGATAACGGTACACAAACAGGAGCTGCGCCGAGCTAACGAGCTGAGCTAATCTCCCTTGGTAACTGAAGGAGCAACAAGGCAACTCGGACTGCGTTTTCTCCTCAAGATCCAGACCGCAAGAACCAATAAATCAGCTCCTAACAAAAGTAAAACCCACGTACTATAAATATACACAAACGTAAGGGTGATATTTCACAGTTATTGCCTATTTTTTGGGATAAATTAAACTCACCATCTTGCTGGATTCTCTCCTGGAGACGCCGCTAAACGTGACGTCAGACGCACAGTGCGTACTCCTGGGATCGTGCTGCATTCACGGAACTCCGGGAAAATGTCTGGAGATCATACAATTGAACCTATCAGATTTTGTCACGTTGTAATCACACTTCGGAGTATTTTGTTGGGATTTTACGTGAAAAGCGACTTTGTCTGAGTTACACTGCAACTCCAGCTCAGTCTTTTAGGATATGTGTCCAAAGACAGTATTTATTTGCTCATTCTTCTTTGCAAAATGGTGGAAGACCATTTTCAGCACTGATGAAAAACACTTGTCTCACTTGATTTATGAGTTAGACTCTCATAACAATGACATAGCTATCTCAAAATGATATTCCATAATGAGAGTATGAGGATACATCATAACATCTCATGTTTATGTAATATTACCTCATAAACATGATTTAAAGGACAATATTGTTGTCCTACTCTATTACATTAATTTTATATTAAATTAATTTTCAAGTAATATAATAATGGTATAGTGACGTATGAAGATGAATACATTTTGCAAACCATGAATCATGCAATGGAAATTAATTATCTCGTTTTGATTAATTATGTGATTTATTGCTATAAGCCTATGCTACTCTGTATGTTTCTGGATTTATGTTCCAGTATTTCCTATTTGGGAGGCGTGTCAAGTTTTGCCACGTAGCACTGTGACGAAAGCGTACCGCCGCTGTTGTCATAGAAATATTTAAAAACCATTTCACCTGAACGCAGCACCAGGAGCATGTTTGGTTAGCTGCGTGCTAAATGTTCTTACAGATGAAAACAAATGAACACCACAACATTTTGGTTATTGTGAGCCGCACTCGCTCGTGAATGTTTATAGTTTTTCTCTCCTCGCTGGCAGCAGGACAAACACGTCACGGAGGTAATAATTCTCAACTGGCTGTAGAGCTGAGGCTGCAGTTTGTTCCTCATGTGATGGTTTGGTTTACAAGAGGTGGGTTAGTGGAGGGGGGGAATCAATCCCAGCTTTTGATTGGATGACGCCGTGCCACGTGCGCGTTTCCTTACCACCGTATCGCGTGAGCAAATGTGATTACCTGCCAGGTTGCTCCCTGGCGCGCGGAGATCTCATCGCAGGTATGTTGGATGTTCCGGGGTGTCAGACTGAGCTGGTAACTGCAGGTCTGAGTTGCATCACTTTCTGTTCAGTCTGGCGGGTTTCTTTGAACTATCCCTCCGGTCTCTGATTTTCACTCTCCAAATGATTCCAGGTCCAAACACTTGATTGTCTTTATTAAGCCATGCTGGATGCATGTCATTGAAATCGGTATTGGAAATTTGTGCAGATATGCTGTGATGCTGGATGTGCTCTGACCTGCAGATCCGGTTTGTCAAGCCTGAGTAAATCCTAAGCGATAGTAACCAGTGGTGGAAAATGCATGGAAGTAAATTTACAGTGTATTTGTGCAAACTAGACTAGACTACAACGAACCTTTGCTGCTCGTTCATCTTTGGAAATCTCTATTGTGGCCATTTTAGATTAAAAAAAAAAAAAAAAAAAGAGATTTAAGCCAAAGAAAGTCAGGGAATTTTATAAGTTTGAAAAGTGGCAAATTTGCAAGAAAAAAACAACTCAGAAATTTTGAGAATAATCTGAATATTTTTCTAAAAAAAAAAAAGAAGCAAGACATTTCTGATTTTGAAAAGTTGAAAATTTGCTACAAATAATGTTTTGATTTTTAAAGTTTTCTCTGAAATTGTTCTTGCAAATTTGCCACTTTTCAAATGCAAAATTTCCCTTGATTTTTCTGAAACAATTTCTGAGATTAATCTCAAAATTTGTGAGCTTTATTGTGGAAAGTTACTCATCTTTTTTTCTATATACAATGGCCCTAATACACCATCATACTTTGCAGGCAAAAGACTTATTTTGGAGGCTTTATTTCCATTCGGCTTCTTTATACATGCTGGAAAAACATCCCCTCAACATGATGCTGCCACTGCCATGTTTAAGTGTGGGGATGGTGTGTTTGTGGTGATGTGCAGTGTTGGTTTTGGTGTTTTACAATCATGGCAACAAACCAGCAAAATGCCAAAAACCTTGCAACTTTTCCAATCAAAACAAGAGATTAGCTTTACTCTGCTATACTCTTCACTTGTACCTTTAGATACTTTCATCTGAAAAACATTATATTATTTGCTAGTTATTTAATGCTAGGGGGAAAAACAACCCCTTTCATTTCTGTGCAGAAACTTTGCTCACTATTGTTTTCCACGTATTTAAGGAATATTTATTGTCGCAATAGACAGAGCAAAGTCAGGGAGGAGACATTAGACCAGAGGCCAGCAGCAGGGACCATGATGCAGGGTCTGCAGGTAAGGAGAGATTGTAACTTAGTGAGAAAAAGACATTTGTTGCAGGGAGGAACCAGGCTGACATCAGGGCCGCGTTTCACAGATATTTCAGAATATTTTTGTCAGTACAGCTAGCATGAGCAGTATAGTGTTCCCATTTGCAGACACTTTATTTCTCACTCAACAATGTCTGACTTTGAATATAAAGAATGAGACTTCAGAGATTGGAGACTTTAGTTCCTTACGTTTCTTTAACATGTTTGCTAAAGTTTATGCTAATGGGATCATAATTACTCAGCATTTTTTCTCTGGCTTACATGTTGCTGTTTTGTTATTATTGTTTATTTTGTAAGAATGATTATTTCATTTGGAATGCTACCTAAACATTTATTTATATTTAATCTTTGTAAGAAATAAAAAGCCCCATAATAAGCCATAATCTCACCAGTTTAAGTCTTGTACATGTCTTTACAAAAACAAATATCTCTGCCAAAGCAAATAAAAGAGGGAAAATCTTAAACCTTTTGGTGTCAGTGATCAACACAAACGTTTTCCTTTTCCAGAAAACTAAGATGTTCACGTTACTGTTAAAGTATTTTTTTATTGTCTTGTATATTGCGACAATTGTTGGTTGATGGCAGCTTCATATTTCTGTTTTTATCTAGTTTATATGTTTCTCATTAAAAATACTATTTGTTTTGTCTTTATTCTGCTTTTATAGTTTTAAATAGTTTATTTGCTTTTATAAACGCTCCCTGCTGCATCCTGTTGCTTATTTTGCTTCAGAATTTAAATGATTAATTAAAAAAGCCAATCTCTGAGGGATATTTGGGTAATTATCGCTAATGGTGTTAAAACAGACCTTATTTCAGGTTTCACATATTGTGAATAATCAATATTTATGCTAAAGAGATAATTATCTCTGCTTATAATTTTTACTGCACCCTCCTTATCCTTTCATCTGCACTTTAAATCAGTTTTAAAGTGAACAGTGTAGTTGAATCTACTCTGTGTCCCCCACCGGCATCTGCAGCCCTTTAACCTACTTTCAAAACAAACATCTTCAGAAACAATCCAGTTCCAGTCAGACACCACAGATATGTTTTTCTTTCTTTCCTGCTTATTTTTAACCTGAAACTTTAAGGTTTCATTTCACATACAGAGGAGAGTTTGGATTTTCTGCTGCTTATTCAGCAGGTTCTGATTCGTCTTGGTGATTAAAATGAAGCGCAGCAGCTGCAGAAACAAAACGACTACCCATGGAAGGATTTAGCAGGAGGTGGTCAATTATTTCCAGTGAAAGTCTGTTGGACCTTCAAATTATTTCAAGGGGAAATGGGAGTTTGTTTTTGTTCAGGGCCATGAGAGTACGCTGGATGTTTCCAGCAAATTTGAGAAGTGCAGAAGTTTGATGGTTATGCAGACTATAAAAAAATATGTAATATCTTTAATTAGAGAATATTCTGTTGGTCCTCAGGTTTCGTCTGGAGCTCCTGGTGACCTCCTTCAGGGCGAACAAGGTGCAAAAAGCCCGACTTTGACAAACAAAATGGCTCTGAGCTCCTTCGACATCGATGCTCCCCGGTGGGATCAGTCCACCTTTATGGGGCGGCTGAAGCACTTCTTCAACATCACCGACTGCAGAACCGCGGTCCTCCCAGACTCGCAGCTGGATGAAGCCAAAGCGCTAGTAGAAAGCTGCAGGTGAGGAAAAAAATGAATGTAATGCGGGAGGAGCATTTCCTCTTTTTTCCTCATAAGTGCAGCACATTACTGTAAACTCATTATTTGATACAAGCAGAAAAATGTGCATGCTTTTATGTTCTTCATATTTCCCATTAACTACTTGAATTTCAAGATGGCTGCCATTTTTGAGACTTTTTAACCAATCATTGCCATAAAATGATACCCATTTCCATGACTGGGATGAACTTTGTCACATCAGATGTTTTCTACTTTGGTCATTTATGCAGTTGTCTCCATCCACATAGTTGTCTCAATGGTTAGTGTTAGCTTCTGCAAATTTTTATGTTTTTCAGTTTAGTCTTAGCTCTGCTAATCAATAGCTTAATCCTGTTAGCTCTGCTAATCAATTAGCAAATTATTTAGGTAAACGATTCGCTAATTGTTTAGTGAATTAGAGGTCAGTGAGCCTAATGTTTTGGTCACCAGTGCACTTCACTTGAAATAACTGCCAAAGATTTTAGTGCAGTCATTTATCCATTACAACCACAGTGACCATTTTGAAAACCAGAAAACACAAGAACAAGAAAATATATGTCTTCTATTGTGAAAAATATTCAAACTTTGATGCCAACCAAATTCATTTAATCATCAATTTTATTTAAAAACTATTAAATGCTGGTGGAAAATCCAAAAACTATAAAAACGATTCTGTGGGTGCCACTAAGTATGGTGTTTGACACCAACAACATTTGCAAATGTGGAACAAAAATACATTTTCTTGAAAGACCATGGCGGCCATCTTGAATTTTTTATGTCTTATGTTTTGTTTTTCCAAAAAGTCCAGCCTCTGGGAAGATCTGTGCCAAGTTAGGTTTTTGTCTCCGCTTGTGAACGATTTGCTGAAGTATTTAATCATCTGCTGTGCTTCACCTGAGCGGTATCGTCCTGTGGTTCTGCACAGGGCAGGATCCACTCCCCCAGGTACCTCAGTGGAGCAGCTGTACTATGCAAAGAAGTTGTACGATTCGGCCTTCCACCCCGACACGGGGGACCGCATGAACCTCATCGGCCGCATGTCCTTCCAGGTCCCCGGAGGCATGGCCATCACGGGCTTCATGCTGCAGTTCTACAGGTAGTCGGAACCGGACCGGACCCACTTCCATGTATCTTTCTGTCCTGCTGTGAAGCGGAAGCTGAACCCGCTGCTCTGGTTTCAGGACCGTTCCTGCTGTGGTTTTCTGGCAGTGGGTCAACCAGTCCTTCAACGCTCTGGTCAACTACACCAACCGCAACGCCGCCTCTCCCATCTCCCCAAAGTGAGAACCAGAATAAAGCTGCACATCCATCCATCCATCCATCCATCCATCCATCCATCCATCCATCCATCCATCCATCCATCCATCCATCCATCCATCCATCCATCCATCCATCCATCCATCCATCCATCCATCCATCCATCCATCTGTTAATTTTTCATCCATCACCTGTTTCCCTGATATCTGACAAACCTTTGACTTCATAATGTCATCATATCATATTTTTGATATCATAGATTTTTGCCGTCAATCATTGAAAATATTTTTTTCTACACATTTGACATCAGAAATTTTTGTAAAAATGCTTTTTGGAAGAAATGAGCTCTTTTCTGGCCACATCATTTTTCACTTTGCTCTACAATTTACCTAATAAACACTTTGTTGTTGGAATTACATTTCTGTTCACCAAATATAATTTTTTCTATGAAAGAGAGGATCTTGCTGGGATTTCAGTGCAAACATTCAGACATTAAAGCTCAACTTACAAACGTTATCAGCTCCCGGGTTCAACCAGCTCAGTTCGGTTTAGATCAGCTCGGCTGGATCAGTCATATGTAGGTGAACGCAGGGTCAACTGTGCACTGTTTGCTGTTTATAGGGAAAACTGTTTGGCTCTGCAGTAAGATTCCTCATGTAGAGAATACTGGAGAGACGCTTAAAACAAAATAGGATGATGTAAAGTGTAAAGCTACATTGTTGGTGCTAAAAACCTGCCTGCTGGGCGGCAAACAACATTGTTTCATTAGGATTTTAAAGACTTAAATTAATTTGAAAGTAATTGGACAAATGAGACACGACGAGGTTTCAGAAAACTTTAATGCTTTATTCATAAGATAGGAGGCTTCAGTGTCAGCAGTGAGCATGTGTCTGTGGGACAAAATGAGATTTTAACTTCAATAAACATCCGATCAGAAATGCTTCATTAAATTTGACTCTTGAACTGACTGAAAATGTGTGTTGTTGAGGCAGTTTTAACAGCTTTTGTCCTGTTCCTCAGGCAGATCGGAGTGGCTTACGTTACAGCAACCAGCACAGCTTTAGCAACAGCAGTGGGACTCAACCTTTACACAAAGGTACAAACGCACACAGAGGAGTTCATTCAGCACAATCCGGTCCCTCTGCACATCACACCTCAAGCTCGCAGTCCGATTGGTTCAGTTTTCAGACTGGCGCACTAAAACTACAACAGATCAGTGTTATTTTGTCATGTGATGTGGATTACCTGGGAGATCATTGGTGTTTATGATGATTTGTTCTCAGAAAGCTCCTCCTCTCGTGGCTCGCTGGGTCCCGTTTGCTGCTGTGGCAGCAGCCAACTGTGTCAACATTCCCATGATGCGGCAACAGTCAGTCCTCCGCCGTGTAACTTGCTTTACCCATAAAACCTTGCTACATCATGCCACCATACAACCAAAAGCTTTTTAATGTATTTGCATAAAAGTTTCCTAAGTAAATCCTCATTTGAAATAAAATCTGCACTGCAAAAACACAAATATTACCAAGTATTTTTGGTCGGGTTTCTTGTGCAAATATCTTAGTTCGCTTGAAATAAGACAAAACTAAAGTATAAGTAACTTTCAGCAAGATATATGGGCTTGTTTTCATATTGACTAAAAAAGTACTATTTTCACTGGGAGATTATTTCACCTGTGACGTAAGACATTTATGAGTGGAACTAGAACATTTTTATCAATATTAAGCAATAATTTATTTAAAACAATCTCCAAATCTTGCTGAAAAGTTACTTGCAAGTTAGTTTTGTCTTTTTCCAATGTATTAAAATATTCACACTACAAACTAAACCAAATCTACTTGGTAAGATTTTGTGTTTTTGACAAAGGACTAGATTTTTCTCATATTTCTGAGTTGTTTTCGCCACATCATCCTTCTGGATTATAATATTAAGGCTCTTGTGATCTGGTTGAATATCTTGGATATCTTGTTTTACTGAAAACACTCATCAATGTTTCTTACACATCTACTTATCAGCTGTCAGACTTAAAAGCTGCAATGCACATCTTGATGAACCATTTAACTAATTTATTGTTTCGTCTGCATGTTGATCTTTGTTGCTTTTATCTGCCATCTTCAGACCAAGGAAGTCAAAAACTGGGTCACATTCTGAGAATGTCTCTGAAATTTGTCCATTTTTGGTATTTTTCAGGGAAATTTTGAATGGCATCGCTGTCACGGATGAAAACGGCAACAAACTGGGTCACTCAAAGGTCAGCATCGTAATTTAAGGGCCTTGAACTGAGTTTAATCTTCTGACTTCACTTATTAGTTTATAATATTGTTTTGGAATTTGATTTAAAAAATGACCTCAAGAGTTTTGTTATGCTTTTCCATTGTTTACAGATTAGTCATGTTATGTGGAATTAACTGCAATTTTGACATAGATTATTTTTAAAACGTCTTCCACATGTTTTTACTCTTTTTGTGCTAAGATGCTTTTGTTTTTCAGCTCAACTAAGGATGATAAATGTTGGATTAAAGATGAAAAATGTTTCACTTTTTAAAATTTTGAATAAAAGAATAACGGACACTTACAGACACTTGAGCAGCCTTGTTTTACTTAGCAGAGCTTTGCATGAAAAGCAAACCAGGAACAAGTTAAATGTTCAGATTTACTCTTCTGGATTGTCAGGGGGTTTGAATTATACTAATTACAAACAGGGGAAACTAATTCTGCTGCTTTCCTTTTTTTCTGATCAGAAATGGACAATCCTTGTCCTTTAGCTACCACTGATTGACTGATTAGAAAAAAATCTCCTCATGACTTTTGTCCCACACGTTCATTTAAAATTAATACCTGGATTAAATGTAAGTTTCACATTTTGTGTCCCAACTGCTTCTAAAATCAGCCAAAGCGCTTTAAAATAAAAAAAAACATCCAAACGTTTTTTGGCAATAGGTTCCTGCTTTTTGATGCCTAGAAAATAAGCCATTTCAGAAATTAGCGGCATTGCTCTGTTACCTAGCAACCCCAGCTGAGCCCAGCTCGTCACCTAGCAACACACCTACCAACCCAAGCAGAGCTCCTGCACATTTCCTCCTCTGGTTTTAGAAATTAATCACATGATAAATTAAATGAGGTTGATCGTTTCCATCCTGACTGTTACGTTTTTTTCAAGGCCAAATTTATCTACAAAGACGTTATAATCAGTTTCAGTAAAGGTTTCAGTTGTATGTGGTTCTTATTTATTGTTTTTGATTGCCATGTTTTATTTTGGACATTTAAAATATCTTCCAGTTGCAGTGTTAAGAGCTCTTAAAAACATTTAAATGAGTTGATCTTTGAAAGCTCAAGCTTGCATCATTATGCCATCCTCAATATATTTGTTGAATATGGTGTGAAATCAGCTAAATTATCGTCCATCGCAAGAATTGCTGGGACAACTTATCATCCAGCAAAATTTGTTATTGCGACAGCCTGGGTTCTACAATGGCTGCTGGAAAAGACAAGTGTTTTATTGTTAACTTAGCATACAGAAACCAGTTGGTGCATTTTGGTTGGCTGTGCAGGAGGCTCCACTTCTGCTTTTTAAACATGTATGGCTGTAAAGTGACAAGATTCTTATCGAAGAATGATTTTGTGCAAAAGAAAGAAATATATATAGAATTTTTTATAATTTTCACAGTGAGATCTCATCTCTCACCTGCAGAAAGCAGCAGTAAAAGGCATCACTCAGGTGGTCATCTCCCGGATCACCATGGCAGCACCAGGAATGAGTACGAAACACAGTCGCTTCTTTCGCTTCTTCTTTATCACCATCATGTTGAGATTTACTCCCCTTTCCCGTCTTGACTCCCTTTACTTCCTCTCCTAGTCATCCTCCCCATCATCATGCAGAGGCTGGAAAAGTACAAGTTCATGCAGGTCAGATCGTTTGTCTCCATCAGTGTGCTAATGTCAGGTAAATGTGTCCGCCCGTCCTCACGTCGCTTTCCGCCTGTTAACAGAGAATCACGTTTCTGCACGGACCAATTCAGGTCATGCTGGTGGGAGTCTTGTGAGTACAGAAGGTCACGGGGTCACATTAGTTTTGATATCTTCCACAGCTTTTAAGTGGTGACTTGTATACTTTCTTTCCTTTAAAAGTCTGATCTTCATGGTGCCGGCGGCCTGCTCCCTGTTCCCTCAGCGATGGTAATGAAAAGATCCCGTCCTTTCACCTGCTGCCACATTCAAACACCTCATCTCACGCAGGTTTCCTCTGTCCCTTTTGACTCTATGTCTGATTGAGTCAAACAAGTTGGAAATGGGGAGAGAAAATGACAACCTGCGAGCTGTTAAAGATGCCAAGCAAGTCTTGAGCCAAGGCCTCATGATTTTCCTTTAATATTGACACTTAATGACGATATTTAGGGTTCTAATGCAATCTGGAGAAATCTGAACTAGTTTATTCTGTCTTTGATTAGAATAGAATAAAAATATTTCTATATTAATGCCAGAGGGGGGAAATTTACTTGTTACAGCAGCCTGAAACAAAATGTATTCCCGCTAAATATAGAAATATCCATATTTTCTATGTTCTTCCATGCTTGCACCTTCATATTCTTTTTCACTGTCCTTTCAGTTTCGCTTACTCTTTTGCTTTCTTTCACGATTTCACTATTTTGCTCTTTCTTTCCTTTTCTCGTTTGCTCTTTCACTCTTTATTTTCTTTCCATCCTTCTGATCGTCGCAATAATTTTAATAAAATCCCTCCGCCCAAAACACTTCTTCCATTAATATATGCAAACCTGTAACTGTAACTCTCTGCAGTACTTTGCGAAGCTCTGAAATTGATCTCTCCATCACTCAAACTGTACTGCATCTTGAAGTCTTCAGACCAGCAAAGAAACTCCCAAATTAAAATGTCTGCTGAATGTTATTGAGCAGTCCAGATGTTTCTCTCGCTGCATTCATGTGGATTTACTTGGATGACTAAACAGTCGTAAAACTGTTCCTGCTGTCTGGCTAGCAGATGGTTTTTATGACCTGCAAACAAATCTATAAATCCCTGTTATCTGACTTCAGATGCTGAAATAAAATGTCTGCGAGGAAATAATAACGGGGAGCTGAGCTGTGAGCAGAGAAGTGAGCGTCAAATAGTCAAAAACAGTGAGCTAAAATGTTTTGGATTATCTTACGGGACACATGCTTACCAAAGATTTTATAACTCGGCTGTAATAAAACTTTGACAGCTGATAAAAGTTTAAATCCTTCTCTGCAGACACCCAGTGACCCTTAAATTTTTTACAACAGTTTGCTTCTTTTAAATGTGGGAGAAATCAAATCGAGCAAATAATTTATAATCATTTCACTATCGCTCTTCAAACATTAATCAAAGTGTAAATATTGGCCAGATCCAAACAGAGATGTGTATTGATGAAGAATAATAAATTTAGGATTTATTTTTCCAGCAGCTTCACTTTATGAAGCTGCTTGGATATTTAAGATAAATTTCAATCTGGTTATGAATCCAGTAAGGAAGAAAAGTCACTCATTAACATTAATGAGGTGTAAAAACAAGTTAATAGATAAATAAATAATAATAATTATTATTGTTGTTGTTGTAATAAAAACAATAATATTGTTAATACTATTCTAATAATAATTTTCAACAATGTAAAAAATATAATAATAGTTATTCTTATTTTAACAGCATTATTATTAATTATACTATGAATAAATAAAATAGTAGCAACAATAACAAAGATAATTTAGATATTGATGATGAGAAAGATAATAATATAATAATTGTAATCATGACAATTGTCTGTTTTAATTATTTCAACAATAATAATAATTGAGTTATAAGGACAATGATTATGGAGTAAAAGTTGTCATCAGTTATTACTGTAAAATAATATAGTATTATTATAAGTAGCAGTATTTTTGATTATAATAATGAAAGTAATTTATAAAATGATCATTTTGATGCAGCAATATGAATAATAATGGTGATTATAATACTGATATTGATTTAAAACATTTTATGGTTGTAAATCAGTTTAAACAATATGTTTTCATTCGCTAATCAAGTTTTTTTTTTCTCTTTTTAACGTATTTTTTCTCCTGCAGCTCCATGGCCGTGTCGAAGCTGGAGCCTGAGCTCAGAGACGCCATCGGGTCTCAATACGGAGACAAAGTCCAGCTAGTTTACTTCAACAAAGGCCTCTGAGGGTCAGAGGCCTGATTTACTGTCACACACTGCATGGGCTGCTCCAGTCAGCGCTTTCTCAAAGCATGCCGCCATGTTTTAATCATTCATCTAAAAGAATTTATAGGTTTATTTCATTTTAGAGTCTGCTTCTTGTTCGTCGTATTCAGCTTTTCTTTGTCACCAATCCCTTCTCTGTAGAGAGGACAGCTGTTCTGAAACCATACGATTTCAACTCAGGAACGCAGTGTTACTTTGCCTTTGTAGATCTTTTCTTTGTTGTGAAACGAGCCGCCGGTGTCCTGATCCTCTGCGCCTTTTACAGAGCGACAGGAGCAATGCTGCAGAACTCAAATTATTATTATTTTTTTTAACGTTAAGAAGCATTGGCTTCACTGTGGAACCAAAAAATGCCTTTATGAACTTGATGAGTCTTTGACTGTCCCTCATTCTAGTGGAAGCTGCTGCCCTCTTGTGCCAGAAAGGAGTAATGCTGGAGATTTGCTGTTTCATTTGAAATGGTTGCCAACCTGATGGTTTAACTCAGCATGAACTGTAATAAAACCCACACAGTTTTAAAACCGAGTGCTTCAGAGTGGTGTTTTCAGAAGCTTAAATAGTGCTACTCTTGTGTTTTTCCCTCCTGCAGTAAGATAAATCAATAAATAATGACTTATTACGCTACACTTCCTTGAACAGGTTATGATATATCTGTGGGCTATAAAAAAAAAACATGAATTTTTTTTTTGTGCAGAAAATCATTCTTTGATGGTGAGATTTCAGTCTTGTCAGTTCTGCATGTTTTGAGCTGTTTTAGGGTGTCTTGTCTCTTTAAAGCCAAATGAGTTGCTGCTGTGATGCCCCCAAATTCAACATTTAAACTCACCCAACAAAATGGCTGCAAACTATAGTGGCAAATTAGGGCCATTGTAGAAATAAAATAAATAAATAAATCCATACGTTTCCACCAATAGATTCATCTTAGAAGTTTTCAAGAAACAATTTTGGACATTTCTGATTTTGAAAAGTCAAAAATATATTAGAAAAAAAGTCAGAGTAATCTCAGAAATTTAATAGAATTTATTATTTTTTTTTAAATTTCTTGAGTTTCAAAAATGTTCAACCTTTGACACTGAAAGGTTGTTTTTTTTTTTTGAGACATTTCTGAGCATCTTTGAAAAGCAGAAGAAGAACCTTCTGCACAACCAACAAGAATGCAACACTTGATTTCAAAATGGTAATTCAGCAACAAAACGCTTGTCTTTTCCAGCTTCCACTGTAGAGCAAAAACCAGCTTTGTTTAAACTGGTTTTTATACAGCGATAAAACCAGCTTAAACAAACATACCAGAGCTTTGCATGGGGAGCTAGGTGACAGGTTGGTTTGCTGGAGTTGCTAGGTAACAGTGCAGTGCCCATTGACTGTGACTTAACATATGCTTAGCAATCTGGAGCTGTTTGATCAGACATCAAAAAACATGAACTTACTGCTAAAAAATACTGCTGGTGTCTATTTTAAGTTTTCAGAAGCAGGTCAAGCTGCTTTGCAGTTCAGTTTTATCAAAGTATTACAAAAAGGCAATATTAAGTGGCATTTATTTGTTTAAGTGGGTAAGTTTCTTATGATAAAATGCAGAAATCAATCTGAAACAGATTTATGTAATGCTCATTCAGGGAAAAAAAGATGGCTTTGCCTGCTCTTCTAACTTTTACTGCTTTAATTTATTTTCTTCCTACTTTAACTCCTGTGGAAGCTGCTTCATTATGTGAACATTTTCCCTTTTATATAATAAAAAGGATTTTTTGTGTAAAATTAACCTAATTTACTGAAACACTGCTGGAAAGATAAAGGTGCTTTTGTCATCAGTATCATGAAATACTTTTTGCAAGTTCCTGCAAAGGTTTAGTAAGACCTTTCAAAATTCACTGAGGATCTTGCTTAAGTACCTGATGAGAAAGCTCGTAAAAATAAGCTTGGATCTCACAAAAATAACAACAAATCTTGTAATGTTTTTGCTGGAGCTCACTAAAGTACCTCAGAATTTCACAAAAGTAACTTGGTATTTTGGAAAAGTCCATAGGATTGCAAGGAGGATTGCAACAATATCTGTGGGAGCATGCAAAATACCAATTCTTGTAAAACCTTTGTGGGACCTTGCCAAAGTAATTCAGGGAGCTCTGCATTTAAAACTTCGCAAGGGAACTTTGGATCTCGGTAAAGTGCCTTGGGAACTCAAAAGACTAACAGAATCTCCTAAAACATTTTTGGGAGTGCCCAAAAGTAAAATTTGAAAAAGTAGCTGAGATGCTGTTTGGCTCCAACAAGGCAATTCCCAAAGAGGTACTAACCTAAAAGTTGGCTTGCAGTCGGATGAATGATGACGTGTATTATAGGATCTGTCAGAGTTTGTGAGACTTATTGTCTTATTTCTTAGATTTCTTTCATTTGATTTATACTGTGCATATTTTCTAACCTAGAAATGACTTCTTTTGCCCTCAAAGGGACAATTTCCCTGTCATAAAGTAATATGCTGTTACAATTAAGTACAAACATTTTGGAGGAAAATCTGCAAATGTTTTCTACTATTCTACAATCCAGGGAAACTACACTATTAAGACCACTGAAGAATTACAAGGAAGCTTTTGGAGTGGTATTAAACTTCAGTTGTTTTTGGTTTAAATGTTTCTGTTATACTTGGGAAAAATAAAGATTCAAGTCCTGTAAAAGTGCCTTAAACATGGGCAGTTTCTCGCTTAAACATGGCAACTACTTAGGTCCTCCAATCCACCAGGGGCTTGGAGGACTTTATCTGTAATTATCTATTTGATGCATCTTTTACATGTTCGAAAAACAAACCATACAAATAAAACTTGATAGTTTTGTGGGGGTTTTTTGTGCTTCATGCATTTGTTGGGTGCATTTGTTGGTGATGTTGGCTGGATAATTGGTTGCTAAGCAACCTTCTTTTTCTTTTTTGCTTTTTATTTTCATTTAGCTGACAGAAATCTATTCTTTATTAACTGAACTATAATGTCACATTGTATAAAGGACATTATAGTGTCCTTTATACACTAAAAATTCAGAAATTTGGGATTATTTTCCAAATTAGTTTCAAAAGGTGAAATTGTTCACTTTTTTGAAACTCGAATAAAAGTAAAAAGTATTTGGTAAAACATCTACTCGAGTACTGGTAATTGATCAAATGATCTTTAAATCTTTAAATTGTTTAATATTTAAAGATGACAAAATCAAAAAATGTTGGTGTTTTGAGGATGAAATAACAATAATTCATACAAATAAAAAATAAAATCAGGCAACATAAATCAGTTTCTTTCAATAAAAAAATTGATGAAACTGTAACAAAAACTGCAGGTGTGAATCTGGTGTTTTACAGCAGGTGGACAACCCAGAAATTTTACTCAAGTAAGAGTATTTTATAAAATTACTCAAGCTAAAAGTGAAAAGTACAGCGTAATGAAAAACCTGGTTACTACCCAAGTGTTCACATTCAGTGGTTAACTTTATTGTAGGTCAGATTCACGTTATGTTGGGAAAATGGACCTTTTATCTCATCATGTGGGAGACAGCGCCCTCTGCCGGGAGTCCGTGTAGCGAGCGGGGAGGAGCCGCAGATTTACAGAACCTCCTCGATCCCTGAAGTCAAAACACTCCGAGCAGACAGACATTTGCTGACAGCAGTGGCAGAACGGGTCTCTGCTCTCACCGTGTAGCCTCTCTGTCATTACGGAGCCGAACCGGCAGGTCCTGCCCGGTTGTTGTTGTTGTTGTGGTGAAACCAGCGGAGGGAGGAAGCGCTGCCTCTGGATCTACTCCGCAACGCATCTGCGCAGACGGAGACGAAGAGGCTGAAGAAAAAGAAGAAGAAGAAGAAAAACAAGGAGAAGAAGAAGAAGAAAGAGGAGCCCCGCTGCCGTGTTTACCAAGATGCCGTTTTCCGTTAACGGCATCCTTTCTGCGCTCGCGCTGCTGCTGCTGCTGTGGCGCGCGGAGGAGCTCGCGGAAGCGTGCAGCTGCGCTCCGGTGCATCCGCAACAGGCGTTCTGCAACGCCGATGTAGGTGAGTGCAGCTCTGTTGTTGTTGTTTACGTGGTGCACCAGGGCGCCCGACAGCCGTCCGGAGCTGCTGCGGCGCTCCGGAGCCTCCGAGGCGGCTCGAAAGGCTGCCCTTGGCCGGTGGAAACCGCTGGAAAGCCTGGCGATGAGGGGGGTGTTGCTCCGTTAGAGTCAAGGCCATGGCTCAGGCAGTTTGCACCACATTCAAGCTGCAGACTTGCATTCCTACGCAGATTTAATTTTGCCAATACTTGCCAACTGAACAGAAAAAGTTTAGCCATATTTTGAGTGGAAGAATAGAGATAAATATGCTTAAATGTGCATGAGGTAATATCTAAATAAGAAATAAACACACATTTCCAGGAAAAGATTATATTAATTTTAACATAAACAGAAATCTAAGTCATATCCCAGGCCAGGGCTGGATTTAAGAGGATGTGGGCCCTTGGGTTCAGTTTTGCTGCCCTGCCCAGTGTACTCTATCTGCCTCCACAGAGACCGGATCTCAATCCAGTTGAGTAACTTTGAGATAAAATGCAGTTTTCCCAAAATTACAGATTTGTTATTAACAGTCTTTCTTTGAACACGACATCATCAAACTGAGTATTTACTGCAGAGGATCAGCAATGACATCAATGTGCTCCAAGCGCAACACATACATTGCAGAGAAAATCGCTTATGAAAAATGAAGTTGCCTTCTTTCCAATTGAATTTATAGCTTCGCTTCAAGAGTATGTTTTGTCAAAACACTTTCCTTTTTTCTTTGTTGTGTTCTTCAGCTCATTTGCTCATTCCTTAGCAAAAACCATAGTTTGCAGAGAAGCATCAAGGGATTAAATTCAAGGTAATGAGCAGGTACAAAAAGTATCAGAAGAAACAGTTCCAGAGACTTGAGGAATTTCAGAAAATATAAAATCGAACCCTATCAAAAATGAATAGGATAAAATGGAAAGTGGTCATAGAGGCTGAACTAACAACGCAGCAGCTGCAGGAATGTCCAACAAGTTCTGGTTGTTTCTTATATAACAATCTCCTGTTTTCTCCATATTTATGGGAAAATAGGGAAGAGATGCAAACATTTTAAGGATTTTTTTTTTTTTTTTTGTAAATAGAGTGGGCAGATGTTATCAGCATGATGTGAAAGATTGAATATTAAAATCGAATCATGAGGTTGTTCAAGGACATTTTTGGTCTATCATTTTGTCAGAGTTTCTTTCACCTATGAGATCTAAAATGTATTACGATGCTCTTCAAAAATATTTCTGCAGCCCATTTAAATTATCAGACCAAATTGCTTCACAGTTTACACCAACTAACACGACATAAAGAAAAGAATTAAAAATAAAACCTCAGTGATGTTAAGCAGCAACGAGAACACAAGTGGAGTAAAAGTATCAGGAAAAACAGCAACTAAACCTGTATTAAACTCCAGTGAAAACATAAATATTAAGAGTGGAAGCGCCTGCTGTCTAATGTCAGAGGGCAGGTTGTTCCAAAGTTTAGAAGTCTTATGTTTCTACCCAGGAAGAAACATAAGACTGAAGTAACTCAGAGAAATTTGGTGGTAAAAGCACATGTAGGCATTTATATGGCTTTCTTTCTTATGTCCACAAAAACCTTGAAAAGGTGGTGTTTCTTATCAGATTGAGTAAAGGTGGCCTATTGTGTTTCCTTGAACAGGTTAGGATAGATCTATAGGCTATACAAAATATGTTTGCTACATTTTTTTTTTTTTTTGCACAAACTTATCCTTGGATAATGAGATTTCAGTCTGATCAGTCCTGCTTATATTGAGCTCCTCTCAGATTGAGCTGTTTTAGGGCCTCTTGTTGCTTTAAATCCAAATAAACTCCTGCTGGAAACTCCCCCAACTCCATCTTTACACAGATGCGCTATTATACAACCATATATGTTTGAAAAGCAGAAGTAGGGCCTCCTTCACTCCCCAAAAGATATATCAAGTAGTTTCTGGTTGGTAAGTCAACAACAAAGCACTTGTCTTTTCCAGCAGCCATTGTACATCGCACACAGTGGCTCAGCTGGGGTTGCTAGGTAACGGGCTGGGCTTTGTGACGTTATATTCAGAAGGTTTTTGAAACTGCTCGTTTTCCAGACACCAAAGACATTAACTAATGTCCAAAAAGCAGCTGGGTGGGTTTTTTTTTTAGGACTTTAGCTGTTTTAAGAAGCAGTTGAGACCCAAATGGAACTAACAAAATGTGCAAAATGTCATATTTGCATATTAGGTCCCTTTTTAAAGAAAATACTAAATATTCAGATGTGTATGTTCTCATGGCAGTCTGATCTTCAATGGCAGTACTGTGGATAATTCCTTAGTCTTTTCTTACTCCTCTAAATTTTCCTTCTAAGCATTTAGACTTACTTTCCATCTTTCAAAGTGGATCATTTGGAGCATGTGGCTCCCAGTAAAACAGATTTATGCCTTAAGTGCATCTGCACTCAGTCACTGCTCCGTTGGTGTTATTATTTCCCCCTGTGGTTTTATTTTCCCTTCTACCCGTATGTGCACTATCTAAGTCTGATATAACAGGAGAAAATCCAGCCCCATCATTGCACTCAGCTCTAAAGCTCCAGGGTGAAGCCTGGGTTTTGCGGTGCAACGTGGCACCAGGAATCAGAAGGGGACAAGGGGACGGAGAGAGTATGAGTGCTGGGTAAAATTCAACCGCAGAATATGCAACACCACAAACTTTTCTCAATTAGAAAATAAAACCCTAAAATACCACTTCTGTGCATTTTTCTGGGTGGTGCTAGGGAGGAATTGCAGGAATGTTTCTGGGGTTTTCCCAACTTGCTCCGGTGCTGCATGGGGACAACACACCCGTGTGCAGGCTTTCACAAACCAAACACACAACTGAAGGCCTGTGTGTCCGTGCCATGCTCCCACTCACTGGCTATGTAGGACATCTGGCTGTCAGTGTTGGGAGGGGGAAAAACAGGCAATAAAAAAAAAAATGGCAGTGGAAGTTAAAATATGCATGGTATCCTGAAGAAAGTTGGAAAACTGCATTACTGTGGCTTCAGCCTTTCTGCTTTTTAACTCAAATCACACAAGAAGTATGTGTGCTTCACAAAACGGAGGCTCTGTTTTCAGGTGTGACTCAATCTCTGGCCGGCCGGGTGTCAGCTCCAGAGACAGGATGTCTGGCAGGAGAGGTGCATAGGTGTGCTTGTGTTGTTTTTTTTCTAAGTGCGTATGAGTCAGGAAAACATTTTTAATGGTCATGCAGACCACCAAACCACAGAAAATTCCCAGTTTCCTAGGTGGTGCATAATTTTTCATCAGCTTAGAAGGTAAAGCGGCAGCGTGCCATCAGAAGCACTCACAGAAAGCACATGGATGAGGGCAGGGATGTGGTTGAATGGCGTTTAGATCACTTCAAATAGGAAAAATCATGGAGAAATCTGCATGAATACAACAGTGGAGGTTTGTTTTAGTAAACGGAGGCCTGGATTTAGCTGTTTGACTCAGAGAGTGTGTGTATCCTCTTCAGTTTTCATCCAGAGTGATGCTCCGGGTCAGACCGCAAGTCATCAAGAGCCCCGCCAAGTCATGCGTCCGCTCCACAACAAGCAATGCAAACATCCTCTTTTTAAATAAATCACTTGGCCACAGAGGGGGACTTCCCCCCAGTGCCCTGCCCAGTCAGACTGGTTTATTGTCTGGAAGACCAGAGTCACCAAACTGTCTGCACAAGCAGAAGTGGCAAAGAAACGCAGTATTTTCAGCTTCACATTTTTATCCACCCTCCATGTATGTTATTTTATTCACTAAGAGGAGGAAAAAAACCAATTAAATTCAGAAAATCATCAAATTAGTTCCAGTTTATGTCTCTTGATAGTTAGCAGCTGACATTTGGTATTGTTTTGGTTTTTGTTTTATTTATTTGTTAGTTCTGTAATTTATCTACTTGTGATGTGTTTGTTGTGAAGCAGTTTGGCCAGTTGAGGCTGTTGTAAATGTGCTTTATAAATAAACTTTGACTTGACTTTAGTGTTTTGATCAAATATGGGGATAAAATAACCAAAATTTGCTCAAAACTCATTGATTAAATATTTGTGTCAAGAAGTATTTCTCAAGGCTTCAAATGATTAAACTAATTTATAAATTCAGAGAGACATTAAGTCCTGTGAAAACACGAAAGGGTAAATCTAACATGAAAGTTTTAAATGATTTAATTAAAAATAAAAATTCCCCTAAAACCTAAACCTAAAAACCCGTGATGGTGAAACTGTTTTAAAAAACTTCAGATAATGTTTTTGGTCACTCTGGAGAAATTTTAGCCTCTTTTCTTGTAAGAATGTAGAATTTTCCTGTTTCAGGCCATTCTGCAGGATCTTGATAAGATTTAATTCAGACTTTGACTAGGCCACTTTAAAACTTTCATTCTGAAAATTGCTCATTTTTGAACTCTGATTTTGTTCTTGATATAAATGTCAAAAGCAGATGGCTGGACATTTGCCTTCTTTATTTTCTGCTTGAGAGCAGAATTTTATTTTATTTTATTTTTTTGTGCATTACAGCATTTTCTTTCTGAAGAAGAAGAAAAGCAGCCCCAAAGCATCACACCACCTCCACCGTGTTTGACTATCAGTTAGGGATGGGCGATATGGACTTAAGATTTTACCACGATATTTTGAAAATAATGATAGAAAAAAAACTGTTTATTAATTATTAACTTTAGGTAACAAATTTATCATATTTTTAAATGTACTAATTTTTTAGATGTTATTGTGGGAAAAAAAACAGGACAGAATTTAGTAAAATAAGCATTTTAGTCAGTTTTTTTTTACTTAAATTTACTGAAACAGTTCCAGTTTTATGGGTTTTTTTCCCATTTACTGTACTGTAATTTATTCTTATTAATAAATTATAAATGATTCGATAAGAGCCTACTGCTACTGTCAGCAGGATTTTCTTTCCTTAAACGCTGTGGTCATTTAAACCAGTTGTAACTGGGCGCACACCTTCCATGAAGTTCTGTTTGTGTTCAGAAAGAGAAACCCAGAGCTTTAACACAGATGTTGCACGGCAATCTGTCAGCAAGTCGGATTTTAATTTAATGCTCAAGTTAAGCAGAAGACCCTCTTACATCTGAAGGTGATTAAATCAGAACAAGGAAGACACTCGGCTGATTTGGTGATCACTGGACGGCGAAAAACAAGTTGACAGACGTGCTGAACAATCAGTGGGGGGCTCTGCGGTGTGTGTGTGTGTGTGTTTGAAAGGAGACCATCGCATATTCCAAATGATACATGTGTATAAGTCATTAGGCGTCATCTCAGCTGGCAGAATCAGGAAACAACTGAAATGTGGGTCACTTAGTGGTTTATGGAGGGGGTGCTGGCTGCTGGATGGCGCTCACTGATCAGACGATTTCAGGATCAACTGGCGCCCAAACTCAACCGCCTTACTGCTAATCCTCCGCTTCCCCAGATCTTACACAAACAATCTGATTAGTTCTTGATATATGTAACGTCCCTATAGTTAATGTGATAACTGATGTTATTGAAATGGTATAATAATGCTCTGATAAACTTTAATTTAGTGGAAAGGACCCCATAAAACTGGAGCTGGAAGATATTTCAAACAACCAAAATGAACAAATAAAACGAGGGGGAAAAAAATCCTCTTACAAACACAAACATAAATAAAATGGATTATTTCTGTAAACAAATTCACTCTTCACAAATAATCATCAGAATGTAAATTATCAAAATTATTTTAGTTTATGATGTGATGAATTAGTATAGGCAGTGTTTATTTGTCAGCTGCACATTTGCACAATGTGAATGTAACTAAATCGTACAAGTTTTTCTGGGTATATTGGTTTCTCTAAAGCAGAACCGATATGTCGGGCAAACCACATGGAGAAACAAAGAATATCTGAAGATTAAATCTTAATTGCTTGATTGACTTTATGAAATCAGGTTACATTGATAAAATGTGAGCCTGTGTTTGTTTTCTTTTTTTGAACATGTGGAAAGTAGATGTGTGCACGTGTGCTAGAATTGCAACGATGTTGCAATGAACACAAACTGGTATGAAAAAACAAAGAAAGGAGACCCAGAAAGGTGTTTAAGGGGGACCTATAATATAAAATTCACATTTTACATATTTTTGATACTTCCATTTAGGTCTCTCGTGCTCCTCCAAACAGCCCAAGTACTTAAAAAACACACCCAACCCTTGTGATTTTTGGTAATAAGTTCATGTTTTTTTGGGGCTGAATAATGGGCAGTTTAAAAAAAAATCTACAATGGCTGCTGGAAAAGACATGTTTTGTAGACGTACCGTCAAGAAACCACTTGCTGCTTTCTTGTTGGATGTGAAGTAGGCTCCAGTTCTGCTTTTCAAAGACGTATGGTTGTATAATTGCGCATTTGTTTCCAGCCATTTTCCTGTGTGAGAGTAAACGTTGAGCTGGGGGGCGCGGCCATCAGCAGCTTATTTGGATTTAAAGTGACACGAGGCCCTAAAACAGCTCAAGGTGGAAGGAGATCAAATTAGGCTGAACAAACCAGACTCAAATCTCATTATATTAGAATATTTTTGAAAAAACGCAGCAAACATGTTTTGTTCAGCCCATAATCTGTTCAAGGAAGCATAATAGCTCACCTTTAATGGCAGAATGCAAAAGCCTCTCCAAGCAAATAGAGTAAACTGAGCCAAAGGGGGTGAGAACAGCAGTGTGTCTTTATCTCCCTGCACGTCCTCTGTTCACGCTCATTGTAGCCTCCCCCACCAAACACACGTACACCCACTCACTTATTGCTCATATTTTCCATTCTGAAATAAATGCTCCTAGCATAGCTGAAGCTTGAAGTCATGAAGTCATATTAAAACACACAAAACACACACACTCATGGCCGACGAGTCACTCTCCGAGCTGCGGCCTGTGAGTCCAATTTTTTAATCCCTAAATCTGTTCCTGTCGTTGGTTCCTGCTCCTGTTTTGCTGTAAGCTGGTGTTGTTGTGGTTTGAGTGTGCTTAGGCTCTGTTATTAGCCTGAATTGAGAATCAGAGGTTTGGGGGGTAATTTAGAGGAGGATGCGATGGCTGCACTGCGTTTATAACGAGCTGCACGGACACATGGTGGTTTATAAATAGAAAAAGTTAGAGTGTAAATGCTAAGATTTTTTTTTTTCAATCTAATACAAAGCCAATATGTAACTTTTTATTTGTTTTTAAAAGAAACTCTTTCAAGGGCTTAAATTTCTTCAGGTTTAAAAATATGCAGCTTCTCATGCATATTTTATATTTGGAAACTGGATATTAGAGTTCTGTTCGACTCCGTTTTCTCTCCAGTGTGAAATCATTCATGTTGAAAAAGTTTATTATTGGACTATAAATGAATTGGAGACATGTTGGCTTATTAAGCGTCTCAGTTACCAAGATCCATCATTAATGTAAGACATTTTGCAGCCCAGATTGTAACCTTAGCTGATGCATGCAGGCTGCTAGCGGAGGTGTCCTTCATTTGATGCTGTCAGGTTCTGCTAAGCCACAACAACAGCTGCAGACTTTGTATTTTGGGTTATTTTGGCTTTACAGGTGAAAAGCCAACAGATGATTTAAGTTTTTTGTTTGCTGGACGCTTCACAAGAAATTACACCAATAAAATACTGACCTATGGCCAGGATTAGCGCTAACGTTCTCCAAAATGAATGCCGTAAAAATACATCTTATCTCCATGAGTCAAAAAGGTGATACTGCTTCATCTTTTCCCTGAATTTTATTGCTAGGAATCATATAGTTTCTGTTCAATTATTTTCACAAATATTTCAAACCAATCAATGGATGAAAGTTTTAAGCTTGTAATTTCCTAGCTTCATGTAACACTTAGCTGCGCTGCAATCATTCTTCCAGAAGAACAATATCAATACGCTTTCAATATCTGCTTTACAAAATTACTTTTCCTTCTCTTTCTCGAGCTGCACCAGATGGCCGATGTCATCTTTTAGCTTCTTTTGTCGTATTTTGAAAAATCGCTGGTGATAATATTTTATTTCGATTTCTCTAATTCAGCTTTTGATGACATGATTATCCCTCGCAGCTGGTCAAGCATAAAATCTGCCAGTTGCAATCTTTAATTTTGATTTTAGTTGATCTATTTTTAAGTGGTTTGGGCATTTTTATTTTTAACAAACAAACACTGTTTGCTATTTATCTCAACGTAGACAAATCAAGAAGAAATACCTACACATTATGTGTTTGCACCCAAATTGTAACATTTCTGGTTTTCATTTGACCTTTTCTGAATAGAAAGTCACTTAGCTCTTATTTGGTGGGCCGGAATTGGCAAGTTGAAATCTGAACAAACACCTGGATTCTGGAGTATGACACAAAAAAGAAACGATATGAGATAAGAAAGGACATGAATGTGGAGGGATGGAGGAAATTTCACCACTTTTAGACAATCGAATAGGTGGAAATACAGATGTTTTTCCTACACTTATCTCTTCCCACGTTTATCCAGGCATAGAAAATGTTGAAATCTTATTCCACACATGTGCAGACACATCTTTACCTCTGAGTGAAATCTTCATCTGACTCTGTTTTCCAGTGATCCGTGCAAAAGTGGTGGGCGAAAGAGAAGTCGATTCTGGGAACGACATTTACGGGAATCCCATCAAGAGGATCCAGTATGACGTCAAACAAATCAAGGTTTAAATTAACCTACAGATGTCCAAGATGTTAGAAAAGGTTTTGGTGTTTTACTCTTTTAATATTCTTGTTGATATTTCAGATGTTTAAAGGGCCCAACCAGGACATCGAGGCAGTTTTCACTGCACCAGTTTCTGCTGTGTGTGGCGTCACCCTGGATGCAGCTGGGAAGAAGGAGTACCTAATCTCAGGTATTTATACTAAATAATGTTCCACAGCTATTGTGTTAATGAAGAAGAAAGCAAATTCACAGAAACATCCAGAAACCGAGCTATATGTAAAAATTTATTTGAACATTTCTCTGCCTTGATTGCAGCAGCTTCAGGGTAATAATCAAAAATTAGGAAACTTTGTGGGAGACAGTGAGGAGAGGTTGGAAAGCAACGGGAATTTTTAAAAAGATGACATTTGGACATGCAGGTGTGCTAAACCAGGCAGACAAACACAGGGTAGATAAAGACTAGTGGGCATGTCAGGGGAGGAAACTGTTTATGTCATTATGGATAATGATACGTTTCTGTCTAAACCCAGTGGAGACCAGTGGGCCTTCGTCTGCCGTAAGACACTTTGAGTCTCCGGGAACGGTTGAGTGTCTGTTTACTCCACAGTGCATTTCTCAACAGCTCAAAAACTGCAAGCAGGTGTAATTATCATTTCCATGTTAAAACACAGCGCAGCTTTAACGAGAAATGCATCACTCAAGAAAAAAACGGAGCTCTGCAGGGCTTAATATTTGACCCTTTTATTCACAGCTGCTGTTTTATAGAAATAATTTGACTTTTTAGACTTGGTGATATAGTGAGAGTGTCACTATTTTAAAATAAGTTCAGGCTGAAACTAAACAAATTTAAAACAACTGTTTACCTTGAAGATTATATTTAAGTGGCACTTTAGAGGGCCACATTCAGAACTGCAGCGGGCAGGATTTGGCCCCCGGGCCTCGAGTTTGACACATGCAATCTAAACCGTCAGGTCAGAAAAGTGGATGACTGCACTTTTCAGTTTTATTTCAAAACAACAACAAAAAAAAAACACATGTACAGCCAATTCCTAAAAACACACAGAAGTTTGCTGCTGCAACATGACAAAATGTGAGGAAGCTTCAGGAGAGTGAACGGTTTTTCACCACACTGTGATGTTTTCATGTTGAGAGAGGTTGATGTGGTGAATCCAACGAACAGGAGCATCTGAGTGAGGCTGCAGACGAAGCAGAGGAGACTCAGTAGATCATGAGGTCATTCATGCTCTGGTTTCCCCATCACAGACAGAGATGCACCCGCAATCATTCGCCCCCCTCTAATTACACGGAGTTGTAAGAGGAGGAACTGCTGAAGCCAGCGTTTCCTTTCGCAGCCTCAAACAGTGGCGAAAAACAGTCAGTTTTCTGCTGAGTGGAGCATCTTTGGAAAATTATTCATCTTCTTTTTTAGATGGAAGGGTCAAAAGTTGGAAGGTTTGCAACGAATTGTGAGTCGCATGACGGCTCTAACATCCAGAGAGGGGCTTTACAGACAGACAGCGATGAAGACGAAGGGACGCACATCTAAGGAAATCTGTAAACTTTGCTCCACATGTCTTGTTTTGTCTGGTGCCACTTGTGTGGGTTGCACAGACGCTGCCACAGTCGTTAAGTGTCGATGCCTGCGGGCTCCAGTCTGGAAAGCAACAGCTTTTTATCTGGTGTTCCAACGAATCTGTTATCTGTTGTTCAGCCTATGAGAACATCCAGGGCTTGTTGTTTTTCGCCTAATCTTGTTTCGTCTGAAATGTCCTCTCACATGTGCTGTTTTGACGCCCCACGCCACAACTCGCTCTTTTCCAGGCAAGGCCGAGGCGGGCGGACGCATGCACGTGACCCTGTGCGATTACATCATGCTCTGGGACTCCTTGAGCGCCACCCAGAAAAAGAGCCTCAGCCAGCGCTACCAGATGGGCTGTGACTGCAAGGTAAGGCAGCAAGGGGCCATATGTGTCTTTTTTAACTCCCAGCATGACTAAACAAAACAGCAAAACAGGCAGCAGACATTCGCTTCCTGCAGAGACAATCCAGACACAAGGAGGCTGGGTGAAAACAAGACATCACAACAACAAACTGGATTTTAAAGTTAGAATCGATCACTTTTGGTCAATTTTATCTTAATAAATTAGGTAAAAATGACTTATTGTTGTTTAAGGAGTTCTCGACATCCATCAAAAGCTGCAACTTTTCAATTCAGCGACTTGATTCAAGTGTTATTTTCCTCTTAGTTCTGATGATTATGAATAAAAACCCTCAATTGCATTTCTTAGAATGTTACATAAGACCAACCAAAAAAGATATTTTTAATACAAAAATTCTACGTTTTCCTAATAAGAAGGAAGACTGCTGACTTTGATAGTTGTTCAGTAGACAGTCATCAACAGCTTCAACAGGGAGGGTAAGCAGCTATAAAGTTCATTATTAACTAAGCTGGCTGTTTGCAGAGTGTCGTATCCAAACATCTTAACTTAATTTGAGTGGAAGAAACAACTGGGTTAGGAAGTGAAGCACAAGCAAGAGGGATAACAGCAGCTTATTAAGTGGTTTGGTAAGGTTTCTAACAAGTCTGCAAAAGCCTTGGAAGAGTATTTGATTTGACTATTTGGGTGGAGAATGAGAACAAAGTTAATAAAAACATTATTTCCAGACTTTACTGCTTATATCATTCTCTAAAAATGGTATCCCTCATTACATTTGTCACAGCATGTAGTGTTTGGAGATTCAAACCGCTCTATTTTTTAGTAGATGAGATGCTGGAGCTCACAGAAAATGGTGACAAGCTTATAATAATGTAAAATAATTATCGATTTATTCACTTGAGCTAACAAATTTCTTTTGTCTACACAAATATTGCATAAACGTGGTTCTTTCTAAGTAATTGCAAAACAAATTTCCAAAGCGGTATACATTAAATGAGCAACATAAGATACAAACATGTTTTTTTCTTGAAGTGTATGACCTAAAGTGTTTTGAATTTATCTATAATGGAGCATTTTTTCCAACTCCCCATCTAAACTGTGCACTGAAATGCAAATTTAAGCATTTCTGTTTAAATTCACACTTCATTCTAATTGGCCATAATCTCTTCATAGCATTTTTAGCCTTAATAATAACAAAAAGAATCAGTAATATCTTTAATTTCCTGCTAATATTATTCAGTTTCATGTTGGCACAGAGTTCACAGGGACTTTGTTTTGTGTTTTTCTGCAGATTGTGCGCTGTCCCTCTCTGCCCTGTGAGATCTCAGCCCCTGAGGAGTGTCTGTGGACGGACCTGATGATCGAGAAGCAGGTGCACGGACGCCAGGCCAACCACTACGCCTGCGTCAAGAGGGCAGATGGCTCCTGCTCTTGGTACCGTGGCGTCGCCCCACCCAAGAAGGAGTTTCTGGACGCAGAGGACCCTTAAGTCCGCAACCTGACAAGAGAGAAACGGAAACAAGGCAATTGAAATAAAAAATTAGGCTATTTAAAAATGTAAAGCTATCGTGATAGAAATTAGCTGCTGTTCTGAAAATAACTTTTAGCCTCTTGTCAATGTGACCACTTTTTCATGCTAAAGTTTCCCGTGATTAAACAACTCAGAAGTGGCTCAAAAGTTGTCGTCGGATGCAGCATTTTTATTAAAAAAAAATAAATAAAAAACATGACGTCATGAGACTTAGGCTGTGTTGGAAATGTTCACTCACTCGTTATGTAAAGTTCATTTTAAACTAATTAATATTTACAGTTATTTATTTAATAAATAATCACCAGCAAGATAGAGACCCAAATTTGAGGTGATAGAATCGGAAACTCAAACAATTAGCATTGACGTTAGCAACACAGTTTTACACACTTCACGCCACAGTTAGCATACTAGCATACTGATACTAGCAGTCAGGCTCAGTTCACTTAATGAACAGATGTTTAATATGAGCCTTCACTCAAGCTGTTTGTTGTCAAAAATTGATTACTTTTCTTTGAAAGCAAAATAATTGAAGTAATTTCCTGTTTTATTCAAGTCAGCCTGGAGTTAACTGACATTGTTGTTAGCAGTTAGCATGCTCACATTAGTAGTTACCACTAAAGTTAACTTCTTAGCGTTAGCTTTGATTCGTCTTTTAAGACCTTAAGTGAAAACACAACAGTGGTCCTAGAAATCAGTTTCCTAAACATCCATTTACAGTTAACATTTGCTAATGCTAACGGTTAGCATCAGCGGTTGGCGGTGTACACTCCCTGTATTCTACTTTACAAAATGTCCGAATTGCTAACAGTGGACTCGGTAATGAAAGAGTGGACAATTTGAACACAACTATAGACCGGTGGAGTGTCGGTGCAACTTCCTCCTGAGGCTGGCGTTAGGAGGTAATAAATTCTTGCTGAGACAGAGCTCTCCCTGTCCAAAAACGCTCGACATCAGAGCGGCAGTCGATCGTTCTCTGCTCCCTCAGACCATCATTTACTCTCCATCTTGTTTCAACTTTTATTACCTCATTCTCTATTTTATTCCAAAGCAAATTTCAAGTTGCCTTTCTTTTTTTAAGACTTAAATATTTCTTATTTAGACTCCTCCCATTTTCTCCCCATAAGTACTGGTGACGTTAGACGCCCACAACCTGCTTTCCTTAGAGAGCGTAGATGAAGATCACCCATCTAAATTAAAGCCTCTTCACTACTCTGCAGTCCAGTCTTAAATACTGTATCCCCTTCTTTCTTTTTCATCATCATGTAGCTGTACAGTACCTATGCATATACTTTTGGTGTTACTTGATAATTATTATTTACTGCGTTAGAACTAGATTTGCACTTTTTGAGGATGAATTCCAGTAAAGACAAGAGCCTGAGCACGCGGATGTGACATTTGTCATTTGCCCAGACTGCCAAATCCGCCTCTGGTGCAGATTTTGTCTGGTGATGAAAGAACACACGCAAATCTTTGCTCTGTTTGTCATAACACAAAATAAAATATTACAATAAGATCGTAGACGTGTGAAAGTTTTGGGTATCGGGAAACTCGGGGGAGATTGAATGTGTGAAAGAGGGATTGAGACGAGCTCGCAAGATGATATTTCAGTGTCTTTGTATTATCTGTCGATTGTAAATGCAAACAGCAGTTTAATGGTATTCTTTACATGCCTAATGTTAGCTCTGACTTGTCTTTCAAGTTATTATTAAATAAAAGCTTTATCGCTGTCCTAGAAAGCAACCTAATCAAAGTTTACAGTGCTGTTTTATACCCCTCAACCTACAATATTACAACTAAAAAAATATATGTATGATGAAGTATTAGAGGCATAATTTAAAAGTAAACTCTTTCCATTTCCATTTACTTTGTACTTTTCAGTGTTATTATAAAAGCCGTCATGATTTTTGTGTGTTTGTCCACAATTGTTTGTAGCTGTCTTCAAACAGAGGGACCTCTTGCGCTGGAGTAACGTGAGAGTGCGGTTAACAAGTCCTTTTAGCGGAAGTGTAGAGAAATAAATATACATTGTTTTATTAGAGGACTTTGCATGTTTTTGATGCTTTGTGTAAGTCCAGGCAAAGGACAGAATATTCAGTATTATCAAATAAAAACACAAGTTTGAAAGAGTATCTTCTGCTTGTCTGTGGAGTTTTTATTTTCCTTTTGTTTCATTATCTTAATTTAAAATATATTCCAGACCAGAATACAAAAGCGTCTTTGCTCTTTAAATTTCAGCTTAAAAGCAGGTCAAAGAATGAGAGCATAGCAGCTCAATATACACTTACTCAAATTAGCATTATTAGCATTTCTATGAGGGAATTTTCCTGCTATAATCCAAAAGCACACATTTTCAGTCTGAAAGCAGGATTTCATGTCTTTTGCTCTCAAAACATTTAATCCTTTTGCTTACATTTTCATTTTGAAAGCAAGACTTCATGTCTTTCTTAACAAAACTTGTAATGTTCACTCAAACTTTCTTCCTTGCACTCTTGCAGAACTCTCTGCTCACTTGCAAAACATGGAACCGCCTTTTGGAACTGTCACCTGGCAATCTCTCAGCCAATAGAATGAAATAGAATGATTTATGGCAGAAAAATTCCCCCATACATTTCAAATAACTCCAGTCAAACAGCTCTCAATATTGCTACATCAAACTGAGCACAGGTGTACCTCAAGACTGTGTTCTCAGTTCTTTATTTTTTATTCTGCTGACCAATTATTCTTCCACAAAATTCAGCACAAAAGAGATGTTGGAAGTTTTTCCAATGAAAAGCAAAGAGGATGAAACATCCTACCAGAGTAGAGTGAGTCAGTGCGGGAACAATAATCTGCCTTAAGACCTCAATAAAACTAAAAAGCTGAGTGTCAGCAGAACTAAACTTCAGAGACTCTTAAATATAACAAACTTGACCCAGAAAACTCAGCAAAAGCTGACATTAGTGAGAATTCCCCTTCTCAATCTCACAGCTTTTTAAAGAGAGCGTCTCACATCACGGGATAATCATGACACTGCTCTCATTTTGCCTGTAAGCTTCCGTATCGCTTCTGTTTTGAAAAATATACAGTTTTATTGAATTAACAACATTTATAAAATTAAATAGCTTATATTTAGTGCCAATTATACTGCCAAGTTCCCACCAATAGTCCCACTATTTTCAGAAAAATCAAAAACTGAAATATTCTCAAAAGATCTCAACTATTTTTTCTACAACTTTATGTGAAAGGTGCAGTTAAAAAAAACGGCATGGAGTAGATTGCACCCTCTAAACCACTTGTGTCAAACTCGAGGCCCGGGAGCCAAATCCGGCCCACCACAACTTTTCAAGTGGCCCTCTAGATGCCTAATTACATCAATAAGTCTCTCCGGTTTTTCACAAATCTGCAAAATTTGCATAAAATCAACAGATCCCCAGTTTTGTTTTCTGATTTTGCTGCAAATTTTTCTCAAAATTAATCATAAAAAGTGGTTTAAGTGACTGCTGCCTCAGTCTTACTTAATGTCAAGTGATTGATAATGTGATTAGTAAAAAGTCACATTAGTGCAAATATCATAAACATTCTTTAAAAATATTTAAAATTTTTTAAAGAAAATCTCAATTTGATTGCAAAAACCCACAAAATCAATCACAAAATCCTGGGAGGTTCTGGTCAGTGTGAAAAGATGTTCAATATTATTTAATTTTAAGAAACACTTACTGAAAGTCAAAACAATTAATATTTTAATAGTTCAACGGGTTTTATCAATGCATTCTTCCACAACTGGCCCTCTGGGAACATTCAGATTTTTGATATGTCCCGAAATGAAAATGAATTTGACACCCCAGAACCCAAAACCCCCCAAAAATAAATAACTTGAAAACGATCTTGAGCGATCCATCCCCGGATGAGACACAGTTCTGGAGAAAAATACATTTTCCTCGGCTCATTTGAGCAACACGAAAGTTTAAGTAGATTTTTATCAGTTAATGACAGTAACTGTTTGGATCAATTTTTTTTGAAAATTATGACTGTTAAACTGAATAAACTTTCCAACCTGTGATGAATCTTCAAATTTTCAGAAATCTGTAGTTTTAAACTGTCACTTCAGTCCAAGAACATAAAACATTGCTGTTTCTTTTTTTTTTCCAGTTGCTAATGCAGATATCACAGTATACTTGAAATCAGACAAACTTACAAGTAGCTTCTTGATATTGATGAAAAGTGATAGTTGTAAGTTCAATAATCCGCCTGTGGAAGTAGTATTTTTGACATTAAACAAGTTGCTGCAAAACTGACTTATAAGTTAGTTGCGACTTAGTTCAAGTGAACTAAGATTTTGTGTTTTTGCAGTGTCCAGAGCAGAGAACCACTCAACTGATAGAAGTAATAAAAATCCCAAATGAAATGTGTTTTCTGTTTCTTAGTTGTGTCTTTGTATTTAAATACATTCTAAGCAAGAAGGTTTTGCTTTAAAGCCTTCATAAAACAGAAGGGTCGTGTTTCACTGGGCACATAAGTTGAACATTATATGTTTATCTTTTGTCACGGTGTTAAAATTGACCTTCACTTATTGGCTGCTTTTAATTTCCCACTGTGGGACGGAGCCCAGGCAGAACTGAGATGTGTCCTGTGAGAATTCAAGTAGATGTGGCAATCGACTCAGCATGGAAACTATTTGAGCAATGTCGAGCGAGGCCCACATCAGCCGATTTTGTCATCTCTGTTCATTCTCTTCTTTATCATTTCAAACAGGACTGTCATAATCACCCTGAGTCAGGCGGGACTTTTAGGTCATGTCAATATATCTCAGAGAGGATGTAATTTTATCACGTGAAGATGTTTTTATGCTAGTTCTGGTTCGTTTTTTTCAAACATAAATTCAGCTTCTACTTGTGTCTGAAAGTTGTTGGGCGAACCAGAGCAGAACATGGATGGAGAGATGATGTTGCAAGCTCTGCTGTGCAATCCTGGTTTGCCAACGCAGAGAAACCGGACAGGCGGTTTCAAGCAGGGGTGTTAAACTCAAACACACAGTTGGCCAAAATTAAAGACTTAGTCAAAGTTGTGGGCCAACGTTGCTTTATAGGAAAAATGTAACAGCTATGTTGGCTCCAGGCACAAGACGCAGGTCTGTCATTAACCTGCTGAACAGATATTTTGCTTCCCACTTGTCCAGAAAAAAAAAAAAAAGTCTGTTTATCACGTTTTGTTTGGCCGTTTTTGGGAGAAACTCGTGGTTGATCAATTTATTATGTTTATTCTGACTTTCTATATTTATTTTATTTATTTATCCAATTGTTATTTAATGTCTCTTGAGATAAAATCTTCAATTTCATTTTAGGGAGACCTGGAAAAGAGGACAGAACAACAGAACAAATAAAAGACACACATTATAATTAAAACAGGTCAAGTAATTATAAACCAAAAAAAACTGACAAGAATTACAATATTACAAACATAACGTAATAATAAACTAATATTCAATATAAATGTTACAACAATTATAATCCTGTATCATAAAGTTAAATAAGAAAAGTTTGATTTTTTGGTTAAAATAATAACGTTTTGTTTTCTTTAGTTTCACTGCCACCTAGTGGCCACCAGGCGATACATCAGTTTTCTTATACCACTTAAAAAATCTAAAATATCTATAATAATTGACTAAGAAAGGAAGTGGTGATTAATTACCATATAAGTAAATAAAATGTAAAGAAACAAAAGCTGTTTTAAGTTCCTTTTCCTGATCTAAATAGTGAACCAAAGTGTAAATAAATGTAAAACTTTATTTTACTACTCACAGATCACATATTTACAATAGCTTGAAGAAGTATTTACACTCGCTTAAGCGTTTCACTTTGTTACATTACAATAAAAACACAAATGCACACCACATTTTTCAGTTTTTAAGTTGTGTTAAACCGAATTAAACCATTTTCCTTTAACTCCTCAATTACACACATTAAAACTGCTATAAATGTATTTATTTTTGCTTGTTTTGATAGAAATATATGTTCTTTCCAATGAATTGCATAATGAGGTGTTTTATTGTATTTGTGCTAATTCCTGCATATTTAGACTGCCATCAATTGCAGTAATGTTGATTAATGTGCACTGTCCTCATAAATTCAATTCAATTCAATTCAATTCAATTCAATTCAATTCAATTCAATTCAATTCAATTCAATTCAATTCAATTCAATTAATTGTTGTAGTCTAGCAAAAAGTATAAGTAGTTTTAATTCTTCTGTAAGGCCATGTGTATTTTTGTACAGAAAGGCAGAAAGGAAAACAAAACCATCGTTTCCCAAACACATCATCCTTTTGAGGTCTGTGAAAATTTCACTGGTTTTGCTTGGATAAGATTATAAAACAAATATATTTATGTAATTGTTGGGTATTTCACTGACTCTTGTCAGTCAAAATCGTAAGATAACACTGGATTTATACCAAAGAGTACTGGCCTAAAGCACATAAGTGCTTTAAAATCCATCTTAATTCTCTATTTTTTAATTTTTTGCTATATTCTCTGGGGTTAAAGCAACAAAAAGAGTCAGAAAATGTGATATTTCCAGACATTTTCTTCTCCTTTCTTCTGCTTTTGAGAACAGTTCACTCTTTAGCCATTCATTCTCCACAGATTTCTCACTTCCTTTCTCATTCAAAGCTCAGATTTGATCGTTTTTGTATTCGTGTCTGAATCCATGTAGGAGATTTATGGCTTGTTCTCTGACACGACCAGGTGAATTTCTTCTTAAAAGACTTCAAGCTAACTTCAATCTGTTGCCAGGGAACTGAGTTCTTTCTAAAAATATGTCTGTGTGACTCCGCATCGTGATAACAGTCATTCTGAAAGTGTGGGCACAATTTCAGAAGGCTCGGTGTGTCCTCTCACTGCGACAGCCATTATCATGGCTCCCGATATATATAACACACATCTTTTGGCACCTTTTGTAGAGTCGTACATTTTCTTAAAATTTATATTTCATATCTGAAACCAAAGGGGTTTATCATCAGTATTATTTGTGGTTATGTCTGTCCTCATAGGGGATAATTATTGATAATGTATTGTGATGCGCTGATGACCAATTCAATTAATCTCTGTGTTGGAAGTGGAATTAACTCGCTACACTTAAAAACAAAGCAGATATTTATTGCTCTGAAGATGTAAATGTCTGATAAAAATTTATTTTTTTCCCAAAAGGCCATGGATTGTCTCGTGTAGGAATTAGGAAAAATTGCTTTCTGTGTGTTTGGAGTAAATTAACATAAATTTATCACCTTCACTTTGTGATTTTAAACAACTTTCATCTCTTTTAGCAGAACACTGTCACCATTTTGACTCAGTTTCTAGTTGAGGAGTAATTTTATTTCATGTTGTGTAAAGTGAGTCATGTGTTTGAGTTTTAATTTCATGTTTTCTCTTTTTAAGCTACAGTAACAATTTTAAGCTGAAAGAAATAACCTCCTTAAATGCATCAAATTAGCCTTTCAGTTTAGGGTCAAGTTGAAATCTTCAAACTTTAGTTTTCTTTTTCTGGTTCAGCTTGTGTTATTTATTTTGTGGGATAGATGGTTTGTTTTTGGAGCAAAATGTTTTTGAGACAGACGTGTATGGAGCTCTGATAGTGCCAAAAAAAGACTGCGTATAGCTTTTGATGATCTTAAAAAAAAATATCTAAGATGTGCCTAAATTTGTTGTCATTTTATAGACTTTTCTAATTTTGCAAGAAAAACAAAAAAAATCCCCAAAGAACAAACTAACGAAAAACAACACGTCAATAATTGTTTTATTATAATTAGATAAAAAAAAAAAGAACTTGGATATTAAAGAAAAGCAGACATGTAAAAATAGGTTAATTAGATTTAGTAAATAAAAAAACAGCTTTCCTTTGCCTACTTGTGCCAAAGACAAAACACTTAGATATATATATATTCATCAAAATAAAATGTCTATAAATGTGCTTTAATTTATCTCAGCTGCATCAATCTTTGTAGATTTAATGTCCAGAGTTTGTTCTATTTTTTCCAGAAATTTGTAGCTATGATATTTCTAAAATATTTATACAGTGTGCTGCTCTGTGATGCAACTCTGCAAGGATAAAGAGAGCACATAGACATAGGTTGTTGGGTTGATTTTATTATTCATGTTGCTTCAATATTAGCGTTTAACAGCTAATATTCCTCCAGCAGTGACTCAAACTGAGGCAGGACGCGGTTCACAGGATGCATTTTAAACTAATGTATTGAATAAAAAACATTTATTCAGAATTTGCCCACACCTCTCCCCTCAAAGCTGTAACCTACCTGCATGCTGGAGCAAATATGTTTGTGAATGCAGCGTTTACTGTCTGAGTGGGAAAGCTCTGCAGAAAAAGAGGTCCATTTACCACCCACTGATAAAAATGCTGCTGATTTTCAGCTGTTCACTTCCATAAAACACAATTTAAATCCTCAGCAACAGGCGCTTCAACTCTAACCCGATGGTATTTATCATCCATACATAACATGGATTTATTCCAGCACAGACAAAAAAAACACCCTGACTGGCAATTTTTCCATCCATATGCTAATCTTGTAAAAAGTTCATAGAGGCTGCCTACATCACGACACCTACTCTTTCTCTTTCTTTCTTTTCTGTTCTTTCCACATCGAGTCACACAAAGCAAAGAGATGTTCCTGGTTGATCAGAGTGTTATCTGCTGAGGGATGAACACAGCAGGGAGGATAAGTGGCACAGAAAGTTCACCAGAGGAAGAGGTCAGGTCTGGAGAGAGAGAGAGGAGGCTTAAATAGATTTAATGAGAGCAGAAATTAAGAAAACTCCTTCAGAGTGAAGGAGTTTGTTCAAAATAAACTAAACGTTTAACTTGTTTAATCAGATTAAGCAAGGAATCAATGTTTTTGTTCTTTGTAGAAATAGGATTCTAGATGCTAAACTTCAAGTGGCTTCCACAATTTTTTTCTTTTTAAACGAAAGGCAGTTTGCTTCTTATTTTTAAATTTAAAAATATTTTTGTCTTTTCTCAGCAACAACAACAGGATCTAGGTCAGTTTTCATTTGAAAACATTTCCTGTATTTAACCAGGGTTTTGTACAGCATTTTAAAGCAGATTTGGCTGCAATCGAGTGAAAATAGAAGGAAAATAGAAGGAAATATTTTTGTAAGCTTCGTTGCTTTGTCCTAATTCTTTCTTGAATTGCGGTTCAAGAAAAATCATTCCGCGGGCCACAAATGGCCCCCGGAGCTCAACTTTGAACACCCTTCGTCTAGACAGCAGCACCAGTGCTTCACAGCAGATGCGGTTTATATTTAGATGCAGAAGAAGCTTCCAACGCATTCAGGACCTGCTGCGACAACTGCTGACATTTTTAACATGTATTTGGTTCAAGTTGTTATGCGACCTGCTTTTGAGCGGTGGTGAATAAATCGACAGTCGCTCCTGTCCACTTTGAATCGCCTTGGCAGTGGTTCTCCAGTTATTCTCTTATTTCAAAAACATTCAAGGTTTTAAAACTGTTTTTTAAACTATTTTGATATTAAGAAAGAAAGAAAGAAGGAAAGAGAGAAAGAGAGAAAAAGAAAGACATTTGGACAAGATGGAGCCTGAGAGCTAAAACAAACGCTATAATGTCCTCATATAAGAAGAATAAATCTTGGAAAATAAATCAATTTCACAAACAGTCATTGAGGAGCTGAAAATTAAAGATATGTTTTAAATTTGCTGAAATGGCTCTCCGTGTCGTTAGAGCCAAAATATGCTGGATAAAATGAGCAAAATGAGAGTTATTAAATCTAATCTTGAATTAGATTTTTAAATTTGCATCTGAATGAATCACTAGATTTCATTCATTAACATTAATTTGACAGATAAGGGAGAAGAAAATTAGATGTGTGAACATATTGTGCAGAATCATGTTTAGAGTAAATCTAACAGGTCATATTTACTGCCAAACATGGTGTGGAGGGATAATAATTTGTGTTTCTTTGTTAGTCTCAGGATCTGAGCAGCTTAAACTCCAAACTAGTCTAAAGATACACGAGAGCAAGTCTGTCCAACATCTACGATTTGACCAGAAATGTGTCTTTAGTGGAAAAATAATCCAAAATAAAGCAGCAGATCTAAAACAGAGGGGCTGAAAAAGACAAAATTCCTGGTGGTTCAGTTAAAATTCACATCTCAATCCAGGTAAAGTACAAAGTTTGGACCTGAACAGAGGCGTGTGGAAACAAAGGTTTTCAAAAGAAAAATTAATTTAAGTAAAAATCTAAAGACTCAGACACTGAAGCTCCTGAGACGTCGGGCGTGTTTATGTTTTTGTTTGCATTTCTTTCAGACTTGCTAACAACAGCAAATGTCTAGTCATTTGGAAAATATGTTTTAAAAAACCGTTCTATTTTTAAGCACTCTTTAAACAAAATGGAGCCCACCTCCGGTCCATAAATATAAACGTCGGTGGGGAAAGGTGCAGAAATAAGGCTGGACCTTTTTTCTCTAAATGCATCCATTTTTATTTAGATTCTTGAATAATTTTCTGCTGAGATCATCATTTTTAGACCTGAACTGCCAATGAATAAACCAACAAATAGCCGTAAAGAAAAAACAAAATCTGCTTTGTAGACCAAAACAAATATAACAAAAATCTTCAATGACTTTGTACAGTCCCAGTACATGATGCTACCACCACCGTGCTTAACAGTTTGTACTACGTTTTGAATTGTTCTCGATAAAATCTCTTGAAAATCAAGTATCATTTTCCCTCCAATGCACAATTCTCGGCATGTGAATGCTTTTTTAAGGTTTTGTATTCCTTGCTCTTATTACTGCGTGTTTGCTCAGCTCTGACTAACCTAAACTGGGCTCTGATGCATTGTGTGTAGGTGTGAAACAGGACGCTGCGAGGTGCATGTGTGTGTTTGCATTTGTCATCGCCACCAAGAATACTTTTGAGCAACTGTTCAAAGTAACACAAGAAGAGGGAGGAGGATTTGGACGCCCATTAGCGCGAGCTGGGCTCCTTTAAGTAAGAGAAACGCTTGAGAAAGACGATGGCGTATTTTTGGTGTGGAGGAGAGCAGCTCAGGAGTGAGGTCAAGTGTGTGAGCAACAAGCGTGGAGGGAGGAGAGAGAGAGAGAGAGAGAGAGGGAGTGGAGTGGGAGTGTGGGAGAGTTCGTCAGACTCTGGTGATGGTCAGGAGGAAAAACCACAAACGCTTCATCCTCAGACAGCTTTTGACTGAGAGAGAGGGAGATGCTGGGAGTTTACTGTTGATCTTAATTATTTTGCCAGCGATCTCTGAATGAATGCTGCGTTGTGATGGGGACTGTGAGTGAGCTGTGTGCATCCAGTTTCCAAGCTTTTCTCTGCCCTACTGTACGAGGTGGAGCACCTGCTGCTGCAGCCTCAGGTGAGTACTTTACTTATCTCATCACACGCTGTTGTGATCTGGTGTCATTAAAATGACGTGCTGTAAAAAAAAAAAACCAAACAAACAGTGAGATAAAGTGGTTCCAGTGTTTAGTTGCTGTGGTGATTGCAGAGCGCTCTATAGCGCTGACATTTCTGTGTTCATGTACACACATGAGTCAGTGTGTGTGTGTTTCTGTGCGCGTGTGAGACCTTGATTTGAGAACATGACGCACTCCCATCACATTCTGGTCCAGGGTGCTCCTCTCCGGTGGGTGCCGAAGTGACATAATCTCCATCTCTGCCCACTGCTCTCTGCTCCTCACAGGTGGTTTCACGCGGCGTCGACGAGCTCATTCAACAGCAGTTGTTTACACACTGAAAAGAGCTCTGCAGGCACTCGCACAGGTTAATTTGATGTGGCTGACAGCTTTTTATAAATACACAGTGTAGCCCAGTCATTTTGTTCCTTATTTTAATGTCTTGGGCCTTAAAATGGTGAGAACAAGTGCAAATTTTCAGATTAGCTGTTTAGAGCTGTGGGGAGTCTTCACCTCAGGTCATTCTTTCCTGAAAACTTGACATATTAGCAGAAATATAGCTCCAGGTAGGAGTGCAGATCATCTGGATAGATGGCAAATTATAATTGTTTCTTTCAGTCATATTCCTGCCAGTGACGACCACACTTCCACTAACCTGCTAGAAGCAACAAATTGTTTTATTTAGCACTTTTGCTAACTTTGAAATCATTAAGCACACTTATTAAATTAAATACATTTTTACAAATGTGCCCTAAAGTGGTGAATTACTCATATTTATTGACATCCACCAGTGGTGGGCACATTCTGCTCATCTGCTAAAAGCTGAGTTAATTTGTTTTTGTTTAGCACTTTCACACACTTAGCTTCCCCTTAATTAATTTTCACAAATACATTCGAAAGAGCTAAATTTTGTAAATGCTTTATCGACTATTAACAGTTCTTCTATTATTGCACATTTACATTCATGCTCTTATTTCTTCTTTATAACAGTTTTCTCTCCTCACATTCTCTCATTTTTTCCTCCTCAGTATTTTTTTTTTCAAACAACAAAAAGTAGCGAAGCAGTAAAAACAAATACAAAATGGAAAGGCATTATAGAACATTAATATAGGCTTTCAAAGGTGGATTTGATTTGAAGCATTAGCTTTAGCATTAGCTTTTGCTAAATGCCGGGCTGGTGTAGCGCTTTAACATTAGCAGAGGTAATGGATATAATTAGTGCAGAAAAAACGAACATTTTTTGCTTTTTCTGGAACAAACTACCAGAAAACTGCAAAACATCTGAAACACTTAGTCCCTTTAAATCAAGACTGAAAACTCACCTGAATTGCCATAAAAAATGAAACATTGATCAACATATTTGTTGTTTATGATTTTGGTGATGGCACTCATCAAAATGTAATGTTTTTTTTTAATTGTTGACTGTATGGTGTTTTTGTTATGACTTTGTAATTTTATGTTTTTGCTTAAATGTGCAACATTGATTGATTGATTGATTGATTGATTGATTGATTGATTGATTGATTGATTGATTGATTGATTGATTGATTGATTGATTGCTACCAGTACCCAACTCTGACAACCACATATCTAAGCCTGGTAAAAGATCCAACGCAAAAAAGTCCAGTTCACTTTTTTTATAAGTACATTTTTTAAGTACATATAAAAAAAACCCATTGACAATACAGCGCGTCGTTCCAATGACATTTAAAAACAATATCTCGGTGCACATATTTGAGTTTTATTAAGAGTGTGTACAATCTACATAAGGCCATAATTATGCACATAATTATACACCCCCACTAACATTTGGTTAAATGTCCTTTAGCAAGTTGCAGATCAGCTACACACTTTTTGTAACCACTAACAACATTCTGGCATGATTCTGACTCAACATTAGATCATTCTTCTTAGTAGAGTTTCTTTTAAAATTGTCAGTTTTCTACCATATTCCAGTATATTTAATACATTTTCAATAAACTGTAAGTCCTTCCTGTTCCAGAAGTCAAATGTTTGCCAGATTTTTCCAAACCAAATCCAGTGACAATCTGTGTTTGGGTTCACTGTGCCGTGCTCATTAAAACATGCCCACAGCATGATGCTACCACCACCATACCACAACCATTGGTGCACTTTTCTCAGGTTTGAAACCTATTTTATGTACTCTAAACATGTGTCCCGTTATTGTGGCCAAATGGTTTAATTTTTAATGTCTCTGAAAGGAATTTGGTTTGCCTACAAGGACACTTTCAGTCGGGCCTCGTTCTTTGGTCAACATCCTCTGAGTTGGTATTAATGTTCAAACTGGACAGGAAAACTGCTGTTCCATCATTTCCAGTAGCAAAACCTAAACATCCTAAACTACTTCATCTGAAAGTGACAGCCGGCTGGTGTTAAGCATCTAGAATGGGCTCAATACAAATGTTATTCTCCATAAATTTAGGAAATTCAGAAAAATGTGTGTAAATTGAAATATTTGATGAGAACTAAAATTTCAGCCAAAAAGAGAAATCCTTGACTATCGCTAGTGTCTGTATGTGTAATTTTAATTTTGACTGGATTGAGGGAATTCAATTTCAATATTTTCTTTTTTCTGAAATGATTAGTTGAAAGGAAGAAGATGTAATATCATCAAAGGTTGCGGGGATCAGCATGAAACTGATCAAACACCCTTCAGCCTGAACATATTTAGATTTTCTTCCTGTTTACTGAGATAATCAGACTAAGAGAAACTACCAGATAAAAAAAAATTATCCAGGAAGAGAAAAACTTCCATGATTGTTGCTCATTATTAGTCAAATTATAAGATAAAGAGAAAAAAATCTCCACAAAAGCACCACAAAAATCAGAAAGAAAGCAAAATCCAACAGTGAAATTCATAAAATAATATGAAAAAAAGACTTACTAAGATTAATCAATTGATAACAAAGGGAAGTTAATTATAATTTAAAATGAATAACATTTTAAAAAAAGACACCATTGTCAGACAAAACAGTAACAAAATTAAAACTTAAACAAAAATGGCAAAATGGCAAAACAGTCAATTGAAACACTGATTAGTAAAAAAAAATTATATTATCACAAATTGACTCAAAGTCTGTGCCCTCAGTCAGCTCTTTGTTTTTAAATCTTTGGTTTGTGCAGATGTTGGAGGGATTGAGGAGGTCTTCAAAGTACTCCACTGTAAATAGTGAGGGTGGTGCATCTCTGCTTTTTGCGGATGATGTGGTCCTATTGGCTTCATCGGGACGTGATCTGCAACTCTCGCTGGAGCGGTTCGCAGCCGAGTGTGAAGCGATAGGGTGAGAAGCTCGGACATCCGGGAGGGACTCAGCGTAGAGCCGCTGCTCCTCCACATCGAGAGGAGCCAGTTGAGGTGGCTCGGGCATCTGGTCAGGATGCCTCCTGGACGCCTCCCTGGTGAGGTGTTTCGGGCACGTCCCACCGGGAGGAGGCCCCGGGGAAGACCCAGGACACGCTGGAGGGACTATGTCTCTCGGCTGGCTGGGAACGCCTCGGGATTCCCCCGGAGGAGCTGGAGGAAGTGGCTGGGGAGAGGGAAGTCTGGGCCTCCCTTCTTAAGCTGCTGCCCCCGCGACCCGACCCCGGATAAGCGGCAGAAGATGGATGGATGGATGGATGGATGGATGGATGGATGGATGGATGGATGGATGGATGGATGGATGGATGGATGGATGGATGGATGGATGGATGGATGGTTTGTGCAGATAATAATTAATCTTGAGGAAGACTGAGCGGCTGTATGATAAATTACTTGTAAAGACAATATTTAGTCAAGCAGATGACATGAGGCCAACCTTTGGCTCTGGATGCAAAACTCTGTTTATGGAGGTGGAAAAAACACATCATTCCTGTGGTTTAACATGGCGGTGGCTGCATCATACTGTGGGAATGTGTTTGTTGAGCAATAACAGGAAGGCTGATAGACAGAGCAAACAGAAGATTATTCTGGAAGGAAAACTTTCAGATACAGCAGAAGACTTTTGACTCAGAGAAAATGACTCTAAACATTTATACAGCCAGAGCTTGAGTGGTTTAAATCTTTTCTTCAGATGGGAGTCGAACTCAGAGTTAGTGGAAAGTTCTGAAAATCGATTTTCACAGATGCTCTCCACCCAGTCTGACTTAGCTTGAGCTGTTTGTGCAAATCTGGTCGAAACCTCCCCCAAGGACTGATGCCCCACTTTTCAGATTTCTGTTTGTAAAACAATTGAAAACCATTTTACTTCCTGTGCACAATTACTGTGCTAATCTGCGCTTCTCAATCTTACCAAAACACAGTAAGAAGTGGTAGTCACAAGGCGTGAAAAAGTTGAAAACGTCTGAATACTTATTCAATTAGCTGTTTATTGGGAAGCTGTCTGATTAAACAGTGAAATTCAGCAGCTTTTTTTTCCCACCGCCACGCCTGACCACATCCTGTTTTTTGGTGGGTCCAGCCTCTGAATAAAGCAGTGATTCAATCACACAGCTGCAATCCCTTGCCCTCTTTTTCCTCTGTCCTTCGCTACACCCTCTCCTCTCCCTTCCCTTTTTGCCCGCTCCCAAACGGTCCATCTCTGATAGCACACCAGCTTCCCTTAAACTAATGTGTTTCTGTATGCCTCTGCTACTCAGCAGGTGGGGCTGTTATTTCAATTTCCTTTTTTTATGTCTATCTTGTGAGCCCTGCTTCCTCTTCCTGCATAAATGTGGAAACGGCGATTTCTTTGCCAGGTATGTTCTCATACGGCTTAATAAGTTGGACAAACCCACATCCCAAAAGGTGCTTGGAGTACTTTTTAGCACGTAGGCTTTGATTTTCTTTTTCATACCTAGTTTAAAAGGTCCAAACAGTTAAAGTCCAAAGAAAACACTCCATAAGCTTGAAGAAATTGTAACTAAGGCCAATTTACAGGCAAGATAGTTTGGCTCCCTTAAAGAGAAAATGTTATATCGTGAAGGGTTTCCCCAATATAAACATTTAGGCTTGAAATCATACACCTCTTTGGGTGCTTTAATTTCTTGCTTTTTACAAAGATACATCTACTGTGAAGGAATAATAGCAGTTCTCATGCTGCTAAACCACTTTATATTAACTCAACATTTATCCCTCTTCTATAACATTTCAAAAAGTTATAGCATTGAGAAAGGGATTTTGCTCTCTTCTCTTTACCCAGTTTTTCCATCAGACCATGAGAAACTTTTTCTGTGTTGAAAGATCCAATAGCGACTCATTTTATGTGTAGAAGTGGAGTGAATCAACTTTGAGGCACTTCTGATATTTAAAACCGCTCATCAGTATTCAGCAGTTAATGACTTAACTGGTCATTTCTGCAACTTTCAGCAGGGGTGGAACTTTGGGGGGGACCTGGGGGGCATCAGCCTAGAGGGAGCAGAATAGGACTTCAGGGATCCAAGCCTTTATCACATCTGATGAGATGCATACAAGGTACTCTTGTTGGGTATATATGTAGGATTATAGGGTAGGCTGCTCCAGTCATTGTTGACTCATGGTTGCTAAAAACTTTACAAGACCGACGGATTTTAGTGACATAGTAGGTGTAAAATATTGAATAAAATGTTGGCTTTATTCTCACTCATACATTTAACTTTATGATCAATGTTGTCTCCAAGTGGATTCTGGGTAAAGCTTGTCACCAGGCGTCCACCCAGGTCATCATCAGTCTCTTGGCAACAGATGGCAAACGAGCTAGAGCATTTCTACGGACTAAGTTAACATGAGTTGTAAACTGTTCACAAAGTTTGGGTTAACTGTTGACTGATTAACTATTAACTGATTGTAAACTGTTACCTCAGTCAACCAGGCTTCAGGCTCTGAGTTGAAATTGATAAGGTGTCAAAATTATCCGAACCCAACCGTGGTTCTGAACTGATTTGAATTTGTGTTGTTTCATCATTAGTCACCAGTAGCCTGATGTTTCTGTTGTTCTCTTGGTTTGTTGTCCTTCATGTCAGATAAATTTCATGGTTGCTATCTGTGGTGGTGAAACTTGTCAAATCTGCTGTTGCGGGCATGTCTGTGTTGTAAAGTTAAATTATCATGAGCTTTATTATTATTATTATTATTATTATTATTATTATTTGTAGCGGGTGGCACCATTAGGTGTCGCACTCTCCGCAGCCTGAGGCTCCATATAAGGGAAGCGGGAGGATGATGGCCAGGTGTTGATTTCCTGTGATGATTCAGGTGTGGTTGGGCCATAAATTGTTGGCGTTGTTGATGGTGGTAGCGTTCCCTGGGTGTGGGTACTCGACGCCATAGGTACGTTTTTATATTGTTGTTGTACTAAAGATGAATTGCATGTTTTTTATGTATTGTTTTTATTCGATAGGATCCACTGGATTGATGACATCGGGTTTGAGTTAGAGTGATTGTGCCATGCAGGTAGGCAGTGATTTTAATGTGTTTTTAGATTGACTTGATTAAAGTGATTTAATAACCGTTTAGTCGTTTTTTGTGTTTTACAGAGGTCACACTGCCGCCTGCTGTCCTTTTTAGAGTTTTTGTTTTCTTTTTGTTAGTCCGCTTATTTATGATTGTTTTCCTTTTGTAGTAGTTGTGAGGGCGGACTAACAACCCCTTTTTTGTTTGTTTAGTTTTGTTGTTTGTCAAGACACTTCCCTAACTTCTAATGGATAAGCTTTATATGTGAATCAATAAATATTATTAATTAGCATTTTGGTGAATGTTTATTGCCTTCCGGCCTAAGTTGAACCTGTAACATATTATTATTATTATTATTATTATTTGGGCCGCCCCCCAGCCCGATTCTAACTTGTTCCACTAATGAGTATCAGAGCAAAAGAGAATTAAAAAGTTTAACGGGACAAAATGTAAAGGACTTCCAAGAGGTATGAATACTTTTACAGGTGACTGTTAATACATAAAACATAAAGGCGGATGCTACAAAACGCAGATGTTTGCAAGGCGATCTCTGATTGGTCGCTGAGAGTTGAGGCTCCGCCCCCCCAGCCTCTCATCCACCGGCTGTTTCTCCGCAGCCAGTTGTCACTAACTGGCAGTTTAACGGTGACGGTGCTGTGACCGAGGGTTCCCCTTTGACCCGAAAACTTAATTAAAAAGTGACCAAATAAGATTTCCTCACGGAAACAACGAGACCAACATGGTGTTGAAGTCAGAAGATGGAGTCGGTGAGTTTCCAGACACGGTTTTATTGGTTTTAATGCTTCGCTAATGCAGAGGCTAAACGGGTTAGCTGGTTTAAACTAGTTTAACTTTTCGTCCTGGGATAACTGACGTCTCGTTTGTGTCCTAATATCACATCGTTTTAGCTTTCGGTTTCCTGCCAGGGCAACAAGTCCTCATCTGGCTCATGTGTTAATGCTCCTTGGCAGCCCTTTATAGACTGACACAAGGGATCTATTATTATTATTATCTGGATTGAGGCCAGCCCTCATGGGGGGGTCTGTACTTATTGTGCAGCAGCCCGTGTCTCTGAAACCAATCAATGCGGCCATTTATTAGCTGGATTGTCCTAAAAATACTCAGTTGACTTGACTTGATGTACTTTTGTGCTCTCTGTTTCCTAACTTGGAGCCAGGGAGTTGGAGTCTGTCAGCAGTAGGAAGCTGTGGAGAAACCGGACCAAACAATGATGAACCTAAGGTTGTAAATCAACCACCCTGCACAGCTGTGCACTGGTGTTTCCTGTGAACAGCCGAGCTGTACTTTCACCATTTCTTCAGTAACAGCACTCAGTTATAACATCAGGAAGGCGGTTCAATCTGAGTTTGAGTGAAAGGGAGAACTTAGGAAGAAACGCCAGAATCTAAGCTGAGTATGAGAAATCTTTTCATTTCACAAACGATGATTGAGTTTGAAGAATGTTGTAGATTTTCCACATTAGTTAAGAGCATTTGACCACTGTAGTTCCTATTAGTACTTATGTTAAATTTGTCAACGGAACAGCGTATCAAAACAAAATTTTATATGAAAAACAGAAAATAACTGTCATTTTAACAGAATCAGGTATGAACACTCAAAATGGAACTTAAAATGTAGAAAGTTGGCATTTAATTGACGCAACTTTCTACATTCAAGCAACTGTATTCAAGTTGCTTGAATACAGTAGTTGGTAGTTTGTTTTCAAGGAGTAAGTTTGGACATTAATGGATTTTTTTCTATTTTAATGTACCTTTTGTAGATCTCAGTGACATTACTGTAAAGCTCAAGGAGGGAAGTGGGGCCATCATTATGATGAAAAGGAATAGTAAAAACTGAATATCAAACCATAATATAACAGTATTAGTTTCAGTATATACATATTTTTTCTTTTGATTTAAAGAAAAAAAATAAAAGTTGTGTTTCAGCTCTTTTGATTTGCAGTAATAGTTTTAAATCCTGGGCTCTCCAGATTCCTGTTAACATGACTGTTAAGTTTAAGGCTCTCTCTAAATTACCCTTAGGTGTGAGTGTGTTCATGGTTGGTTGTCCTGTGAGTCTCTGTGTGGCCTTGCGATGAACTGGTGACCTGTTGAGGGTGGACCACTCCAGCCCCATGCGACCATACGCCGACCAGCGGGTCTAAACCATGGCTGCTTCAATTCACAACTTGCCCGTTATTATTCAACTGATTGGTTCACCTTTAGCTTTTCACTTGATCACACTCTCAGAACTTCCCCAGGTTCTCTCTCGGTCACATTAGGATGCTTTCATTTCCTGTAGGTTCAAGCCTACATTTGTTCCCCACTGTTCTTTGCTTCCTTTCTTCCAGTTCTTACTTACTGGACTTCTAAGCCTCGAGGCTGAATGAATGCAATCAGTAATCGGGGCAGGATTACATCAATCTTTTGAGCCAGTTATCCTCAGGCCAAGAAACTCTAAAATGTACAATTATTCCCTTTTTTTCTCCCCCAAATCCAGAATAGACAATTGATGCCTTGTGTACAGTGCCTGACAGAGCATTTTTCTCTCTCTTATCACAAACAAACTGCTTTGCCTCGGGTCTCGGGTCATGTTCTTTTATGTGAACAAACACATGAGCTCAAACAAAACAATCTAGTGTCTGTGCCTTGCTTGTTTCTTTACCGCCGGTTGTTTTAAAGACATGCCTTTCCTCTTCATCGAGCCAAGGGAGGGAGCCTGCAGTTGATCCTCCACTCCTTGATGGATGGATGAAGGGATGGAGCAGGGAGGAGATGAGATGGCCAGAAGGAGGAGGGAGAGAGATGAGACTTTAAGGGTTCTCCTCCTTCTTCATAGACACACTTAAAAAAAAAAAAAAGCAAAGTTTGTCCTCATTTAGCTTCTGGCAGGCTATGTTTCCTCTCCCGTCTGCAGTAATGAAGAGATTAGAGCGGCAGAGGGACTGAAGAACCGCAGGACTGACCTGACTAAGAGAAACTGGTGACTAAGTTCCGTCCTGAGGTTTTTTTCTAATTATTTTGGGCTGAAGTTGTTGTTCTGGAACCTTTAAAAGCCGTGGGGAAGAAGCCGAGCAGACGGCAGCATTTTCTGGTATGATCATCAAGATTGTGACACAAATGTGTAGGTGTTCAGTGCGTCATCTTAACTTCTGCATGAGGGTTTTTTCTTTTTTTAATGCCAAAACTTGAAACAGGGTGAGCGTGTGCATGCATGAGTTGTCACGTCTTCTTTAGAAAACTTGCGAAAGCAGGAAACCTCAGCTTAACGTACAGTAGCTGCAGATTGATTATGGTGCGTATCTTAAAGGATGTGATACATAACCTGCTAACCACCAAGGCAGGGAAGGAGGATGGAGAGCAAACGTATCCAGAGCGGCTGATCATCAACAGCTTTGCAACAATGAAGGGTTGCAAGATGCAGATGTGATTTGTGGAGCTGAGTTTTAAAAAGCGTACTTATGTAGGATGTGTCTAGATTGTGCTTTATAAACTGTTATAAATGATCTAACCTATTTCCTCTTGTAATAAACCGTTGGAGGAAGTGAGTAAATGCCAGTTTCACTACCTTTTTTTTTTTTTTTTTTTTTTTACAACGGCATGTTTTTCTGGTCTTCAGGTTAATAATGAAAGCTGCTCTGGCCTACTTAAAGCCTCCTCTGGGTGACAAGGGGATGTGTGTGATTAGTTAGTGCGTCACTGGGTGTGTTCTTGCACAAGATCATATCTAAACTGAAGTCAGAAATTTGTAGGTATTTTTGGCGGGGTTAATTTGACACATCCATGCCTTATGGTTATAGAACATGTTTCTATAACCATAGAAACCTCCTCTATGATTATAGGTTTTCTATAACATTTTCTATGGTTATAGAAAAGGTTAATTTACTGAATTAATACAGAACTGTATTAATGCAGCTCAGTGTGGGTCAGTGTGAAATCGGCATAATCAGAGTTTTATGTGGCTTTATTCTGAATCCTCCTGTTAGACATTAAATTTTTTTTAAAAATCTGGTCAAGAAGAAAAGCTGTTATAAGTTTCATCCAGCCAAAAACTTGTTTGTAAATATAAGTATGATGGCATAGCCTGAAATATTTTGAAGCAGATAAGTGCAAGTTCTTGGAAGCAAGTGAAAGGTATAATCTTACTGCTGCCAGTTTTTATTTAAACAACGAGGAGCAGCTAATTAGAATCTCTAAACTCTCAAATGAACTCCGACCCCAAATCCCAGAGGAGTAGAAAAGGAGGCGGTTTAGCAGTGCTTTCCAAAAACTGATGGTATCATCCAGGACTTCTGCTGTGGAATATCATGTCTGCTGCTCCAGATATTAAGCTGTCAGAATGTCAGTCAGAGGCTTCTTCAGATTGGATGCAAGACTGACTGCTACTGGAGGTCATTCCAGCCCACAGCATCACAATTCACATTGACTGAAGATACTTGAATAACATGAGTCACTGCAACATGTAGTTTGCCTAGTAACGCAGAAATATTGATGGCTATGCTTTACTAGTTGTATTAATGCATTATTTGTGTCTGTAGGTTTTAATTAATGTACAAATATTTGGACGAACATCCCAATATTGACTGTAGCAGCCATTCCACTTTTTTCTGAAAGTTTTAAAGACGGCCAGGTTGGAACAAAGAGTTTTTAAGCGATTCAGTCGACTGTTTTTGACCAAGAAAATGTACTGATAATTTATTTAGTCCATGTGAAATGGAGCTGATGTGCTGAGTGACCCTGATTCATGCATTAGTGGTGATAAAGCCTGTTCTCACTGTGTGCCCTGTTTCTGCAGAGTAACGTCATGTAAGCAGAGAGAACTGAACAATATGAACTGATTGAATCCCTCAGCAGGATTCCTCTAATGAGGCTGATTTGTCATCCGACTGCTTGCTACTTCACTTTAATTGCTCGTTCTCTGCTTTTATTTTCTTGGCTTATATACGTTTTTTTTTTTAAACATTGATAAAGCCACCTTATGAAATAATAAATGAACTTGCTTGCTGTGTCTGGGAATAAATAATGTGAATGTGCCACTAATACCACAATCTTACTTTCCCACCTGTTACCGGCCTTCTTCTTCTTCCTTTTCTTCTTACGTAAAGTTTCTTGAGAAAAACCACCAGACTGTCTCTGACAGATCCGCTTTGATCTGTTTATCATGGCTCTGCAGATATTTTGTGTGTCTGTGGTACATGAACTTCTGTTCTATCGGAGCACACACTCGGTTCAGTCCCGTGCAGTTATGGGTGTTTTCCAAGCAGGGAGGAAGCCAACACCGTAATTTGAGCTTGTAATTGTAAACTATGACATGAAATTCGCTTCCCGTACTTATTTTGCTGACATTTCTTTTGTTGGAGCTTTTTGGTTTTGGTATTTTACTCTGCTGAAAGTGTAAATCTTTTATAATTCTTTAATCACAGAAATAACTACTTAGAAGTTTTGTTTATTATTTTAATCAACAATTACTTCATGGTGACAAAAACTGTAATCATAAGATTAAAACATCTTTCAAATAATTGTTGAAGTTTTATATTTATTAAATCTTACAGTCCACTATCTGCTGGATCCTCCTGGTTTTGTTTTATTCAACACTAAATTTGTGCGGGAGGAAAAATGCAAGTCTGGTGGCTCCATGAGCGCTGATAAAACCATTTAACCACTTTTATTGTTCTAAACTAATATTTGTCTTTTATCGGCTTAGTGCACTTCGTCTTTCTATTGCTTATATAAAACAGCTCAGAGCAAAAATGATACATCAGTGCTTTTATAATCTCCTTTTGTTGTTTTTAAAATTCATATTTTTCCCCTCCTTTTATTGGAGCATCATTGTTGTAGTCAAAAGACATAATTTCAGCTTTATGTCTGAGATGCTGTTTGTTTTGGGCAATGAGCTTGAGTCCATCTTCCTGTTGGTGTCTGTGGTAACTGGTGGTGTAATCTGATGGAGCCCAGATTGTGTTGCCATAGTGAGCCAGAGCAGTGGGACTCTCAGGTCTCCGTTCTTCTGTCGTTTTGGAGCGTGTGTATGCTGTTATTGCATTGTGTGTCGGATGAGGGAATATTTGATCTCTGTGCCTGAGTGCTGGATTTGTTTCTGCCCTCAGTGCCCGACGACCTGAGTCCAGAGGAGCGTCAGGAGCTGGAGAGCATCCGCCGCAGAAAACAGGAGCTGCTGCAGGACATACAAGTAAGAACGATTCTCAAAGACCGTCCGTGAGCTGCTCCTTCTGTTTTCATTTCTAAAACTGTAAACAGATTTCATCTAAAGCCTTTGTTAGAAATAGAATCACTTGTTTGTGTTTAGAGATTTGTGCCCACTCTTGTTACATAAAAAAAAAACAATCTATAGACTATGAGTGTATGAATATTAATGAAAGCAGTTTGGTGAAATTTCTTATTTCCTAAAGTTAAAAAAAATATACGTTATTTTTAGGATAAACACATTTAAACCTTCATCTTAAATATTTTGTTTAGATGAATATCATATGGTAGAGCAGGGATTGAATAAATATGGAACATAATGCCGTATTTGCTGAACCCCTTGTCCTCTGATACCCCTAAATAAAAGGGGTATCAGATTGCGTATCAACTGCATTTCATATCTAATGTGGGAATGAGATAAATTACATTAGACTGCTTCATATAAGTCAAAAAACATCTTGATACTCACTGTTACCAAAGAAAGAAGTGAGGAGTGAAAGTCAACAGTACAACAGAGATTTGGAGAGTTCATTACCGAAAATGTGTAACATAGAAAGTATTGGCGCTTTTTATAGGTCAAAAAGTAATCTGTGTGTATGGCGGCGAAATCAAGAGACGGTTTCATAAATAATAAAAAGCTCCATTTACAAGATTAAGTTCTGAGGTTAATATTAAAGTCAGAGAGCCAGTCCACCCTCAGAAAGCACTTGGTTCAACATGAGAGTTGGACGATGGCTCATCTACCTATTATCTACTTTAAAAACCCAATGCATGAGAAGAGAGTCAGGGTTTCCCCCAGTGTTTTATAAGCCACCAGGTTAAATATTGCTTATTTACTTCAGTATTTTTAAATGTTTGCATTTTTTAACACTTTATAGTTGGTGTTCAGGTATTAATCTTTCAATAGCACATAATTATCAAGTGATATTTTCAAATTTCCTGTCAACTTTAAACATTTTTAACTCAAAAACATGACGGGCTGCTGGATGAATGACTGGCCAGGCATCCATCTACCAGACTTAGCAAGTTTTCTGGGGGAAACCTTGAAAGAGCTGATGTACTGAGTGACCCTTTACATTGTTCCACCATGAACGTTTAAAGCCGGGTTATTTCAAGAGGAGTTGTTTATAAAATACGGGAGAAACCCAGATCATATTTCACATGTGAAACCTTGAGGTTGCAGCTGTTGTTTGCATTTTCTCCTCGTTGTTTGAATACCAGTCTGTGTTTCCTCCCCGTGTCATTGAGTGAAATTAGACTTTCATGTCTAGACCAGCGAGTCCAGTTGGGCTGATGGGGGTCAAAGGATATGATCACTGTACACAGACGAGACAGATGATCCTCTTTGTTTGGGGGCTGGGGAGCCCCACATATAGACGACCTGCAGGAACAGTTTCCCTCCTGCTTATGCCCCCATTACAGATAAATCAGCAGATAACCTATTAACCTTGTTTTTAAAGGGACAGGACAGCAACATCTACAGTCAGAATGCAAAACTGTAAAAAAACTACATGTCCTTTTTTCTACATTAAACATGGTTTGCTTATTTTAAACAACAAAATGAATAAAGTACCAATATTTTAAACTCTTTAGTCTGTTTGGCTAACTTTAGAATGTATAACTGGTAATAAAACTGGTTAAATAATTACATGTTTGGGTCTATTAGATGAGCAGTGACAATTAAATTATTTGAAGTAAATAAAGATATATATTGTGCATATTTATTTAATAGAATTTCTGCATTTATTTACATAAGATGCATTAGACATTTATTTTACATTTTATTTTATTAAAATAAGAACACATACAAAAAATATTAGCTTTTTTATTTACTGCATTGTGAACCTGTGTCTTATAACAAAAAAATACTGAATTTGTTATAAAACTACTTTTAATTTGGTGCACAAACATGAGATTATGGAAAATTAAACTTGGACAATATCAGCTGTGGGAAAGTGGAAAATTTTATTGTCTTAAAGACTGAAGGGTTTAAGAGTGCAGTAATTAAAAGAGGCAGGTTTCTTTATGTACCAATATTCATTATAGAGAGGTTTTGATTGCAGACTTTATTAACTATACCCAAGATCTTCTAAAATGATCTTTGGTATCAAGATCACATTCTGCTAAAACGTGATTAAAAAGCCAGACATGTCTAAAAAATGATTTGATAAGTGGATCCAGATCAAAGTTTTAAGAGAGTTGGTGATTTGAAGTGGCTGTTTTCTATCTGCTCTGCAGCCTGCAGGCGGTGATGATGTGCAAACTGATGAATGTCATGTTGTTCTCCGAAGCTCCGCCCACTTTCAGCCTCAGGGACACACGGGTTATGAACCATGACATATTGCAGTGATGCAGAGAGTGCATTGTTTCTGTGTTTCTGGGAAACAGAATCAGAAATAAATGTAAAAAATAGTATTGATTGTAGTTTCCAGATTCCCTCAATGGGAGACGTTGATGTTTTGTTTTTTGTTTTTTTTAATATTTGACTCTAGATTTGTTTTTTGTTTCTGGTCTTCTGCTCACATGAATCTGCAAAACAGATTCCAAATTTAGTTTAATGATATTTTCCCAAAAAAGTGAGAATAAACAGAAGTACGATGTGTTCCAAATTATTATGCAAATTGGATTTAAATTGTCATAAAGATAACATTTTTTGTTGTGCTATTAAATTTATAGATGGCATTGTGTGTCAGGGCTCTTTGAATCACTGTAATTAATTTCAGAGAGCTGGGTTGGTTAGTTTGTCTGGTGAGCTCAATTAAAGGAAATCCACTTAAGAAGGATGTTCCACATTATTAAGCAGGCCACAGGTTTCCAGCAATATGGGAAAGAGAAAATCATCAGATAGTGTAGTGCCGTATGAAAACATTACATATTTAACGAAAACTGAAGCGCTATTGAACTCTGGGAATTTGAGTCTTAAAAGTGCGTAGGAACCCTGCGGTCTTTGTTGTCCTCCTTCCTCTCATAACCTCGGTCTTGCCTGAGCAGCTCCACTAAGCCGGTCGGTCTTTGATCCGCCACATTCCCGTCTTCTCCCCAACGTCCAGGCAGGGAGGGGTGGCCCGATGAATCTGGGTCAGCAAAGGGAAGAGGGGCTGAGCTACGACCCCAGAACAGGTGCTGCAGCGGGTCTCTGCAAAGCGAGAGCACAAAACTCCTGCTGAGAGGAGGAATCGCTCTGCCGGGTCAGGACTGAATCATGGCGGCACTTTTTTAGGAGGTTTAGTGGGTTGTCACTAGAGTGGGAGGTGCTGGTCGTGATGAGCTGGTCAGTGGGTTCTTCTGAAGAAAGAATAAAAAAAAAAAAATGCAATCTATTTTAATAATGAACTTGAATCGTGACTGTTTATGTTATTTGCGTTTTTGTTTTGTGGTCTGAAGCTGACCAAATTTCCCCTGTTCCTCTTCTCTGTCGCCTCTCAGAGGCTGAAGGATGAGATAGCAGAGGTGACCAATGAGATCGAAAACCTGGGCCTGACTGAAGAGAGGTAAAGTGTCCCTCAAATACCATTTCTGTGCGTAGGCGGCGCCGCTCTGCGCAGCCTTTGTTTTACATTCACAGACACAAAAAACTTGTTTACGTCATCCTTTTACACGATGTTGCAAGTATGCATCATCTTGCTTAAATCCATTTCATTCAATTGCTAAAATGAGATTATAATTGTGGAGCTAAACTGAACATTTATTGTTAAGTGCTGAGAGTGTTTTTGTTTCATTTGATTGCAGGAAAACCATGCAGAGGAACAAACAGATGGCCATCGGCCGGAAGAAGTTCAACATGGACCCCACAAAGGTGAACGCATCAGTCAATCTCTTCGTTTAACAAACAGTTACAGACATTTCAATCTGTTTTTCAAGCAGCTATTTCTAACTTTTACTTTACACCACATAGAAAATCATTCATATGCATGGCATGATGGATCACCGGCAGCTTTGAGAACAGAATAGGTACAAGTCTGTTTTAGCGACTCAAATTTCCAAGAAATACAAAATCAACGTAGAGAGTAGAGCTGAAACGATTAATTGTGATGAATCAATTAGCTTAGTAATGGAGCTTATTCGTTAGCTGGTGTCTACAAGCTAATTGCTGAAAGAGCAACACACTCAGTGCAGTAGTTAAATTAATGTATCATTATCGCAATTAAACAAATTTTCATAGTCTGGATAGAAGGGATGATTCAAATAAAACTTTTTGTAAATATTTTCTGCCTGGTTTTAGAAAAGAAAGCGAGAAATCAAATCTGAAAAATTGGGTATTTTATTTTAAAGCCATACAGCCGACCCGTTTTGCTTATTGTTGAGTAAGTAAAAACAATCACTCAATGATTTTAGTTATTAAAAATAATATTTTTTGCCCATTAGTGCTGAAACAGACTGATTTTGTCCTTATTCAGTCGATATTTTCGAATCCTCAGGCTGAGTTTTCATTTCTCCTCCTCAGGGGATTCGCTTCCTGATCGACAGCTCTCTGCTGAAACACACCAGCGAAGACGTCGCTCAGTTTCTCTACAAAGGAGAGGGCCTCAACAAGACGGCGATCGGCGACTATCTGGGGGAGAGGTGCGCTGATTATTGGAATTATGATTCATAATGTTACACAAGCAGCTCCAGGCGAGCTGCAATGCCGTGTTGTTTCATTCTTTCTGATGTCTAATGTGGACTTGTGGGTGCGTGTCTGTGTGGGATCCTGTGTGTCGTGCAGAGATGAATTTAACATCAAGGTTCTGCACGCCTTCCTGGACCTGCACGAGTTCACGGACCTGAACCTGGTCCAGGCGCTGCGGCAGTTCCTGTGGAGCTTCAGGCTGCCGGGCGAAGCCCAGAAGATCGACCGCATGATGGAGGCGTTCGCCCAGAGATACTGCCACTGCAACCCGGGCGTGTTTCAGAGCACCGGTGTGTGAGCGCCGGGTCACCGATCCAAACAGAACGGTTCTGATGTGCACACAGGAACGTTAAGGGTTCAGAGTGGGGAAAGTCTGCAGAAGACTAACTAGGATTTTATTTTAGTGTTTTCAAGGATAAATGTTTTAAAAAGGAAGTAAATGGATTAAAAAGATTCCAGATATCACCTTCCTTCCTTCTTCCTATCATTCCTTCTTTATCTGTCACCTTTCTTAAGTGTTTCTTTACTTCCTTCCTTATGGCCTTTCTGACTTAGTTCCTTCCTTCTCTCCTTGCTTCCATCCTTCTGTCCTTCTTTTCTTTCTTAATTTTTATTGTTTCTTTCCATCCTCTCTCTCTCCCTTCCTTCCTTTATTCCTTTATGGCATACCCTTCTTCTTTCTTTACTTCCATCCATCCTTCCTTATTACCTTCCCTTCAGCCTACCTGTATGTCTTCTACCTTTTGTCTTTCATTGAGTCTTTCCTTCCCTCTATTCTTTCCTTCCATTTTCCTTGTGCCCTACCTTCCCTTTTTCTGTCCTTGCTCTCTCCTTCTCCTTCTTTATTCCATTCTCCTTGTGTCCTTCCTTTACTCCTTATTTCCTTGTCTTTCATTTTAGCCTAAATTGCATCTTTCCTCTTTTCTTTACGTTCTTGTTTTCTTTCTTTTTGTCCTCCTTCCTTCAGTCCTTTCTAGTATGAAATGTAAACAATTCTCAGTCTGGGAATTTGAATTAAATTGTATTGTAACCTGTAGAGAGCAGCCATCAGGTATCATTTCCCGGTGAAATCACCTGGATCAAAATATATTTTTAATTTCAGGAAAGACTAACCTTAGAAAATTCACATTCAAATTCTGCCTGTTTTCCAGACACATGTTACGTGTTGTCGTTCGCTGTGATCATGTTGAACACGAGTCTGCACAACCCGAACGTACGAGACAAACCGTCAGTCCAGAGATTCACTGCCATGAACAGAGGAATCAACGACGGAGGAGATCTGCCTGAGGATCTGCTCAGAGTGAGTCCAGTTCAGTTTGTTCTGAGGAACTCCTTCCTCTGCTGAGGCTCATTTTTGGGTGGACAGACTAATATTGATTCTACATTATTCATGTTTGGATATCGGAGCGATCGGTGGCGTCCACTTTGTGATTTGTTTTTAGCTTAGCGGTTTCTGTTCTGCATAAAACCTGAAGAATGAACTTAACGCAGCGTGCAGTGGCGCTCTGTTTTAAGAGGGGAAACCCGCAGCCGCAGTCTGAGCGCAGTGAGGATTCCCAGGATGGCGAATCGATCATTCTTATTAGCAACTGACACAGAAACTGAGAGTACAATGAGAGCCTGGCAATCTGAGAGCCATTTAATGTTTGTGAAGCGATAACGGCACAAACAAAATGTTTTGCTGCGCAAATATTTGGCTCTAATTTTATTTAATTTGAAAAAGACGGGGAGGCCATCTTCACTCAGGTAAAATGGATTCATTTAAAGAGATTTTTGCTATTTTATTATTATTATCATTATTATTATTATAGACCTGCTTTATGAGAGGAACTAAAAAATCAAAGCAAAGCCTGTAACGGCTTTTTTTCTCAACACTGTCTCTACACAGAGACTTGTGGGTTTTATTGAAGCTATTGTTCTCCTGCTAATGTCAAACAGAACCATGGTGACCACAGCACCATGGATGTAGCCAGACAGGAGGTCAAAGTTCAAGCTGTGACCACAGCTTTTCCATCAGCAGCTGCAGCTTCATTCACAATCAATCCCTGCTGCGCTTTTCCTGTAAACGGCTTCCATGTTTACGCTGTAATCCATATTCTGATCACGTGTGTGTGTGTGTGTGTGTGTGTGTGTGTGTGTGTGTGTGTGTGTGTGTGTGTGTGTGTGTGTGTGTGTGTGTCATCATGACATACATTCAGCAGTGAAACTATACATTCTTTCAACAAACCTTTACTTATTTTGTAGAGATCTGGGGAAACAACTATAGAATCTCCAACATATTTAATTTCTGCCATAAGAGTCATAAAGATATTAAATCTTTAATTAGAACCAATTAAAAACCAATTCAAATTAAACAAAGCTTTGTTTACCTAGTTTCCCAACTCAGCATATTATTTCCTTAAAATAATATATAGTAATATATAAATATATGAGTATTTTATTTCCTTAAAATACTCAAATTGTTTAAGGAAAAAGATGACAATTCAAGCTAAGAGTGAAATGTAACTTAAAACAATCAAGTATAAATATTAAATTAAAAGGTATGTGAATTGTTTGTCAGAATATATTTAAGTAATAACAAAATGCAGCTTAAAAGGGATTGAAAGCTGAAAAGGGACTTGAATATTTGAAATCTGATTGAAATCTTTGTGATGGTGCTTTTCTTGCTTTTTAAGAAAAGCAACTTTTTAAACGTTGGTTCTGTGTTAATATCCTAAATTTAGTTTAAATGTATTGCTAATTAACACTTGTAAGCTTACAAACTCTTTCCATCTTTTGATTTTGTTCCTAATCTAATTCAGTGGAATAGGAGGGTTTATTGACAACCATTATGACGATTTAATGTGTTTATGTGTCTTAGATTTAATAAGACTATATGTCTGTTATTATAATCTGCAGAATCTGTACGACAGCATCAAGAATGAACCGTTTAAGATCCCAGAGGATGATGGGAACGACCTCACACACACCTTCTTCAACCCCGACAGAGAAGGCTGGCTGCTAAAACTCGGTACGTTTTCTCCTGTTGTTTCAAATGGATCAAATTAGACAAACAGGGAGCTGTTGTTGCTTCGTGTTAAAGTTCTTCTCTTGATATTCTTCCTGTTTGTGTTTCATGGTTTGGACTCCAGGAGGTAAGTATTGTTTCGTTTTACCGTCAGCGCACCGCTTCGCCTCCGGCTGTGTGTGTGTGTGTGTGTGTGTTCGCTTTCCTTCACGAAGCTCTTTAACGTCCCGCTTCCAGGGTTCGTACGGCTCGAAATCCTTGAAAATGCTTGAATTCAGTTTGGCGTTTTCAAGGTTGGGAAAGTGCTTGATATTCAAACTGCACATTTTGGTAATAAAGTGAAACATTTGATTAAACCAGATATTTTCATTCGCCTAACAGCAAGACACAAATCATGTGAAGTTAATCAGACCAAATTCTAATTGGTAAGTAATTAGTATTACTAACTAAAACTAGTAATTCTAATATTAGTTAGAATTACTGAAATTATTTCTATTTGCTAAAAGAACATTTTTAGAGATTTTCTTTCTCTTATTTGTAACTTTCTTTCAATATTGTGTTTAAGCATTTAGCTTGAGCAGGACGGTAATTTAACATGATTTGTTTGGATTGTTTCAATGTAATGAATATTTATTATCCCTAATAGTTCAATGATTTATGTCATTGAAATAAAGTTTGTCTTATATTTATACCTTAATGACAGTTTTGGGGGATTTGTGGTTTTTATTTTCTCTCACCATTAAGAGAGATTTCAAAACCTAAACTTTTCATCATATTTTAGTTTTATTCCTGAATCTGTAGATATTAACAGCAGTAAGAAATTATATTATTTAATAATGAACTGAATCTGTCTTTTTTTAGTTGACTTGTATTGTTTTTATCTCCAAAGTGGTGATTGGAAAATGTTCAAAACTTGCCTTTAAAATGCTGAAAGTGCTTGAATTTCACTGTACGAACCCTGGAGTTCACATTCTGCTCTTTGCTGCTTCATCCACTTCATCTGCTGGTGGCATTTTAACTCCTGCAGTCTTTGCTGTACTTTGATTAACCTGCTGATTTGTGTCGCAGCGCGTCGGTTTTCTGAAGTTTAATCTGTCCTCAGGTGGACGAGTGAAGACCTGGAAGAGACGCTGGTTCATTCTCACTGATAATTGTCTCTACTACTTTGAATACACCACAGTGAGTGTTGGTTTGCGGACGAAGGCTCTGCTGCGTTCTTGTGAAGTCTGTTCTTGTAATGTTATTTGTTTTATTTGTTTCCCTAAGGATAAAGAACCCAGAGGGATTATTCCACTGGAAAATCTCAGCATCAGAGAAGTTGAAGACTCAAAGAAACCGGTAAACTTTTTATTTTATAGCTTTTCACATCCGGTTCAGAATCAGATTTAAAAGAAACGACAACAAAAAAAATATGGAAAGTTGACAAAGAACCTAAGATTTCTGCAATACATCCAGTTTAGAAGAATAATGCTTTTGTGATTTTTTTTGTTGTTTAAAAAAATTTAAGCTGCTAAAGTTATTCCCACCAGGTTTTATAGCTCAGCCAATATTCTATACATACTTGCAGTTCATCGTTCATCTTCATCCAGAGCTGCTCATTGCTCCACAAACATCTTTTATCCTGAAATGAAAATCTCTTAAAAGTTACAACTGAAAGGTTTTCTTCACTCTGTGGTTCTCAGTTCAGACAGAAAAATTTGTTTTCACATTTCATTAAACTAGATCACACTTTGTCTCGTTGCAGCCACAAACTTTAATGTATTTTACTGGGGTTTTGTGTAAAAGAACAGAAACTGAATGAAAGTGATGCATGTCATGATAACCAATTATGGTCGGTGATAAATTGTCTCAGACGTTTTAGCGATGAACAACGATATTGTTTTGAGACCAGATCCAAGTAACAATGCAGATATTCTCTCTCAAAGACCAATAAACTTTAATTTCTAAAGAACATTAAACATTAGAAGATGTTTTAAACATCCTAAATGACTAAACAAAAGAACTGAAATGACACATAAAAAGTACAGAATTGTATTTTGGTCATTCAGTCTTTGGCAGACGGAGACTTAAACTCATTTTCATTTATTTATCCTGCAATTAACTGATTTATTGCAACTGGCGGTTTTCAAATTCTAATTTGGGATGAAGTAAAGAAAACATATGTTTGTTTTTTTTTTGTTTTTTTTTCTGTCTGTGTTTTTGACGTTAAGTTTCCGACCCGTTCTGTCTTTCCTCGCTCCCAGAACTGCTTCGAGCTTTTCATCCCCAACAACAAATACCAGGTGATCAAAGCCTGCAAGACGGAGGCGGACGGCCGCGTCGTCGAGGGCAACCACACGTTTTACCGGATCTCTGCTCCGACTGCAGAGGAGAAGGACGAATGGATCAAAAGCATCAAGTGAGACCTTTAACTTCTTCAGAACCAGACCAGGAGACGAATCGTGTTCAAAGGTCCAAATCTCATTTCTAGATAAGATCAAAGCTCCAGAGCATCAAACCAGGATCAAATCTCTTTAATTAAATTTGCTTTAAGCTTAAAATGAAAAGAAATGACACTTTTTGTTTACAAATGGTTGCCTGAATGCTTTAAATTTATCAGAAAATTTATCTTAAAAATGCAACGATATTTGTAATTTTCAGTCTTTTCATTTCATAAATTAACCGTTCGATTAGAGAGACTTTGACTAAGCCATGTGTTTCCTTTGAAAATTAAACTTAAAAGCAAAAGAATGAAAAGTTATTAAATGTTTTGTATCGTTGAGCAACTGATGGTGGGATTTTTGTAGCTAGCTAGAATCTGTTTTAACGTTTTTGTCGAATAAAATTTCTTCACATTATTACTTTTTCTGTATTTTGATTGTAAAAATATCCCCCCTCATGATAAACCTGGCTTCAGAAATCTTGTTGAACCTTCAGGCGTTTCCAATTTATTTTTATTCGACTTGTTGATCATTTTTGACTCGTGTTTTGTTTGCGAAAAACGGATTAAACGGGTATTTGACTTTTACGACTGTAAGAGTCAGATTTTCCCCTATAACATTGAATTAAGATTTATTTAGAGCCAAAAATGTTTAAAAACCTTATTTGCCTTAAAAAAAAAAGGCAAATAAGTTTGGATAAATATCAACTTCAGGTTTGAGGTTTCAAAATAAAGAGAAACGTTTGCAGAGAAAACAATATTGTTTGCATCATTCTGTCGTGGAAAATCAATTCATCACATGAAAATTATTTTTTAAAATTGTTTAATTTCCCTTTGGGATCAACAAAGTACTTTTTTAATTTGAGCAAAACCCAACAAGTAAAACCATAACTAGTAATTAAATGTATATTTAAAAAAGTAGTTTATCATTTTAATTATTCTGTTGGACCAAACTCAACAACACAAACCAAACTTTGCGCTCAGCCTCTGATTCATTGATGTAAACTGTTGTCTTCTTCTTCTTCTCCTCCTCTTCCTCTCACCCTGAAGAGCCGCCATCAGCAAAGACCCGTTCTACGAGATGCTGGCGGCTCGGAAGAAGAAAGTTTCATCCCTGAAGGGGCTGTAGGCGTCGGAGGATCCGTCACCATGACGACGACTCTGTAACCTTCAGCGCCGACGGTCCCTCGATTCCTCCCATGTTCGACCCAAACTTCAAGCGGGTTGAGTCAGTCAGAAGCCTTACCCGTGATTGGACTGTTCCCTTTATGACGGCTTAATTGAGTCATATTGACCCGATGAGTATTTGGTTTCAGCGCATTAAGACCTCAGACTGTTTCTCCAGGAGGGAAATGCAGTAAAACCCTTTAAATGAAAAAAATTACTGCAACTGGAATCAAACAGGGAGGGAAGAAATGAGTATTTCTTATCAAATCATGTTGCATAAATCCCAGCAGCGCTGAACGTTAGTGACTGGTGACTGGTGTGTAAACGGAGTCAAAGATCATCATCAACGCAGCCTGGACCTTCATTCTGACCCGTTTTCTGACTGCTTGTTTAAATGAAGGTAATGCTCAAACAGCTTAATATTTATTTATCCATATTTCCTGTAATTTATTGTTTCTTTTCCTCATATTAAAAATTTGCACAAACCCCCCCCCCCCGCGTCTGCTGTTCTGGTTTCTAAGTTGATAAAATCTCATTTAAACAGGATTTGACCGTAATGATCTGACTGATTAGAGGAAATTGGAAAGTTTTCTCTCATCAGGTTGAACATTATGACTGGAAAGTCTCGCTGTCTGTCTGGTATTTACAACCACTCACTCATGCTGATGCTGCCTGCTGATAAAATCATTTAAAAGATCCTATCTGCAGGACGTCTCTGTCAGCAGCAGCAGCGTTTTCTGCCTCTTCCTGCTGATCTGATCGCACCGGGTTTTTCAGCACAAACATGGAGGCCACAGTTGAGAGGAAAGTGGGGAGATTCCCCGTCTAGACTCATGACCTGGAGAGCAAAACGGCGAAGAAACGCTCCTGAAGCGAGCCGGCAGTGGTTTGCTGGGTTACCACCGACGCCCACACAGTCTGCAGCTCCATGCTGCTCTGCAGGGTTTGGTTAAACTGGGCGTTTTAATGGTCGGCCTGTGACTTTCTCTGAGAAACTGCCTTCACTCGTTTTCACACAGGCTGGGTTTTACACCTCATGAGTCAGGGAGTCTGAACCGCCCAGAGCGGCTCAGGTTCTGCAGCTCCTCCGCAACCGACCTTCAAAACATTTAAAACTCAAATCTTTAGAGTTGGTTGGTTACTAGTTACATGAACTGCAGGAACAATTGGGGAATCTTGTTTTATTATACATTTACTGCTGTTGAGTAAAAAGTGAGAAACTTCACCAGACCTGCACTTTTATTAGTTCAATAAGTTTTAAATGGAAAGAAATCAATTTGGAAAAATTGACAAATACATTTTCCAAATTGATATTTCATTTTTATATATAAATTACATATAATTTTTAGATAATCCACATTAATATACCTAATATATTTATTTTTATGCATTTATATATTTTGTAAAGTACCAACATTTGCACATAACTTTATATTTGCTCCATCTGATTATGGATTTTTTAAATATTAAATCATGTTTTCACTGACGCTTTTTTAATCTTAGTCCTGTTCATTTCTTCAGCAGCTGGGATGAAGTTTTTAGCTCTCTACTCACCTCTGCTGTCAGTTCAGGCTGGGAAACAAACGTTTGTTTACAGAGCAGGAAGGATGAGGGAGGTTCATCCAGAAAGCATCGACATGTTGGGAACCAGCAGCAACTATTAGATACCATCAATTTGAAATTACCCGAGGAAAATTGAACTGAAATTGTTTCGGTAAAATGAGCAAAACAAAGGTTATGAAAATCACCGTAAAGTACTAGATTCAGTATCAGATTATTTCACTTATAAAATAGAAAAATGTGAGATTATCTGCCACTGAAACTTGTAAAAAAAAAATTTTTTATTAATGTTGAGGAATTACTGACTTAAAAGAAGCTCTTATATTTTGCTGGAATGTTACTCGTGAGTTTCGCTTGTGATAAAATATTTGACCAAAACAAGTTGGTGAGATTTTGTGTTTTTGCAGCTTCATCTTCAACTCCATTCCCAACAAAAGCACACAAACATGTTTGAGTCGCTTTAAAAACTGAGCAGATCCTTTAATTTACAAACATAACACAGAACTGTACACGTATCTGTGGGCAGAGCCGTAAACAAACCGTGAGAGCTGTTATTAAAGCTCCCCGGGGGCTGCAGCGCTTCACCACACCCGTCTGCTTACCGTCACAGTCTCCATTACGCCGCAGACGTTCACGTCTCTGTCCAGCCCAACAGCACGCAACGCGACTACATGGACAGACGATCAGTAACTTTCTCCGTTTGAAATGTTTCTAGTCAGTGCAAATGGACAAATCCAGAGTTTTGTGACGGCGGAGGTAAATGTAAAAATGGAAGAGGGTTTCCCCTCTTTAAGTCCGTCGTACGTCCGCTCCTGTGCGTGAGTCACTTCCTGTGACAGCGGGGGAAACGCCTTCTGCAGGACCTCGGCTCGAGTCCAAACCCAAATAACAGAACCGCCTGCAGACGACAGAGAAACATTCAGAGGGTCATGAGCATCGAGGGGAAACTCTGGAATCAGGAGCAAAGATGGATGAGAAAGTGTCAAATTCTCTCATTACGTCATCACAAACTTTATTATTTATCAAAAAAAAAAAGAACGCATGTGTGATGCATTTCAAAATATTGTTTCAAACACGCTTCAGATGGAAATTAGAAACTTATTCCAAGTTTGTAACTTTTGAAATAGTCATTTCTGTCTTGGAAAATCCCAAATTTAAGAAAATAATTTTGAAAAACTAGATAAAATAATCAGTTGACTTTTCAGGAACACCGCATTTTTATTTAATGGCATTTTTTTTTTTTTAAATCAATTATTTCTGATAACGCCTCAAGGTGCTCTGAATAAATTAAAATCTCATTGAAAAGTTCATTTGCTTCTGTAATTCAACGCAAAATAGGAAACAGACGGATTAATTTCACACAGAATTATATGTTCCAAACATTTTTTACGCTATTTACAAAACAACAAATGTAACGTCAATGGCAGAATCACTGGCTTGTTCTTTACTTTCATTTTGTAAGGAGCATTTAATCCTGGAACTGGAAGATATTTTAAATAACTTTCAACCCCCCGAAAAAGAAAAAAAACGACAAAAAACAAACAACTGACTACTATTTTAAATGACCTTCATAAAGACCACACTCAACTGAAAACATAAATAAATTATAGCCTGTAAACAAACTTGCCTTTCAAAAAATTATTATCAAAGTAGAAATTGACTGAATTTTAATTTATCATCCTATCAATTCATTGAATTAAATTTTTTTTGTGTGCTACTTTATCCGAGAAGATTAATAGAAAATTGAGTGGAAGAAAAAAATGTGGCACAAAGCTTCAAATCAGCAAAACTGATTACTAGGCAGTTTAGGGAAATTCACTTCTGCAAAATTAGAGACTGCATTGCAAAAGAGCAATGCATTTTTTTTAATATACTATGTTTGTTTTGAACAAATAGAATAAGTTTTTGTTTCTGAAACAAATGAACTCACGGATTATATTAAAACCTGCTGAGATGAACCCTTGACCTCATGTTAAGTTCCCTCCTGAAGTGCCAACATTTCGCCACTAGAGGGCGGCCGCAAACAAACAAACGCCGGCAGATCTGGATCCCTGCTGGACGTCGGTGGCTGCATGTGAACGCGGCCGAACCGGAGAGGCTGCTGTCGCTCCTTCCCAACAATAGACGAAGCGAGCTGCAGATATGATCTCTTCACACCCTCCGCAGGCGAGGCTATTGTTGGAGAGAGGACGGCTTTTGTTTTGCCCTCTTCTTTCGGGAAAATAAAAATAGAGGACGTACTGGAAGTGAAGTGGATCTCACGCCAGAAGGAAACAAAGAAAACAAAAGAAAATCAAAATAAAGGAACCTCCAACTGAACTCAGAGCAAGACAAAAAAGAACAAAAACACAAGTTCTTCAGGAGATGAGAGAGAGAGAAACACAATAAAAATCAGCAACTGGATCAGATTTACTGTTCTCAACTCTTAATCTGTTTGAATTCAAAGTCAGAAATTAGATCTTTTTTTTTTTTCTTTTTTTTGTGTGAAGGAGTTGGAAACCTGGCTGTGGTTTCCGGTCAGAGCCGCACGTCTCTAAATTACCTGCAGATATTAAATGAAGCCGCAGACAGGAGCTCCTAATGCAATTCAGAAACACTCCGATTCGCACACAAATCACGTTAACTCGCAAAAAACTATTTATCAGCGGCTGGACGAATCCCACAACCCCCAAACTTCTGGGTCTTTACATGAAACAGCTGATCGCTCAGGAGAGACTTAATGCCTCTCGATTGACCTGCTTTAATTATATCAGCCAAATTTATGACTTGATTCGGTTTTATGACGCTTATATAAAAGCGTGAACGATTTTTGGTTTTATGTGTCCTCCGCAGAAACACTTTTAAGACCGGGCTACACCCAGCCTGATCGGCTGCTTCGGAAAGTTGTAAAGATTAGTGAGGTCGTTTAATTTTCTCCATCTTTTTCCGCATTAGTAATGGATATAAAATTATTTACACCCCTGTTGAGAAGCAAAGGTTGTTTTGTTTTTCCAGCAGACATGAATAAAGGATTTCAGAACTTTCTTTTAAGGGGGAAAAACTAAAACTGACAGAAAGTTTTCATAATTCACCCCTATAGAAAACCAACCTTACGGCATGATGCTGCCACCACCATGCTTCACTATGGGTATCTTTGTTTCCTCAGATTACATTTACCAACATGGATTAGGGAGATTTTTAATGTTTTCTTTGTACAATTTAGCAAGATTAAGAAAGTTGCTCTTTGTGAAAGTCCCGGTTATTCATTCATGTTGAGTTACAATAAGCAGTTAATCACACGATCAATTAAAATGAGCTCGATAGTTTCCGTTCTGATGATCAGTGTTTTTTTGAGAAGAAATTTGGATTACAGAGATTATATAATTCCTTTTGTTTATGGCTTCGGTTTTAACTGGTTTTTATTTACATTTGTCGTTTTTGTGTCTTATTTTGGATTCAATAAGACGACAAACTGTCATTATGACGTCAATATGAATGTATCACTGGAAAAAGGTCTCAAAACAACAATGTTATCGTTTATCGCGGTAATTTCTGGGACTTAGTTACGGAGAGGGGCCTCCTGTTGCAGTAGGTCCAACTCTGTAAAATGTTTCATAACTCCTGATACGTTTCGACACACTGAATGATTCTGAATCTTTCTGCAGACCATGAATCTGCTGAGAAACTGTCAGGAAAACCCTTCCCGTTATCAGAGAGTACGATCTTATGCAGCCTTACTTAACTCATTGAACTGCACAGGTTAAAGGTCAGAAACCTTCCATTTTACAGCCACTTTATGACACAGCTATTGTTCAGCAAAAGCTGAAACTGAAAGATTTATTTCCTCTGATATTTTCTCATCTGTCAGGATTCTTATAACAAAGTTTTATGCTGATCCTGTGACACGAATCAAAGCTGCTGCAGTTTTCCAGAACTAAATCCACTCCTTTCAGGGATTCAATGCGTGCGTATTTGTTACGCTTCAGGGCAGAAAGATGATCTATTTTAAACTGTTTCCTTCTGGCAGCTGATGACTCAGATTTTTCTCTCTCTCTCTGTGTCCAGGTAGTGATAAGACGCCACCCATTTACCGTCAGTTTCCAGCCTGAGAGACACTTCCTGTTCTCAGAAACTAAGCGGCTTTCTCTCGCCCTGCAGCTGACGGCTCGTCCTTCAGCTGCAGCGGCGTGAGAAATGCGGCTCGACCTCTCCGTTTACTCCTAATGACCCCGGCGAGGTCGCCTCGCCGAAGTCCCACCAGAGTGTCGAATCATCGCCGTAACGCCGCGCTGACTCACTTGGCTTCACGGCGGCGGTGAACGAGCCGACCCGCTGTCCCCGCTCTCCCTGTGCTGGTTCTGGGAAGAGGAGGACGGGAATCGCCACAATGACTGCAGGAATTTCAAAGAACCCGCAGCTTGTTTTACTGTATGTGTGAGCGGGCAGCGCTGCGCAAAATGTTGATGGGCGCATCCTGTTTACACTGCAAAAATGGGCAATTTGAGGGGAAAGAAGTGGAGGGAAAAAAATGCTAGAATAAAAAAAAGGAAAGCAAAATATTGATGCAAAGTTCATTTAGTTCAGTAACTCGGTTTAAAAAGTGAATGCAGAATGAAATATTCCAGGCAATTAGCTATGGAAATTACATTACTCAGTTGGAATATTGCATATTGTGGTTCCCTAACTTCATGTGTTAAGGTCCAAATCTGAATTTCAGAAGAGTTCAAAGGTCAAAACAATTGGCAAAGAGCAAATCCACTTTAATAAACCTGTTTAAAGCTCACACCCTGAAGTAAAAACACTTTATGGCTGCAGATTGTTTGTTTGTGACCCTAAGCTGCGACTTTCTGACAGTAGAGTGTTGTTAACGCTCTTATTTTGAAAGAAACAACCACTTGATTAGAAGCAGACGTTTTACTGCAGTTTCACCTTCCACAACACCAGAAGTAGTTTCTGATTTGAGGTCCCTGCTCGTCTTTATGTGGCACTTTGATTTCAGGAAAAACCTGAACTTGTTGTTTCTACTGAACTAATTGCATCATTTTAACATTTTCCGTGTTTCTATAACTGCACAGTTTCCTGCACTGTGCGCCGAGTCCAGAATGACTAGAATCCAGGAAGACCGCTGACTCAGCAGTTATCCAGCAGACCGCCAGTCACAACCTCAGGGAGAAGAACAAACCCGAAATCATCACTGGTTTGGAAACTGGCTCTTGCCGTTTGTTTGAAAGTCAATATAGAGAAAGTTTAGTGGAAGGAAAAGCTGTTATACTGTAAGGACAATTGCAGTCAGGAGAACTCCGGTTTTTGAAGACCGTTGTCCTGCAGCTGTAAGATGTTCATCTATCTTAGTACACCTCATCCAATTGCATGGTTTTGATGCCAATGTAATAAAATGTCGTTTATGTGTTTTCCAGGCACACAGTATCGTTTTATAGCACAATCAAGTAACTGTTACCCTCAGTTGCTCTAAAAATACTATATATATACAAATAAATATCATGACTTCGTAATTTAATTGGGCCTCTGTTTAAAAACTCTTGCTCTTTCTGAAACTCCTCCTTCAGGAAGTCATCACAACATGACCTTTAACCTTTCAACAACATTTTTACAGAGTTTCACTGGGAAGGATCTCATTTAATGAGCTCAGCAGAAGCGCAGCTCCACCAGCTGTTTGCTACTTGCTGCTGGCTAGTCTGAAGGAGCTGAGTGGGGGACGGCTGCTCTGAGGAGGAGCTGCGCCTCAAAGGCGGAGCTAGGTCCACCCCGCCGTTTTTGCACAGCTGACTGGTTGCCACGGAGATGAAAGGATTTCTCCAACATGCATGAAAGAATGAACGCAACACTCCAGGCATGTTTATGGTGCAGGAATAACATGAAGTAACGCTCCAAAAAGTCGACTCTACATTATACTTCCCTTTTACATATTAATGCCTTCTGGTTTCATGGTGTGTAAAAAGCGCTTGTGTGTTTTGGTTGGAACCTTTTGGATCTCAGAAGAAGTTCTTGATGAGGGGAGTGACCAGCTTGACCCACAGCTTGACGTAGCGATTGGGCTGCTGGAACGTGGCGTCGGAAACCTCGGTGGAGCGCCGGTACAGCATCTCCTGCTCCTGCCGGGTCAGAACACAGGTGAGGTAGGTGAGCGCCGTGCCACGCAGCCATTCATCATCATCATCATCATCATCATCATCGTCGTGACGAGCAGACCTCCTGCAGCTGGCTCTGAAGGGCTTCGTTCTCCGTCACTATGGCGATCTGGGCCTCCAGGTCGCGGTGAACCGAGCGGTAACCGAAATTAGGGGAGCCAATTAGAGTGAGGCAAGGCCTGTCCTGCCCCCGGAGGTAATACCACAGACCTGAGAAGAAGATGGCGGGGCAGGAGGGGGTCAGTAAAGTTTCAGAGAGCCGGATTCAGCAGACTGAAACCACAACTAAGAGGAAGCACGAGAAGAAATCCCCAGCGTTGATCCAAAACCTCAAAATATGAGAGACAGAGTGAGTGAGTGTGCATCCTTGTCCTGAGGCTACAACAGAGTGAGTGTACAAGATTCCTGCCTCAACCTACATACCATCGCAACCACAAGAAAAACAGCAGAGCCCATCATTCTTAATGGGCCGCTTCATATAGAGAACGGCTCATTTACGGCCCTTGCACAACACCAGAAATGAAGAAATCCCATTGTTTCTGCACTTTTCTGGCACCAAGCAAACCTGGGATCATGCAACGCTGTTCGCGTAAAAAAGCCATTTCGCACAATTACCCCGAAGCTGTGACAACGTATCATTTAACAGGCCCACACGCCCGCATTAATCATAAACGGTTACCTACTTCATTTTAAAAGGCTGTGCTGCCAAGGAAAAATAAAAGCAAAGAGAAAGGATAAGGGCCTGACTAATGGATTCATACCAAAAAGAGCCTTAGCTGCTCTGCCAGTTCTCCAGGGAACCATTACAATACAGGAGAAACGGCAGAAAGGAGGTCGACTGCTAACAGGAGCAGCTAACGGAAAACAAATGATAAAAAGGAAAGGAAAAAAAAAAACTAAAATAGGAGAAAATGTACAAAAACCCTCCACATTACATGGAAATTAGCTACTCAAAAAGTAAAACTTGTAATCAACTAAGAGTATCACTACTTCAATATCTTCTTACTCCAGTAAGAAAATCTACTCAAGTACTCAGTAACTGATCAAAACTGTTGGAGAGTCTGCTGAAGGTTTGGTTAAAACAAGTTTATTAATCACTCAGTGAAGTTACTCCAGATATTTTGCTCAAAGAGTTACAGATACTACGTAACAAAGTAAAAATACTTCATATGTACCAAAATACTCCTCCGACTAAAATAATCTACTACTGCAGCAAAATAATCTCCCGCCTTTACTTTGAGTATATTATTTCAGACATAAAATCCGAAACGAACAGCACTTATTTCAAGGTTTATTTTCACATCTCTAACAATAAATGCAGAGTATTACAAAGATTTATGTAATGTAACGCTGAGACTTTGATAATTTATGAAAAATAAGCTAAACTGACTTAACTTCTACTTACTTGAGAAAGTTTAATACATCCTTCTCAAAATGCCTCGGTTCTCCAGCTCTGTGTGAACAAATTGTTGGTGTCATGCTGACATTAAAGTTTGCAAACGGCCTGTTAATAAGCTACTTACTGAAGCCAAAACTTTATTAGAACAGATGTTAGTTACCCTCCCTTTGGGGTTAATTATCTTTTTTTAATATTAAAAACATTCTCCCGGTAGTGCAGACAGAAATAATAATGTCTGAAAACAAAACAATAGTCCGCTTCTTGAGCAGATTTCTGTCGGTAGTTCAGAGATTTCAGGCAAACTTCCACCATGAATGAAGAGCCAAACGTTGCAATAAAACATAATTCCTCAGTCAGGACTCCAACACAGAACCAAGAGAACCAGCAGTTCTTTAAAAAAACACAAAAAAACTAAAATACAAAGAAAATATAATATTTTACTTCATACATGTAAAGAAAGCAAAAAGCAAAGGACTTCAATAAAATGTACGAGCAAACACGGAAAATCTGGACATATTTAATGCATCTTAAGGACTAAATTTGAGATGATGAAATGTTTCATTTTATCCCATTATAATTTAAGACTCAATGTGTAAAGAAAACCAGTGGAACCACTACAAAAAGCAAAACAGATGGAAGATTTAAAACACGTCATGCTTTTATATTCCCCCTAATGGAACCCTTTACTGACTTAATATCTATTTATCTTTATTTGTCATCCTTGTTTTATGACATTATATCAGTCAACTTGACCTCTAATTATCTTTGAGTTGTTAAGTTTACTAGGAAAATCTGCTTTAGTGAAATTAAAAGAACTAATGACACCGAGACTAATATCAGCAGTTCAGATTGTAATATTTACTGTCTGTGGGGAGGTGCTGATAACAAAACTTTCCTGGAGTTCTTCGACATTTACGAGCTTCTCCAACACACAGAATCACCCTGATGTTTGCACACCGTTCACTCACAGCCATAAAGGCCGTTTTAACCACGGAGGGGAAGCTGCAGACATCCGGTTACAAACTGAACTTAATGCTCGAGGGAAAACAGACTTGCTGAAACACGGCGGTGGCATTATCATGATGTGGGGATGCTGGGTTTTTTTCTTAGCAGGAACAGGGAAGACAGTGAGATTTGCTGCAAAGATGGATGGAGGTAAATGCAGAATAAAACTGGAAGAAAAGATGTTAAAAGACTAGAAAAGAGTCTAAACATGCAATTAGTTACGAGAATATAGTCGTAATATTGGGAGAATAAAGACACTATTTCACCAGAAGAATGTCTCTGAATTACGAGGAAATGGGTCGTTTTGATGAAAAAAGCGTCAAAAGTTATCGAGATGTGACGTTTGTACCTCTGTGTTGTTCTTTCTTCAAAATAGACTCAGTTTTTTGGTCAATTGTTTCAAAATCCTGCTGCTGAAAATAATTTGGTGTTTATGTGTTTAAAGATTAATTATTCTCTTATCTGGAAAACCGATACCAAAGTATAACTTCACAAGATGCTCAACATTCCTCATGTAAGTTTTTGTTATTTTTTGTGTTGGAGTTCTGATAAAATTATTATTACTTCATCCTCCTATATTCTGACTTTATTCTGGTGATAACGCTTTGTTCTCGCATTATTTTGACGTTATTGCAGTAGGACTATCATCATATTACTATAACTACAGTATAGTAATAGTATCATTTTTTTTCTTATATTTAAAATATTTAAAATCTTTGCTAAAAAGGAAAAAATAATATTGTTCAGACCAAAGACTCTGTGAACCTCCCTTCATCATGGATGCTCTCCATCCAATCTGATGGAGCTAAATACATTTTGAGGCCTTAGATTGACCTTTGCACCTCACCAACCTTTAGCGTGGAACGTCCACTGCGACCGGTGGTACTCGTGCAGATGGACCCTCTCCTGCTGGCCCAGCTGGCACACGCGGTTGTAAAACTGCCTGGCGATGTGGATGTACGCTGCAGGAATCGCTCCGGCGATGCCTTTGGCCCCGAAGAACCCGTTGACCTCCGGGGAGGCGGTCAGGATGCGGTAGCTGGCTCCGGTCTCCAGCACCAGCCGCATGTAGGCCCGGGTCAGGTTGAAGTAACCCGATGTTAGAAACACAGTAGAGTCCGGCCCGGCGTCTGTCAGCAGCCGCTGGAACGCCGGGGAGACGCAGAAAGAGAAGATGGACGACTTACAAACTCGGCCGCTTTCATCTTCTCCCCCCGACATGCGAGGAAACGCAGCTGTGTAAACACACAAACCAGAACAGAAGAGGCTCACCTGTGTGACCTGCTCGTCCATCTGGATGCCCAGAGGCTTCATCTGGACCAGGGGGAACACCCAGGTGTCCTCCTCTTCCTCGCTCCTGGCCTCTTCCTCCCTGGAGCGGCGCCACAGCTGCTGCTGCTGCTGTCTCACGCGGGCCGAGCTCATGACATCCATGATGCGCTTCCTCGCCGCTACCGAGAAGTCCTCCCGGTTTCCTGGTCGCCGTGGAGACACAGATTGATGTGAAGAGGGAGAAGGGGTCGGAACGACCTCGGGGTTGCGGCGTTCTGGTCAAGGATTTGTTACTTTTATGGCAGTGGTGAGTTGTGGGTAAAATATGTAGAGGAAAATGGAAATACAACGCCTCGCAAAAATATTAACACCTCCTGAACTTTTTCACAGTTTGCGCCATAGAAAACATATTTCATTTTGTGTGACAGAACAATAAAAAGTGCACTTGTGTTCAGCCGTTTTATATCCGTATGTAAAACACACTCCATCCAACTGTCTTTGAAGCGAACTTAATTGGTGAGCAGACTTCACTTGTTTGCATTTAAATGCTGAATAAAAAAAAGCAGCTGGGCTGTTTCTGGCCTCAGACGCTTGTTAGCATCATGAAGACCAATGAATGCAGGTTTCTGAAGAGGTTTATAGTAGGGTTAGCTTATAAAAGAAACTTTCCTAGCTTTGAACGTCTCTCAGAGGACTCTTCAACCCATCGTCTGAAAATAGAAAGAGTGCAGCTCAACTGGAAATGTTCCAAAACGATGCAGTCTACCTAAAATGAAAGGGGCAAGAAGGTAGGGAACGCAACTAAGGCTGGGCAACTTGGACTTAAAGTCTCATCATGATATTCTGAGGTAATATTGTAACAAAAAGAAAAATGTATTGCTTCTTTTTAAGGCAACTGTATGGCTCTGACTGCAAGTAGACCCCCACAAACACAAATGCTGCTCTTGAGAAACATAACCATTTGTAATCCACTTCTTTAGGACACCAATCACATAAAGAAGTGTGATTTGTGTCACAAACACACACAGTAATATATTTTCAAAATTCATTGATATTTATTTATTCACTTTTAATGAACAAACACTGAAAAAAAGCAGCATAAATAACAATAAGGACGGTTTTAGGACTTAACCGGAATTAAGTGGAATTTATAGTGACACTGTCATGATAAGATATGCATCACGATAAACGATAAACGATACGATACTGGCCTCACAATAAACACAACAAATGTGATGCAATATTTAGATATATTTTACAAAAATAGTAAACATTTTTTGCTTCCAGATATGCAAAGTTGATTGAGACATTTAGTTGTAGCTCCTATTATTATGAAGTCTTATCTTGTTTTGACTCATGGGGGGCTTTAATATAAATGCATGCCACACTTTTCAGATTTTTGTAAAAAAAAAAAAAAAATTTGAAAACTATGTTTATAGCTATGAATAATTTTCTTTCCACTTCATAATTATGTGCTGCTCTATGACACTGAATCAGAATGAACCACATTACGGTTTGTGGTGACAAAATGTAATAAAGTCCAAGTGACTGTGAGGTGAAGCAGACAGTTGTGCTAATATGCTAAAAAAATAAAATAAAAAAAGTTTATTTACTTACTTGTGGCCATAGTGTAAAGTCTTTTAAGTAAATGTTTTTTTTTTATATATACATTTGCAGCTTTTCTTTGTAAGAACTCAAAAACTCTGAGTACTTCCCCTTTTCATCTTTTTTCCCCCAGAAGTGTTTTTTTGTTTTTTACCACAGCAGTAATCACTTTTCACCAAAAATTACATCCTTTCTGCTTTACTTTTACTGTACTGGGGCTAATAATCATACATGAGCTGTAAAATAATCTGTAGGGTTAAATAAAAATTTGAAAAACTTTAGAGTCAAATTCTTTAATCATTTAAAAATGACCATATTGTATAATTTTTTAATTCTGCTGGATTTAAAACGTATTTTTTTTATTGTAGTCCTCTGGGGAAAAAAAACAAAAAAAAATCTGTAGAAGTCAGCCCTCAAAGAAGAACTCTGTTTATGGGAAAGCATAGAAATGAAGCAGTTTGATGTGAGTCAGCTTATCGTGTGTGAGACTCCTCCAAAAGGTGAGTGTGAAGGCGTGTTTTGTAATTTGGTTTGAATGAGTAATCTTCTGTCTCCAAGCTGTCTGCTGCCGCTCTGCATCAGGATCCGTCATTGTTTCTAATTCATTGCAAATCTTCCAAGTCATCCAGTACAAATGGCTGTGGTGTGTGCGTGTTTATATCAGTTCCCACTACTGTCCATATCTTCTTCCAGCAACACTGTGACATCACATCTCTATTCCTGGTGTCCGTTTCTGCAGCCTAATCCTGCAGACATGATGTCATTCATCCTTTAAACTAACATCCTGGCAGGCTGTGCTCCAGTTACAGACACAAGCTATATGAATGTGTGTGTGTGTGCGTGAATAGAAATCTGACATTTTCACATCCGGCTGCGTGGCTAACAAACCGCAAGAGCTCTCTCTGTCCTCCTCGCTGACCAGTATCTCCTCGCCTGTCTAAGCTTTCAAGCTCCATTAGCCAAACCCGTCAGCCGCTGGTGCCGAGCGCCGCGCCGCAGCCGAGCGCCGAGTGTCACGCGTTGTCAAAACAGCGTGCGTCTCTGCGTGTCCGGTTTCTACCTTTGTAGGGGTGCACCATGCCGTCCTGCACGGTGACCGAGTTGTCCGGCTGCAGCTGCAGGGAGACGTCGCCCACGGCCTCCACCAGGTCGGCGAAGAAGTCCGCCACCTCCCTGCAGTTCTCCAGGAGCACGTAGCGGTCCTGCCTGTTGGTGAAGTACGAGTCGCTCAGGTTGGCCCTGAAAAACAGCCGAGAGACGAGCACAAAGCTCTGTTTTACAGGACGCTTTGATGTATTTTTCTCATTTCATGCACAATCACAGCAAATAAACAAGATATGGGTCAGTTACCCGTAACAAAACTACAAAACGTTTGCACTGTTTATGGCTTAATCGGGGTTTGTTTACTTTTTAGACAGCAAAATTCCAGCACAAAGTTGTTAAACTTTTCCAGCAACACAATTTGAAGATAAAAACAGTTTGAATTCTACAAATTAATTTATCAGAATATTAATATATCCAGCTAATCACCTCATCGTTTAACTCGGGTGTGTTTAAACAGAGTCGTAACTAGAAGCTGCAGGACACGGGACTTCGAGGTCTGGATTTGAACAACAGGTTCTGTGGCTGCAAACCGAGACCTAAAACAAGAGTCTTCCTCCACCGTGCTTCAGCTTGTATAAGGCGTTTCTCAATGCTGAGCATCGTGGTGAAAAGATCAAATAGTATTGTGTTGTTACAAAAGACAAAAGTAAGTTTGTATTTAAGGTATGCACGCATGTTTTTTTTTTTTTCTTTTTACATAGAGATTTCCCGACAATCCTTCCAAACAAGCCTGACGAGTTAATTCCTTTGCCTAACTGTCCTTTCATTAACTTCCACATTAAGGCATGGTGTAGCTTTGTCTTTCTGCTGCTGGTGTGAGCAACAACCTGAAAGTCATTATCCACATTCCTGCACTTTATTTAGCCCTGGAGGACGCCTCTGGCTCATCCTACCCAGAACAACTACATTGTTGTTCTGGGACAAGTTTACTGCAGTTAGACTTTTAGGAATAGAAATAGTCATGTCCTGTGACATTTTATTTATTGCTAAATAAAATAACAATAGAGATTTAAAAAAAAATATGCATTTATTTGGCTTTATGTGAAACTGTTTGACTCTTTCAATTTTAATTTCAACGTGAAGTAAATGAATCGACTCCTAAATGAATATTCAATATTCATTTAGGATATGAATATCCTAAATGAATATTTAGGATATTCATTTAGGATATCCTAAGGTCTTGCTCTGACCTATGTAGGTCAGAGCGGCTTAAATTACATCATAGAGGAAACAAACTCAATAAGACATGGAGTGTCAACTGTGACAGATAACTTCTCATCAACAAATAATAAATATCAGTTACAGTCAGGAGTTTTAGTTAGCATTTTCTCTGATTTACTTTAAGTCACGCTGTTATGACTTTTTCCCTTCATTGTTTCGCAAAAAGAAGGAACTCACTATAAAAATAAATAAAAAGACGGTGTTCTCTTTTTAATTTCAATACAATATTGTGGTAATAACATATTATCACATGTTAGTGGTAATATCAGTAGCACAGGGGAAAAAGTAGGTAGAAACCTGCATTTCTTATTATATCTATATTTAAAAACATTAGTTAGCTCCAGAGACGCAGATTGGAAACCGCTAGTGTCGCCACAATGTACGGAAGCAAATTAGGTGAAAATGCAAAACAATCGATATAAGCAGCTAAGCACGGTGGTAGAAGGGTCATGATATGGGAGGATTTGTTGCAGCAGGATCTTCTCACCTAATCAATATTTAATGTGTGTTAGGATGAATGCTGAGCTGAATTAAAAAGTAAGTGATCCTTACTTTTTGCTTTGTCAACATTACCAATGTTTCAACTTTCAGATTCTTTATTTAAAGTTCAAACCAAAGTTTTTACTCTAAATATTATAGATATTTCTGTCAGGCAAATGTTATGCTATGAAAATGCTAAAAAACTTCTTCTAAAAGCCAAAGACTGGACAAAAAAGAGGCAGAAAAAAAGTTTTTGTTTTCTAGAGAAAAAACTAAACAAGTCAAAGAAAACCGAATAACCTTTGATAAGTGTTGCTTCAGGAGCATGAAGAGTCGTTGAACCAGCAGATGTCTTGACACAAATCTTTAAATATCAGTAACCGAAAATGGTTTGTTGACTCAGTTTAACCTGCAGTTTCGTGTAACCTATTGTTATTCCAGGAAGGAAATGAACCAAAGCCAAGACAGATTGCGTCCGATGTCTTAAGTGCTTAAATGTGCGCTTTGGAGTCCGCTCAGCGTTCTCAGTTTTCAAGCGAAACCAAAATGTAGCAATAATATTTTCAAACAATGAGATTAATAGATCCCAGTGGGACGCCTCGATGTGAATTTAAAACTGACAAGACCATGTCTCAGAGCAGAGAGGAGTTTATGGGTGTGATGGATGTCGAGCGCAGCCAAGACAAAACGATTAGAGATAAGTTGCTGCTGTGCGACGCTAATGACAAATGTTCAAGGCGTTCACAAGGTACTGCAGGAAAAACTTCCTTCTCTAGCATGATGTATGGGTTTGTCTGTTTTGATCTGAAATGGAGTGAAAACCACAACACAACCGCGGTCCCCAGCTTTAGAGCACACCCATGATTTACATTTTCTCCGCAGATGACAGAACGTGCCCTGAAAACATTTCCAAGCAGTGGAAACACCTGCTGTGTGCTTTGAGTAAATATACACGATGATCACTCTTCGGTTTGATTTAAAAAGTCATATGTAAAAACTTAGCGGCAGGAAATCTGAAACAAATGCATTACAATCTGCTTTCCGTTTGTTTTCAAAGCAGATATTTAATTAAGACTCTAACATATGTGGACAATGACATACCATTTGTAATCTCTCCTCTAATTATTGCTTTAAACAGAAATAAGATTTTTTTTTTTTTTACATTTTTTAATGTTCAGTGAATGTCTGGCTGCTCAGTAGCAACCAGACACTGTGAGGGCACTTTTACCAAAGATCCTTTGCACAGGAAAAGTGGGTAAACCTTTGATTATTGAGGCCATGTTTCAGGAACAAATAGAAAATATGTGGTTTACATTAAAGAGCCAAACTCCAAAAGTTTCTTCAGCGTAAAAATCAGCAGTGACTTGATGTTTTTTTCCCTGTGTCTGAGCCAATGAAGATTGAAGTACCAGTCTTTTTGTTTTTTTACAGCCAAACATGTCGCTGTCAGAAAAATAACCTTCACAAAATGATTATACGTAAAAATGGGAGACTTTTAGCTTCTTCCACTCACTGCTTTTGAAGTATCCTGGTGTTTAGTCCATCAGAGAAATGAGAGTCCAACAATTAGATCTACCAAAAACCTGCCCAAAGTTTCATTTAAGAGATTTAATCTTCACTTTCTGACCTCAAACTGCAGCTGGAGACGTTTGCATTTTCGAGGCTCTTGTCCATCTTTCCAAACCCCTTGAATTAAACTCTACCTACCCGCTGATGATGACGCTGTCGTCAAACAGGTAAACTTTGATGTGCTGGACTCCAATGGTCTCGTTGAAGCGCTGCGGGACCAGGAGACGCAGCAGGCCTCTCAGGTCTGGAGTGTGGTATAAAGATACTCGCATCTGAGAGGCGAAGCGCTGCAGCAGAGGCAGCAGCATGGTCCTGGAGTTAATCTGACCTGCACATGAAACACGGTGAGAACAGAGATCTGGGCCAAACGACAGCATGGAGGTCTGATGGAGACCGACCTCTTGATCCGCGAGTGTAGTCCAGTAGCACGGAGACTTTGAGGTCAGGAGAGCGACGGTTTTCTTTTGCATATTGGAGCGCTTCCTCCATGCAGTCCACCTTAACGGGAGATAGATATGGAACATGTTTTTTAATAACGAAGCTAAAATGATGTAATTATTGTTAGTAGAAGTAATAAATTCTTAACTTCTTATACATCATCCAAACAGAGCAAAGACTAGAAAAATAAACTCTTTTATAATTATTATTTTGAAAACTTAAACTAGCCGTTTTTTTCTTCTTCTCTGATTACTAGCTGGGCTAAAAGAACTTCTTCCTGGTCACGAGAATTTCTCTTCACATCTTGTGTAAAGTGTCTTAAAGAAACATTAAATTTTGCTTCTGTAAGATAAGCACGCCTTGCTTTCAATTATTGAATTACTGTCATTTCTGGCCGCACCACTAAAGTAAATACACATTTCAGGTGTGACTGTCAGGATCTGTTGTGTTTCTGTGTCCAGGTTTTACACTAAAACAACACCTGCACTTTGCATTCTTCAGTCTTAACCACAGACTGGGCCTGAACCCTCACACTGGATTGAATTAAGTTTGTTTCATCCATTTTTAAAGCAAAACCCCAGAGTTTAAAAAGAGGAAAAAAATGATACAGCCTCACTGCACCTTTCTGACTCACATTTCTAGTAATCCATCATCCTGTGGAGCTACAGAGTTTAGCAGCTGATCTCAGTGCTTTTAGCTGTGATTGAGCATTTTGGCCTCTGCCTACGTCTCCATTACTGGTCATTTAAAAAAAACCCTAAACACACAAAAAAACAGCTGAATATGAGCACCGGTCCAGACTGTGGTTTGCTTTGGTTTCATGTTGTTATGCTAGGCTTTCCAAGCATGAAAAACAGCAAGCCCTCACACGCCAGCGCTGCTCTCCCATACCCATAAACCCTTGCATTTTGGGGTCATTCCTTGTAGTTCTGGCCCGAACTTTGCTTTTCAATCTGAAGAAAACACACTGCGGTATTCTTGGAGGAGAAGTCTGACTCATATTTTCTGGCATCTCTGACCAGTCATTTGGCTCACTCTCCTGCTGTTACAGCTTTGTTCTCACCTGCCCCGAATGAAGGAAGCATATTTAAGAAACAAAACGCTCTTCCTCACCAGTTCCTGCTCCAGCTGTCCCGTTCCCAGATACAAGGACGCCATCACCACCCGCCTTTGTGCGCTTCTGATGCGGGCCTTAACGGAAAGGAGACGGAAACTATTAAGTGAATGAGGATGTGTCATAAGCGGATTTTAAGATTCTGGAAAATGACAACAAGAAAAAATCGATTCCAACAGAAGTTGATAAATAGAAACATTTATTTAACAAACCTCTCATTCAACATAAATAAAGATTTTGGCAGTTATACAACTCCTTATATCTGGACTTGTGCTGTTTTCACTACATATGCTTCTTACTCTGGAATAATATTTGTTTACATAACCACTGCTAAGATAGTAGAAACCGTAAAGTGTTGTTAATGACCCAATGAGTTTTTATTATTGCATTTTATTGTTGTGTCTTTATGGAATGACTTTACTGCATTGTTGGTTCTGTTTACCCTAAATGATTGTATGCGTTGTGTTTGTATTGCTTAATGATGTATTGATCTTTTTATTGCTTGGTTTTGATTAATCATTGTACATCATCAATGAACAAATACCATAGCAGAAACACAATAAACTTGCAATACATAAAACAAGATGAAGCTTACTGTTTTTATTTATTTATCATTTTGCTGTTAATGTGCAAACTTAGTAACATTTTGACTTCATAGTTTGCCATACAGAAGGTAGTAAAAGCAGCGTTAAGGTTGGTTGTGCAGAGCAATGTTTTAAACAAACTGCACCCTAACATGCATCCATTTAATTATTCCACGTTTTTGGTTTGTAGAAAATATTGAAAACTGTTTGCAGCAGAAACAGCAGAAAGAAGGTGAGTAAACTGAGGAATTATCAAGACCAAGACAGTCTGGCTATCATGAAATAGCACCAGAAGATCAAGATGATTCGAGTATTTAATTCACCACCATGTTCTGGTCCAAAATATAAACTGTTTTCATAAATAAAAGTCTAAAAATCCAAATATGCATAAGCTCCGTTCAGAGCTGAAAATCAGGGGCCCTTTGCAGCTGCATGTAAATGACCGGATTTAGCAGAAAAAACAAAGCTAAAAATAAAAATGAAATGTTGTTCTGACATTTTGAGGACGTCACTGAAAAAGAAAAAAAAAAAAACGGCTCCAAATGAATCATCACGATACTTTGGCAGGTTCTCAATACTGAACAAAAGCCTGTGTCAAACCCAACTTCATGTCTGTTGTGTAGCGCACAGAGTTGTGCAAATCCTCAAATTAAAGGATCTGGAATATAATCTTTAAGATAAATAATCTTTGAGATAAATAATTCAAATATCGAAATGACTTCATTCTATAAACTACATTGTTTTTATTGCATGTATGTCACTGGTACTGATGAATGTTGTTGCTTTTGTTTGTTTTAAAACCTGCTTTGACCACAGGAATTTTTCTGACTTAAAAAAACAAGCTGGTGACGCTTTGCAAAAGTGCAATTTGGAAATCGTGCCAAAAGATGCCATAAATATGACCAACTACGAGTCACATGAAACCCACCTATTATTAAATTATTTGTGGGAGTGGCTGTACTGTAAACTACACTCACCCACATTACTGGTAGGAGAGTAATTTTGGTAAAAGGAAAGGCATTTCATAACTCCTGCCATTTGAATTTTAGCACAGCTCATTTGTCAGTTGAAACATGTCAAGGTTCCGTAATCATGATACTCACCGAATAAAAACAGTGCATCACACCCTTAGATAAAGATTATCCAGATAAATAATGTCAATGTTTCTCATAAACTGGATGAGATAAAACTGACATGTAAAGATCAACTATAAAAACTCAGAGTTATTAGATCTGTGCTATTTTTTGCATGATTGCACATTGCACCGTTTTTTTGGGGTTTTTTTTTTTTTTGCTAGACTCTCCAAGCAAATTGTGATAAACATGAAAGTACAGCCATGGAGTCCAGCAATTGCAAGACGTTTGCAACCATTTTTGTGTCAGGTGCTCAGTTTTACTTCAAATTAGTGGTTCTCAAACCAAAACCTAATTTAGATTAAGAAAACAAGAAACTCCACGCACAGCCCTTATAATGACTGGAAAAAATGTGCTTAATTTTAGTTTTCTCTTTATATAATCGGAAACAGAAGTAGGAAAAATGATATCTACAAAATTAAGTTGTGCCTTCCAAAAAAAAATCTAATTTCTAAAAGCTCAAGATTTTATATTTCTACTTATTACGTAAAAATAAAGTTTGCGGTCTTCCCGTCCACAGCCATCGCTATTTATAAGGACTTTAACAGGATGACTTACAGCATTAATCAACCTGCATGGTTGCTTGTCTTGTGTTGTCCTGTGATGAACTGGTTATTTCTCCAGTTGTACCTACGCTTCTCACCCAGTGACCCCAGTAGATCTTTCTTTGCATTTTTATTGAACTATTGTGGATTTCAGAAACCATTTAGCACATTTTAAACATCTTTGTATCAGGGCATCAGCCTTGAATGGATCTGCTAAAGCACCAGAATGTCTAAATGTTCTCGTTTTGTTTTTATTTGGGACGGATAAGGATTGCAAAGTGTTGACGTTAAACAGATAACCAACAGCACTGACCTCTAATCAGAGATTTCTTAAATAGTTTTGACTTCCCAAGCCGTCTTAAAATGTATTATCAATCACAGGGAACAGCAAATAACACAAACCTTCATTGCCTGGTAAAATTGGTCTGGTGACGTCAGGATCTGGATGTGGGCTCCCGGCACCCGGAAGGCGGGTACTTGCTCCGCCATCCAGCGGAAGTGGCTGCAGAGGCCGTCTGAGCCCTGAGCTCCGGCTGACCCGGTGGGCCTGGAAACGTGGCGTGGGGCTGGCTCTGCTTGAGCAAGCAGTGGAGCCAGCAGCAACATGGCTGACCTACGGAAAATAACCACAGAGAAATACAAGGATTTTTACTTGTTTTAATAATGTATGGCAGCTGCTTTATGCACCGTCTCATCAGGTCGTTTTTTTGGAGCAAGAATTAACTCCCAGTGGGCCAACAGAAATAGTACCGTCTCGCATACTTCAAAAACAACCTAAAGCCAGTCAAAAACAGACAGCCGGTAGTCTAATATCAGTTGATTTCACTTTATAAATGGTCATAGGTTGCTGTGCGCTGCACAAACAGACCAAGAGAGACAACAAACGTATCATTTTATTGTACAATTTTTAATGAGGAAAGATACGGCCGAGATGTTTAACAGCCATCAATCAGCCCTCAGTGTAATTTGCAGCTTTTTACAAGGTGAGATCTGCGTTCATATACTTTATAGTTAAGTATAATTAAAAAGACATCAAACATTGCTTTATGGGGAAGCTACACGTCTAACCATTAGTAACCGTGGAGACAACACTGCTTCATCATGCAGCCTAGCATGTATGGAAAAAAAAGTGGCTGGCATCTCGTCACCGTCCGTGAGCTCCACCCAGATGTGTTACGTTCACAGACAAAATAGATTGACTCAAACGAGAAGAAGCCATAAATAAACTGGCAAAAACAAAAAGGGAAAACAAGAAGCTCTGTTCAATACTCCCGCGCATCACTTCCGACGTCCATCATGGCGACCAGAACGATTTAGTGACCAATTTATCTTAATTACTGTGCAACACTAATTCAAAGCTTAAAATACACTCATAATCTTCTTCATTCAGTCACATTTGTGGGAGTCCAGTTCCAGAAGGGCTAAGAGAAAATATATTGATGTGCAAAAAAGACATGTAACACCTGCACACATCCAGTTTTTCACCAGCGAGTGTTAAACTGGAAGAGGAGGGTATATCTCGCTCACTAGTTCCCTCCTAGCATTCCTGCTTGGCATTTGCAACTAAAACCTACTCAGGACAAACACTTATGTTTTTAAACTGCAGAGAGGCAGAAAGACTTTTCCAATTTTAAACACCAACTCATAAAATAAACCAAAAAAACTAATTACTTCCTCATGTCAGCCTAAAATGCACTAAATTATCTTGTTTTTACAGCAGTGGAAAAGTTATAAAATGAGAGTACACCCAGCTCATAGACGAGTTTATGTCACTGAGGCAGAAGATGTCAAGCCTTCTTTCAGTAAGTTGTAAAGATAAGGCGGTGTGATGAGGGAGATAAGAAGATCACTTTGTACTCCGCCATCACTGACAGAAAATATAGTCCTTCACGTAAAGTTGCCGTTGGCATCTTTTTCTGAATAAACGCCACATTTCACAGAATGACAACAACTTCCATTTATGCTGAATGCCTCCAATAACAATTTTAAGATGGTTTGATTCAGTAAATACAATGAGCCATTTATTCTGGTATGTCACTGCGCCACATTTCTGCTGGTAAAAAGCATGCGAGTTAAAAACTCCTGCATGCGCTAATTATCAGCAGGCAGGGCTAACAAATTAATCTCAGGTGATCTGACATCGTTAAAGAATCTACATCCGAGTTCTGTTCAACAGAGTTTGTTGAATCCATTCAGCTGGAAAGTCTGGTTTTATTTTTAGTTAGTTATATCTATGGATCAGCTAAACCGATTCCTCGAATGACTCGCAACAAAAAGAAAAAACAAAGACCCTGTAGATAAGATTTTTTTTACTTTAATTCTTTGTTTATCACATCTAACTTCCTACTGTTAACACGCCATGGAACCAGATCTTTCACAGGGGACGGTTATTGTGGTTGACCAAAAGAACAATAACGAGACAGAAATTGGAGGAAATGAGCGGTAAACACCTACTATGTAGCTGGTTTTGATTTCTATCAAAAAAGAAATACGAGACCATTCTTTAAAAACACGTGTCGAGCTCAATACCCGAAGGCCAAATACGGCCCGACGCAGCTTTTTATGTAGGCGGAGACATAAATAGAACCTTCAACACAACTTATATGTGCTTATTCATTCATTCATTTTTCATAGATATGTTGCCAAATTACAACTGTCATTTGGCAACGATCGCAGAAATATTGGCATCAATAGATATTCACTTTTCTTTTTTTGCACTTAAGCATAATTGTGAGTTTATTCTAATCTTATTGTAAAAATTCTCAAAACCATTTGGTTTAAGTGGCTGGTAACTCCCACCAGCAGGTGGCAGTAACTTCTACTACACAGCTTCTTAAGCCTGACTTGATGTCGCGCTATAGTTTGTGATCGTCATGGCGAGGCAACGAAAATTTCACATTTGCCATCATATCTAAGACTTGATATATTTGTAAATCAGTACCACATAATTTTTGATTTTGACTGCAAAGAAAAATTATAAAAACAAAAGCAATATTCCGAAGGAATGCATCAAAGTGAAAACACGTAAAATACTATTTAATCTTGAGTACATTTTGAATGCAGAGAAAACTGTTTATTAATTTTTTTAACAGTTCGTTAGTGGATTTTATTAATCTGCTTTTGCACAACTAGAAGGGAGTTCTTCACTTTGCTAAATTTAAAGTTCTTTTTAGCAATTGACCTGCTCATCACTAATCAGGGCTGATCAGAGGGCAAATATAAATCACTAACCAACTGATTGGCGCATCTTCAATTTGACGTCAGAAAATACTTACTTCAAATTGTTGTAAAATCTACTGCCCCAGATTTTTATGCTTGTTGAAAACTAAAGAAGCTTTGATCTTGTACTGCTTGGATTGCTGTGCAAAGGCATCACAGATATGAGGAAATGATGTTGAACTTCAACAATGAAACAAAGAAAAGGCAACTGGTGATGATGATGGCAAACCCAACTGCTTCCTTTTGGGAAACTTGAACAAGATCAAGGAAGCGAATGGCACAAAAATGTTGAACGGTTGCAACAAGTTGGTTGAATCACCGGCAGTCGTCAATGCTTGTCAGTCATTCCAAGCATTTTTAGATGAGAACAAGTACAACTTGCGGCGAGGTCCTTCTCGGTGAGAACAGAGACTTCCTGCTTGAGACTAACGTTTTTTTCCCCGGTCTCTTTCTTACTGTTGAATCTTAAACCTTAAATGAGGGAAGTGAGATTTTGATGTGACCTCCTGGATGAGTTGTTAATGCACTTTTGGATTGATTTTGTCAGGTTAGCCACTCCTGAGGAAGTTCACCACCGTTCCCAGTTTTCTCCGCTGGAGCCATACTGGCTCTCAATGCAACTCACTGGAATCCCAACTCTTGTAACCCTGTCCAGATTAATTTATGTCAATGACGTTCTTTCTTCTCATTTGCTGTTTTTCTTTGAGTATGACAGTCTACTTAATTCAGACAGATTTCAAAGTCAATAAAATTAATTTATTAAAGCTGTAATGAGGCATAAGTGTGGCTTGTGACACTAAACTCAGCTTTCCAAAGAATGAGCAAAAATCACCATAAATCCATTAATGAACAGTGGAAGGAAATGTATTTTCACAATGGTCCAAATCCATTTGGTCAGTTTTTTCCCATCTTAATAAAATAACTATTAATTTGAAAACTACATTTGGTTTTAAATGAGGGTGTCTGATATTAACATTTATTGAATGATCAGAAGCATTTAGGTGTGAAGAAATCTGAAACGAGGCAAACATTTTTGCTGCACCAAGTTTTATCTATTTGTTCTTTGGCACAGCCTCAACATGCTAAGACAGATAAGAGAAATTCCTGTCCTTAACCTCTAAAGATATAAGACATGCTCTAATCATAGCTGTGGCCTATATATTTCCTAATCTTATCCCTCAGTTTTATTTTAGTGATTTAGTGAAGAAATAAGTAAGGCTAAAATCCAAGATGTCCTTGGTACAGAGAGAAACAACTAAACCAAGAGAGCTACTGGGCATCACAAATCATTTCTCATCTTCTCCTGATCGGTTACAATGCTAGAGAAAATATAGACATCGTATAAGATTTGTGTGGCAGTCAGTGTCTTTGCAATGTTTCTATTCCCCAGAGTTTGCATTTGACTGCTGTCTGGATCATAAAATTAAACATATTTTGTCTACATACAGAGCCTTTTTGTTTCTTGGACTGTTTGTCATTCACAGTTTCAAATGCACAAGAAAAACATTTCTTTAAGATCCCAGAATGAAACCATTTCTAGACTGACTGCAGTTATGCATGACAGCTGTCCACATTTTTTAAACTTCTGTTTTTGCCAAGGTTCTCTCGTTTATAGAGGTGAGCAAAAAACAAACGGTTTTCTAGGCAGCTCTTCTGACTGATTGACGAGCATAATCAGGGTTAAGGTTGTAAGAGCTGGACCAATTAACCAAATACTGCAAGTCGTTCAGGCTGTCCTTTACGATTTACTTTTAACACTGGACAAAAAGGACAGTTCTTCACAAAAAAAGATGTTTCAAGATCACAAAATGTTCACTCATACTGTCCCTGAGGTGTAAAGTCCTTCAAATAAGATGCCAGAGAAAGTGTTAGACTAGATATTAGACTAGTGGGATTTTTATTCCTGAACTTCATGTTGCTGCACACTGCTGGTCAGGTGACTGAAACACAGGACTTATACCTCACAAGAAAGAACAATACCACTGTTAGGAAATATTTCTGGCCACAAAAAAAAATTGCAAAGTCATGGACAGCCACCCATGACGCTTATTAAGCAACATCTTTTTCACCATTTTCACTTACGGAACCACACATGGGCCAATTTCAACATACAATTTCCGACAATTTAAAGTTTTTTGAATGAGCTTTTTATGTTTTTATGTTTTCTTTCACTGCTGTGAACTCCTGGTCAGTTGGCTGAAAGAATGCTTCTACTTTTCCCTCATTAATAAGAATGACAAATTCTTATTTTAACAAATTTCTCAAGTTTTAAAGTGTGAGAATCAAAGACCTATCACCACCATTGTGAGGACTTTAACCCTGCTTTTTCTGTCCCAGTGAAGTACACCGAGGGACAGGAAGAACTCCACTGACCCTGAAGACAGCGTGTGGGCTGCCATTTTGGCCGCTTGTTCAGATTTCCATTTTTGTAACTTTCCACCTCCAGTACAAGATTCACTCACCAAACAAGACAATCCTGAAAGAGCTTAAAGGAAGGGTAAAGCTGAATATAATTAGAGGGAATCTGCATTGCAAAATGCCAAAAACCTGAAAAGTAACACGTTTAAGGTCAAAATGTAGTTCAAGTTGTAAAACAGAAACGCACTTGTTCTTGATTCTTCTTTTGCTTCCAATTGTTGAATACAGGCAGGTTTTTCTCTGCTGCAGCATCTGCTGTGTAGAATGAGGACTGCAGTGAGTGCTGTTTGCCAGAAATATAATATAAACACAGTTTGTTATGATTATTAAAACCTTTCTTCTTATTTTAAAACTAGTTGTTAAGCTATAAGTGGCACATCTGTAAAGGAGCTGACTGTAGGTTAGCGGATCTGTATAGTAATTACTTGAGTAATCATCAAACTAACCTCATTTTGTTACACTGCTAGTTATCTTATCAACTTGAGCAGAAAGAATGTAAAACCTTGAGCATCCACTTTGTGAAACTACAATAACAAACAGATATCAACATCTACAACCTTCAAACCAAGGATTGAAGAACCTTGGTTGATATGATTTACGACATTAAATTTCTTTGAATTAAGTTAAATTGAATCATGAGGTTAGTTTATTACTGTTCCATTAATAGATCTCAAAGGTTTTCATAGAACAGTTGAAATTATAATTCAACAAAAATACACACTGCACTTTACAGATATCTACAAAATTCTGTAAACCACATTTCATTTTCCTGTTCACTTCTCAACGGTGGGCTAGCTGTGTGTTGGTTCAACACAGTAAAATGCATTTACATTTTAAGTGGAAGTAAAATCAAATCAAATTTTATCTGTACAGCACATTTCAGCAGAAAGGCATTTCAAAGTGCTTCACATTACAACAAACACAAAGTCATGCAACATAGAATCGACAATCAAAACATGACATTATGTCAAATTCCATCATTAAATTTATAATTGATTACATTTCAAATTCAACTCAAAACAGGTGGGTTTTTAATCGAGATTTAAAGGAAGTCACTGTTTCAATTGTTTTACAGTTTTCTGGAAGTTTGTTTCAAATTTGTGGTGCATAGATGCTGAAAGCTGCTTCTCCTCGTTTGGTTCTGGTTTTGAGGATGCAGAGCAGCCAGAACCAGAAGACCGTAAATGATTAACAATGGGTGGGTTGCAGCACCTCCCACCCCCCCAATTTGATTTTTCCAGTAAAAACAGACAATAAAACGTTCAAGATTAGGTTGTTCACATTCTGTAAATAAATGATTAGCTTCGAGGAAAACCTGGATGTGTCATTTTGAGATGTCACTTCACCTGCTGAACATTTATTAATAGACCTGAACTGTCAATGGGAAGAACTGGAAAGAGAGATCAGGTGCCTCAGACCTGTGATGTAGATGAAGGTGTGCGCTTTCTGTAACCTGATGGACTGTTGAGTAACGGCTACTTCAGTTAACAGCAACTTTCTGTCAAGGTTATCTTCGGTTTTAAGAGTCCAGAAAGAGGCTTTCCCGACGGCTTTTCTGGATATTTTCCCGATGAACAAACGTAAGTTTAAGAAACAACTATTATCCAGCTGAATTTTTAAAGAGCTTCTTCAAAACAGCGGCACTGAACTACCTGCGTCCGATAATGAACCCATCACAGTTAGCAAGCATTGCTAAACGGAAAGACGGTTCAGTCTGATAAAACACAGTTTTATCCAAGCGTTTGGGTCTGAGGCAGTCAGCTGCGACTCTTACCCTCTCCTTCTGTCCTGGGCGCGGAAGAACCGGTCAGATATCCGGCTAAAAACCCCGGCGATGGCCGGGGAGTACACCGAGTGCACCAGCCTCCTCCAAGTCATGGGAGCCGCCATTGCTGCTGCACCGAGTTATTTCCAAAACTTTATCGATACCGCAGTCGGTGAACAGAGACAGTGTTATCTAAAAGGGTTTTAACCTCATTCTATGGAGGGCCAAAATTGTCAAAATTCAGAATAGGTTCTTAGTAAATCTATTTGGTGTAGTAAATTCTTTGAATATAAGCATGTAATTAATTGGCTTGTTTATTTAATCGTCTTGTTTGTTCGTTCATTCATTTATTCATGCATGAGGAAAAGTAAAAAGGACAGACTGAAATAAGATGCAGGAGTGAATAAATAAATGAAGAGGCTAATTATTGCAATATTAATTAGATAAAGAACTCAGTCATATGTCTGTTTTGGTCCTCTGTACTTCTTACACCCACTTAAATCCAAAAATTATTTAATAAACTACATCTATCAAAAATTTCTCTAAAATTCAGAGAAACATGTTGTTAGCTTCAGTTTCTAATAGTAGTTACTAAGAACCACAATGACCAATATGACCTTTAAAAGACTGGAATTATTTTAAATTTGGCAGAAATCTACTTTGGTTTCTGCCTTGCTTAAGCTAGCTATTAGCTGGAAAGCTTATCTCTGTCTCATGAAAATGTGAAGAAGCTAAGACTAAGATATTGACTGTAGCTTCTGAACAGATACACACTCCAAAAAAATCTGAAAAGTAAAAGTATGAATAGAAGTAAACTATGCACACAGAAAAAGCACATTCACACATACATTCCTGTGGCGTTTCTTTAATCTCTGCCCTCCATGTGACTGGTTAAAGTGTGATGTTGGCTGCAAGTGGTTTGGCTCGTTGTTGACAGCTTGTTGACAGATGAAGGTGTGCGTCATTTTATTAACTGGGGAGGTTTTACAGACATTTTTTATTCTTGGGTCCATTTGAAACACCTGACTGTGTCCAACTTTTAATCATACAGCTGCAGGTGAAGTTAAAAAAAATAGGAGCATTAGTTTCTCCACTTTGTGCAATTCACCAGGATTACTGACATAAATAATCCCACAGCATGATGCAACCACCACCATGCTTTCAGAATTGGTGCAATTATTATAACACAACACCTTCATGTTTTCTTTTCTGACCATAAAATCTTTCTACAGAATGCATTAGCTTGTCCATTTTTACTGGACTATGAAGCTGTCGATTTTGGAGAAGGTGCTGCTGTCTTGGTTGGATATGATGTCACTTCCTGTTGATGTAAAACTGGCTGCAGGGTTGAGCTCTGGCTGGTTCCTGAACACCCTTGCTAATTTTCTTCAATCTGAAGGCAATTGTCTTCTACATCTTGTTAGAATCAAAATAACAAGTAGAGTTGTTGCACCTGGTAATCTTGGATCTGCAGTTGGTGTTTCCTGTTATTTTGTGTATTGATTAATACAAGAAATAGCTCTATTCACCCAAAAATGTCACTCCTTTTTAATTTGGGAATTTGAAGGTGTGTGAAAATATAAATTGCTCATTTTATCCTCCTATCAACTCTGACTAGTTCTCCTGTAACTGATGATTAATAGCACCGTGGAGCATGATGCTGCCACTTTCCTGTAACTGTAGAGTTGTAATTGGAATGATTTGCTGTTTTTGTTCTTCTCCACACAAAGCATGTTGACCAAAAAGTTAGATTTTGTTTGCACTTTCTTGCACATTTGCTGTTTTCTATACATGATAGAAAATATTACTTTCACATCAATATGTGCTGTTTTCTCTTATTATGTCCCATAAAAAATAATATTGTGATTATAATACTAAAAAATGAGGAAAAATGTGATATATATTTAGTATGGAAACAGCTTGATCAAATATTTTCTCAAGAAGAAAGAACTTGATAATCTTGTTTTCATTTTTCAACAACTAGTTATGGGAGTTACTGTTTTGCATGGAGAAGACTTTCCTTTTTGTTATCTTTATGGTGTTATCCAAACACAGTAGGCTTTGAAATGCAGGGCCTTTCCTTGTAAAAGTGCCAGACTCTGCTGGTTGTTGCTCAAGAGCACTTACAGTAAGCCAGACACTTCCTGGCACAACACAGCTGCCCAGAGGGACCTTATCCTTATCTTTATACATTTGCTGGCTTATGAGCCAGTAGGTTAGATGCTTTTTTTTTTATGTTCAGTGACCGTGCATTGATTGCATTTGAAGCTGGATAATTTGAAAATATGTCAAAGTTTTAAGGTACGGATTTAAAAAAATGTTTTTTTTATTGAAATCCATTTGTGTTGAGGTCCAGATGGGGAAATATCTGATTAAGCTGAAGTACACAAACAGAAAACAGATCAAATTGAAAGTTTATTATTGCTCTGCAAAAACATGTTTTTACTAAAATACATAATTTTAGAAATTTTATAATTTAAGTAGATGCTAAAATATTGGAACAATTTTTTTGACACCTCGAGTTAATTAACATTTCATTGAATCTTAAATGTAATATTGCGTTATGCACTGCAGAAAATCAAGTTTTAATATCGAAGATAACGAAATATTTAAAGCAACTTTCAGATTATTATTTCAAATTTAAATGGACAAAAAACCCCAAATCTTTGCATTAATGTAAAAACATGCAGCATTGTTTTTACTTTAACCCCAGAATCTATACTTAATTTATGTGTGGACTTTGACTAGGCCAAACCAAAGCATTGCTTTCCTTCTAGTTTGCTTCATTTATTTGTTTAAAAACATTTAAAGGTCAACATGCTGGTGGGCTGCTTAACCCAAGAGCTCTTTGAATATCCAGATGTTCTTCTTCTGATTCAGAGCAGAATAATTATATATACTTTATTTTTTCACCTTTTATTTTTGTTTTTTTACATGCAGTTTAACACATCAGTCTCAACAGATACAGCAAGTATGTTAAAAAAAAAAAAACAAATTAGCCCAATTCAAGCAATCAATTTGAAATAATTTATCTGAATAATTTCTAACGATGACGAGAAGCTGTTAGTTGAGAAGCAGCAACTGTCTCTAGACCAACAAGTTTGATTGTATGATCAAGCCTCTCTGTTAAAACACAGTGTTATTTTTAAATCAAGTCTAACAGGACGCGTTCCTTCTTAACAGTTCGACTTTTTTCATTTTTTGGCAAACGTGTAGTAAGTCTATTTGTGGTCAACTCAGGTGTTTGCCATTGAACTCTCTCTTGGAAAATATTTTTGCTTGCTTTCTTACTGTCATGAACAGATGAGGTCCATAGCGCTTTAAGTCTGGTTCTTGGTTCTTTTCTGAATTCCTGGACAGAGACGTTAATATAGACTTACAACTGCATCAGAATATTTTGAGGCATTTTTTGTGATCACAACAAAAGTGATGATAAAAAAGGATTTAGAACTTATTTTGAAATATCCAGGACACCAGATTGTTGATGAGTTTATAGCTGCTTTTGATTGTATTTATTGATGCTCTCATGGATCCAACAGTGAAGAAACGAGTACAAGTAACAACAAAGTTTGGTAGTAACTAGTTACATTTACTCAATTACATTGTAGCGAGCAACTTTTTTGAAAAAAAAAAAAAATGCTTTTACTTTTACTTGAGTAAAAATTCTGGATTCTCTACCCAATAAATGAAAAACAAACATGTTTTTACCAAATATTAAAATTCACAGACACACACCTGGAGTTTTTGTTAAAGTTTTATAAGTTTTATATTAATAAAAAACGATTTGGAAAATTCTCTTTTGCCTGATTTTGTTATTTTTTTGTTATATGAATTATTGTCATTTCGGTCCTTAAACTGCCAAAGTTTCCTCTTAACTTTATATTATGACCAATCTGATGATGTAGTTTTTAAATATTAAATGGTTATTAATTTGATGAGTTACTCAGTAGTGGAGTAAGCTTCACCAAATACTTTTTTACTCTTGAGTCATTTCTGGATGCCTACTTTTCACTTTTACTTAAGTAGATATATGTTGAATTATCACTACTCTTCTATGAGTCAAATCTTATCCTGATAATAAAATATTCACATCACCAAAAAGACGATTAGATAACTGACCATCCCACCTTCTCAGTAAGTCATTGTTACACTTTTGGAGTTATTTTGGTAACCTATCCTCACCTGGGAAGGATTACTACTGTTCCATGTTTTCTTCATTTGTGGACAATGGCTCTCACTGTCCTTTGCTGGAGTCCTAAAGCCTTGGGAATGGCTTTGGAGCTTTTTTCCAGCCTGGTAATCATCAATAACTTTTTTTTTTTCTGCATCTGCTCTTGCCTTACTTTAGATTGAGGCATGATGTGATACTCTTTTTAGATCTTTTGGGCTATTTGGTGCGAAGTGGAACCAGTCAGGCCTGATTGTGGCTGTTGAAACTGAACTCTAGCTTTCCCAAAATCTGGCTAATCGCAGATGACTTATTGTTCTTTATAAAGAGAATAATGAATCTAACCTAATTGGGTTTTTTGTATTCACAGTGGAGTGGTGATTGGAGTCCACAGCTGCCTGCAAATAGTTAAAATCAGCAAACGCTTAAGATTCCCACTATAGATAGTTATAACTGCCTATTGCAATAGTTCAAACGCCAAATATAACCTAATTTGCATTCATATGCAAAGATGAAACTATGTTTCATGAAGCTTGCATTCATGCGCTTCCTTATCGCCATTCATGGCATTACTGTAAATTACCACCAAGGAAAATAAATAAGGCTCCTGGATTGGCTGTTTTGCAAATGCCAGTGTTAAAATTCCCAAGCTGCATTTTTGGTAGAATCTTAGATAACCTACAAAAATATATGTAAAGTCTATAAACAATATGGAATGGCCAGTGGTCCACTGTATTTAGATTATTTTCGTTTTATTACGGAAAAAAAAGAACAAACAGGTGTAGTTTTGTGAGTAGATTGAGGCATGCGCCTCCTTTGCAAAAATAGAATTAAAACAAAGTTTATTTTACTTTCCTTATGAATAAATAAAACTTTGTTCATTACCAACTATGAAGAGTTGCAGACCTTTCTTATATGTTGTCTTATTTTTGAAAATACAGATTTATATTTCCCTCGCTCAAAATATTTCAACCATCTAAACCATGGATGTCAACATCCAGTCCTCCAGGGCCGGAGTCCTGCAACGTTTACATGAGCCTCTGCTGCACCAAACCTGAATGGAATAATTAGGTCATCAGCAAGACTCTGGAGAACTTATCTACACAAGGAGGAGGTAATTAAGCCATTTCATTCGTACAAGCCATTGTTTTGTACCTGTGGCACATCGAAAAACTGCAGGACAGTGGCCCTCGAGGACTGGAGTTTGACACCCCTGATCTAAACTGTTTTTAGTGAGTAGATTGAGACAAAAAGGCATTAAAACAAGGTTTATTTAATGTCCTTCATGAATAAATAACTAAAATCAGTACCCAACCAGTTTGGGAGAGCCTCAGTGAAGGGATAACAGTTGCAGGCTTGTTTTTGCTTTTTAAAACCCACGATTATACTTTTCATATCCTCATAACTCGCTTGCTCAATAAAATATTTGAACCGTCTATCCTGTTCTTAAAAGCAATTACCCAGGGAGGGTGATCTTGTTTTATTGTGCCATGTGTGCAGCTTTTAACTTTTTCACCTTGTCGAGAAGGGAACCCAGTACCAGGAAACAAAGCGCCAAAGGTCACGCTGATTATTTATTGGCAATATGCCCGCGCGCGCGCGCGCGCGGCAGCACAGCCGCTTGTTCTGCCTGCGCAGCGGGAGCGAGCGCGAGCTCGCGCGTAAGAGCGTGCGTGTGTTTACTGGAAGATGGTCTGAACGGAGGGAGGGGCGGAGCCTTCCTAAACATCGTCTTTTTACTCACACTGGAACAACCTCCGGTAACCTTCTAACACACACACTCACACACACACACTCACGCACTCACTCGCTCACTCGGGATCCCTCCGACCGGCCGCATTCCTCCGCTCTCCCATCCAAACCCCACGCGTTTCTTTTGCGGGGGGGACACTTCTCTTTGGATTTTAATGCCTGAGTTAATAATTCAGCTGGCACTACTTTCGGGTAGTTTGCGGGTCTTTTCCTTCGGCGACGAGCGGCTGCGGTGCGGACTTCTGCACATCCGCAAGGTAAGTTGTGAGAGGAGGCTCGACCGAAAGTGGGGAAATAGTCCGTAGACCCCACAGCTGCTGCTGGCTGGATTAAATGTAATCTGGTTTTCATCGGATTCTGGCTCAGGGATATGACGCCGAAGTTCGTCTCCGACTGGTTGTTCTCAGTAAAGGGCTATTTCGCTCTTTTTAGGGACCCTGAACTACCATAAGCCGGCTGGAGCTGCAATGTAGCAACGTGGAGTGGGTTTTTCTACATGGAAACAGGCTGGTTCTACAAACTGATCCAAGTTAGTTTGAAATTCTATACTTTGTGACTGTATTGTGTGAGCAATTGAAAACCAAAGTCCAATTCTTTTGTTGTGCACAAACTTATCAAATAAGTTGCTCAAGATTGTTCCTTTTCTCCAGGGGCACATCTAGAAAATCCAAATGGGGGCCACCAATAATCCAGGCCCTGGCATTAATCTATATTTTTAGTTAGGCATTCAGTAACTTTTTAAAAAGATCTAAATGCCAATATCATTGATGAATGATCTGCCTTTTTTTTAGAGAGGTAAAAATGTCAGGTGATTTGCTTGTAATAGTCCCTCTATGTAGATCAAAAGTCATGTTTGTTTATCTAAAATTACATTTTCACTAATAAACCCAACAGAGAATATTCTGATGCTGATTTGTGTAATATAAAAACGTTTGAAAGAAGCATTGATGACAAGATGGAAAACATTACACGTCTCTTTTCAGTGCAGGCTAATCTGTTTAAGTATTTCTTAAATATAAATACTTAGTATATATATTTTCTTCAGATGTGCTCCCAGATATATAATATCTGTTTGTATAAAGAGGTTGGCATCTTTTGTCATTACAACACCTCCACCCACCACTTGGCGGCGCCACCAGGGCCACCAACTATATTTGGATTTTACACCAAAACTAAAATCCATTTACAGGTACTAAAATATTATTTATTTTAGTTTAGTTTATCATCAGATTTTCTCAGAATTTTGAGAATATCAAAATTATAACAGACGGCCATTTCCCTCTCCAGCTTTTGTGTGTTTGGTATAAACTAGTTATAAATTAGTGATGTATGCTTTGGTGAATTCCTATATTTTAAAAGAAAAGAACACTGAAGCACTTGTATCATAAAACAAAATAATCCAAAGACATCAAAAATCGGCAGAACTCTTAAGAAACTGGCCTGGTCAGTGCACCAGTCAACTTTGTCTTGATTGGCAGCTCAAATGCTGAAGATGCTTAATGTTTTCATAAATAATTCAAGATTTAAAAACAACTCCCAACTATTTCCAGCCTGTTAACACACCAACCAACACCACATACTTTAAAAATATCCTAAGTCAAATTTAGATAAAGATCAAATTATAGTAATTTATTCTGAATTGTTGTTTACCTGCATGAAAGTACCTGCGGCCCGTTTTTCTCCTTTGTATTGAGAAATAAACTATTTCTGCTCAGGATATTTGACCTTTTTGCAATTCTGCTTGCTGTGAGTCACAAATGTAGAAAAAAGCCGAGTATTTGCTTGGATACATCCTGCAGTCTTGTTAATTTAATAAGGATCATGACTGGGAAGCTCAAGTTTAAAAAAAAACAACAACAAAAAAACTGAAACAGCCCTTTTTTTTTTAATGAAGCGTCTGTTCAAATCGGAGGCCAACTTCCTGGCTCGGTTCTGCTCTCTGTACCGTTGCTGCTGCTCAGCTTCACCGTCTCTCTCTGGATCACTGTCCGGTGCAGCGGGCGGTTCTCTGCAGAGGATCCCGGCAGAGAAAGCCAGATTGGCTCCACTATTGTTATTATTATTTTTATCCCTGTGAAACCAGAGGAAGCCCCCCCTCCTCCTCTTCCGACAGCCGGGATAAAGAGTTATTCAGTGAAAGGAGAAAAGAGGGGGAAGGGAGGAGTAAAAAAAAAAAAAGAAATTGTGCCGGACTCTTTCACTGTGACCCCGATTCAGAAATCCCTTGTTGCGGTGCGCCGATCGAAGACAATTGAAAGCAATCAGGATCCAGTTGCCGTCTGGCTGCACGCTGGAGCAGCGAGTACGCTGAGGATTCATTTAAACTAAATATAACCCGCTCCTGCTGCGTGCATTTGTCACAGCCGCCATAACTGCACTTTATGTGGGGTAAACTGAGAGCTCCAGTGTGGCAAAGTGCTCATTTGTTTATGTCACTGCTCATGAAGGAGTGTAAGTTTCCAGCGTGGCTCAGTGTTTGCTTGTCACCAGCCTATATATAGATGGAAATGCCTAATCCCTGCTCCATCTTTCTCCGTCCTCCTCCAGCTGTGCTTAGGTGCCCTCTCCCAGCCCCTCTCTGGATGCATCAGACCCCTCCTCCCCGGGGCCCTGGACCCGGCTTGTGACTCCGCCGACCTCGCCCCGTTGCCCCTCCGTCTCCGGTCGCCCTGCTCCACATTTACCTCCACCTGTCCGTCCCGGGGCTCCTGCTCCGGGCCCCCTGCCCCTCGACCGGCGGGCAGAGGCAGGGGGCCATGGCGCCGCGGTAGCCAGGCCCCTCGCAATGAGCAGTGTGACCCCTTCGGAGAGCAGCAGGATTCAGGGGTCAAACTTAGCCCCACTTCACTACAAGCCCTTCAGCTCGCATGAACACTACCAGCAGGTGAGTCGAGCCGGGTGGTTCTTCTGGGACCCTGGAAGCATCTGAAGTTTGATTTTAGATGCTTTTAGATCTGAATAAGTTTGGGGGGAAAGGTTTTTGTTTCATTAAATTCACCTTACTGCAAAAATAACAAATCTTACCAAGTGTTTTGGTCCATTTCTAGTGCAAATATCTTTGCTCACTTGAAGCAAAACAAACTTTCGTAACAAGTAACTTTCGGCAAGCTTGTTTTAAGTCAATCATTCCTGAACATTGATTTCAGAGGACAATTTCAGCTGATAGTTTTTCACTTATAACATTGGAAAAATGATTAAGTTAAAAGATCTCTCAGTGGAACTATTTTAGTAGGAATGCACCAATTCACTTTTTCACTTCAAATACCAATATCTGAGGTATAGAAACTAAAAATCAAACCAAGTATTTTTGTCTAGTTTCTAGTGCAAATATCTTAGTTCACTTGATGTGAAGCAAAACTAATTTACGACTAACATTTCAGCAAGATATGGGAGCTTTTTCCAAATCAAAAAGTCTTGAATATTGTTTAAAAAGTTCCGCTGGTAGTTTTTTCACTTTTAATCTTGTTTAAGAGTTTCATTAGGGATGCACTAATTCACTGTTTCCACATCCGATACCGATATCTGACATTTATTATCGGCTGATTCCAATGCAGAAGAACAACGAATTGACTTAAAATGTTTATTATTTTAAACACAGACATGATATTTGACAACGTGATGCTAGTCCAGCACATCTAACAAACATGCAAAAACAACACAACATTGTCACCAATACCCAATCTAGAATTTTTTTCAATATGATACTGATACAAATAGTGATATCAGATTGGTGCATTTCTACTTTGTATCAATATTGAGGAATTATTGATGAGGACAAACTCCTACATGTTGCTGAAAAGATACTTGTATGTTAGTTTCGTCTGATTTCAAGTGTGCTAAGATACCAGATCAAAAATACTTGGTAAGATTTTGTTTTTGTGGTACTTGTCTTTATCTTCACATGCAGCCATTCAATAACTTACGCCATCTGTCCATCCATCTCTATCAATCACACATCTATTTCTTAATCCATTCATCTGTTTGTCTTATCATTTATTCATTTGTCCGTTTATCCATCTAATTTTTCCTTTTATCTATTTGTTTGTTTAGTGATTAAGTTTCTACATTCATTTTTCTTTTCAATTAAGCCCTTCGTTTGTCCATCATCTTGTTTTATCAGTCTGTTTGTTCATTGATTCTTCCATTTATCTCTTCTTCAATCCATCCTTTTTTGTCATCAGTGCTTTTGTTTGTGCGTTTGTCCTGCTATCAGGTTTCATAACAACGTTTTAACGCTGCAAAAACACAAAATCTCACCAAGTGCTTTTTGTTCTGGTTTCTAGTGCAGATTAGGGCTGAAACAATTAATCAAATTAATTGTGATTAATCAACTATTGAGATAATCGTCAACTAGATTAATAATTGATTAAACACTTAGCGGAGTAAATGCACTAAAAAAGAAGGTTGTTTGCTGCAAGAACATGTACAGACTAGTAAATAAGCTAAACTGTTTAAACTATACATTATATTTTATATTTCAGACAAAATAAAATCTTGGTCATTAAGTTTGATCTGCTCAAAAATCTTCAAGTGATGATAATCTTCTAAGAAGTACCTTTTGCTATCCAGTTTTTTTATTTATTTATTATTAAAAAATATTCAGTCAATCATTGTTAAAATGTAAACATCATGTTTTTTAGTTTCAGGGACATCTTTTGCTACAAATAACTAAGGAATGCCATGTTGTTGCATTTTAGGTAGTAAAATGTTTTTCTTTTTTTTTTTTTAAAGAAAATTAAATTTGTGTTCATTTGCATTTTTTAATCCATTTCTGGTATTACTTTAAAAAGATTTATATGCAGGATTTTACAAGTTAATCGATTAGTCGTCAGAGAAATCGATAGAATAATCTAAAATAACTGGTAGCTGCAGCTGTACTGCAAACATTTTAACTCGCATGAAAAAAAAAACGAAACTAACTTACAAGTAAGTTTTCAGTTGCTTGTTTTAAGCCAATAATTCTTTAATATTGATGGAAAAAGTACGAGTTCGATATACAAGTTGTATTTTTTCATCAATATTTAGAAACTAGCGACTGAAAACAAGATCCAAAGTTACTTGTAAATTAATTTAGTCTTATTTCAAGTTGCAGAGGAAACTAGACCAAAAGTACTTGATGATATTTTGTGGTTTTGCAGTGAAGTTGCACAGAACGTTTCCCCTGATGGCCTTTTAATCTGTTTCAGGTGATGGATGCTCATCGTAAGCTTCTGGAGAGTGGCTTTTACTTTGGGCCCATTGGGGGTCTGGAGGCCAAAGCCTTGCTGAACAAAGAAGAACCTGGGACTTTCCTCATCCGCGACTCGTCGGACCGCCGCTACTTCTTCACCCTGTCCGTGCAGACGGTTTATGGAACCAGGAACCTCCGCATCCACAGCGAGGAAGGCGGCTTCTTCCTCGAGAACGACTACCAAAACAAAGAGAAGGTGCCGCGGTTCGAGTGCGTGCTGAAGCTCATCACGTTCTACATGGGCAGAGGGAGGGACGTGCAACTGACCGTGGATGGGGCGAGTGAAGGAAGTATGGAAACCATTTACCTGATGGACAGCCGCGGGATTAAAACCCCGCTGGAGCTGCTGAAGCCCCTCAAGATCAGCCCCTCGTCCCTGAAGCACATATGCAGGAGGGCGCTGAACCGAACGGGCCAAGGAGAGATGCAGCAACTCCCGCAGGCGCTCAGAGACTTCATGGAGAAGTACGACGCGTCTATCTGACTGATGAGGAACAGCACAGAACGCTTCTCAGAGCTGATCAGACTGAAATGAGGTCACTGCGACCAGAATCAGCCGATCTCAGCACTTTTGATTCCTAGTAAATCGCTGTTGGGCTCCGTCTACCTTAACCCCCCGGATGCTGGAGTCGGCTTTGGGTAACCGGCGATTACCTCGTCTATCCTGCCTTAGGAGAACCTGACCACTACCGTTTGGGGTGGCAGATGAAGCCAGAGGTCGAAGGTCAGCGTTTCCTATGACTGACTCAGACGCAGAGCAGAGCCTCGTAGAAGATTGTAAACGATGGCGGGATCACGCCGCCGCCGCTGAAGTCGGTGGGTTTTAACACTCTTAAAGAAAGAACATCCTCATTTTTCCAACTCTTTGGATCGCAGGACAGAGAGACGGGGAGGGAGCGAATGAAGGAGGAGTAACAGAAAAAAAGGCAAAGTCCAAACGAGAAAACGAGAAAAGAGAGAGAGGGGGAGAGGGAGAGATCCCGGCATACAGTATTTGTTTGTCTGAGTGTGTGCGTTGTGGTTGTGCACAAATTTCCATTCCCTTTTCCCGCAAATGTTGCCACATAGAGGGGAGTGGGCTGGCCATGCACGCTAGCTCAACACACACTCTTGCAGGTACAGGCCCACATGTCGGTTTTGTCTGCGTAGGACACAAAAAAATTCATTTCTTCTTCTGCTGTTTGTTTCTTATTCCTCCTCCATTACCCTTCCCTCCATATTTTTTTCTTTTTTTTTTTTTTTTTTGATGCATGTGTGCTCTGACAGCGCCAGAAAACAGACCGCAGTCGCCTAGACAAAAGCTTGTTATTGACACAAAGGCTCTTGTGAGGGACCAAACAAAAGAAGAAGAAGAAGAAATTATTTTTATCCAGACTGCAAAGATGTAAAGATTGCTGGAGACTGGCGGTAATAATCCCGGGGAAGGGGAAGGAAGAAGGGTGGGAAGACAGAGGAGGGGGGCAGAAGAGCGGGAAATGGGATTAGGGAAGGGGAAACTGAAGGAGGAGGAGACATACTGGTATACAGCTTGATAAAAACACTGATTAGATTGATGATGCAGTCCAACAGGATGTAGCTTGTGTAAATATGACGGCTCCATCTTAGTCTCAAATCAGTTCTTTTAGAGTATTTTATCTAGAAATGCAACAAACTAACTTGTACTGGCTGATACCAATATATCCAACTTTTTTTGAGAGCCTGACCTTCCAATTTTTAGGTCTGTAAGACAAAAACTTTTTTATGTAAATGTTTTAATTCTGTAGCTAAAGGCTGCATGATGGAGGAAGTAGCGACAAACCCAAAGGAAAATTAGGCAATCATGAGATTTTTATTTTTTATGAAACTCAAAATAAACTCCATCGAAGGCGTGATGTTTGTTGATATGTTTACACACTAAAAATTGACATTTTTGATGCATTTAAAACATACGTGTTTAAAAAATTGAGATGCACCTATTGATCAGCTGGAGATTGGAATTGGCTGATTTTCTTTCTCTTAATGATGGACTAATAATGAAAAATACATGTTTATATTTCATTTTATTCAATGAAAACCAAGAACTCCCAACATCTGCAGTCTGTAAACACATCAACCAAAATTATGTACTTTGCTGCACCTTTTTTTTTTTAGATTGATTCAAATCTAATAAAGATTAGACAGATTACACCTAAACAAAAATAATCTTAATTTTCTGATGGATTACAAGAGGCTATTTCTATTTTGTTCTTTCATATGAGTCAAAATTGGCATCAGAAGGTAAAACTCGAAGGAAAATCAGAAATTGGTATTGATCATAACAGGGATGCACTGGTCAGGCTTTTCTGCCCAATACAGATAATCTGGTTTTCTTGGCGGTCTGACCTGCTGCTTCTCATTTTGTTACAGTTTTATAAGAAACCCTATTTGTCTAAATGCTGTTTAAATTCAACACTTAAGAGTGTTACAATTTTGGATCCAAATGGAAATGAAGAAATTGCAGCAATAAGTATTGTAAATGAATAAAAGTGGATTATTTTGTAATTTCCTCCAATTCTATTCTAGTCAGATATGCTACTTCTATCAAATAATTGACGTTTGTGTTCCTTTAATGCCTCACAGTCCTTTTAAAATTCAGAATCTGTTTTCAGACATAAAGCAAAAATCAGAAATTTCTGTCAGCTAGGAAATCCTGAGCGATTCGTCTCTAGAAAAGACGAATAAAAAGGGAAATTCTGCAACCATCTTCTAAGCCGTTCATCTTTAAAACTGCTTTAAAGTTTAGAGCTGCACCGATTAGGCCGATACCAATTTCATATTTTTCTTCGAGCGTCAGTGGTGACTTTAATTAAACTCAGAAGTGCATCAAAGTGCATGCTTATATGTTTTGTTTTTGTAGCCAGATGGACATATGCGTTTTGTGTGTAACATTTTTATTAGCTTATTTCCTTTTAAGCCTTTTGTGTTGGTTGCCTGCCCGCTCTCTCTCTTTCTCCTGGTCTTCCAGCGCCATTCATGAAGGAGTTAAGAGGAACCATGCTGTTATTTGAACTGTTTATAACCTTTTTTCTTTGCCTTTGGAGAACATCAAGGGAACTAAATACTTCCCTTAGGAAATTCTTTTAAAAATGCATTTTGTAAAACTAACTGCAAGACTCAGATTTGACCCACATTATTATCTTTTTGTTGTGTTTTTCTCGTGCTCATACTCACCTGTAATCCATATTGGAATGGTAGCCTCTTCTTTTCTTTTTAAATCATGAAACAGTGTGAGTTTATGTAGCCACAGTGATGCACACCTTTTGTATTTAATGGTCAGATCTGGGTCTTACTGTCTTGCATCAAACACCAAGTTCTTACATGTTGTGCTGCAGCAGTAGACCGAGTGTATGTGAATCATTTGTCTTTTATAAAGACTCACTTGCAAAAGGCTGGCCACTAGTCTGGCAAAATACAAGCTGTAATATCTGCAATGTCAAAAGCATTACATAATAAATGAAAAAGAAACGTTGCACATATTTATATTTCTAAAATATTTCAATAATTTATATTAAAGAACACTATTTTTACAAAAGCCAATGCAGTGTGCCCTGTGTGTTACTTCCTCACTGCCTCCTGCCTGCTTCTCCTTTTCTCCCCCCTGAGTCAATATTGACTGGATATGCTTTAACTTACTGTAATGTGTTGCAAAGTAGTCTGTATTCCAGCAATTCCTGGCTTCACAACAAGATTATTTACTGTCAGATGGGATTTCAAAGCTGGCCGAAGACGTGTTTATACACTCGGAGAGATTGCTTCGAGCAACAGGGAAGGACGGCTGCATGATCCGAGGGCTTGAAATTACCGCAATCTTCACTTCTCGTATGTGTCAGTGGAGCATTGTGGGTAAATTCCATGCGAATCAGAGAGTGTGTTTGGGAAAGCTGAGCGCCACGCTGTGACAAAGGGATTCCCAGAAGCACGGAGACGGGCAAACCTTTGACACAGCAGTTAGTGTGCAAAAAGCTGACTTTGGGCTGGACTTGACTGGAAAAGGAATGCAGTGGGATTTTATACATCCTGCCTTTGGCGGCTAAGAGGGAGAGAGAGAGAGAGAGAGAGGGGATGGCGTCCTATGGGGAGTGTGAGGTCAGAAAGGTGAGCGCATCCACGTGGACGAGATTTATGACTGGCTGTGGTTTCACTCTCAAGCCAACGCTGAATCTGTGTGTGTTTGTGTGTTAAGTGAGATTACTGTTAGTAAAATTAAGCAAGAGGTGAGTTCCTTCATTTCCCAGCTCCCCACCTCCACCACATCTTCACACACACACACACACACACGCGCGCGCGCGCACACACACGGTTCCCATTCCCTGCATACCTTGTGCTCCGTCTGAGGCCGGCTTCCAGGAAAGAGGCACTTTAATTGAGTTGAGTTTTTACGGCTTGCCTGGTGTTGGTGTGTGCGTCCGAGAAGGAGTGAATGAGTTGTCTCTGCGTAAGGGGGTGTTTGTGTGAGATAAATGACAGAGCACTGATGAGAAAACGGCTTATTTCTTCAATTTAGAAACATCTGGGAAATGTGAAGTAATCGGTTTGCTGCCGTGCAACAGAATACAAAACTTATTTCTCTTAGTCAGACGGGGAAAAGCACACCTTCTACAAATTCAAACTGTATTCTTCAGGACTTCATTCAAAAAATATATTGAAATTAATCTCAGGTCTGTCACCAAACTATTAAACAAGAAGCCAAAATGAAAAAGGTTTGTGACAAGCTAATTACAAAGCATTTATTTTGATAATTCAGTATCACAAGTGGCATACAGGTTCATTTTACAACTAGTGATTTTAAATAGTCTTAAATAGCACAACAAAACGTATTAAAGTGGGTTTAAATTAATGTCAAATACTTCTGATTTGGAAGGGAAGGAGTTAAAACCGCTCCACGGGAAACTAAATTAGAGAAAAAACATGATGGCAACTATATTTTCTGCTAGTTGGTAGCAAAATTAAGGATCATAATGGACTTGCAGGGACAGAAATATGAGGGACGGATTAAATGAGGGTTAAACCGACAGCTGAATCTAACCTTTATTAACCTAACGATCCTGAACAAGTTCAACATTTAATGCATGACTCATACTGGAACAAAAATTAGGGAATTTAAACTTATGTATCTAAAGTTAAAGCCTTTAAATGTCTCAGATTCATTTAAAAAAGCAAACTGACTTTTGATATGTTAATCACAGATCAACCAGTTTGGTTGGATAAATTTCATACATTTCTGTGGAGCTACTGGTTTCCAATTAAATTTGAGTTGATGAAACCAGCAGAAACCCTGGATACATTCAAAAGTTTTTTAAAAACAATACCTCCATCACATGTGCGTTGGTGGATGATCTTCCTCTTGAGATCAGGGATGATTTAATGGCCCAACCTTGAATAGGACGCACAGGTTCTGGTGGAAAGTGAAATCACCAGCACCATGTAGCTCTTGAAGTAAATAATTACCTAGTAGACAGATGGTCTGACTTTGGGCTTCATAAAACACATTGGACCAACTTCAATAGATGACATAACTCCCTAAATAATAACTGGGGAGTTTAACCACAAGGTTAAAAGAACAACAACCTTTTGTGTCACTGAATTTTGGATTTCCATTAACTGCAACTCATAATCATTGAAATTATAAGAAATAAATGCTTGAAATATTTCACTGTTTGTGCATAATTAATCTATTTTTAAGTTTTACTGTTTTGATTTGAGTCTCTGAAATATAATCCTATAATCTTCTAATTGGTTGAGTTGTTCCCGTAGAACCTGTTCTGTTTCCAAAGGATATAAGAGGAAGTCAATAGAAAAAATGCACTTCCCTAACAAGTGTGACCACTTCTGTGTGGCAACACAATGTCAGGACGGAAAGACATCAACAATGAACCTCTTAGTATAAAGTTATCTATATTTTAAGAGTAAATCGCTCCTAAATCTGTCCTAACATTTTTAACAATACGCCCATTTTAAAAGTTGCATTTGTATTCTAGATACTGGAACAACGTCGTCTGATTGATGAGATGATTGACTTTGATCAACATCTCCATGGTTGGAGAAAACAAAATTCATGTCAGCACAAACACCTTCGAGCTTTGGTTAAAGGTGATCTATGCTTCCTTGAACATGTTAGGATAGGTCTATGGGCTAATCAAAGTATGTTCATAACATTTTTGCCCAAAATTATTCTTAGATAATGAGACTTTAGTCTCGTCAGTTCTGCCTAGTTTGCCTGAATGTTTTAGGGCCTCTGTCACTTTAAATCCAAGTAAGCTGCTGCTGGCTGTGCCTCCCAACTCAATGTTTACACTCACGTGTAAAAATGGCTGCAAACAGACACGCAATTATGCAACCATACGTTTTTGAAAAGCAGAAGTGGAGCCTCCTGCACAATCAACAAGGACGCAGTGAGTGGTTTCCGAATAGTAAGTCAACAATGAAACACTTATCTTTTCCAGCAGCCATTATAAAGTACGGTGAAACCAGCTGACCAAATATGCTGGAGGTCAGCTCCAGTTGCAAGGTAACAGGCTGGGCTTCGCTGTGGTTGCTAGGTAACAGGACAGTGCCCATTGAATATGACTCAACAATCAGGAGGTTTTTGAATTGTTTCGCTTTCCAGTCACCAAAAAACAATGACTTATTGCCAAAAAATTATCTGGGTGGTTTTTTTAAAGCACTTTGGCTGATTTTATTTACAATTTCAACCCAACAGGAAGTACAAAAATGTGCAAAATGTGAATTTTACATAATACATACCCTTTGACAAGCTCTGTACCTGGGAACATTGAGTCGACTTCAAACACCTTTGTTCACCAAAGCATTAAGAGATCAGCTTTCGGACACCAGAAGCTTGACCTAAATTTGGGTCCTCAATGGAAAAGCGATCCCAAACACAACAGCAACTCTCCAACTGAAGGGCCGAAAAAGAAAATAAAGGGAGTTTCAATGTCCTGGCAGCTGAAGCTTGGCCTAAACTGGGTCATGCAAGCAATGAAGCAACGCTATGTAAAGAAAAATAGGCCAAAATTCCTCCACAGCAAAGTGAGAGACTGATAAAGTCATAGAGAAAATGATGTGATAGCTGCTAAAAGTGGTTCTCCAAGGCTTTCAAAGATGAAGTGTAATTAGTTTTTCCATTTGAGCTTCATCTTTGTTTAATAAATAATGACTGTGTAGTCTGCAGTGTGTTTTGACACACTTGACTTTGGATTTAAATAGGGGAGTAGTGAGTGTACACCTCTGAGACCATAATGCCTGTTTTTGTAGCTTATCTGATTGGAGGTCATTACAACAATTCGGTTCAACAGTTCCCATTTTTCTTTGACGCCTCGAATGTGTGTGTGTGTGTGGGGGTGTGTGGGTGTGTGTGTATCTGTGTGTGTCTGTTAGAGACGCTATTTGTTTATGAGAGGGAAAACTAGGCTGGCACTTGCTGACAAAAGTGACGTTGGTCAAAAGACAAACAGAACTGAGTGAGCCCTCTTCCCAAAAATCCAACCAGAATAATCCAGTTTTACACACAAACACATTGTCTAAATAAGCCAGCTCAGCTCGCTGTGACTCATTTTATGTTCCCCATAGTTGCCTGGTGAGTAGAGCTGGAATATTTTGCCCGTATCCTTCGCTCCTCTTGTGGATCTCACACGCTCGCACAAAGTCTTTCCACTATGATTCATTTTTTCGGGTTGTGACTTGCTGTGTCCAACTCAACAGTTGTCAACAGCGGCTGAGCCAAGCACAACACCCGGCTCTCAGACAACTCAGTTTTTTGGACCTTTTCCTTTCCCCAACGATCATACATTCGCAGCAGTGGTTTGGACATCGCCCTTTTCTTTGCTTCAGCTGCATGTTTCACAGCAGCTCAAAAACAGGGAGCAGTTCGGGCAACGGGAATGGCGTTGGACTAATCCCGTACTTGCAGCCTGATTAAAATCTAAGCATAACCAACAGCTTCTGGTGTGCTTTCTTAAATTACTGAGCTCCTGCCAAAGTCAGCCACGTCAAGTCTTGAAGGTGGAAATTTTTTTCAAGATGTTAGGAAAATGCCTCGCAACTGGCAATCTGTTCCGGCCTTCCAGGAAGGGCCTCCGGGTTGCTCATTATTCCTTCCAGGAAGGCTTATTCGTTGCCCGATCGACGCTTGCAGGAGAGATGTTTGGTTGGCCCATCAGCTGGAGTATTGTCACAGCCGCTTCTGATAAAGCCCGTCCAGCTTCCAGGAAACCAGAGAATTACCCTGCAGTATTCCATCATTCCTTCGCCATCAGCGCACGCAGCAGACAGAAACAGCAGGAACGCGAGGCAGCAGAAGGAGTATGAAGGGGACATGGATGTGACAAATACCTGCTCAAGGTGTGGTTAAGACAAAGCAGGAGGAAATGCAGTGATGTGACTCTCACTGTAGTCATAAAGGGACGTGTTATAACACTTATATTCAACGATGATTGAGGCCCAAAGTGTGCAAATAAAATATCCACCAGATGCCAATACGCAGCAGCAGCTTCCTGTGATGCTGCTAGAAGGCAGGATTTATTCCTAAGTCCTGAACTTACAGTCTTAGGGATGGCCAATATGTCCATTTTATCATGATATTTTGAAGTACTAGTGTGATAATGATAAAAAATTATGACAAAAAAAAACATATTACTTCTTCAAAAGGTACCTGAATGGTAACTGAAGGCATAAAAAAACATTCACAGCACTAAAATACTTTAACAAGATGCCAGCTATTTAAAGGGGCAGTACAAAGTATATTTCAGACATATGATGTAATTTTATACCCCAATCAAGTAACTGAGTTAATTTGAGTTGTTATAAAAATACTGTATAAATCAAATATGATTTCAAAGAAGTTTAACTTTGTATTTTAACAACTTGAAATTGGTCCTCTGTCTCTTTACAATCTCTTGCTCTTTCTTAAACAAAAGTAGCCCAGATATCGCTTCTCTCTCAACCCTTTAGCAACGTTTTTATCAGCATTGCACTGAGAAGTAGTCCTTTTAATGAGCTCTCCAGATGCGCAGTTGTTTGCTAATTGCAGCTGGCTAGTCTGTAGGAGCAGAGTGGGAGAGTCGCCAAGAGGGAGCTGTGTCTCGAAGGTGTCGCTTTTCCCACCCTGGCGTTTTGCAGGATTGAATGGTTGCCATGGGATGAGTAGCAACAAATGGAGGGTGATTGACAGCACAAAGATCTGCCTCCTAGCTCTGATTGGTTGTGTCTAGATAACACTGGGAGTGCTGGGATAAGCTCTGGTTTTTTTCTATAGATTAGCTGTTTCATACCATACTACCACGATACAGTGACCGTTCCAACAAATATGTAAAAAATATATACTTTTCAAAAAGCCACTTACTGCACAAGTTTAAAAATGTGACGCATTGTTTTCCCTCTGAGTTTTCTTTCTTGTAACTCCCCGGACCGCAGCTGCACAAACGTAGCAGCAGAAAAGCTCAAATGCCAAATGACTTACTGTAACAGCGAGGAGTCAGACCCAACCCTCCAACACTCTCAGGTGTCACTGTGTGTCCCCACAGCAGCCAGCCAACAAGGCTGCACAGTATTTGAATTTGACACTGCAGCGGACACACACACAGACCCACACACACACACACACACACACACACACTCGAGTTCAAGCACTACCATATGCACATGCATATGTGGTGAGTAAAGGGGGTTTTGAGTCATGAATGAATGGCAGAATCCCATCTTTTTAGAACAAGCTGCAGAGCTAGAATGAAGAGATTCTCTCTTAGTACAAGTAAGTAAGAAAAGCCTCTATTTTTTTCTTTGGATATGACTTTTATTTTCAATTTCTGGTCTTAGAGAAAAGTGGAAGCAAAGTGAAGTTTCTTGTTCGGATGGAGAAACTGACAGTAATTCAGGATTTTTCCTCTTACAAAATGTTTTCACTGGGATGAAGAAAAACAAAAACAAGCAATTTGATAAAATCAAAGATTTGGTGTTTGTTGCACAAGCTGTCTGAATAAGCAATATAATAAAATGCAGAAGCTGAGGTTGAGAAATTTCCTCTGCTTTACGAAGAAGGAAATCTTACTTCTTGTGACACTTTCTATGATTGTTTCTGACCAAAAATCGGAAATGTAAACTTTTTTGTCATCTATTGCAGGAACAAGCTGTGGTAATAGCTAAAAATTACTGGAAGTATGATATATTTTTAAAAACTTTAAGTTACCTAATAGTCTGAATGGAGAAAGAAAACAGGAAGAGAAACCCAATTCCAGAAAAATGAAGCTGAAAAACATGTAAATGCAGCATGAAAAGAGCAAGAGAGAAGGCATCTGCATATTGGGCGCACGGTCCTTGTGTTTTGGATTGTAGCTTTTATTTGCATTTCCTCTTCATTTCTACATCTTCATTTGCCATAACACTTAATTCCTTGGTGTTTAGTTTCTTGGTTTAATCTTTTGTTCTGTTGTTTGTACATGTGGATTTAGTTCTCATAGATCAGTATTAGGTTTCCAGTTCTTTTCATGTCTTAGCTCAGCTCCTTTCATATTAATTAGTCTCTTTCCCTCAGTTTCCCTGCTTGCATTCCTAACCAGATTTCAAATTTTAGAGCACAAAAATATCTAATTAATTCAAGTTAATTAAGAAAGATTCTGTTTTCTGCTGACCCAAGTTTATTTTTCCTGATTGAAGCACGATTTTAAAACCCAAACACGTACCAAACTGTTATTTTGTTACACCTCTCTCATTCTGTATATGCAAATACAAACTCCCACTAAGCCACACTGAATCATGGAGTTCCACAGGGTTCTGTGTTTGGACCAGTAGTATCAGGAATCCCACTAGGTAGTAAAAATTAATGAGTTTGATTTAGCTGGTCAACGTAAATCAAAATTATTGTGCAGATGAAATTTGCCTGTATCTTGTTGAAACTATAAAATCAAATATCTTAACACATGTCCCAAATATGTTAAAGCCTGGATGTCCCAATTGTTTTGTTTCAAAACATTATCTCCGTTTGCTGATCTTTTCAGATTTTTTTCTGTGTGAAATAATGCTACAAATTAAAAGCAAAATCATCTATTTGTCTTCTTGTTGCCTCCAAGCGCACGGTTTATAGTTATCAAAGTCCTTAACAGTAAAACTGAATGCATTAACTGGCAGTGGACTTCAAAGTAGGATCACAGTTCACACATTTTATTTTGTTCATCAATAGCCTACGCTGTGGTCCCAATAGTAAAAAAACAAAAGTCATTACTCAAGTCTTTCTCTTTTCCGAGGCTGCAGCTGCAGGATGCTAGCACTCTATTAAAAACCACCAATGAGTCATCGCCAAAACATCTTTCTGGGAGTGATTTTGTGTCTTTTCCCCCGCTAAATCGTATATACTTTCAATGTAATTCAAAGACGCCGAATGTGAGCAGCCACACATTTCTGCCGACAGATGTCAGGGTTTTCTGTTTTGCCTTAGCAGGAATCCAGTTGGATGTAACGAACCCTGTGAATGAAGTCTGTTTCCTCACCGCCTCGCTGCAGTCTCTGCACACAGAACACATTTTCCATTTTAAAATACTGTTAAAGTCTCAAATTTCCTACTCAGTCTTTCAGTCAGCCAATGGAATCCAAATATTTCTGCATATTTAAAAATATTTGTCCAGTTTTTGATGGGGGGTTTTTCCAGTCAAAATCCAGACTTTTCCCCAACTGCAGACAAACAATGGAAGTAAATGAATTCTCTACTTTGCATGTTTAATTTCAATTAATTCAAGCTTTATTCAAACAGATCTACCTCATGTGTATTTGTTAAGACATCTGTTCGTCTTTTTTCTTTTTTCCTAACACAAAGGATCACATTTGTTCCTGGAAGAAGGAAACAGGGGGTCTGCAGAGTGTGTGCCTGCGTGTGTGTGTGTGTGTTACAAAGCAGCATCTAAATGCAAGAACCAATCAGAGACCTGAACAGACACAGAGCCCCCCAAGTGCTGCTGGTTTATAGGGCCCAGCTTCAGAGAAGTCACATGACTTCCCATCGAGCGGCTGGACTGAGAGGGGAGGAAGAAGAGGGCGAAGTGGGGAAAGAGGATGAAGAAAAGGAGAGAAAAGAGGGTCAAGAGGGTGATGATACTGTGAGGTGTGAATTGAAGGTCTGGTGTGGATGGATTTAAAAACAGACATAAACGACGGTTCTCGGAAGTGAAATTGTACCGGCTGATTGACCGCAATAAAAGTAACAAAATGAGAAATAACAGACGGACAGGCCAAGTCAACAAAGTGGAGAAATGAACGATGAGATGAATCAACAGACAGCTGAGAATGGCTGCAAGATCCTGCACAGTCAGCATCTGATGGTTTGGACTGGGAAGGAAGTTCCTCTTCTTTCACTACTCCTCCCTCATCCTCAATTAAGTCAAATCAAAGAACACCTCAAAACTTTTGAAGTACAACCAAAAGTCAGTAACATCCCGGGGTCAATCAGTACTTCGTCTCCATGGTTACTGTGGGCACAAGCTGTTGGACGGAAATTGGTGACCAAGGATTCTTACAAATTTCTAAATTCATCAATCCTTTCGATCCAATCTGCAATAATGTCTGGAAGCTAACTGGAACGCACAAGCTAGTTAGCACTTCGTTGCCATGGACACACTGAGGTTTGAAGCTGGGGTCTCTTAGAGGAAATTTTCTGTGGTGAAGAATTGACAGAGTAATAATTACTCCTCAGGATTCGTGACTACAGTGATTGAACGAGTGAGTGAGATGAGTTTAACCAATTAAAAGCCCACATTTTATACAAACAGCCCATAATAAGCTCAACAGTATCTGATTTGGAGGCAATAGACAGGAGAGAACACATTTCATAGAGTTTCACATACAAACTCTATTGAAGGGGTAAAAGTATTAATGGCTACTTTTTTTATCTAATATTGAACAGATTACAATTGGACTGGGCAGCAAATCAATAACATCAATAATTATGATAGACATGTCATCAGCATTAATAGATAATATACTCAATATGTAGAATATTTACTGACATCCGATCCAGAACCGCACAGCATTCTGGGAGATGTAGGCGTGGGAAAAACTTTAGCTGATCAACCTCTCCAGGCCGGCTGAGCAAGGTTGGTGAAATAAACTAACTCGGTCGCTCTTTGGTTACCTAGCAACGCTCTCACTCTTTGGTTACCGAGCAACAATCTGTCCAACAACTTGAGCAGAAGCAGTTTCAGTGGTTTAGCCATAACTGCCTGGAAGTAAACATAGGCATGGAGCACAAACTGTGGATAAAACAGGAAATGTTACACAACCAGTTTAGCCAAATCTCAGATATTTAAAACAAAAAACTAATCAATAACTATTGATCATATGAGACGCATATATGGTGATTTGTTTTTTAGCCCTAGATTTTAAAAATAGTTACTCATGTCTCTACTGAATGTCTGTCTCTTATTAGGACATTTCAACTTTTTAATGAACGGTATGTACCCGTACATTCACTTTGAAAAATTTTAACAAAACTTAAATAGCGAGGCTCTTTGGCTAACCAAACAGAGACTGGAAGTATAGCAGACAGAAAAAGGATGTAGGATGTACTTCTGCTACAAATATCATCCATGCAGAAAATGTGGGGAAGACAGTTTATTTGTTTTTGGTTTTACCCATCATTTTTTTGATGGCGGCCATTTTCTTCACTCTGAAACAATTGTATTAATAATAAAAGAAAGACGACTGAAGATAACACAGCTCTTGCTTTAGCTCAAGTAGGGTCAACAGCTGGCCAGTTAAGATGATTCCAGGTGTTGTTTGTGAGCATAAAGTTCATCAGGTAAGAAAATGTTTTTTTTACAGTGTTTTTAGTTTTCTATGTAACATCTGCTGATAATATGAAATCCACCTCTCTCTCCAAACGATCCTCTTGCATGTTTACCCAATATAATTAGCTTCAGCTGTGACTCATTTTTTCAGTGAGCCAAATGAGGAAAGAGAACATTTAACTGCAGCTGGAGTCTGGCTATGCATCAGCATTTCAACTTCCTATTAAACAACCGTGTTAGCTTAAAATTATGTCTTTAAGGGCCAACTAACTTATTGTGGAAGGAAAGTAATCTGCAGAGTGACAGATATTTAAAGCTTGACTGGCTTGACAGATGGAGTCCTCAGAACACAGTTTACATTATTATAAAGTTGTTAAACTCAAACCGCTAAAACAAACTCAATTTGTAGAAAAAATTATACTTGGTTTGGTCGTATGAAGTGATGTGATTCTTGGGATTATTACTCAAAACCAAAACAGAAACTACATCTTTCTGCTTTATGGGTTTTTTTTTTCTTTTTTACCTCTGTGCAGTGCTGGGCACACTTCTGCTAATCCGCTAATAGCAAACAAATTTTTAATTTACCGTTTTTGCTAACTTTGAAAACGTTTAGCACATCCAGCTAACCCCATGATTAATTTTTCCTGGGTAAATTCTAATGTCCGAATTTACTTGGGTGTTTTGAAAGCTTTCAGTTGAATAAAGGTTGACATTTATGGAAAAATTTGACATGAATTGCTTTGAGAACCTTCTTGCTGGTAACCTTCACATTCTCCACCCATCCAGTTGTGGAGCAACTGACATTTATTCTGCACCCACTTTGACTCGTGTTGTAGTTCTACAGATGTATATACTGATGTATTGCGTGCTTTATGACCAAAGTCCTGCTGCGGTCAGTTAGACAAAATCACCAATAATTAGAAATACTCCATAACTGTAACATGTTCTATAACATCACTTCCTGCAGTGCAACCATTCAATACCAAACTTGAGCCTGTGGACGGTAATGTTGAACATGTTATTGACACGTTGATCAATCTAGTTGAAGTCAGTGTGTGTGATTCTGCATATTGTGACACTGATTCAGAACTGATAGCAGTACTTTTTATCTTAGTTTGATACATCATCAAATTTCTGACTTTCAGGTGTTTGGAAAAAAGTTTAAAGGTGTCAACAAAATACTTTGATAGCGTATTAACATGATTTGTGTGATTTTTTTCTAAACAGACAAAATGGAAAAAATGATAATTTGAGATCAAATCGAAACAATATTTGAGGTAGAGCTGAGAAATTACAACAAAAATAAACAACATTTCAGGAGAGGATCACAAAGTACTGATCTTTTCAGCCTAATATTGATCTGATACCATTTAGTATCAGTATTATTGACATTTTGGACTGATCCGCCCCTCTGTAGAAGTTAGCACTTTAGCATTAGCTTCAACCCAAATAAAGCACCATTGTAGTAATGGAAGTAAAAATTAAGATTAGGGTTTTGAGGTAATTGGATCTAACTTTTTAGTGACTTGTGCTACCCACTGCCTCTGTGCTGAATTATCAGCATTATCAGCAGTGCTTTTTAGGTTTCCTTTAGGGTACTGGTTTGTCTGGTCTCCAAGTCACAACATTTCGCCAAACTTCCATCTTCTCACTGGATAAAAACTTTATGAACCTTAATCTAAGCTGGAAAATGTACCACCACATCTGATTTGGATGGACATAGCCTGTTTTTCTTCTTCTTCTTTTTTTTTTTTTTTTTTTTACATGGCTTTACATATTTCTCTTTTTCAATAATGGAAATTAGTTAGACAGTTAGGAGCCACATATCTGAACACAAGGTAGCATCGGCCATGTAGTCCAGAACAACGACAAAAGATGCATTATGTCACTGAATGTACTTGCAGAAAATAACCACACAAGTGTGCAAAGTCAAACACATCCAGAAGGCTCATGATAAATGAAGGGGGGTGAAATGTGAAACAGATGTCACCCTTTTTGTTGCGAGCACTGATGTCGACACCTTTCAGCTAAACAGATGAGACTTTTTGTGTGTTTAAAAAAAAACTCATTTGAGGGAAGGCTTCCCATAAACACCTGTTTTGTTCCGGTTAATATCTCTTGTCATGGTGAAAAAATGATGGCCTCAGGGAAAGAGGAGAGAGAAAAGAAGGTGAGGAGGAGAGAGTGTCACCTCCACATCCCTCTCTCTGCGAAAGGGAAGAGCTCGTGTGGGATGAACACATTCGTTTATTCATTCTGCTCATCTATTTTCAGCCCAGTGGGTTTATGGTTATTGGAAAGGCGTTGCCATCTCGCTCCTTCCCAGAAGGAGTCAATATTTCTCCCTCTCCTTCATTTCTCCCTCCGTGCTCGTTTTTTTTTTTTTTTTTTCTCTAATTCAATATTTTCTCCAAAACACCACTCTCCCTTTCTAGCGTGTATACGAGGGGGGAAATGTTGGAAGGAAGGCGTCTGAGAGAGAAACAACACAAAAAAAAACAAACAAAAAAAAAACGAGGTCACAGAGTGCAACCTCAGCACCAGTCCTATAAAAACTTTACTTGGGACAATTGTCTCCCATCTTTTTCCTCATCTTATCACACTTCCATCGCTGCTCTGCCCTGCGTACTGATGCATCTGTATCTCTCCCTTGTTCACAGCTCTTGTGGCCCTCTCGAGACCAACTGTGGCCAATTTACAATAGCTGATGTTTGCTAATGACTCTTAATGACGACTTGTTATGGATCATAAAACCTGGCTCTCCTTCTGCCAATATCAACTTTAACTACAGTGTGGGGCAACCCTGATAACACACACTGGGACTTTTATCGGGTGATGGAAATCGGCTTGGACAGCAAGAGCATGCACGCGAGAGGGAAATGTGTGCAAGGAAGGGAGGAAGGGAGGGCGATCGTGCCTGTAATGCGAATGCAGCTGTAGCATTAGTATGGACGAAAGAAGGGTGTCAGGGGGAGAGGAGGGGTTGTTTTGTATCAAGAGTGCCTTCCTCACTGCCTATCTCTCCCTCGCTACATAGTGGCTGCATTCCCACAACAAATTTAGGGACGAAGGGGCTTTATTTCCCAGAAAAAATACAGAATCATGCCAGAAATAACCAGTTTGGTTTGGACCTTCATCATGCCATGTTTGTGTTAAACTGGGGGTTTGAAATGTGGTGGTTGTGGGATCAGTCAGAAACAGCTTTGCAGATTGACACAAGGCTTAGAGTGTGACCCCCCTGCAGATTCATGGTACAGAAATGTGTGTGTGTTGATATTACATGAGTGGATTTACATGGGTTGAAATGTACAGATATACAGATTTAAATTGAAAGTGTACTCCACAAAAGTGATGTTTTGCAAAAATGGATTCCTTTCAACCATTGCTATTTACTTACGGGGCAGTATCATGTATTTTCTAGGCAACATCAAGTTGTCACGAAAATGATGTATATGAATCAAACTTAAATTTAAAAAATTTCCTCTTTGCAATTCAGTGTTTTAAAATTTGTCCTCTGTCTCTTTAAGAAGCTCCTGCTCTTTCTGGCACTTCAACATGTCACCACAGCAATGTTTCTCCATTAAGCCGTTTACAACCATTCTTACAATTGTTGCACTAACAAGTAGTTCCTATTATTAGAGTAGTTCTGCCAGGTGTTTGCTAACTGATGCTAGTCTGAAGGATATCTTATGTGAACATTTTATTTCACATTATGCACCCCCTTTACAATATTAAAAACAATAATAATAATGCTAATTTGTGTCTTTTATCCATTTCCTGCCATGTATATCTTTGTTAATTTTATTTTGTTTCAATTACTTTTCCAATCTAGCCTTATAAACAGAATATTCATACATACATATAAATCTGGTTAATTCAATTTTCTACATTTATCTGGCTTCAGATAAATGAATTAAAAATGTTTATGACTATTTATAGTCAATAATGGCTGAATGTCAGTTTTTGGTGTGAGACTCTGACTTTAATTCATAAGAAATTCTTTAAAAAAAACAAGTTTTTATTTCAATAAATACCTATAATTAATCTAATGAAGTCACCACATACCTAATCATCACCTGTTTTTTGAAAAATAAATATTTAGTGTAGAGTAATCCAGTCCTGATTTGTTTTATTTTTAATATTCAAAAGTTAAACCATGATCATAGACTAGTTTGTGTTCACCTGTATAAGTTAGGTGTGTTTATTCTCTGTGCAGTTTCACATTGATAGTTTTGATGAACCATCTGCAAAATAAAGAATAAAACATGTTGTGGGTCAACATTGGGGTTTTGGCGCCCCCTCGAGGCCAACCCGGTTCAGTACAGCTGGACGTGTCGATTGGTAATCTATTTGTCTCCCCTTCAGCCGTTAGTCAATGATTATCGATCCAAACCACCGATTCAAAGTTCAGCCTATAAACACCTGCAGAAAAAATGACTAAAACAGGAGCATCATGTTTCTGAAAGCATATTCCTGCAGAGCGTTGGCCTCGTTTCCTCGCCGGAAGCCGCTCAGTGCGCAATATGCGGCTCTTGGACATCCCAAGCGGAGCTACTATAACGCCGACAGACCTGGGAGCCCCGGACCCGGCCGGGCGGCTCACGTCCGGGTGGTGGATCTCCGCAGCGACACGGTGACCAAGCCGGGGCCGGCGATGCGCCAGGCCATGGCGCAGGCTGAGGTCGGAGACGATGTGATGGGGGAGGATCCGACAGTGAACGGTGAGAGTGCAGGAGAGGCTAAAGATGATCAAGACAAATATTATTATTTAGAATTATTCCAACCAAAAGGTCCAGACAGTAATTTTACGTCATAGACCAACATATGGTTGCACTTAATTGAAAAGTTTTCTTTCCTTGCTGAAGAAACGCATCACCACAGCATGATGCTGCCACCATCCTGCTTACCCTCCACACTTAACTCTTTGAATGAATTTCTTCCTCCTGTTTCCTGTGGCAAAGTGCCAACAGGGCAGATTTGTAAGGGGAACAAGAAACCTGAGTTGTGGATCTCTGGGACTTTAGTTTCAAAGTAAATGTACCACCTTGATTCTAAAGCTTTTCTTTTTGCTGCTTTAGCAACAACCAAATATATTCCTAGCACAGAGAGCCTGGATTCATCACATTGATTGTCTGTAGTCCAAGCTTTTCTTTGCAATATTGATAATGTAATAACAATAAATCCCCACATAAGACATGTAAGGATGCATGTTTTATGACATAACCCTCCCCAATCTGTCTTGTTGCTGGTCTTCATTTATCCTAAATTTATGTCAAACAACTTTATTTTATTTGTGGCGATCAGAGTATGGGGGGTTTGAATATAAATAAGTGCCATATTTTCCATATGTACTATGTTTTCATGTATGTGCTACTTTTTGTTGGCCTGTCACATAAAATCCTAAAAAGATAAATTGAAGTTTGTAGCTTTGAAGTGACAAAATGTGAAAAAAGTGTAGGAGAATTGAGAAAAAACTATATTTGTAAGTGTAGAATAGTTTATTAAAGCACTGACTAAGTATTTTACTTAACTTTCTAAGAAGCTGATTGATCGGACCTAATGATTTACTGAGTTTACGAGTTGCATAAAGAGCTTTACATTTAGCTTACCTGCAATAAATACAGACATCTTTGCTTTTTTGACCCTAATAAAAACTGAAACTGATTTTTTTTTCCCCCTGAACTTTTCTGATTTCTGCAGAGTTGCAGAAACTTGCAGCAGAAATGTTTGGGATGGAGGCCTCCCTATTCGTCCCCTCAGGAACCATGAGTAATCTCATCGCAGGTAAGGATTCATTCGCAGGACGGCGCAGAGACGGATGTGTAAACGTGTGTTTCTCCGTGCAGTGATGGTGCACTGCAGGGAGCGCGGCGACGAGATGATTGTGGGAGATCTCTCCCACCTGCACATCTACGAGCAAGGAGGAAGCGCTCAGGTGAGAGATTTGGAGGACAGAGAAAACGTTTCCTGTTGTGCGCCGCGCTTTAAAGGGACACTCCGTCCTCCTGTTGACACAGCTGGCCGGCGTCCACTCCACCACGGTGACCACTCGTCCTGATGGAACATTTGACTTGCGGCAGCTGGAGTCCAAGATTCGGCACGGTTACCCCGACCCCCATTACCCACGCACACGCCTCATATGTGTGGAGAACACACACAACATCCAGGGAGGACGAGTGCTGCCTCTGCCCTTCCTGCAGGAGGTGTGTGTCCTCTCACTGGATGTTTTCAGAAAAATGTGGATTTATTTTTTATTCAGAAACTACCGCTGTAATCAGGGCCAGACTTTAGAAAGGACGCTTTTTGTACTGAATGAACGCTTTGCATTGCACTTTATATAAAACGTACAGACCCATTTTTATCAATATAAGCAGTTTATTTAGATTTAAAGTGGCAAGAGGCCCTCAAACAGCTCGTTCTGAAAGCAGCTCAAATTAGGCAGAACTGAGCAGAATAAAATATTGTGCAAAAAATGCAATGAACATGCTTAATATAGCCTATAAACCTATGCTAACGTGTTCAAAAGGAAGCGTCATAGGTAACCTTTAAGGTTTGTTCTTAAAATAGTATCATTTATTCTTCATGTATCTCAAGGAAACTGGGATTTCATCAAGTCTAACGTGTGAATCACTCTTAGGTTCGTGCTTTAGCAGATCGCTACGGCTTGTCAGTTCACATGGATGGAGCGAGGGTGATGAACGCCGCCGTGGCCCTCGGCGTGCCTCCGTCCTCCATACTGCAGCACACACACACAGTCAGCGTCTGCCTCTCCAAGGTGGGTCTCGGGGGTCGTGAGGTCGTGAGATTTTCCCAGAGACGGAGTTGTGTGACGTTGCCCGGCTTTATTTGTCTCAGGGTTTGGGCTCGCCGGTGGGCACCGTGCTGGCCGGACCTCGGGACTTCATATCCAAAGCGGTACGCTGCCGCAAAGCCTTAGGCGGGGGGATGCGACAGGCTGGTGTCCTTGCAGCAGCCGGAAAACTGTCTTTGTTGGAGATGGTAGGACGGCTTGAGGAAGATCACCACAATGCCAAAACGTTTGCTCTGGGTGCGTGGCTCACCATCCTGTATTTAAGAAAAAGATAAATGAATCTGGGTGTTGTTGTGGCAGTGCTGTAGATTCAATATGACTGGAAGTATGAGATGTGACGTGTACATGAAATGGATTGGAATGTCGCAATAAATCAATTAATCACAGGATAAATTAAAATTCCATAAATTTCAATTTGCATTCTCTATCTTTCAACCAAAATCTCAACTCGAGACTTTTTTTTTTCATTTTGGATGTTTAAAATGTCTTCCGGTTCCAGGGTTAAATGTTCACTAGAATTCAAAGTTTATTGATCTTTGAGAATGTGTTCTTGCATTGTTATATCATTTCAAATATATTACCTACAAAGTTTGGTTGATATTCTTAATTGCAATAACGTTTGGAAAAAATTATCATCCAACAAAATGTATCATCATGACAGGCGTAGTAATGCATTACGCAGAACAGAAAAAGATTTTTGCTTTAGATTGTTTTGGATTTATTTCAGGATACTGTCGATAGTAAGCATGTTGTAGAATGCATAATATTAATTAGTTAAACATATGATTTGGAAAGAGTAGAAATTGTCACATGGAGTAAAAATTCATTTAAATATTCCTCTGACATGTCACATATTTGAAATAAATAAATATTTCTCTGAATTTATTTGTGTTTTTCCTTCTACCAGCCCTGCGCGACTGCCAGCCCTCCCTGTTTGACGTGGACATGTCGGCTGTGGAGACCAACATCCTGCGTTTCAGAATAAAGGATCCTGCCTTGAGTCCCCAGGAGGTCTGCGCCCGCATGGGTCAGGTCGGGGAGGGGGAAGAGGCAGCTCTGGGGCAGGGAGTCCGGGTTCTCATGTACCCTCATTATGAGAACTCCATCAGGGCAGTGTGGCATCTTGGGATATCCCCTGAAGACACCCAGCTGGCTATCAAGAAAATGCAGTTTGTGGCTGGTCAGCACTTGAACAATAGAACCTGAGTGTCTGAATAATATTACTAACTATATAATATTAAAGCAGTAATCTTGGCAAGGACTCATATGTGCTAAAAAAAAAATGCAACTGGAAGCTCTTTGAATCTTGAAATTTAGTTTCTTTCTGTGCAATAGCTTTCTTATTTTTCAATAAATTTGATCTTCACCCTTTTCTCTTTATTTGATTTTGAAATATTAAGTTACGCAAAGATTTTCAATATGACGAAAACATTTATACATACGTATGTGTAAGATTTGTTGGCTAAAAGAGGAGGATTTGCTGGAATAATTTCCTTTAAAGTAAATCGGCTTAATAGAAATAAAATAGAAATTGCTTTATAATTCATTCCAGAGTTTGTTGATATGTGAGCACCAGATACTCAAAACACTTGCATTTTGAAGGTTTTTTATTATTATTATAAATATCATATAAATAGTAGCATTAACAACTAACTTTGGTTTTATCCAACTAAATCATATTCCTCCACTTTCTTACTTTCTTTGTGAAAGTCAGACTTGGGAGTGCTGTGCCTCTTATCAGAGGTTTTTGAAAGACGATTCACTGAACTGGATTTTATTAAGAGTATTATACTAAAGGGATTGAATATATTCACTTTGCAAGTCATTCAAGAAACTTGTATAATAACTTCCTTTTATTTTACAATTAAATAGCATATTCAAACATAAACTATTTGGTATCTGAATGATTTGTGCCAAAGTTAAATCACTTAAATCACTATTTATGTTGAAATGCTTACCTTCAAAACATAAGGCCACTAGATGGCTCTAGTGCTTGGTGCGAGTAAGTAGTATAGTACTGTATGCTATAGTAAGCAAAAGCTGAAATACAGGATTTGGTATATTATTCAGTAGCACTACACACTCTCATGAGATGTCACAAAAACCAACACATTGTTATTGTTTCCGCTGTAGTTGGAATGTATGACAAAAGCTCTGGCAGCGGTGGGATTCGAACCCACGCCATCGAAATGACTGGAGCCTAAATCCAGCGCCTTAGACCACTCGGCCACGCTACCTTTCCCGCCACGATCGCCGCCCTCCACTGTATAAAACTGTATCAGAAAAGATGATACCTGAAAGGTTTTCCTACAAGATGACCTCCTGCTTTAATGTTACACAGCGTTTACCTTATCACAAAACGATTTCGTGGATCTTTTGAAATTATTGTTTTCATTTGGTGGTCGCTGCAATAAATAAAAGGTCTTATTTACGTAGTGAACCACCAAATGAAAAGAAAACCTCTACAGTTCAGCAACAGGTGAATGAAACCGTGAGTAATAATTATTGTTTTGCAAACTATTGATATTTTTCTGATCCAAAGTAGACCAGACTGCCTAAAATGAACCACAGCAGTTTAGCAAAAGAGGAAACGTGTGCCTGTGAAGAAATAATAATATTTAACTGGAATGAGAAATGAATGGCCTCTTAGTTATAACTTATTGTTTTATGAGCAGGCTGAAAAAACAAAAGGAAATATGATTTCAAAATTGAAACTACTTTAAAGCAAACGAGTATTTCTGTAAAGGGAGTAAAACTGTAAATTAATTTGCTGTATAGCCTTGAAATGTATATGCTAGGGACAGGTTTATTCTGCTGCCTTTTCTCATGTGTACAGTAAGTAATGTAAGAGTTCATGGTGACGTTAAATCATTCAACTGTTTGTTGACTAATTGACTGATTGATTAGATTGATCAGAGATTCTCCCCAGTATTAATCATCCAGTTAACTATTGGTATTTCAAGACTGCAGAGGACGTACATTACTCTATGTTCAAATTAAACACTTGGAGTAATCACTACTCTTCATAAACCCATTGAAGCTGTTATTTGCTTTTTTTTTCCTTCTGAAAATCGCCTTTATTATTAATTTGCATCCTCTCTAAATATAGCTTCTGTTATTATATAAATACGCCTTATGTAACAGCAGCCGATTCAAATGATCTGCTTTCCCACAGGGAGTTCTGTCAGGAGTGACTGCAAACATTGCTGCAGCTATTTTGTACAGTAAGTAACGAACATTTGCTTGTGGGGTTGGACAATTACTGGCAGCACTCCCTGTTTATCACGAGTCTTGCACTGGAACATGGTGTTCTCCTGATCGCTCTTATGCCGTAAAAGCTACCGTTTTCTTTTTATTCAGTCCGGGTTTGGTACAATGCATGTTCGCGTGATTAAAACTGTCTAGTTTACGCGTCTCGGTTTGGGTTTGTTTTCAGGAATCTTCAAAAATTCTGACAGAGCCCATATTTCCGACAGCACCCGAACGCGGCAGGGACGCAGGGGGCGTGGCCACAGAAAAAGAACATTGTGTGTGGTACGTGCGCAGGAACCCCGTCGTGGTGGAGGCTCTGCATCCAACGGCGGAACAAGACACGTCCTTGGACCTTCAGGTTTCAACGGAGAGCCTGTAAACACTCGCTTTGTTATGGGAGGAGATTATAAATCGCTGCTCATGAGATCTTCTGTATCTGTTTGCTAACGAGAACCTTTGAGGAAGGAAGAACAGGAAGGCTGGTTGATCTGCCACTGTCATAATCCCGACAGAAGAAGTCTTATGTGCTCCCAGTTGTAAGGTTTGTCATTTTATTCGTGGATTTGACAGCATGGAGCTAAATTAGCATGGCAATTCAATTTAATGCTGACAACAATAACTGCTGGATTGTGTGACATTAGACAACAGGCAAAGTATTTCTGGGTTTGCATTGTTAACCGTTGGTTTGACAACAAGCTGATTGTTCAGGAATGTAAATACCGTTCATAAGAGACGTGAGTGCATGCTCCTTGTGTCATTGAAGAGAACCATTTGTAATATGCTGCCACCTCTGTAATGACCACCACATTTATGCATAGCATGCAGTTTCTGCAGAGCACAGAGTTGTTTTGCTTTTATAATAAGATGGCTGCCTGCTGGAGATACACCAAACAATCTGACAGAAACCGATTTTTCCCCCAGATTGGTTCTGATTGGGGAAAATCTGATTAAATTCTGGATAATCTCTGTTCCCTATTTATTAGAATCACCAAAACTAAGATTTCCCACTAAAATGGGTCTTTAAATACATTTTTACTGAGTTAAAGTGAAATCAGATTCAAAACATGCAGCACATTTCCTCTTTTATTTGTTTGGTTCTTTAAAGCAGATCAAATCACAATGAAAAATACACAGAATTCTGAACTATGCTGAATTATTGTCATTAATTTTTACAGCAACACAATAATAAACCTCAGAACAGGCACTTGTTAGGATTTTATGTTTTAAGTGCAGAGCGGATAATGGAGAGACTTCCTTCCCTTCATGCGTGGTCCTGATGTAACGAAGTTCAGTGCAGCATCTCTTCTCCCTGCATGTCAGACACATTCATACTGGCCTCTCTGCAGCAGGCATCATGGATGACGACCTGATGTTCAGCATGGAGGAGGAGGGCAGCGCCCAGAGACCCTCCGGTCAGAGAAACGGCATCAAACACCGCGCTCGCTCGCTCAGCGACGCCAACGCCAGCGACGACGATGAAGACGAGGAACACTTCATCTCGCCTCTTCTGTGCGACTCTGCTAAAGAAGTCTGCAACTACCTGAAAGACCTGGTTTACACACGGCAGCTGTCAAACTCACTTCCAAAGAGCAACTTCCTATACAGGGTGAGCAGCTCAGAATGATGGCAGCATATATTGAAATTAGCGAGATGATTGCTTTGCTTAGCATGAAGTACAGTTTAGTTCTGCAGTCTTTGAATATTTGCCTTAAAAGGACAGATGATTCGTGCATGTCTGCACACACCCACCCAGTACGTGCCGTTTTCATAGAGTGTGTACTCTGGATGTGATTACCACAGGGGAGGCGGGCCACTCATCTTTAAATGTACTTCTTTTGAGAAGAACAGGAAGTACCAGAGGGTTGGTTTCAGCTCGTATTAGTATGTAAACACGCCTCTTGCTGCTCGGCCCTCCAGATCAGCAGCAAGGCTGCACATAAAGAGTTTATTCACTGCTGCTTATCAGGGAGAACGCCCCACCAGTCAGCTGTTCTCAGAAGGATTGAATGGACTTTTGTTTGATTTTTATATCTTTTTTTTCTACTTATTGATGTTTGTTATAATGTTGATTTGTTTTTGTAATGGATAATTAATGGAATCTATCCGGTTTCTTTGCCTTCTCCAAATAGCATGAGAACCAGGCAGAGCATCGATCGTACACTGTAATCTCTGAGAGCGCACGGGTATGTTTCGGAGTTTCAAGTTACACTTTCCTCTCCCTCTGCCAGCGACCATCCACGCCTCCATTCTTCCCTCCCTGCTCTGCAGTTCGCAGTCCTTTTCCCTGCTTTTTGGTTTTCCTGGTGTTTTCCACCTTTTCTAATTTACTCATCGTCATGTTGACTGATGCTTGCTTCATTACAAATCCCGCTTCACATCTTCCTCTTCTTTCAGGATGCATAAGTTTTCACACTGTATTTTTCTTTATTAATCGTCTATTTATGAGTAAATAACAAGAAATTATTCTTGCAGTGCCTCAAAAAGTACTCACATCCCCTGAACCTTTTTATATTTTGCCACACCACAACTTCAGTACTTTACTGATATTTTACATGCTAAGCAACACAAAGTCGTGTATATTGTGAAGTAACACAAAGTTTTCTGAAAAGAGTTGCATGAAATTCCCCAACTTGGTCAGAATCATCTTTCCACCTGGTTTGCACCGCTTGAAAAACTTTTGATTTTACTAAATGGATCAAGTTCATATTGGATGGAGAGGGTTTTCAATTCCTAGCAGAGATTTGTTCTGCACTTTGACTAGACCGTTCTGAAACATCAATATATTTTGATCTGAATCCCTACATCTTAGGCAGTCTCAAGTATTTCGCAACAGGTTTCCCAATATTTAACTCAAATGATTCATCTCTATGTTTCAAAAGCATCCCGCAGCATGATGCTGCCACCACCACGTGTCACTAATAGTGTCAATAAGCTAAAGCTTGTCTGCAATTCCAGTTTTTTCAACCTAACTTAATATTATGCATGAAAATCTGACAGGTTCCCCCACAATGGCCCTAGAGCTCTCTTTATACTTTAGTACTGGTTAAGACTGCTTGCTTAGGGTCAGGGTTAGGGTCAGGGTTAGGGTCAGGGTTAGGGTCAGGTTTAGGGTTAATTAATGCTCTCTTTGTTTGATTCTATTTGTTTAGGCTGTGAATTTGTAGATGATTGTTGTATTAGTTCTTTGTGACATATTCTGAGCTTGTGACGTCGTTTTACAGCCTAACTCTTCTTTAAACATCTCCACAGCTTTATCCCTGAACAGTTGCTGTGGAATCTATTTAGGAATATCAGAGCAAATGGAGATAAATGTAAATATGTGCCACATATAAAGATGTGAACACGATGTATTCTTTCCACTTTGAACATAGTCATTACTATGTGTTTGTCTATTAGTTTGTGGTCGCATTGTGAGAAATGTGCTAAAGCTCCAGATGTTTGGATGCTTCTGCATAACAACTCAGGGTTCACGCTACAGTGTCATCCTCGAGCGTCACCGATGTTTGCTGTAATGTTTTTAACACGGCTTCTGACGTGATCTTGGTAAGACGATGATCCTGTGGTTGAGCACAAGATTTTCTCGTAGTGTAAATCTGTCGCTCTGAAACTGATCACCGGGGAGAGGAACACGAGGGAGACGTGCAGAAAGAGTTTGACGTATCCGTGCTTAGCAACAGATTCAAATGTGATTAAGAGTTATTTAACACTTGGTGGTTCTTACTTTAATTTGTGGACAGTGGATTTGCTTAAATGTTCACCTTTACTTTATTATAATGCTTGCACATTCTACCACCCCAAGAGTTTATTTGCACCCTATAAAAAGCTAAAAAGCCCTATAATCTCAATTTAAAGTTTTTTAGTTTCTGTTCAAAATGGAAAACGCATGAAAACCTCTCATCCAAGTTAAATAAAAATACCTACCTGCTAAACTTGATGAGGACTTTTGTTAATTTTATTTCCACTCAGAACAAACTAAACCTCCAAACATCGCTAATAGAAAACTTTAATGAAGAATGACATGTTGGGGTCATCAATTCCTCATAATAACTGGTTATTATAATGTTGTTGTGCACATCTTTACCAAGGTGAACACTGAGATGTGGCTGTATTCCTGGGGAAAGACGTGATAAAGTTTAGAAAAGGCAAAAAATATGTCAAGAATAACCTTCATTGTGCAAATTGAGCAGCTTTGTGAGGAATTAATCTCTTTGATTTCAATCTCCTGTTGAACCTGTATGAAAAACAGGTATTTTGTCTTTCTGGATTTACATGTCAGAGACTAAACTGTTTGTCTGCTGCAGGCGGCATGGATAAACGCCATAGAGAAAGCCCGGGCCATGCCCGACCCCTGGGCGCAGTTCCACCTGGAGGACATCGAAACTGAACCCTGCGTTCGTTACAGGTAAGAACAACTCACCGTTTATTCACTTCTTTGCAGGATCTGTGATGCTTTTCACTGAAACGTTTCCTGTCCTCCTCTTCTTAACGAACCCTTGTGCAAAGCTTGAACATGAATCCAGTCCCACGCAAAAGTATTAATGGCCCCTTACAACCTTTTGTCACTACAAAGTATTTATTGGTTTATGTAAAAGACTGAAATAGAGTGTGTTACAGTTGTGGAGCGTGAAAGAAGCACATGATATTTTTATGCTAATAAAAGTCTGAAAAGTGTGGCATGCATTACTACACTGGGTATAGACGGTGGGTAGATGAATAATTATGTAAAGTAAAACATAGAATAAGTTGCACTTCTTATCTGAAACTAAATTTGTACTTTTTAGCCAACATGCAAAATTCTATGAGGCAAAACCAATCCTATATACATTATACCCACCGTGGAACATGGCGGTGGCAGAATTGTGCTGTGGGGATGCTTGAACTGTTTTTATTTTTTGCAAGACAAAAACTAGAGCAACAATTTAAATCCCTAGATGTGCAAAGCTGGTCAAGGGCAAACTTGCATCCTTGATCGCATCCTTGACTCAACGGGGTAGATTACAAATGCAGGCCACACTTTTCAGATTTTTACAGTTTCTTCGCACTCTTATTGAAGTTTTATGCAACAGACAAACACAAAAAACACTTTGAGTTTGTGGTTGCAGCATGGCAAAATGTTGAAGAAGTGTAATGCATCAGGTGAATCAGTCACATCATCACTTTTCCTAATCTATATTCAGTTAAAGGCATGCCATTTTTTATTTTCCTGCAGCTCTCAGTTGTAATTTACGTGAAAACTTGACCTTTGAACTTGTTTCAATGTGTAAACACAAAGCCGACACATTTTATCTCCTAGAAAAGTCGATGTAATGACTTCGCCGTCATTCAGTAGCTTGTTTACAAACTCCAGTGCGGTCGTCGTGGGCAGGTTGACCTGCGACTGGCAGCCGGCTGCGTTTCACGTCCCAGGATCAAATGTCAGCATATTGGCCTCCACTGTTGACAACATAAAATAACTTGTTCCTCAAGTTGTTTCTTAAAATTATTACCTTACAATTTGGGTGGGATACCAAGTATACACGCAGATATTAAAGGCCAGCTTGGCAGCTATTAGCTCCCTAATCAAGGGTGGAAGGAACGCACAAAGCTTGTGGCATTTTGAAAAGAGTTCCTGTGGGTGGAGGGATTGTCTGAGCCTGGGATTTGCCCTGCTGTGTTATTTCTGTGCGCTAAATTTACCTCCTGTAACCTCATCCCCTCTCTGCACCCGGCAGCCCGTCTGCTGCGGTACTCTGTGTTCCTAATGTCAGCTTGAAGATTAGCCTTTTGTAAAGTTACTTTCTAATGTCTGTCCATCCTGCAGGGTTCATTAACCCGCTACACTTTCTGCCAGTTCAGGCAAACAAACAGACCTCCAAGGAGTTTTCTATCAGCAGATTGGCTGATTTTCCTCCCTTTGCTTCCAGAACCTGCCTGTTTCGTTCTGTTTTTGTTTTACCCACTCAGGAGAGTAGATGAGTCATGTGGCTCCTTGATAAGAATAGATAATGAGCTGTGGACAAAGTCTGGCGCTTGGCAAACATAAATGAACTTCAAGGAGGGAATCAGTAATCTGAGAAAGGAAAGTGGGTCAGTGGTGTAGCAGGTGTGGAAGGGTGATATTAAGTAACAGGTGGGTAAATAAAACAGATATATTTTGTCTCACTGTAGAGCAGGGTCGCCGGGTTTAATCGCTCGGCCGAGTTAATTGCTTTGAACTGCAATATGACAAAGAAAAGCATCAATTAATCTCTTTTAAGAAACAAGTGTTTCAGTATGTTTGCTAGCTTGCAGAGCGGAGTGTGACTGCTACAGAATTTCCCTTTAATTTAGTGTTGAAACATTGTAATTTGAAATAGTAAAGCTGCATAGAAGAAGTCATGTGGCACAGAAGCAATCGCAGCCTGAGTGCTTTGCAGTTCTTGTACATGGTGTTTTGTTTTGGTTTTTTGCTCATAAAGTCGTTATCTTTCTACAAAGTAAATTTCTGTCTCTTTAATTCCAGACTCTCTTTCTTTTTTGATTGGCTGCTTTATTTCAGTGTTGACAGGATTTCTACTTTTGGTTGGCTGTTAGATATTGCTTTTATTGCCACTTTTTACTGAAATAATAAGTCAGTTTTTTGATGAGTAACTATTTTGTTGTTTGTTGTTTTATGTATTCGGGTTGTATTTAGTTAACTCAGGTGTGTCCAACACATAAAACACAACTGAGTCTCCATCAAAATCCATTTAGGGCCAAATTTAATGTTCCAAACTTAATTACAAGTTTAATTTTTCTAAATGCCAGTAATCTTGTTGTAAAACAGTCAGCTTGTTAGTATTTGTGCCTTCTGTGTTTTGTTAAGTTAATTTGTAACTTTAAAACCAGTGTTTGCAAAACTCCCATAAAAGGAAATGACAGATATTTTTTTAACTTCCTCTCATGTACAAAATGCACGCCATCTTTGCAACCTGGTCAGATCAACATTTTGTGACTTTCAGCGAGGCTTTAATCCTGTGTGTTATCAAAACTATTAAAATGATGGATATACTTGGAAAGATGCTGCTTTTTTAAAAAAAAAGTTGTGTTTTCTTTTTCACAGGTACAGCGCGATCACAGGAGAATGGGCTCAAGACCAGATCCACGTCAAGATGGGGGCGCAGGTATCGCTTCCCACCAAGCATTTTGCACCAGCTTAGGAAAATATCCGGCTTTCCTAAGTTAAAAGTTAAAATTCGATGAAATTTTAAAGAAAAATTGTAAACAGTCCTAAAAGAGATTGTCCACATTTATATGCCCTAATGTTAATTACCATTATTTGGTTTGATTCAGGTTAAAGTGATTATATTATTGAAAAGTTAGATCAATAACAAAGTGAAACACATTTTATTGATAATTACACACATACCGGCCTTTACTCCAGTCAGCTGTGATGATTTTCTGCTTATAGTTGATGGAAAAATATTTAAGATTCAGATATTAATCAGATCAATAAAACATTTTAATACAGAAATGTAATCTTAATTTAACAAAAGTATGTTTAATACCTGCTTAAAGGTTATTTCTAAAAGGTGCTTTAAATCTGTCAAATGGGTCTCATCGAATGCATACTAATTTACTGATTATGGCTGTCTGCATCGCATATTTTCAAATTATTTTTCATTTAAAAAGTCTTATGTAGAGTAAAATTTACATTTTGCATAGAATTAAGTCTTACTAAACACAAAAAGCACAATAAATCCTTAAGTATTTATGTTTACAATCTTTTCCTGTCTGTCTCATTTGGCTGTTCAGTGGGACTTTGTTGTCCCACTCAAAAATAAAAAATAAAAATAGCAAATTGCACATTAATTTCTCCTCTGTCTGGTTTCTCACAGCCCTTTGGGAAAGGAGCCATGAGGGAGTGTTTCAGAGCGTAAGTTAAAATACTCCTCCACATTATGTTTCCTTTTCCTCCTGTAGGGACGTGGAGTCAATATAAACACAACAGAGATGGATCGCTGGCCCTTATTCCCTGCACTTCCTGCTCCAACTCGTGGGGACCGCTGCCGATGGCGCCGTATTTTTAGACTACAACTCTAAAGATAGGACCTTGAGTTTAGTTCTGGCCGTAATCCCATGAAATTGATTCCCCAAATGTGTATTGTTTAAGTAAATTAAAATCCCTGCCATGTTTATTTTCTGAGTAAAGATATTAAACTACAAGCAAGAAGTTATGAAAGGCCTCCTTACCAAGTCTGGCAAATTACTCCTGACTGTTAGCTTCTTGCTTTTAGTGCCGCTTAATGTGCGACATGCACTGGTTTTCATAAATGTCCTTTAATTTACCTCCAAAATAATTACATTAACTACATTAAAATTTAAAACTGACATGGCTTACCAGGCCTGGAATGGCAGAATTGACCCATAATTTTAGGAATTAACAAAAACAACATTTTTCCATGTTTATTAGGATTAACATATAGTAACACATTCAATCAAAATCCCAGCTTCATTTGATATTTAACAGCTGCCACAGACATTGTGTGTTATTTAATTTAACAAGTCCAAAGAGATTTATGGATATGTACAAACTTTACTTAAAATTATGGGCTTATATTTTAAGGATCTGAGCTCTTTAGCTCAAGCAGAGGCTTTTATGAAGCTTTTTCAGAGCAAAGATCTGATTTATACATTTGTTATGAAGCTACTTTGTTAATTTGTGACAATGTTTTAGATGTTATCTTAGTTGATTTACTTATTAGGCAAATTCCTAATAGTGATGTTTTGGTTAAACATTGTAGCGCCCCCTATTGGGGGGGATTATGTTTTATTGATCACGAGTCTCATTTAAATATATATTACTACTTCTGCCCTAATAAGTTTTTAGCTAGCTAACACAGAACATTTCTTTACCATTTCTGAGATTATAAAAATTGTCCGACTTAATCATTGCTTAAAGTATTGCAATATTTGACAATGGTGAGATTTTATTGGAAAGTTTTGCAAACATTAAAACAGAATAACTGGGTGTGGTCAAGTGGGCGTGGCTTATCTTAATCAGAATAATTAAAGGGTTCTTAAGCTTTTCAACAATGTGGTTTACCGTTTGCTTACTTGGACCCCGAATTCATAAAAAACAATCTTTATTCAATGTATTGTTCCTCAGTAATGTGGAAAATCAAAACCTGTCAATCTTAGGCTCGCGTGAAATATCTGAAATCTCTTTATTTTTATGGGAATTAAAATAAATTTCTGTATTAAAGTATGCATTTCCGTTTTGTTTCCCCTCCAGCAAGAAGTTGTCCAACTTCTCACACAGCAGCAACTGGAAGTCGGCGTCCAACTATGTTGCCAAGCGCTACATGGAGACCGTGGACAGAGAGGTTTACTTTGAGGACGTCCGGCTGCAGATGGAGGCCAAACTCTGGGGGGAGGAGTACAACCGCCACAGACCTCCCAAACAGGTAGAAGAACATTTAATGTCCATCTTTACGCAGGGAGAAGATAACAATCTATGCCTAAATTCATTTTAAAAAGTAAGTTGGCCTTCAATACGTTATTCCCCGGTCATAAATTTTGTAGTTTGACACGCAAAAGTATGACTCACACTCAGACATTTGGTTGCACTGGAGTAGCTGACTAGCTGTTTGCATCTATCATGGACAAGTACAAACATTTATCACTGGTTAGCTGGACGAAGTCCGTACATTTCTGTGAATATATCCTATCATAATTGTCTTAAAAAGTCTTACGTTTGATTTGGTGAAACCTGCAGAAACCCTGATTTATTAAAAACTATTTCAGGTGGACATCATGCAGATGTGTGTGGTGGAGATGACGAACAGACCGGGAAAACCGCTCTTCCACCTGGAGCATTACATCGAAGGGAAGTACATCAAGTACAACTCCAACTCGGGCTTCGTGAGGGACGACAATATCCGACTGACTCCACAGGTGAGAAATGCTACATCTTCCTTAGAAGACGCTTTGTTTTGATTAAGGTGCTTTGTATCACAAAAGCAAAAAAAAAAACCCTTTTAAACGCACCATATAGTGAGCAGATGTGAAAATCCAGAGGTGGTCCTGGCGCCCTGGACAAACAACCCCACCGGCATGTTTTGGTGCATTGGGTGATTTAAAAGTTAACAGAAGTGTCTATAGGAAGAACTTCAAAACTGGGATGATGTGCTCCGTTTTCCTGGTTTCAGTGAGAAGTAAATCTGGATCAGTTGTAAAAGTCTTATTGATCTCTGAAGACATAATTGCAGTAATCAAGGCGACTAAATATCAAAGTGTGTATGAGTTTCTCTAGAACTCACTCAAACATTAGTCCTTCAATCCTGAACATGTTCTTCAGGTGGTAGAAGGCTGACTTTGGAACTGTCTTTATGTGAGTTTGAAGTCTGCTGTAATCTTTCGTCCATCAGGCCTTCAGTCACTTCACCTTCGAGCGCTCGGGCCACCAGCTGATCGTGGTCGACATCCAGGGCGTCGGCGATCTCTACACAGACCCTCAGATCCACACAGAGAAGGGGACGGATTTCGGAGATGGAAATCTCGGTGTGTTTCTTCTCTTTTTCAGATTTAGCTAGTTCCTACTGGCAACAGGAATTCCTCAGTCTGATAACATTCCAGGTGTGCGAGGCATGGCTCTGTTCTTCCATTCCCACCTGTGCAACAAGATCTGCAAGAGCATGGGCCTGACGCCTTTCGACCTTTCTGAGCCAGAGGCCTCCCAGCTGGACTGCACCAACAAACTTCTGGTAATTTCACCATTTTTGTCCTCTGACAGATTCCTGACAGCTGGTTACATCAACCACAGCTTACCACATTAATCCTACCAAAGTCTGGAAACTGAACCAAAGTACAGAAAAACGTTTAATGTTTAATTAGATATATAGATTTTAACAAGTTAAAAATCTTAATTGGATCTGTTGTTTTTCACATACAAAGTCCCGAGCTGGAACCTTTGTGTTGTGTTTCTGGTACGCCTGTAAATCTGATGCACAAGCGACATCCACAAAGCTGTGGGTAACAAGGCTGCTTCTCTTTTTAACCCCTTCAATGGGGGTTAATTTTTGTTTCAAAAACCATTTAGATGGGATGCTGGAAAAGACTCCTGGTGTTTATCCCTGCAGCTATTCAGGCTTAAAATGGACTGGACTTTAACTAGATTTTCTGCTGTTTACCGTTTTTATGTTAGGACTCCAATGCAACATTCTTCCCCCACTAATCTGAGTTATCTTAGTTCTTTTGCCTCTAAGTTTTTTTTTCTCGCTTTTTCCCAGAAGTCGGCCAAGACGGTCCTGAGGGGCTGCGAGGAGGTCTGCGGCTCGCCTCGCGTCCGCACCTTTTCCGCCAGCCGCGTCCCTCCGCGGCTGTCCCGCCTGTCCGAGCCCTCGTCTGCGGACGAGAGCGCGAGCGACGTGGACTCCATCCCCTGCTCGCCTCTCAGCCTCCCGTTCTCCCCCATAGTGGCTCCTGGATCCATGGGCAAATCCTCTTCAGGTACATCCCTGGCAAAAGCTTCCGTTAACTAAATGGAGTCCATTTGTGACTGGTTTTAACTCTGTACTGCGTTTTCCAGGCTTGTCTCTTTCTGGAATGTACGAACACGACAGGCTGAACAACAACACAGCTGATCACAAGGTGAATTGAACTGGGAACAGAAACGTGAGCTGCAAATGAACAAATTATCTCAAATAATAGAAATTTCAATTCTTGTACCTCGAGTTAATCAACGCAGCATTTTGCTTGGACATTCATTTATTTGGGTCTCAAAATCTGATTTTAATTAATTTGTGTCAATACAAAAACCTTAAAGATTTTGATATCAAATGAATCTGTCAACTTTAGTGGTTATTTTTGGTTTTGTTTACTTTAATTGACATCATAAATGATCGCTCGCTAAAACTTAGAGGCTAAACTGATTGAAAACGAATCTGCTGAGGGTGTTCAATGTTCCCTGTTGTCTCCGCCTGAATGCCTTCTCCCACACACAGAGGATTATGGGTATTCAGCTCTCATTGCAACCCTGCAGATATGTGCGAGTGTGCAGGCCAGCAAACAAACAGCAGTTAGGCCTCCTGGATGAGGAGGCTTTGCACGGGCCCAAAGCTGATTAGTGGAAAAGCTCATAAGCTGATTAGTGGAAAAGCTCATCACTCGCTACAATGCTCGTGTTGAGAAGCTCAGCTCGTGGCGCTGCTGCTTGTGAAAACAATGTCCTGAAACATCACTCCATTATACGTACCAGCTGGTCCGTTTACAACTCTAAAATATATCGATTTCTTTTTTTTTTTCTGAGTTTTAAGTTTCATCAAAGGTTGAAAGTAAAATGGAAAATTCCAAGTCTCCTGTTGGTTCCTGATTTATCACTTTTCTGGCTTGTTTTTCCCCCACACAAGTCAACGTTTTGTTTCCGGCCTGCAGGACTCGGAGAGCGGCGGAGACAGCGGCTACCCGAGCGAGAGGAGGAGTGAAGGGGATCCTAATGATCATGTCGACGGGGTAAAGACTTCAACTTAACCTTTCTTTGATTTAACATCAATAAAATTCGATTTTTAAGTTCAAATGAAACTGACAGGCGAGAAACCTTTTGAGTTTTTAATAAACAGTTATTTAACTTCCTGACTCTTCTCAGCTCCAGCAGATTGCTATTAACTTTAGGACTGTCTGCAACTAATCATTACTCTAGATATCAGTTAATCTGTCATTTGTTCTGATAATCTATTAATTGGATAAAAAATAATTGGTCCATTATGCAGATTTTTCATTTTTATTTGAAAAAAAATAGTGAATTTGTTTATCTGATTAATAAATATAAAGCAGAAGTTGCTCAATTAATGTTTTTTTTATTATTATTATTATTTTACTAAATTTGAACCAGGTGAAGCTTAATTATGCCACTTGAGGTCTGCTTAAATGTAAAATGTTTATTTTTGTAGTTTTGGCTTATTTACTGTGTTTTATTCCTTCAGTAATTTGACGTTTTGGAGTCAGGAGAAAGTAGTTGATGATGATTTCCACTCTGATGAAGTCAGTTTTCTGGGATTTATAATTTGTGTGTCATCATGCAGGTCCATCACCGCTACAGACTTGTTTCTGAGTCGGATGACGACAGCATCAGACGGGTAAACAAACCAAGTTAAATGCGAAATGTGAATCCTTTCCTCCCCTGAATCATTTTCATTCTCGTAATCCACTCCTAACTTCTTCACTCATCGTCATGTTTTCACATTTGCCTCTCCTCCACATTCCCGTAACACGGCTCCTCCTCCTCTCCGTCGTTTCCCTCCCGTGACTAGAGGAAGATAGTGGCTCCTCCGAGAGTCTCGGCGAATTTATACTCTCAAAGTCCCTGCAACGAAGGGGTGATTATCTGCACGTAGTCTTCATAAGGCAGCTGTTTCCTCTGAAGCGCTTTTTCTGTTCCCGGATGCTTTGCATTTGCATATTTTTTTTATCGCGCAGAAAGACGTGTGCAGCTGTTTCAATGTGGACAAATATTTGGAATCGCAATAAAATGATTCGTGGAAACGAAACACCATCTACCTCCAGTCGCTTTCTGTGTGCTTCCTGTTTGTTCTGCAGCTCTCAGCTCAAAGCCTGCTGCTTGTCGTTCCCTGGACTCCATCAGAATTGGTCATAATTAGGTTTCTGGGTTTTTTTCTTCTTCTTCTTCTTCTTATCTTGGTTGGACGTTTCTCCTCAGCTGACGGATGAGAAGTGGAGCTTCTTCCACTCGTCTCGGTCTCACGTCCACCGACCTTCCTGCGTGGCCACCGAGGTGGAGCGTCTGAACGCTCTGCTGCAGAAGAAGATCGGACAGTCGATCCTGGGAAAGGTAAACCCAAGAACATCACACTTATTCAGATTCATATTGGCTGCGTTTTAGTAAGTTTACAACATTACTAAGCCTGTCGAGCAATCAATAAATTTGTTATTGTGACAGGCCTAAACATTACAACAAAAAAATAAATGCATCATGAGAAACGCCGTGCTCCATCCAACACATTCTCTGATATGAATCATTTTAGCACAACTGACAGAATGCATTGAACCATTTTTATTTCCAAACCTGTGCTTTCTGTCATTGTTTGGTTCTGCTGCCCAGGTCCACCTGGCCATGGTGCGCTACCACGAAGCGGGCCGGTTCTGTGAGAAGGATGAGCAGTGGGATCAGGACTCGGCCATGTTCCACCTGGAGAGAGCCGCCCTGTGCGGAGAGCTGGAGGCCATCGTAGCCTTGGGGAAATGTTACCTGCAGCTGCCTCATCACATTCTCCCAGACATGGAGGTGGAGGTAAAAACACACACAGCTTCATTTTACTCCTTATTACTTACTAGGAAGCTGACAACAGCTGGTTCAGGTCTGTTCCCACTTTGACTCGCGTGTGTTGCTGACAGGATAATGCAGGAAACAGGATGAAGGGGTTTAAGTATCTGCTCCAGGCTGCAGAGGCGGGAGACAGATCTTCTATGATCGTCGTGGCCAGAGCCTTCGATTCGGGAGCCGGTCTGTCTGCTGACAGGTCAGTGAGGGTCACTTCAACAGGGCTCATAAAAATGCTTGAATTTCCTTCATTTGTTTAAGGTTTGAAAAGTGCTTCACTTTTGTGTAAAGTAATTGAAAATGCTTGATACTCAAATTGCAGGAATGTCATTTACCTGAACACAATTTGATTGTTTCAACTTAGTGAATATTTACTATTCCTAATGGCTCAACAACTTATTTATCGTCTTATATTTTGTATGTTAAAGTTTTTTGTTAGATTATTGTGGGTAGGGTGTGAGAAACATTTCAAAACATTAAATGTTGCTATATTTTTTAGCATATCTTGTCTCTGCTGTACCATAAGATGTTATTAAGAACCGTAATAAATATCATACAAGTGAATTTAAAATGTCTCTTTTTAGTTCATTTGAATTGTTTTAGTCAACTTTAGCTAGAAAAGTTTGAAAACTTATTTTAATAATGCTTGTATTTTACTGAAGGAAATGTTCCAGCAATGGTGTATTCCTCCCCCTAGTGGATTCACAGTGGAATTACATTATTTCTACCATCAGGCTTTCTCTCATTGGCTCCTCTGTGTTTCTGTGCTTCACATCCACAGAAAGCGGGACTGGGCTGAAGCGATCCACTGGTACGACAGCGTGCTGAACATGATGGACTACGATGAAGGCGGGGAGTTCGATGGCACGCAGGACGAGCCGAGATACTTGCTGCTGGCCAGAGAGGCGGAGATGTTCCAAGAGGGCGGCTTCAACCTCACTGCAGATCCACAGAAAGCAGGTTCGGTTCTGTCTCTGCCTTTTAGTGTTCAGTAAAACTGCTATGAAATGTCTGACCCCTTTCAGATTTCTTGGTTTGATCATTTGTTTATTTTTTTGCCCTTGAAATCATTACACTAATGTTTGCGTCAGACAAAGAGAATCTTAGAAATCTTGAGAATCTTACAAAGCAACACTTAATGGCCCAATGTCCAAAAAATATAAATCCCAGTCCTGTTATTGCCATCTAATAGTTTCTAAAACATTCAAAGCGTTCTGAGGTTTGGTTCACCACAGTGAGAGCCATTAACCACAAATGGAAGAAAATATGCAACAGCTTTTTATTGCATTTTCTCAATAATAATATTTGAAAGTCTGCATCAAGTCAAATTTATGACATAAATAAAACATGTAGAAAGCAGATTTGTGTAGTATTTTTACTGTGCTGTACTATTACAGGAAAATGTTACTAATTTTGTCAGGAAGTATTGCTACTTTCTGGATTCCCTACCTGCTGTGTGTAACTTTGCTAAACTTGTTTTAACCAAAAATTCACCAGACATCTGCAGGTTTTGTTAAAGATTTTTTTTTTTTACTTGAAAGAAATTGATTTGAAAAAAAATTTTTTTTCCCTGATTGCATTATTTATACGACTTATTTTCATTTCGGTCGTTAAAATGCCAACATTTCCACACAACTTCAGATTTTTGTCCGTCTGATTATGTATTTTTTAAATATTAAATGATTGTTTTGACCACTACTGAGTACTTGAGTAACTTTTTTAATTTTTGTTTTTTTACTCAAGTAGTTTAATTTTATGACGACTTCTTACTTTTACTTGAGTCATAGTATGTTGAAGTAATCCTATATTTTTTGGATTCTCTGCCACATTTGGTTGAAAGTGTTGTAGCTAACATTTTGTTTCTTAATGAAACAGATTCAAAAGCTGTCATTAATTATACATTTTTACCTTATTTTCACAAACTATAACCTCTGTAGCTCATGGAAAACACACCAAAGGACTTTAGAGGAATAAGGCGTGCCTGTTACTTTATGACGGGCTAATATTTGCTCTCTCTCTCGTCTCAGGGGATTTGTTTACGGAAGCGGCGGAGGCTGCGATGGCGGCCATGAAAGGTCGCCTGGCCAACCAGTACTACATGAAAGCCGAAGAGGCCTGGGCTCTGGTGGAGGAGTAACGACGGAAACGTTACTGATCCTCTGGAAGCCTGTGGGAGTGAACTTTTACACATTCAGCATTTTACCCTGAATGATTATCGTTTACATGTTTTTATGACAGAATTTTTGCTGTTAGCGGTTTGCCTTTGAGTCTGCTGAGCCATTGACGATCAGAGCTCCCCGTTTCTTTCTTTTATCCTGAGGTTAATCATCCCGTCTTTCCCCTTTAATTTCCTGCCCCTCATTACATTTTATTTAAATGTAAATAAGAAAAAAGTGGTCTGATAAATCAGAACAAAGAAAAATGTTTACTTATCTTCCCCTTCTAATGTTATCAAACTAATGTTGGAAGAATTTATAAAGAAATGGAGTCTGAAAGTATAAAATAAAGTTTGCCTTGCTTTTTATTCATTTTTGATTGTTTTTTTTTCTTTGCCTTAACGTTTTAAAATTCTTAGATTCTTATTGTCTCTAAATAAATAACATAGAATATCAAACTTGACTTTTTGTAGCACATTTCAGGAATGAGGCAGTTCAGTAAAAACATAATAAAGTAACCAATTATGAAGCAAGCAAAACAATTACAGTTTGCCAAATATCTTTATCAAAATTGTTAAGCAAATATTCATTAAATGTGTTGACTTATTACTAGGCAAAACAACGTCCTTTGGCTTATTTATAGGCCTTCTATGCATTTATTGGTTGAAATAAATATATTTATTCAATTTATTGCATCAGAGTTATCTCACACTGAGAATAATCTAATCTGTAATATGAATTAATTTGCTCTGTGGTTATGAAAAAAATTAAAATAAAATAGTTCCAGCAATTGTTGGGTGTAACATATAACACTTGACAGTCTGCAGCTAGGTCCAATGATGCAAGGTGAATTAAAAAACTTTATAATTTAAGGTGAATTAAAAAAAAAATTCACATGAGCTGAAAATGAATCAACATGGTCAAATATCACATAGACTAAAACAGAACCAGAAAAGGTCAATGTTTTTGTCTGTAACAGTAGTTCTAAGTATTTCTAACTGAAGGAGAATTGCATAGACTTACATAAATTTTTATTGAAATAATCCTACATGGAGAGATAAGACTATAAAAATATGCAACTAATTTAGATAAGCTGTTCACGGAATATTTGAGCAAAAGTAAATAATTTACAAGAATATAAAAACCGCAAAAAATACAAGGACTGTAATCATCAAACTGAGCTTGTTAGGGGCAGTGATGCTTAACGTCTTGTGTATGGAGCAGAAATTAACTCCTACAGTTTCATTCATGAGGTGTGAAAAGTGTTGTTTAGTGATACCAAGACATTAATCTTTGCTGCCATTCTCTTAACAAGTTCTGACAATTTGGCTCACTTTCACCCACTCATTCTCTCACTACAGCCTGACCTTGCATGTGAACCTGCCCATTTAAACTCAGTGCAAACAAAAAGAGCTGATCCTCACCACTCCCTTTGCTGTTGATAAAGTCCTGCCTCACCTTCACTAGATCTTTGCCACGCCTTACTCTCCTGCAGGGTTGGACTGAATTTGTGCCAGTGGCAGTAAGTATTGCTAACATTTTGCAGAGGGTGTCAAAAAGTTACAGTGGCCTAGGACACAATTAGTATTTCTCTTCACACAATTAGCCTGTTTATCTTAGAGTAGCTTTACTGTATAAAAAAAAGCAACTGTTTAATTACCCCCTTTTCTCCTTTATGAAGAATTTATTGGTGTGATTCTGCTGTTTCCTCTTTTTATTAAACAGTATATACATCAACTTGACAATTGGGATGGAAATTAGAAACTTGGCTATGAGCTCATGTATTTGCATGTAAAGGCAAATATAAAAGCAAATTCAGGTTTTAAACAAATTTGAAACAACAACAGAAATATTCATGGCGGTTGTAAAACAAAGCATTTCTGTCATCGACTGACATGAAGTGTGGATATAATGCTAATCTGCAGTATCAACGGTGTGATATGAACTAACTGATTGACAGCTCTGACTGGGGGGGAGAAAGGGTGACCAGATAGGGTGGCCAATCAGATTTCAATAACGCCCCTATTTATTATTGATTATTATTTAATTAAAGGTGCTGCAGTTACTTTAAAGACCATGCATAACACAGACAGTGTTGCTGTTCCGTGTTTATACCGCTATGCGTGGAGTACTATAAAGAGGTAGCGTGGCCGAGCGGTCTAAGGCGCTGGATTAAGGCTCCAGTCTCTTCGGGGGCGTGGGTTCGAATCCCACCGCTGCCATCAATCTTTTGTACCAAATTTCTTCACTTGTTTTATTCATTGACTGTGAGCAAAACAGGGAGAGGTACCTAAGGAATTTAAGCATCAGCTGTGGTTAGTGTCGCATAAACGACTGGCTGTGTAGTTTTTAGTCCCCCCACCCTCCCCACGTGTCTTCTGCGCTGACTCAACATGGTACCTTCAGTCCAACAGTTAACTTCAGCTACCTGAGTTGTGCTCCTCTGCGAGTTCCGCACATTTTTCTTACAGATGTGACGGGCCAAACTGGACTGCGAGGTGCGCAGGTGGGTGTTACTCATGTCCTGGTATGGTTGCTATTTCCGTAAAGATAACTGATTGTTATTTTGTCAGCATGTGTCTTTAAGCACGCCAGGCTGTGCTACTGTATGCTAGGCTAGCTGCTGCCCGGCTAATAGTCGTATCTTGCACGTATACAGGAAATCGTAACGTTAAACCTGTAGCACTTGTCCGACTTTTTCTTTTTACTTGCACGTTTTTTGTAGTCTTTAAGTTTTTAGCTATTTTGAGGCCCGGCTGCCAGTTCAGGAGGGCTTTGTGCTAGCTTGCTAATGAAGCTAACGCATCTAAACATGGACTTTTAAATGACTCGCTGTCTGCAGTGGGTGTTTGAACGGTATGAATTCACTGTTTTATGGATCTGTTAGACATAGTTTCCGATTACTAGATGTTTACATAGAAGCAACTCATGTTACTGGATTGCTTAGTGTTTCATCATGTGACTGTTACCTGGTTAGTGTCAGTGAATGCATCATCTGCTAGTTTAATAACTCTCTTCATAAATGCTAGCTTATAATCATGCTGTTCATACAACCTGACAAGGCTGCAGATAATTAACCATAAGAGTGTATCATTTCAGAATTTTCTGACTTTCAGCCATTGTAACTCGAATATGTTTGTTTTTGCAGGTTGGCTCTCTCTCTATCATCAGCCAGTCCTTTCTGGTGACCTCTTTCAGCCCCCTGCTCCAATCACAGCAATATGGCTAGTGGTGATGAGGATGATCCCATTATAGAGGAGGTATGTCATAAATCAACTTAATTATGTAAATATAAAGTGGAAGGGAAATTATAGAAGGCATTCAGAGTTTTTTTTTTACTAAAGAAATCCATCTTTTAGGATATGTTTCTTTCAGCTTTGCATGTCTAGTTGACTGACATTTTGCATGTTTTTCCTTGCAGTGTAGTTCCACATAATATGTGAAGGATATAAGAATGTTAATTTTGTCTGAAATTCTCAATTGAGTATAGTTTCTGTCCCTTCTCACAATCATAAAGAGGCTCTAATTATGGCTCTAAGGGTGATCTTAGGAGATATTACTGAGATGCATGGAGGCAAATCTTGTTTGCATTTCTCGCTGTTGAAAACAGCCCTCACTTCTTTCTCGTCAGCCATATTTGTTTATTCTGAACTCGCATTTGCTCTTGAGAGGTCCAGCAGGTTTTTCCATCTGACTGTTGGTGAGGTGGCTGTACTCCACACACTGTAGGACTAATTTATGTTTTGTGCCATCATGTGTGGGGTTTCAGGTTTTGAAAATGGGCCACCAATTTTTAAATCTTGTGCATATATTTTGTGCTTATGTGTCTGTGCTGCACCTAATGTGGTAATCTGAAGACTCATGCTCTAACCTTTTCAGCATTTCTCTGTCAAGACTTAAGGTGAAATAGATGTTGTTTTAGGGTAAATATTTTGTCAAAGTTGTCCTTCTGAATTTGAAGGACAAATTTGCAACTTTATTTTTGCAGGCTATATTATTTGCTTCCAGAATTAGACTGTATTATATTAGATATTTTGTTAGTTTGGTCACACTAGAATAATAATGAACAATAGATGAAGGAGACGGTTCTGTTCAGGGTTCCCCTTATGTTCGTATTTTCCGTTAAGATTTCTACCTACGGTGGAAAGTTTTTAATTGTCTGGAATTAGATTCATATATTCCAGAAAATTGTGGAAAAAGGAAAACAGTGGTCTGAGACAAACTTGCACTGATCTTCAATTGCAAACAACTTTTCTGTTTCCTGCAGATTGATGTATATCTTTCTAAAAGCCTTGCAGATAAACTGTATCTTCTCCAGGTGAGCTTTAATTTTATTGTTTTTTTGCATTCCTCTGAACTGTCTTTGATGTGATTGACTGTTAAACGTTTAAAATATGTCGGGTCGCTTGCTTCCCTTTATTTGTCTCAGTACCCGGTGCGGCCGGGCACCATGACCTACGATGATGTCAGCCACCTATCCGCTAAGATCAAACCCAAACAACAGAGGGTAAATGGGCCTTTTTGTGATATCCACTGTTTGGTTTCTGTCGTTTTAAGCCTGTGTTTGTGGTTTTTGCTCCTTTCCTGGATTCGGGCTGTTGTAGAAACAAAAAAACAAACGAGGAGTAAATTTTCGCCTAAAAAGTCAGAAATTTTTTGGTCATTTATTCTCAGTAAAATCTCAGTTCTAGTAAAAACTTGGAAGTCAGAAATTTTTAGGGTAATCTCAGAAACTTCCCTGTCTTTTTTTTTTTTTTTTTTTTTCAAAAAGTTGAAAAATGTGGACGTTTTTTCTAGAAAAGTTCTGACTTTATCAAATTCTCGACTTTTCAAACTTCTAGAATTTTTCTGAGTATTTAAATTAAATTTTTCTCCTTCATCAGAACAGAAACCTTTATTTTATCATTTCACTTATTGGTTGGTTGGAGTTGCTTTTGAGTTTGTGTCAAGCTCACCTTTGCACTTATTAGTCAAAAACATTGAATAAGATCTTTTAGAAAATGCTCCGAACATTTAATCTTTTTCTCATACTTCTCAAATTTAACGTCTCTGAGTATTTGTGCTTCTTTGTGCTGTTTGTCGACCAGCTGGAGCTGGAAATGGCCATCAACACAATGAGTCCCAACTACTGTCGCAGTAAAGGAGAGCAGATAGCGCTGAATGTGGACGGGACGTCCTACGATGAAACCAACACCTACAGGGCGTACGTCAGCTGTTAAACCATCAGCTTTATATCGGAAAACAAAATGAACTGGTTGGTTTGTTTACTGATCTGATTGTCCTGCTTGTTTTCTCCCGTGCAGAAAAATGATGGACAAACAGACGTTCTCCTCCATTCAGGCCACCACCAACACGTCCAGATATGCAGCTGCTGTGTTTCGCAAAGGTCTGACCTGATTAGCTGGTTAAGCAGCTGCTGCAGTGTCCTATAAAATTATTAATACATCCTGTACTATTGCAAGTTTAATCATGCGGATGCCACAAACCGTAATGTGTGTCACAGAAAAACAGAGTGACACATTATTGTGAAGAAAAATGAAGCGTGGTTTTCTTAGAGGTGTGCGATGATGTAAATTTTGGACTCAATCTGATACCAAGTAAATATCACCATTATCGATGATTCTGACACTTTTTATTCTCGTTCCACATGTCGTCAAACTTCTACCCTTTAGGAGTTTTTCTGGTTTTGCCTTTAACTTGTTTTTTGGACAGGATGTGGAAACAGAAGCAGGAGAAAAGCTCAACATACTTGTGTGCATCTTTTAATGTGAGCAGGTGAGCTGCACATCACGCCTCTGACGGGAATCCTGCAGATGAGACCCAGCTTCTCCTACCTGGACAAAGCGGACAGCAAAACCAGAGAGCGCGAGGCGGCTAACGAAGGTGTCTGTTCATTCATTCATTTTTTTTTAAATTGCTGCACTTTTACTCCTAGTAAAGGTAGAAAATCACATCAAAAATTAAAACTAAGTTGTGTTCAGAAGTCAAGATTTAACTAATTCCTCCCCTCATTTAATTGATAAAGTTTGATTGATTCTAGTAGGTTTTGGTGTTTCTGCACACATGTGACCAGTGTTTTGTCCCTGCAGGAGGAGATTCCTCTCAGGATGAAGCGGAGGAGGAAGCCAAAGCAATTACTGTGAGCATTTAGATTCAAAACCAAATTAGAGGAGTCTTGATTATTTTCACTTTCAGTTCCCATGCAGAAGGAAAGAGAATTTTCAGAATTTATTCTGGGTCTGCTCATTTTCAGGTGAGGTTTGCCCGACCTGAGTCCGAGCAGGCCCGGCAAAGGAGGATCCAGTCCTACGAGTTCCTGCAGAAGAAGCAAGCCGAGGAGCCGTGGATCCACCTGCAGTACCACAGTGCCAAGGTAGAGGGAGCTCTCTCCATTTATTACAGAAAGTTTTTATTTTATTTTTTGGCCATCCTTTGCAAAATTGTTTTACATTTCTGGTTATGTGATTCAGGACAGCCGATCGGATCATGAAAAGCAGTACCTGTACTGTCAGTCAGTGGACGCCTCGCAAAACTCTGAACTGGTCAAAACTCCAAAGTGAGTGTAACCAAAACACATCATTTAAGATATCATAACATGGAGAATGAATACTTCTTATGTAATATGTTATTTTGCTTTTATATGTTGCATATTCCTATCATTTTGTGAATCTACTTGCTTTGAATGGCTCTAACTTTGCTGCTGTTGCACTGAAAATACCTCATTTGGGGATAATAAAAAATATTTCTGTTTGTTTTCCCAAAATGAAACATGCGATAGTGGCCAAAGAAAACAAACAATGTAACAAGTAAGCTCATTTACAAAATGAGTGTTGACAGAAGGTCGATCCTTAATCTTTCCATCGAGTCTAAGGATGTTTCCAAATCTTAATTTGGACAAAATTATAAGAGATTATAAAAAGTTTAAAAAGACTTTTAAAAATTAGTGTTTTTGCATTTTCTTTGATTTTATGGTAAATCTGATCACATTTATTCTGTGACTTTTACTGTAAAGCAGACTTTAATTCATCCAAATCTGCGTTAGTTGATTTATTTAGCTTGATCGAACACAGCAGGAGTATAAATCTGTTTCTTGTGTTGAGAATGGAATCAATTTTTGTATTTTTTTATTTTCAAATTAGTTCCAAAGAATTTGCAAACTGACTGCCTTTCTTTGAATGAGGCAAACATGCAAAACTCCCAAACTGTTTCTTTAGCAATAACACTATTAGTCGATTACAATAGATGAATAAAATTTAAAGAAAAAAAGGAATAAATTAAGCGAAATTCTGGTTTTAACTCCTGTTCTGTTCCCGTCTTTCTCTGCTCTTCTCAGGGAGTATTTGGCGATGCTGATGCCTCCACTGGCTGAGGAGAAAATGTAAGCGTTACTTGATTTAATTCATTTTTCTTGTTGATGTAAAGCAGCTGCAGAGGTGCGTCGCTAACATGACCGTTTCTCTGTGTGTTAGCGCCAAGCCCGTTGGTCCCAGTAACGTTCTGTCCATGGCTCAGCTCCGCACTCTGCCGCTGGCGGAGCAGGTCAAGACCCTGATGAAGAACGGTAACAGAAAAAACATCAGAAATCTACTAAAAACACTTAAAACCTTCCAATTTGAATCATTGTTTATGTTTTAGCTGGTTTGTTTTACTTAATTTGCGCAGATATCCGTTTTATTTATTAGAGTTTGTAACTTTTCCTTGCAGTTAAGGTGATGCCTTTTGCCAACCTGATGGGCCTTCTTGCTTCTGGTACTGACCAGACGTCAGTGCTGCGCTGCATCCAGCAGGTGGCGCTGCTAGTGCAGGGCAACTGGGTTGTAAAGAGGTGAGATTTTTGTTTTCCCTATTTGTTTAAAGACACATATTAAGATAACAGAAGAAAAAAGTGTATTGAAAGCTTTATTTTTTCTCCACAGTGATGTTCTGTATCCTAAAAACACCTGCAGTGCTCATAGCGGCGTTCCTGCCGAAGTTCTCTGTCGTGGCAGAGACTTTGTGGTGAGATGCTGCTCCAGTTTTTCATTAAATTACCCGAGTCTAAGTTAGTTTGCAGATTATGCAGCCATAAATCAGTGGGTTCTTATTTTTAGATGTGGAGGTTCACACAGGAGCGCTCAGTGATGAGGAAGGAGATCGCATCCATCATCAAGGTAAGAGGCACTTTGATCCCTGAACTGGGTGATATTAATTAGTAGTTAGTAGTTCACTTTTGTTTATTTCTAGAACTAGACTTGTACAACTTTACATTTCAAACTTCGCATATATACAGTGTTTTCCAGACTAAAAGTTGCTCCAAATATAAACAGAACCAATTGGTAACAGACAAACTACGTTCCCTCTGCCTCCAATAGCTTCCCCCTGAGGATGTGAAGGAGTTCCTGGAGCACGTGGCGTCTCCTCGAGTCAATCGAGGCTGGGAGTTCCTGCTGCCCACTGATGTAGATTTCATCAAGAAGCACCCAGACATTGCTCACAGACAGAACATGCTGTGGCTCGGTATCCAGAGCAAGTAGGTTGAATTTGTAGAGGATATTAATATGCATTAAAGTAATATTGTTGCATACAATTAATCCATTTATGATTAATTGTCGATTAGCGGTTTATTAGTTCAAAATGAGTTCCAGTCGATTTACTATTAGTGTCCACTCAGACGTTCTTTTACTGGTGTAGTTTGGCCGCCGTCCAGCAGAGGGCGCTGCTGGTCATCGTTTAGCGGATTGACAAAGAACCAAAGATGGCGGCGGAGAAACAGAAACGGTCCAAACGGAGTCCGGTGTGGGATGGAAAATGCCCTTTACGTTTTGAACTATAAACACTCGACAAGTTCTTTAAGTTTCCGATTAACAGCCTCATTTAGCCGATCTAAATGACGGAGCCAACTCCTCTAAACTGATATATAGGCGAGAATAATATGACAGAAAGCCGATGAAATAACGGAGGAATCGTAGCATGACGTGAAAAAACATGGCGCCGATAAACACGGCTGATTTTGAGGGCTGTGGTGAGTCGATACATTTAATGGAGCGAAGTTTTAATATTCCGCTTAGGAAGATAGTTATGTGTGAATTAAATGTTTCTCTTATTCTATTATTTTCATCTTTTATTTTGCTATTCAGCAACCTAAGATATTCCTGTATATACAAGTTTAATGCAAGAAAACTACAATGTTCAGTTTATCATGTCAGTATTGAACACAGCTGGAAAAAATTGTAATGTTAAAACTTACTGATTGTTTTTCTCTTTTTTTTAATTTTATGAAAAAAAAACCGCCTTCTGTTTTGGAAAGTCAGAAAAAAATGACCCACATTGATTAATCATTAGTTGATCAGTAAGATCAATCAGTTTTAGATTGATTAATTAATCACTAATTTGCTTCCCTATGGTGTACATGTATTTCTTCTCATTTGTTAAACATTCAGGCCTGTTTTCTCTTTAAAGGTTGGAAAAAGTTTTCAACTTCTCTAAAGAAGACTTCATGCCAAAGAATTCCCCTCAACCTGGTGAGCAGCGTCTCAGTCGGAGCCTGGTTTTCTGTTTCCTTCCCGACATAAATCTCACATTGCGTGTTTTGTAGAGCCCGTTTATGTCAGCGGTGTGCAGCGCCTGAGGCTTGCTCAGGAGCAAGCTCAAGAGAACCAGGCGTCGCTGCAGAGGGACCTGGACGGCAGACGTGCAGGAAGCAGCGTCCAGATCAAACAGGAGCCCAACGGCGACGGTGTGGAGGAGCTGATGGACACTTCTTCCTCCATCCACAACGGTTCTGTTAATGGTTACCCCAGTGCCGCCTCCCCCTGCTTTGATCACACTAACGGAGGGAGCCCCTCCAACAGCTTGGCCGCGGAGCTCCAGGACTTTGTGACAAAGACTTTCCAGAAACACGTTGTGCTGACGCTGAATGAGCTGAAGAGACTCTTTAACCTCTACCTGGCTTCCATACCGGCTGGACAAAACATCTTCAGCTCCGTTTCCGACCACATGCTGCAGGACGCTGTGCTGCTCTGCCACTGCAAACAGATAATGGTGCCTGTAAGTATTCCCAAAAATGAGTGCTCTTATGTTTTCTCAGTGTTTCAGAGGCTGTGTGTTTACTTTAAAGAGGACATATTTAGCAAAAATCACATTTTGTGTGTTTTTGTGTTTTCATTTGAGTCTTTACTGCTTCTAAAACCAGCCTAAGCAATTAAAAAAAAAAAAAAAATAGAATCCAATGCTTTTTTGCAATCAGGGAATGTTTTATGGTGATTCCTTGTTTTCCTTCCACTTTAGTTTCCTGCTCAGAGTAAATTAGCTCCTGATGAAAGGAAGGTGTTTGGTCTTTGGGAGACCGGAGACAACTTCGACAAGGTGAACTTTACTTCCCGCCCAGCGTTGATCCACACATCTCAACATTTTCTCATGAAGTCGTTTATCTTTTCTCCCGCAGCACCGCCGCCTGCTCTACGACCTTTTCACAAAGAACCACCGGGTCAGGAGGAACGTGATCCAAGCCAGACTTTCTCAGGATTTGGGCGACGTGCCTAAAGCCGAAGTCGATCGACTGCTTCATGTAAGACGGACACTGACGTTTGAGGTCGATAGTGGACTGCTGAAGTATTCTAATGCAAATCCAGAAAGTACAAATTCTTATTCAGCTGCTTTGCTCTGATGCCCCTAAATAAAATTAGATGCTTGTATTTTATTTAGGCGATGAATGCACACTGCTTTTTTTTCCAAATTATTTTTAAAATATATTGAAGCTAATTTGTGAAAATGTGAACAGTGGTGTGAATACTCCTGCAACCACCTCTCTGCCATCAGTCCATCCTCTTGTTTTATTTTATTATTACTCTGTTTTGTTGTATTCAGGAGTGCTGCATCAGCAATGGAGGGTTTTGGTACCTGAAGGGAACGTCGCAGTCCTGACCCCGATGACCTGCCCGCCTTCGTTCACAGACAGATAATCAAACTCTCTCCCGCGTGTCCGTTGGGAGGGCAGACGAGACCCGGCGGCCAATCACAGCAGCCGGTTCGGGCCTCAGAGCTGGGGATTGGAGGATGGAGACGTCGGCTGCGCTCTCTGCTCCGAAGAAACTGGGGGAAAAAAAAAAACAACCTCTGACGCAGCAGCAGGAAATAAACTCACTCAACGCCGTAGAGACTGAGAAGAAATGATTTATAACTACAATGAAGAAATGGTAAAATATACTTTTTTTTTTTTTTTTTGCCTTCATGACTTTTTTTTTATAACCTGGATAGTGTTAGAATGTTGAAAACATTTCAGATTGTTTTTATTTTACTCCTCTTTTGGCCAGAAAATATGGTTTACATGAGACAACTTATTCAGTTTAGGAATTTAATACATTTTTTAAAAGATCTGAGTTTGTGTTCAGAACATCATATTGATCACCTCAGTGCACAGGTGGAAAAGTACGAGCTGCAAGGAGTTAAATGTATGAAGTTCTTTTAACTCCTGAAGGCAAAATGGAGACATGATGCATATCAAGTAAATACTCTATTAAAAGCTTTGTGGGAATCCTGGATCTGAAATCTACATCAGTCAAATATGTAATAATCAATCAACTTTATCAATTGAATAAACTATTACTGTAAAGTTGGCTTCCTGAGCTGATCAGACATTTTCAAATTTTTTTTTTTTCCTGGAAGTGAACTTTTTTTCTGAATAGAACCAATAAAGATGCAATTTGAAATAAAACATTTTATTTTTGTCTTTAAAGTTGAACAAATTTCCTTGTAAATGCCTTTTTTTTTTTACTCCCACCTGTCCGAACGAGAGGAGTTTTTGTTTTAAAATGGATTCAAATGTATGTGATACAGTTGGAAAAAATTAACTTACAATGTTTGTATAAAGGGTCTACAGATTTATGTATTGGTTAAAAGGAAAATAGATTAGAATAAAAACAGCCTTAATTATCCCACTAAGGTGAAATTAGGGCAAAACTGAAACTTGAGGCACAAAGGCTCATTCAAAAAATGTTTCAGTGTTAAGAACAATATAAATATATATATAAATTGGCAATAAAAATGCTAATTGTAATATATTCTACAAGACTATAGCAGAAAAAAAAAATTAGATTCAATCATACCCCTTGGAGTTTAATGAAGGCATAATTATATCTTACAACGGCCTAGTCAAAGTTCAGACTTGAATTCAATTGAGAATGTGGGTCAAGGAGTGGAAAACCATGCAAAGTCTGGAACAATTTGAGCTAATTTGCAAAGCAAAAATGAGGAAAAATGCCTACAGATGTGGAAATCTGCTAGACAAATCCAGGATTAGCAGATGTAATTACAGCATGTTTAATAAAGAACTAACCAATCATTTGATGTTTAGTAACACAATAATCAATTCACATACAAAAAAAACACATGCTTGGTATTTAGCAGTTTATATTGGGACAGATTTTCCAGAGTGTTTTTCTTGAAGTGATTAAAGAAACTCAGAGTTAAGCCAGTTTGCTGCAGAAACCTGCAGCAACAGGATGTGGAAAGCATCGAAGCTGCACAATCTGCTGGTGAAGCAACAGGAAGAAGCAAACCATTGACATGTTAAAGAGACATTCACTGTCTAGAGCTTGCAGATAACAGGATGAAAAGCTGCTAGTTTGATGTGTTTGCAGCAAATCAACATTGTGAATATTTTAATTTTGAACACGATTTAACTTCAGACTGAAACAGAGGACATATTGGTGCCCCACTTTAAAGTTCAAGCTGAGATTACAATCTTTTGTCTTGTTAAAAAAAATCAAAAAAATCCGCTGAACCTCTGCTCTCCGCTTTCAAACATTTACAATAACCTGCGTGGACTGAATCAGGGGATTTCTCACGAGCAGGTATCAGTTTTCTTGCACAACATAACGGCTTTAACGGTCATGTCTTTGTTCCCCCTTCAGTCATTAACAATCAGTTACACATGGACAAGTTTGGTTTCCACAAAAACACCAGATTCCTGGCTAAAAGCTGATAAAAAAAAAACATTTGAGTATTTAAGTTTGGTCAGACGTCAGTGGAACCTTCATCAAAAAGAGGGTGTAGGGAGCTCTGTTAGTGCCAAAAATATATATATATTATTGTATTTATAGTATATTATAATATTTCATCAATCTTTCAAAGGTGTAACTATTATTAGAAAAGAAATCTAGATTATTTTCTGCTCCTTCCTCATTTTCTCTGAAGCCATAGTGTTAACTTTATTGTGATGCCAAAATGATTAAAATAGAATTTGTAATTGCTGAGAAACAAAATTAGATTTGGGTGTATTATTATAAACACATGCATCAGAAACTCCTGAGGGTCCTAAGAGTTAAAGATTAGGATTGGATTAGGGGTTAATGTTGGGATTGGTGGTTAAGTGGACCTGCATACTGGGCCGGTATACTGGGACACTGAAGCAATGCAAATGCGGCTCTCAAGTTCCAGTCAAGCAGAACCTGACACCACTGTGCTGTAGCTTGGTAGCTTATTAATGCTAACCCAGAGACAAAAGACTGAACCAGATCAACACTGTAAAAACACAAAACCTTACCAAGTATTTAAAGTTTTGGGCTAGTATAATCTGCCAGTAGCGCTAATTCTCTTTTAATCAATATTAATGAATTAGTTACTTAAAATAACCTTATTTATTTTGGTGAAAAATAACTTGTAAGTTAGTTTTCTTTATTTTGAGCGTGCTAAGCTATTTGCATGAGAAACTAGACCAACAAATACTTGGTAAAATGTTTATATTTTTGCAGTGAAGAGGCTCAGTGCTGGTTCATGTTTGCTGCATCTCCAGTTGTAAAGGATTTGAGGCGCTGGCCTGGAGCCATCTGTTATGCAACAGATTATTAGCTTTAAATCTAAGCTCTTTACTGCTCAGTGAGGGGTTAAACCCGCAGGTCGTTTGTAAGCACGGGCAGATCTGGGATCAGATGACTCGCCCTCCAACAGCACTGTGAGCGCTGCTGCGCGGCCGGCTGGCAGTTTTTAGACCAGTTTCAAGTCAATGGGTCGTGTCTGAAGAGATAATGCTGGATTGGGGGAGGTTCTGGTCCAGACTCGGCCTGGAGATCAAATGAACAGGGACCTCAACAAATGAGTTACACTCTACTTGTGTTGCTCTGTCACATTAAAAACCAAAACATCTAAAGGCATCATAGAACATGAAAACCATGTAAAATTTAATTAGTCCTTTGAGACGGGATATCATTTGAAATTAGCACCTCAGCATTAGCTTCTGCTAGATGTTGGCGTAGCGCTTTAGCATTAGCATAACATACAATATTCTTTATAATTAGTGGTTCAGGTTTGATACAATAAACTCTTGCAGTTATTAATGCCAGGAAGTTGGTAGTATGACAAAAATGTTGAAGTGTGTGGATATTTCTACAGGAAACTGCAGATCTTTTAATATTTAAGCATTATTTTTTCACTTGGGGTTCATGATAAATAAGCTGGAAAAAAAGACATGCTCAAGGTGGCTTTGTTTATAGTTTATGGCTCATAGGAGTAACATCACATAGTGCACGATAACAACTCATTTCTAAAGTGCATTTGCTTTATGATGCACCATCTTTCAGCTTAACAAGAACACAAATCCTGCAAGAAGAGCATCTACACACATTCCTTCATGAAGCTTTTACACGTTACAAATACAGTCATTAATATGGTCATTTTGTCTATGCATTCAGTTAGGCTACTACACGATTCAAGTATGATCTCAGTATTATTACAGAAATCCAATAATAATACTAGAACTGTCTATAGTTGCATTAGTAGGTCTGAAAGGCAGCAGGCAAACAAACTACAAGCCAACAATGCGTTCTTTCACAGTCGCAAAATAAATTAGATACACAAAACTTTTAGTTTTTATTTTTTTTAATTTTATTTACTTCCTGTCAAGATATTTGGAGGAATATTTTTGAGAGCAACTGTTTAAAAGTAGATCTGCTCCAGCTCTTCTGATATTTTCAATGACCGAGGCAGAAACTTTTGGGATGTCCGCAAATTTTACATTTTAAAATTTCAAACTTTTCAGAATTTCTAGATTTTTTTTATTTTTATGTTTTCACACTTGGTATGAAATATTTTTTCCAGCGGGCAAATGCACGTTTCAAGAGCTAATAAACATGATGCTCCACATCAAGTAATGAAGTAAAGTTTAAATTACTTCACAAGACTTGTTCACCAAAACGTCTAGACTTTAACTTACAGGTTACTGTCACCTCTGACCTTATGATCAGATAAAAGAAAAAAATCACATTTTTTTCTATTCGTTTAATGCATTATAGATCAAGAATGGCCACTCTTTTAGTCTATGAAGACATCAACCAACTGCATGCATTTTGATGCATTTTTTGGAGCTTAATAAAAGTAATAAATATTTAAAACTTATGCTTTGAGGCATAAATTATGCTAATATTGTAATTCCTTCAATTACTGCAAAACCTACTACATCTATCAAAGAACTTCCAGCACATTTTTCTTGTTTATGTGTGAAATAAAAGTCAGAATCAGCAGGTTTGAGTCAGGAAAAACTCGACTGGTGGATGTCACTTTTAGGGAAGAGGAAGGATTGTTTCCCAGAACGGTTCCCACACGGTTCCAGGCAGAGTACAGTGGAGACGGATGTTTAGGCACCGGTGTTTCTGTGCAAAAGGAGCCACCTTTTTTAAACGAGCTGGTTTTATTGAGCCCTATTCTTCTGAATTACCTTTATCTCTAAACCTGCTTTGGTTGGAAATTAAAGTCTTTTCCAAGACCGTTTCCTGTGCTGGGAAGACCATTTTGAAACATTTTTCAGAAGAAACTAATTCGAAGTTGGTAGCGCTTCATCAGCTGAAGCCCCTCCTCTGTGTTCAATCAGGTCTTCTTTGGTTTTCTGAATGCGGGAAAAGATTTCCCTAAAAAGTTCCTTGTACTCCGGCTGGTGAAAGTCCTCCTCGCTGTCGTCCGCCTCCTCCGGAGCAGGAGAAGATCCGCTGTGCTCCGACTCCTGCAGCTCCTCCTTATGCTCGCAACGTCGCAGCAGCTCGTCGTACTTCACCTGCAAGGCACTGTACTGGGCGTCGACCTCGTTGAGCAGCGAGATACCGCGGTACTTCACCACCTCGGGTCGACGCACGCAGGAGCACTCGTGGTCGTAGATCCTGCTGGGAGAGCCGGGCGCCTGAGCGGCCTTCATCTGACACTCGCTGGCCCAGCGCTTCAGGACGGCTGGACTCTTAGCCGCAGCAGGCACTCCTTCGCTCTCCTCCTCTGGGTTGAGTAACAGCAGGCCATGGATGACCTCTGACCTGGCTGAGCGTGAAGATGACTGTGATTTCCAGAGCTGACGAAGCTCCTCGGCCTCGTGTTCCAGCTCAGACACTCTGGCCTGTTGGAGGACAAGAAAAAAACAGGAAAAAGGAAAATCATCAAAAAGTGTTCAAGATGCATCACGTTCCTTCCCAAGTAACCGTTAAACTGTGAGAAAATTCTACAAAGTACCTGGTAAGTGCAAAATTTCCATCCTGTATGTTCTTCTAAAAACAACCCCAGTGCTTAAAATAAAAACAGCAAGCTGTTTTTTGGGTTAATTTTTTGGTGTCTAGAAAATGAGGCATTTCAAAAACCTCCCAATTGTTGAGCCACCACTGGCTGGCACTGCTTCGTTACCTAGCAACCGAAGCTGAGCCTGCCTATTACCTTGCAACCCATGTAAAGTTCCAGCAAGTTTCCTCTGCTGGTTTTAACGCTGTGTGGCTTTTCCGGCAGTACAAGGGCTGCTGGGAAAGACGAGAGTTTTGTTGTTGACTTGCCATTCAGAAACCTCTTGTTATCTGTGCAGGAGGCTCTACTTGTGCTTTTCAAAAATATACGGTTGTACAATTGCGCATCTGTTTGCAGTCATTTTCATATGTGAGTGCAAAAGTTGAGTTGCAGCAGATTTTATTTGGATTTAAAGTGACAAGCGACCTTAAGACAACTCTTTCTGAAAGCAGCTCAAAACAGGCAGAACTGATCAGACTAAAATCACCTTCCCAAAAATTATTTTGGACAAAAAATGTTTTGTATCACCAATGGACCTATTCTAACCTGTTCAAGAAAGACTAATAGGTTTAACAGAAACAGATGTGGCTGGACAGTCGGTAAAGTGGTGATGAGTTTAGTACCTGACATCCCTCCATCCTTGCCAGCTGTTGCTCCAGAGCCGCGTTTTCTCTGGCGAGCAGCTCTGCCTCCGTCTCTGCCTCCTCACGTCGCACGCGCTCGGTGGCAAACTGAGTCTGGAGGGCGCGCAGGGACTGCTGCAGGGTGGCCTGCGCCTCCTCACGCCACGATGCCACTGACACTTCGAGGTCATCCAAACCTTCGTCAGGATCAACTTCGTGCCTGCAGAGAGTCGTGGACACGTCTTTGAGCCAGATCTCAAGTTTCCCCCTGTGTCTCATTATATTTCAAGCTTTTATGGTTAATTTTTGATGGGTAAAACACAGAATGTGACTGTAAAACTAAAACAACGGTTGCAAAAGAGTGCTGAACCCAAGCATATTCATGGAAAATTGAGTGGAAGGAAAAACTGTAGCAGTATCATGTCTGGTTGTGTCCATGTTCGCCATTTTGATGTGGTAATTAATGCAGAAGGAGCCTTGATAATTCTTTTCGTGGATATTCACATCTTTTCAGTAACATTTCTTTGATTAGAAAAACAGAATGAAAATCAAGACGGACAATTAGTGATTAACACTTGGTAACACTTTATTTGACCGGTTGACACTGTCATAAACAAAATAAAACACCTGATATGAACATGAAGGGGTCTTTATGGACGCCTGTGATTGTTGTCATGAAGTGTCATTCACTAAGTAATGACAATTTTAATGCAAAGTTGCTCTAAAAGTTGCATTGAAAGTCCCTTAAAAGTGCCAACTTTGCAGTAAAGTGTCATTATTTACCAAATAACCCTGGACAGTCATAGACATTCATAAAGACTCCTTGGTGTTCACGACAACTGTCATGTCAGACTTATGCACATCCCTTCAAATAAAGTGGCACCAAATGTGTTACGATATGAGAATAAAGTTGAAATACAGTTGAAATATTACGAGACTGTATTAGTAATTTTATGACTCTTGGATAAACATTTATTTAAAAAATCATCAAAATGAGGAAAGTTGAGCATCCAAAGTTATACTACTGTACAAGTTTAACAAATAAGGAAATTTTTCACCTTTTAACATCAAATTGTTACCAGCAGCAGGACTTTGAAACATTTGTGTTTATTTCGCAGAAAGAGCAAACTTGACGAGTTGGTCATTAGTCAGTCATTAAAACAACTCTTTCTAGTAATTTTTCAACTATATTCTGGTAATATTGTGTCTTTATTTTTGTAATATTGTAACTTAATTCTGGCAATTCTTTGCCTCGCCCTAATACCGTGTCGTAGTTCTCCAACTGGTTAACAAACAAATACGTATTTATTAAATATTTACAGGCTATCAGTCTGATGAATCAGTCTTATTAGTAACAGACAGTTTGATCAGCTATTTGTGTCCACTGTTGCATAAGCAAGTGTTCTTTCTAATCTCTGATGCTTCAGACGGGGAAAACAAAGTGAAAGGTGCCAGGAAATTCACACGCAGAGTTACAGGGTCAAAGTTCACGAGAAGGAGTGAGGTTTAGTGCGATGCTGAAGTAAAAAACATTTGTGAAAAATAATGTGTTTCACTATTGTCAGGTAAAGTTTGTTTCAGGTGTTTTTTATGTTTTATAACGATACATAAAAACACAAAAAGGAGAAGAAACCTTTAAAAAAAAGAATCTAATCAATAAGGTAAAGTGATTAGATTAAAATCAATCAGCTTGAGAGGGTCATCGACCGATGTCAGGGGCCTCCGTCTCAGACTTTGGCCTCCTCCAACACAGCGCAGTCTGACTCCAGACGCTGCAGTCTCCTTATCGGAGAGACGTCCATGCATCTGAGCTGGATCTATTCCCACCAAGCCCCCTTAACAGGATTACACACAGCAGAGACTAAACTGAGTGATCGAACCTGTTCAAGTGCAGACAAACAGGAAGTGGCTGCAGCGTGAAGAGAGCGCACTGCTTTGAGGAGCAGGATTAGCGTGAGGGAGCATTTACTGATCCCTTAGCGAAGCTTACAAAGACCTTCTGGACCCGTGACAAAGGTGTTAGAAATATTTTAAAAGCCTCAACTAGACTCAGTGGAGATAAAAACCACAGGGGAGCCACAAACCTTGGCGTCTTACCAGCTTCCTGTAAGAAATAAAGAGTTTCTTGTCAAAACAGGACACAGAAAATTGTTGTCAATGGTTTTTCTCAGCTCTGAAACAAACTCCCTGAAAACCTGAGATATACTGAAAACACTGTTTACTCACTGTTTCTACAATGTAAGACTTTTTAAGACCATTTACATTTAAATTAAAAATTCACATATTTTACGATGCTCTCTACAGCCTTAACCCCCATAATACCTTGCTTTTTCACAGAATGCACCTTGCCTAACATGGGTTGGCGACAGAAAGGCGCATGCCATCCAGCCAACTCGCAATAAGTTTCTTTTACCCAGGAGAAACACCAAAAACCTAGCTAGCTTTGAAGGGTTTATTAGCAGCTAGTTAGCTGCTAATAGCTTCCACTGCAACAAAGATGATTTGAGTGCAGCTCAAACTTTTGCCTGACGGAAAAGTCAAAAAACAGAAAAGAAAAAAAACATTTATGATATTAAATAATCCTGCAACGACAAAATTTAAGACCAACGTAAATTTCCCCCATGGATTTAAGACATTTTAAGGCCTTAATTTTAGATACATGAATCTCAGACTTTGGTGCCAACAGATCCCACGGCAACAAAATCAGTGCGAGCATCTTCACCTGTGTGCGTTTTGCAGCTCTTGCAGGCAGCACACGCTCTGAGCGCTGCGAGGCGGCCATCTTTCTCCGCATGGAGTCCGCTGAGACCGACATGACGTTAGCTTCAGCTCCTCCACCTGGTGCTGCAGCTCTTCCACCTGCGTCTGCAGCAGCTCCACCGTCTCCATCAGCCTGAACAGAACGTCACATAGAGTTGATGAGAAGAAATATTTCCGTCATTTAAAAAAGAAAAAAACTGTCGTCTTCCGTCCAGATCAGCTCTCTCACCCGTGGATCTTCAACTGGGCCGTCCGGTTGTCCAGAACCAGTTTCTGGTTGCTCTGCTCCAGCTCTCTGGCAGAAACGTCAAGCTGCTCGTAAACCTTGGCGTGCTGGTCGTTGACCTGCCGCAGGAGGTCGACCTGCTTCGTCAGGTACTGGAAAAGAGGGAAAGTTAAGTTTGAGGGAACGGGAAGAAAACGATTTCTAAAGTCTTTTTAGGCAAGTTTGGAGCTCTTAGCTATTCAACACAAAATTTTAAGAAAGTATTTTTGGTCTAGTTTCTGTGACACTTGAAATACATCAAAACTACAAGTAACTTTCAGTAATACTTAGTAGGAGTTATGAGTAACTCATTTATTAATATTGATGAAAAAGCACGAGTTCCACTGGCAGATTATTTTACATTTACATGGGAAAAAATGTTTTGTTATAAGTGAAATTATTTCCCAGTGAAACTTGTACATAAAATGAAGCATCATTACAGTTAATACCATATAGTTTATGAAATGTTTAAAAAAAAAGGTAGAAAGTGTGGTTAATAATATATTTCCAAAGTAATAATTAACCATTGTTTAATGGTTAACCATCGGTTATATTTCATCCACAACACAATCATGAATTTCTACATCTTTATTTTCCAGAGCACACCTTTAATGTTTTAGGTAAGCTTCAATGCCTCCGAGGGCAATTTATCTTATCAGACAAGAACATGCTGAGACTTTCTGCAGCTTATCTGCCGAGGGAACATTGGCTCAGGTTAGAGCAGGTTTGTGCAAAAAATCAAAACAAAATGGTGCATGAATATGAAGGAGAATAACACGTTTTTTTTGTTGTTTTTTTTTTATATCTTTTTTAAATTTCAATTGATTACAGAAACAACAATGAATCAGTGGTGCTATGTTTTATTCAGGAGTACAAGGGGTCCATTTTGTTCTTAGTAGAAAATGTTTAATTCCACTTCACTGTTAAATGTGGGTCTATCCCATTAAAATTCATTGAAGTTTGTGGGTGTAACGTAACAAAATGTGAAAATGATCAAAGGGTATGAACGCTTTTCTAAGGTACTAAATGTACATTTTAAAAAAGGAGCAGCAAAGTGCTTTTTTTATAGGCGTCTCCTTGAGAATCGTAGTAAATCAGAGGCAATACTTCCGCTCTTAAGAGATTAAATGGGTAACCAGCAGGGATGAGCAGGTTATTCATTTGGACTCATGCACCAAAGGCTGACCTGGTTGAAATAAATTTAATTAAAGTCTGGGGACCTGTTAGGAATCTTGAAGTCATTACTTACGGTGCATGCAGTGGAGGACAAAGAAACAGCTCTCCAGAGGAACGGTAAATTGCCGTTTTTGTTGCCTAACTGGCAGATTGCAAGACTTGGTGTTTGGTCATGGTTCAGTGACGCTTCGTCTGTCAGTTCCAGATGAAAAAGGTTTTGCATATCAGGTAAAATATCTTATAGCACAGGGCTGGGCGATAAATCACTTTCAGCGATTAGTCTAACTTTTAGTTTTTGAAGGTTTAATTTTTGGAAAAACTGGATTGTTTTTCCACCATTGCACTCCTTTGGTTTCCGCAGGTCGGAGTGATGTCACCACGCTCAGGACCGCCATCTTGTTTGACAAGCATGTTATTTATTAGGACGTTGAATTCGGGTCAACTATTAGGGACAAGCTATGATCATTTTTTTCTTAGTTATGAGGTTAAAGTCATATTGCAAGAATACAGTCGTACAACAATAGTGGAAATATTATGAGAATAAAGTTATTATATCAGGAGAATAAAGTCATAATTTTGTGAGAATTCAAATGTGAAAAATAAAAAGTTAAAATGTTGAGCATCTTGTGAAGTTACACTCTGGTATAAGCTTTACAGATTAGTACTTAATCTTTTCACATATCGGCATCAGATTATTCTCAGTGGCAGGACTTTGAAACAATCTTGGGAACAATTGTGTCCATTTTGAAGAAAGATTTACAAACAGCTTTCGTCTCGTAATTTTAAAATGTTTTTTTCTGGTAAGACTGCATCTTTTTTTCTGCCAATATAACTGTAGTCTTGCAATTAAACAACATTTCTCAATCGTCCAACTCACAGAAAGAATGATGGAACTGAAAAAACACTTTCTAAAAATATGTTTTGTCATTTGCAATTTATTTTTGAAAATCGGATGTGGTCTGAAAAAGATCTGGGATTTAATTTTAAAGCCACATCCCGCAGCCTGACTGCAGCCTGACCTTTAGGCTGAATTTTCAGTCAAATCAATGGTTCTGTGAAGGAGGCGTGTCAAGCAATACGTCAGAAATGCTGCACCATTTCCTCCTCACCTCGATCTCCTGCAGCTGCTCCTGGTTGGTGGAGTACATCTGCTGCAGGCCCTGCTCCAGCTCCCGGTTCCTCTCCAGGAGAGACTTCCCCAGCTCGGCCGCCAGCTGCAGGTCTGCGGGAGAGACGGGGCGTTGAGCAGGAACCGGACGCCTTTTCTCATCCACGTTTAGAGCCACCAGAACGGGCATAGCGAGATTCTGCAAGCTGCTTTAGGAAGGTTTTATTTTTTTGATATTTTTCGTCCATAAATCTTTTATTTTCTTCACTTTTGGAGAAGAATTTATTTTTAAACTCAACGCAAAAACACAGCTTTTGAATACACAACCAATGCTGTTAGATTCCCTTATTTCAGTCTAAATTAAAAACTTAAAACTTGGTGCGAATCAATGATGTTGCTATTATATTTTGCGAACGCCAGAGGAAAGAAATAACACTTTAAAAGTTTGGTGTTCTATAGAAATCTTTTAAATTAATAGTTTTCTTGTGTACAATGTACACAATATATTTGCAAACAACTTTGTACAAAACATCAAAGTTGATCAGTATCTGAATAAATCTGCATATGTGGAATAAAACAAACAAACAAACGGGAATTAAAAGTTTAGAAAATTAATTTCTTCTCTTATTTATGGCGAAGACAAAAGTGATGACACTCTTAAGATTTTAGGGAAATTGTTGTAACATAATATGTCTATGGCAAAAGTTAAAATTCACGATTCCGATTCATTAATGCATTATTTTTCATTTTAACAAAGCATATTTTGTTCTAAGGAGACACGTTACATTTACACATTTCCAAACTGCATCATGCCTTCTTACTTGAATTGCAATTTAACACAAATAAAAGTGCAATAGAGATGCCATAAAAGGGACATAAAATGTTAAATATATTCTTAAACAAAGCTCTTCTGTTTTGTCCTCACTCTGCCGCATATGTGAATATTCTGCTGACCCAAGCTGCCTTTTTCTGCATCCAACAAAAAATAATGAAATCTTTTAAAACGATGCTTTGTGGAAAAATAAGCGTCTTGAATAGTAAATGTTGTATAGCTTAAAATACATGCATTTAATAAAAATCCACCACATAAAGGCATAAAAATGATTTGCTTCCTGGTTTATGCATTAAATTTTTGTTTTACCTTTCACCGCATATTGCCAGTTAATAAAAAGGCCATGTATTTGGTCTTTATCCTTAACAAAGACAGAGAGGAAACTCACCATGTTCAAGGTCCTGCTTGTCGTACCACGGTTCCTCCTCCTTGATCTCAAATTCCTCTTCGACAATCATGTCTGCCAGCATCTTCCCGCTAAAAACCCCGTCAGAAAATCCGATGTATATTTCTGTTTCTCAGCATCGCTGAAAGCAGCGGAGAGAGGCGCCGGTTCCGAGAGAGTTCTGCCCGCCCGCAGCGGCCGGTGTGCGGCACCCACTAACGGTCGCCGCTAGTGAAGCTGGGAGGCTATCTGATCACGTTTCCGGTGTGGATTTTCAAAATAAGTCGTGTTTAGCGCGTTCAAATAAGTAACTTGAGGGTGATTTAAAATCAGGGCTTCGTTTAGTAATTAGAAGTACAGATGCAGTCAATGATTAAAAAAAATTGTTTGCTCTTGGCAGAGATTTATTACAAAATAAAATTAAATAAGGTGTTGATATTGTCACTTTAGTATCAGAGTAAACCATATAAATCCCTGTATATATATCATGTGCAAAAAGTACAATGAAAATTATCACGTTATTTTTTACACATTTAGAATAAAAGTATAAACTGTAATTTATCATTTTAATTCATTTAATACTTTTGATGACCAAATTTTGCAGGATGCTTTTAAAATTATCCCTGACAGAGAAAAACAGGCAAACAGAAAATGCTGCAAAAATATAATCAGTTTTAAACACTATAGGACACAAGCAATAACAATTTGTGATTCCAAATTAGGATATTAGAGATCTAGTGGTTTGACAAAATGTAAAGTTGAAGTTTGTTACTTTTTATTCTATTCTATTGTGATTTGTTTTAATCCGCTGTAGATAATTTCTTACTCTATATGTAGGACTTTTCAGTGAATGTTTTCTGAAAACGAAAATCAAAAACAAAAAACAAAAGTAGTGCCTTTATTGTGAAGACAGATACTTTCTATTTCCGGTCTTTACCTCGCGCCGTTTCACATCCCTTCTACACCTGCTCCTCGGTGAGGGCTTCCTGCATGAAAACTGCATCGGACAATTTCACCATCACCACACGAGGGCGCTGCAACGAAAAAAGAAATTTCTCTCTTTCAAGTAGCTTAAAAGTAAAATACAGCAATGTATTATTATTACATAATTTCATTAAATATTGAACCAAAGCAGCGATATTTAATCAAATAAACCAATGAAATTCTGAGTTTGCAATGTTTTTATTACCCCAATAACATATTGGACTTCACCTTCTTGCAAAAAAAAAGGTAAAATCAGCTTTATTTGTTTGTTAGATGTTATTTTCATACACTTTCAGTGACAAGTGATTATTACATATTTCAACTTTTATGACTCAATTTATGAAAAATCCATAAAGGCATTATAAGTACTCTTTCTTACCAGTTGGGGGCACTGTAGCTTCATTTTCTGCTTAAGGGAGTCAGATTCAACTAAACTCCTATATTCAGTCCAGACAAAGAGAAAATGATATTGTAAATTTATTCATATAAAAAGATAAAACAACAAAGCTAATCCACAGATCAGAGTAAATCAAGTATTTCATCAGCTGCAGAAGCAGATCTTGATTTCAGATGAGAACAAAAAACTCTTTCCTTTGGTGGATGTTTTCTTTTGGGGGGAACGTCTTTCTGATTATCAATTGATAATCTTGAGCCAATAAATATGGGATTTTTCTTTTATGCTTTTTTACTTCTTAGTAAATTTCTATAACAAAATGTCTCACAGAAACCATAAATAATGAAAAAGTTTTTATGACTCAGCTGCTATGAGAGGAAACCAAACAATAATCTTCCAGAGGCTGAAACTGTTATTAACTCGGATCTTTGTTTTCTCTCCTGGGTTTTGGATATTCGGTCTGTTCATATGTGAGTATTTTATAACATTTCATATGGAGTGACTCAATGATTACTCAGCTGGAGCTTCAGTTCTGCTGCTTCCACCTACACCAATACTTTTAACTTTTTTAGTGGATCTTCTTCTCTGGTTTTAATCATTTCTGGTTAGGCACTTAGATGCTGGTATTAAAGCACTCGTTTTATTTTTACTGTTTATTTGATTTAGTATAATTTTGTTTCTGTACCTGGTTATATACACAGTTCTGGAAAAAAAATTAGAGTCCACTGCACTGAAAACCTCCTACTTATTCTACCGGATATTGACCTCTGAACTCTTCCTGAGTTAAAACCTTAGTGTTGATGTTTCTAAATGAACATTAACTTGTTTTCTTTGCATTATTTGAGTTCTGAAAGTACTGTCTTTTTTTTGTTATTTTGACAATTTCTCATTTTCTGCAAATAAATACCAAATATTTGCTTAGAATTTCAGAGACATGTCAGCAGTTCATAGAATAAAAGAAAAAATGTTATTACTGACAATTATTATTGTCAGTAATATATATTCATTGCTCTTTGCTACACAATCCTCTTTGCTTATTCCTATTTCTTGTGCACCATTTTCAACCAGAGTTTTCCTTCCACTTAACATTCCACTGAAATGCTTGTATGACGGTGGATTTTTGAAGTTCATCCCTTCTTGTAGGATGTTTCTGGTGGTTTGCTGAATGGATAGAAGGTCGTGCCTCTCCCTGTTGCTTGTGCCCATTTTTCTACCACACCTTTTCCTTCCACTAATCTTTCCATCAAAATGTTTCCTCACAGAATCCAGTGAACAACCAACATCTTCATGTTATGTTTCTGCTTGAAAAACTCTGCTTTATTATATCACTATTGACTATTTCCTATCAAAGACTAAAAGACCCAATGGATTTTTTTTAATCAAATATAAAGACATGACATATATCACTTTGTGGATGTTGCGTTTGTATATCTTAATTTCAGTTTTTGATTTGAATGAGTGAAACAAATAAACTTTTTTGATTATGTTCTAATATCACCTTTATGGATTCATGTCTGTTTTTCATGTATTATTTCCAGGCCAGACATAAAGGTGCATCTCATAAGGTGTGAATGGATTTTCACAGATTATCTGAGTCTCTCACCTCTCACAGCAAATCACATTATTCTGAGGCTGTAGATTAGTTGCTCCCACATTAAGCCTCTCCCCTTTAAGGCATTCCTAGAGACAGTTCTTTCATCATATTCTCACTTTCTGTTCTTCTCCTGCTTCACCTTTCTTCCCTGATTTCTTCGTTTCAGTTTTGTGACTGTCAGGGAGATTTGAGGAAGAAAAAGCAGGATTCCTCGGCGGGGAACTCGGCCTCTCGGAACGACAGGATGACTGTGATCTTTTCCCTTGCAATCAATACTGTTTGTGCTTCTTGAACCCACATTTCCAGCCGTGGTGGGTTTTTTCCTTCCTCCTTTTTACTATTGCTGAGCTCCAGCATGGATTTCATGGGGTGTGAAATGTCAAAAACAGCAGAGTGAGACCTCATGCGCTCTTTTAATTCACCTGGATTTGGCAAAACAAGATTTCCCGTCATGTTTTCTGAGACAGAAGCACAATAATGGATCTGAGAGCAAACGATAAAGGCAGATAAACTAAACAGGGGAAATGAAATATTACAGGCAAGTGTGCAAGGCAAATAAGATGATTGCCATTCCTCTTCCCTGAGGCGATCTGGGTTGGTGATGCCTCTTGCTGAGGCTCTGAAGTGGTGACAATAATGTGCAGCAGAAACTGGTAATGAGTCGTTAAAAAGAGAGATTTGGGGCTTTACTGATCCGTTTCCACACCAACTGTCTTGGCTGTGGGAGTTGGATCCTCTAAATATTGTTGGGGGAGTCGGGGAGGGGCAGTAATGGGATTTAAGGATGCGCTTCTGGGGTAGAACCATAACACAGACTCAATACATATCCTCAATATGTCTCTGTGTGTGTGTGTGTGTGTGTGTGTGTGTGTGTGTGTGTGTGTGTGTGTGTGTGTGCGTGCGTGCGTGCGTGCGTGCGTGCGTGTGCATGTGCGTGCGTGCGTGCGTGCGTGCGTGTGTGTGTGTGTTCAAATTTCATCTTCAAAGCTTTTTCTTTGTGTATATATTAATTGTGACAGGTGCAGAGCCATTTTATTTTTTCTGCTGTCCTTTTTTTTGTTGAATGATTTTTCAGCCTTTTGTTCTGGACACGAACACAAGCAGACAAGGATGGTTGATGCATTCGTTCTGAGCAGGGGATGCTGCGTTGCCATAACAACCAGCCGTTTGGCAAAGATTCCCGTGATGTCAATTCTCGTCCAGGATCATATATAGGCTAAGGACAAAGACACTGGCACAAGCAAGCAAACACACTGCATACTGTACATGAATGTGCTTTTCCCCCCCACAGATATATATGCTTTTGTGAAAAATTATTTTTGCCTTCTGCGTTTGCTTTTTTGTCACACTTGCGTGTTTTATATCAATAGACAGAAGAAAAAAAAATCTGTCTGCTTGTTCTTGAAAACACTAACATGTCTGAAAAGATGGGCAAAATTCACCAGCAGAGTATCTGCGTGTTTCAAATTTAAGACTTTTTATTCTATGAATCACTGACATGTCTCTGAAATTCCAAGCAAAAACTTAGTATTTAAAGAAAATGAAAAATGGTAAAAGTGACAAAAAAGACACAGTGCTTTTAGACCTCAAGTAATGCAAAGAAAACAAGTTAATATTCATTTAGAAACAACAATACTGATGTTTTAACCCAGGAAGAGTTCAGAGATCAGCATTTGGTGGAATAACTAGGTTTTCTTAGTTTTTTCCAGAGTGTAGCATTGTATGGTTGGCAACAGAAGTGACCTAGTGACGAGGGCAAGATGATTTATTTTTGCATTTCAATTAATGTGGATACAAGATCAGTTATTTCCTAAAGATGATTCATAGCTAGCTGTGCCTTTGAGAGGAGGTTTCTTTCTTCTTCGGTGGTTTTGTTTTATGTGGGCTAGAGACTGGTTCTGTTCTGTTCTGGTGAAGGGAGGTTAAATAAAAGTCTGGACAGCTTCACTATTCCCTCTCAGGTTCTGCTTTTTCTCCGCCCACAGCCTCCTGTTTTGTGGAAACACGTATTTGCGCCACATCGTAGTGTTACGCTAGCTAGCTAGCACGGGCGTGTTAGCCTAGCAGCCAGAACGCAGTGAATACGTCTGCAGGTGTCTGAAATGTTTGCCTGACAGAAAAGAAAAATAAACTCCTTACATAAAATAGTTCTGCCATCACAGAATTTTATATTGACGTATTTCAGATCAACTTGAGAAGAATTGAATGTGTTAATTTTATATAGATAAATTTAAGACTTTTTAAGGATGCAATTGATCCACAGCGATGTAATCGATTCGTTGCCAGGTATCACAAATACTAGTAGTGAGGTATTTGACTACAACCAAATGCCTGACTACAAGATAATACCTAATAATTTAGGTATTATCCCTAAATTAATACCTAAGTTATTAATTTAGGTAGGCAATTTCTTTTCCAAATTGGATCTGATTGGTTTTAATAGCCTTTTCCTTAATGAATAAATAATTAATATTTAAAATCTGTTTTTGTATTTACTCTGGGTTTCATTTCTGGATGATACGAAACATGTAAATGTAGCAAAAAAAAAGAAAAAAGAAAAGAAAAAAAAAGCAGAATGAAATTAATATGCAAGGGTGCAAATTCAGGATGTAACATGCATGTAGGTACATAAAATACTTAAAACTTCAAAAGTTTCCATCGCTGCAAGTTTATGAGACGTTGCTTCAAACAGGTACAACTGTGTTGTTTACTCACCCAGAATGCAATAAACAGGAAATTAGGAAGAAGAGAAATGGTGAGAAGATAGCAGGGAATCTCCAGATGGAAACACTGATAAGAGAAAATTGGGAATTGCGATAAGAGGAAATTGGATTTGTATTATCAGTGAGCTGCAACATCAAAGGCCTTTTGGCAGAGGGAAATGGGAAACTTTAAACCAAAAAAAAAAAAAAGTTAATTTCACAAGTAATCTCCCCCCTTGGGGCTTGTGGGTAAAACAAAACTCTGTGAAGATGAATTTAGCTAATCTCTCTCACACAGCTTCCGGGAATTGCAAAGGCACAGGGATAGAAATTTGCCCAAGTGCCTGGTTTGGAGAAGACAAATTTGGAAAACCGAGACATCTCACACTGTTCGTTCAGAGTGAGAATGATGATGGCTGTTCTGGCAAGTGCAAAAAAAGAAAAAAAAAACATGCTGAAAATGAGTAAGAGCTCAAATATTTCCTGCTGTGAAAGAATGAAAGGGACACCTTAGTCACAACAGACACACTGTGACACAACATACAACACGCTCTTTTCAAAAGTCTTGCTTTTTTATGTTTAAAAGTTGTTTTCTAAAATAATATTTTGGCTTAAATTAGGTCATATGCTTATTGTTATTCATTAATGCAAGGACTGTTGCAATGTTATTTTTAGATGGCACCAAACTCAGGTTCAGAATGAAAACATGAAGCAGAGATTTAGAGCTGACGCTGTCGGTCCAAATATTTAATGCTGAAATGCTTCAAATCATCAAATCATTGCATATCACATCTGAGACCTTTTAAAAAATATTTAAATCAATATTAAAGTTCAACAAGCTGTTCTAGTTTCAGCTGCCTTATAATCTATTATCATATATCTACTATTAAAAAAAAAATTCAGATTTTCAATTCTGATCTTTTTTTTCCTCACCGGTTTTCCCCTTATAAACAAATAACACATGACACAGCATCTCATCAAAGCCATTTTAAATGTGAAATGATGTTTTCACTTCCTATCCGTCAGCTGATCTGAGGCGTTTCTCTGCTCAGATGAGAAATGCTCACAGCAGCAGGAAACGGCCGAGCTGATGCTTTCTCTCTGGCTCAGTCCAACTGCTGAGTACAGAGAAAAACAAAATCTGTCAGTTGTCTCCCTTTTCTTTTTTATCTGCACTGATGGGAAATGCCTCTTCCTGCTTCATCTTCAAATGCAGCATTTTCAAACAACACAATCAGACAATTTTGACAACAGCTACAAAAGAAAATATCTGTTCGTTTTTTTAAAGAAAACTTGTCACTATCTGGACAATCTTTTTTGCCAGTTTCCACTTTGTTCAGTTTCCAGTAATCGCAGAGATATTTTATGATTTTAATGTTTTATTTAGCAGCTAATGTCGAGACATGTTCGATTTTTCTCCTTAAATCTCCAGCTGATGATTTGCAAATTCCCTAATTCATTGAAGAAATACCTGCAGACTCATTCAATAAACTCGAATATTTTTGAAAAGTCAGTTTATTTCAGGAGCTTTATCACTAAGTGAAACATATATGAATTAATCACACATAATTGAAAGACTTTAACTCGGTTTATTATGATAATTTTTCTGGCTACAGCATTAAAATGAGAATATTACATCAAACCAAAATGAAATTTATTTGTAAAAACAGAAACATGGGTGTAATGAAAAGTTAATACCTGCTCGAATACTCGTATTTAAATCTGGACAAATGTATTGGTTTCCCCCCAATATGACTATTTAAGAGCAAGAAAAGTGTTTGATGCATAAATATTATATGAAAAACCCTGAGAAAAAGTTAAATGGTTCAGAAGAGGAAAACAGAAGGACTTATTTTAGTTGATAAAACTGACTTTTAAACTAAATGTAAAATAAATCAAACATATTATCTTATAAAACAGCTTTCATATGTGAGAGTGACAGAAAGTTTGCTTTATAAAAAAAATAAAACCAACTTAGAAACTAGAGCTTTTGGTGTTTAGCCTTTAATTGGTCAGACTTTCATTTGCAACAAATCTGTTCTCCACAGGAACCCGAACCTGACCTAACCTGACCTAACCTGACCTAACCTGACCTAACCTGACCTAACACTAACCCTAACCCCAACCCTAACCCTAACCCTAACCCTAACCCTAACCCTCGAGACACTCCGTGGTTCATAACGACTGAAATACAGTCCACAGTCTAATCTTCAGCCTGGTTTCTCCTACTCACATCAACCAACAAAGATCTGCAAACCCGCTAAAGAAAACGCAGATTAAATCGCCACTAAAATTACCTTGATACCCCTAAATAAAATCCAGCTGCGTTCAGAGGCTCCTAAAACTCGTCAACTAATTTAGTAGCTGATTAATCGTTAACTGGAGTACACAGACTCAAACAACATGTAGGTCTCCCGAAGAAGCAACACAGTCAGAGCTGTAAGTAAGTCAAAACTGAACATTAAATATATATTTTGCATTTTTTATAATAAATAAATAAATACAACCCCTTTTTTATAATAAGGGTCAGATACTGTAAAATCTTCTATTAATCACCTTTAGCGATCGATCCATTTGCCTCCCACTATTCACATTTGCTCATCATCCAACCTGAGCTGGAGCCATTTTGCAAATAATACAAATGCACGCCACACTTTTGGAGATCTTAAACTGCAAAACAAACAAACAAATAAAATAAATAAATAGATAAAACCATGCATCCGTGTGTCATTTTAAATGTGGGAGGAAAGTGACTAATTATTATGTTTCCTGCTGATGACTGGATTTACAGCAGAAGAGGTCAGGAATCAAATCACTTTCTCTCCCCACGGGTGCAGAAGAAGAGAAAGAAAGAGAGAGAGAGAGAGAGAGAGAGAGAGAGAGAGAGAGAGAGAGAGAGAGAGAGGGAGAGGTGGTGGAGGAGCTTTTTGCAGATCTCAACACTATTGGATGTCTGTGCGTGTTTTCCCTCCCGTTCATAGTGCCGCACCCTGAACCTCCCGCGGCACAGACAGATATTTTAATCTGACTTAGTTTCCGGCAGCAGCTGGAGCGCAGGAAGGACGACGCTTCGGCACCTTCCCGGACAGGTTCGGAGCCGGAGATGGGAGAGGATCCGCGGCTATGACACGGACACACCGGGCGGGCAGGATGGCTCTCACCAGCCGGGGGATGTTAGGCTTGATCGGAGGCGCCTGCCTCTGGCTGCCGCTGTTTGCGGAGGTACGTGGGGTTTACTGTGCGCTGCTTGAACATCATGAGGTGCATTTTTTTTTCACCCCAATATGGCCTGATTTTATTGTATTTAAAAAAAAAAACAAAAACGCTCTCCTCTGTTTTGTTATAGCATTTATCCCGAGATAGTCACGCTCTACTTACCTGCACCGCTATTTCAACACAACCGCACCTCAATTAGGCTGATAACTGAGATGAGGTTTGCATGATGTGCTGTTCCTGCACCGCTGCTCCCAACAAAGCAGGTGCATGTCGGGGACGTTAACAAGCAGCAGATCCGCATTTTATCCAGCTACTGTTTCATCACAGCTTCATTAAACAGATTTTATTGATTGCGTCGCACAAAGCCATGCATGCGCGGTGGCAGATGGAAGCTGGCACACCTCCTTCCACTCTCCTCCTCCTCCTCGGATCTCATGACACGGACCCGTCGGTGGCTCCTCTGGTCCACGCAGGTGTTGCAGAGATGAGCCCCGCACGCCTGGTTGAAGCTTGTCGCAGCGATCTGGTCAAAGCTGGACAAGTTAACCCAGAAGAGCCGCAGGGGGGGACAGGCGCTGCTGTCAGATGCTGTCATTGATTTACACAAAATAATGATTTCTCTCTTTTTTTTTTTCTTTTTTTTATTCCCTCTTGAGCTGCAAATCGAACAATTTCTATAAATTAATGTAATTGAATCATTTCTTGATTTAAACGTTACAGTTTCCAGTTCACTGGAGTGTCTTTATGCACATGATTTGACTCTTCAAAAGGGGAAAGGCAAAAGAAAACATTCATATTCTGCAGATCTGATAATCCTCAAAGGTTAGAAATTGGTTATGGGAAAATCGCTGCTTTCAAAAACATGCAACATTTACAGTCAGAGCAACAATTAAGACTTTAATATTGTGTATTTTCCAGGCACATAGAGCCAATTTTATAGCACAATCAAGTAAGTATATTACCTTCAGTTGTTATAATAATGCTATCAAACAGGGCTTAAAATAAATCTGACTTTGTAATTTAACATCTTGAAATCGGGCCTTAGGATCGCATCTCTGCTTTTTGCGGATGATGTGGTCCTGTTGGCTCCATCGGGTCGTGACCTGCAGCTCTCGCTGGAGGTATTTCGGGCACATCCCACCGGGAGGAGGCCCTGGGGAAGACCCAGGACACGCTGGAGGGACTATGTCTCCCGGCTGGCCTAGGAACGCTTTGAGATTCCCCCAAAAGAGCTGGAAGAAGTGGCTGGGAAGAGGGAAGTCTGGGCCACTTCTGAAGCTGCTATCCCCGCGACCCGACCCCGGATAAGCTGCAGACGATGGATGGTTGGATGGAAATTGGGCCTCTGTCTCTTTAAAAACTCCTGCTCTTTCTGAATCTACAAGTTCAGGAAGTCATGACATAGTCAGCATTTTTACAACAACTGAAGGTCACACAGATTTCTCAAACATGCATGAAAGAATCAAGGCAACACTCCAGGTATGTTTTTGCAGAGAGAATGACATAATACCATAACGTAAAGCTTAACATCTCATCTAAATTTAGCTAAATTTTTGCATAATACTGACCTTGGCCTTGTTGATAAATATGTTTTTAAAGGCTTCCTTTTAAAGGTTACCAAGCAACTCAAGCAACTCAAACTCAAGAGCTGCAGCATGTGTATGTGCTGTACAATGGCTGCTAGAAAAAGACAAGCGTTTTGTTGTTGACTTACCATTCAGAAACCACTTGCTGTTTGTCATTTTCAAAGATGTATGGGTGAATAATTGCTCATCTGTTTTTTTTACGTGTGAGCTTTGAGTTGGGGGCGTGGCCAGCAGCCGTTTATTTGGATTTAAAGTGACAAGAGGCCCTAAAAGCAGATCATTCCAAAAAGAACTCAAAAAAGGCTGAACAGGGCAGAATAAAATCTCATGATTTTGTGCAAAAAATGTAACACACATGTTTTGTTGCCCATAGACTGAGCCTAACCTGTTCAAGGAAGCATAAAGGGTCACCTCTGATATGATCATGAACGTAAGGTCAAACAGTTCAGATCCTTCATCTCTCTCTTGGTTCTTCCTCCCTGATGTGCTTGTAGGTCATTAGCCTCTGCAGAAGGTGGTTTGCATGTTTGCATGGAGGTACAGTGGGCGCAGCTGTGAGACATCACAACAGATTACCGCCGTAATCGAGCCGAGGAATTGACACAAATGGAAATATCGGGAGCCGTGTTTTTACGACCACAGGTCACCTGTTCCTGCTCGGAATCATTAGATACGCCGGTTTCCTCTGGGAAATATTTGCAGTTTGGGTTTGTAGAATGTTTAAAATGCTGTAGAGCTAGAAAACGATTGCACTGTGACGAGGCGAAGACTCACACTTTATTGTTTTTCTTGTCTGGCATTTAGGAGAAATAGAAAAAAAATCTTCGGTCTCTGCTAGAGCTGCACATTACGAGCATCTTGGACTGCAACAGGCTCTTGTATTCAAAGCGCCAAGCATTGATCTCCTGCAAGCCAGTGATGTAAATGGCCAACAGAAAGCCATGCACTGCAGGATGTTCCAACAGCTGAAGTAAATGACAATGGCTGAGATGCTAACGGTTCTCAAACTGGTCCAATTCTGGATGTTTGAGTTCAAATCCGGTCCCAATATCTGAATTTATATAACTGTTGATATCAATATAAAATCTTTTACTTTAACATGTAGTGGTGTTTTTGTCTTGGTGTTTTGGACGAATATGAAAACATAGAATCAATTAATGACATGATTATTAAAATGAGCTCTGTTATTTCCAGTTTGGAGGGCAGAGTTTTTACAAACCATTTCTTTCCTGGTTTTGCTTTTGTGTGCTCCTTACTTCAGTTTTATTGATTGTTTTTGTTTATTTCTGGGGGGATGTTTAAAATATCTCCCAGTTCCAGTCTGAAGTTTTCTTTACAAAGTCATTTTTGAGAGGCTGAACTTGCCTTGTTACGCCATTATTGTTATTTTACTTGAAAATGGTCTCAAAACAACAATATTATCGTTTATCACAATCATTTCTGGGACAATTTATCATCCAGCACAATTTGTTAGCATCGCAGGCCAAGTTACTGCCAAACAACCGTTTGTGTCTATATCCTCAGTTGTATTAATATTTTAAGACAGATAATTGCATCATAAACTTGGAACCATCCTTTCATGTCTGTCTTAACATCTTGGCAGCGAGAAGTTAAATCTGTATATGGACCGCTGAGAGTGAACATGGAGACGCAGGGCATCACGACAGTAGTTTAAAAAGGCTGTCAACCTTTCAGCTTTACTGGGATGCAAATGTTGCTAAAGAGATCAGAAAATACCCTTAAAACCAGCTGCGTATTTGAGTGATTGAGGAAAGTCACAACATGCAACTCAATAAAACAGCAGTTTTTCTTATTTTAGTGAAACAAAGTCAAGATGGTGACCAGGGTCGGGTTTAGAGGGACGTGGAAAACTGTTTTGATGCCCTATTTACTAAAGAAATAATATTTTGCTAATGCTAATTACAGTAAATTAGTAGATAGGAATCTACATGATTAGATATGAACTGATGACACCAACATTTGATGGTAGGTTTAAAACGTTTCCAAAAAGAAATACTATAACTTCATGATTTTCAAATACCTGAGTAATGTTTATATTCATAAAAGTCTCAAAATATTTGATGTAAAGTACAATGTCTGCAAAACATGCATTGGATGAAAACATTGTGGGCCTTTCTAAAGTCTGGTCCAGATGGTTAAACTGTTTTTGCCAACTTTTATCTCCGATTAGCATGGCTAGCATCAGTAGCTTTAGCAACCGCCTGAGCAATTTCCATCAGTTTGGAAACTTCGAAATGGACTATTGTTAAGTCGGATTGGAAAATATTCAACGATTCAATTTTGCTTTCTGAGGAAAGCGAAGAATGAGCCACCAGGACTTGAGATATTCTCCACTTCTCTCCCAGTTAAAGTCGCTTCTGTTTGAAGCAAAGTTCATCTCATCTTTTTGATGTTGGGGCTTCTAAATCACAATTGATTAAATTGAATTTGCCAACATGTTCTTAATAAACGAGGACACCCTCGGATCTGGCCCTGTGTGTGCAGCGTGTCGATGTTGAGCGAAGAAGAGATCATCCGTGTGAAGGTGAAGCAGCTTGTATTTCATCGGCCTTGCTGCAGTTATTCCACAGAGGCGAGTGTGTCCTCCGGTGAGGGTCCTTATTGTGTGCATTTAGTGTTTCTACTGACACGCTTGCCAAGTTTTCACTAGAACTGAAACTCATTCACAAATTAGTAGTAAAAGCTTCCGGAGCTTTTTCAATGAAAAGTTAATAGAGACCTAAGAGAAGAACCTTGTACAGGTCGAGGTTCAGCCAAAATCTGTGCAAATTGCAGGTGAATGACAATTATACCACAGTGAATCTTTGAAAAGCAGAAGTGGAGCCTCTTACACAACCAGCAAGAAAGCAGAAAGTGGTTTCTTGATAGTATGTCAGCAACAAAACACTTGTTTTATCTAGCAGCCATTGTACAGCACATGCAGCGGTAAAACCAGCTGACCAAATGTGCTGGAGCTCTGTTTTGGTTGCTAGGTAACGGCACAGTTCCTGCCAACTCTGACATAACATAAAGTTATTGCAAAGAAATTACTTGATGGGTTTTTTTAAATGCTTGGGCAGTTTTTTTTTTGTTTTTTGTTTTTAATAGAAGTACAAAAATGTGCAAAATGTGAATTTTCCACAAGAGATGCAAATGTACAACAACCCAACATGTTCTGTTCTTCTCTTACAAAGGGATAATCCAGATGAGCCTGTTTAATGTTGCGTCTCGTTTTGCAGATGGTGGCTCAGGACAGCTACCTCAACGAGGTGCAGAACTCAGGTAGGCGGGAAGCGAACCGTCCACTTCTCCACCTGCTTCTCCTACGCCATCACTCTTTACTCTTTCAGCCCTTCTCTCCATTTTATCCCACATTCTGACTCAGACAGCACAAAAGCATGCCTTAAATCTCCCCGCCTGCAACCCTCTTCACCCCTCATTCAGTCTCCTTCCTGTGCAGCTCTGAGAAGGTTGGGAGCCATAACGCTGACGCCGATGGGGGTGGGGTGAATATCTGTGTTTTTACGGCACGTTGATAAACGAGGGAAATTCAGGCTTAATGCTTTTCCAAACCCACCATCCATCAGCAGCTTCGGCCTTCCCGTCATGGGAATGCCTCGGCACTCTCCAGAAACCCCTTCAGCAGGTCAAAACGTGAACAAAAATCTAATTAAAACCTGCAGTAAATGACCTCGTTTGGTTATTAGTTTAATTTCTGCGAGGAAAACGCCTTTGCCACACACACACACACACGCACACACACACACACACACACACACGGACTCCAAGCCTGCGAGTGTGAAGCGTATCAAACGCTCATTGTGGCTGGGAAATGGATTATGAGAGCTGGGAGGCTGAGCGTTCCCAAGGCGATGGGCAGAATATGGCTGTCGTGGCAGAGAGGAGCGCGGCGGGCGCTGAGACGAATAAAAGAGGCTGAATGAGGCAAAAACGATGAGAGGAAGTAAAATGTAGAAAACATTGGTTATTGTGGATGCAGAGACACACAGGCGGGATTTTGGTTGAAGTGATGGCTTCACAAGTTATTAAACTTGAGCTAATATGAATAGAAAATGTTTTATAAAATACGAGCAGAGCTTTTTATTCAAATTCAGTTTGATTTGGAAAAGATAAATGAGATTCTTACAGAAATAAAGATGGGGATATAGGCTTAAAAATGTAAATTCAAATAAAAGTGATGATCAATAATTATAAAATACAACAAACAACAAAATCCCTAAGCATTCAAACTTTATTAAAATAAATGTGATGCCTATTTCAAAGTATTTGGGTGAATGAATTTTAAACCTCCTTTAAACGGTGAGAATCTAAAATGCTGTTCATATTAAAGATGCTCTAGTCTGTCCAAACAAATCAAATCAACTCCACTTGTTTTATTTTTCTTTTCAAATCTACCCTAAAATGTCACAAATATAAAAAATAAAGCTTAAAAACTACAATTAGACGCCTAAAAATGATGCAACATGAGGTCAAAGAGGCAAACTAAACCAAAAAACTCAAACAGAAACACTGAAATATCTATTAAATATTAAGACTTTAGAGCTTCTTGTGTATTTTTTATTATACTGAAGTCTGCATGCATTAATATTAAGATGGCTTAGTGAAAAAGCAAAACATAACCAGGTGGATTATTATGATTAATATTAAAATGAAAACAAATATTTAAAGATCAAACTACAGCATCTACTAATCCTGACCAAATCCTTATTAACTTATTAACTTTTTAATCATAAAAGCTTTTTTACAACTACTTACCTGACTTCAGAGAGCTTAAGTTATTTAATATTTTAAATCCTGGCGCTTCGTTAACTTAAAAGATAAATTATTAATGAAGATGGCAACGTTTGCAAACATTTACCTCTGTGTAAAATATTTAACTTGCATTTAAAAAGCTCCTTGCAGTTACGGTCTGGAAACCGTTCTCTGCACTCATTGTGGATTTTTGCATCAAAACTGAATCAAGACGAATAAAAACAGCTTTTCTGATCTGCCTTTGCTGCTCAGATTGATCAACATGATAATCTGTTTTCTTTAATCTCTTAATCAAGTTAGATATTGAAAAGTTGGGATTTTCTTCAGACATTAAAGCTTAATTGGTGAATAAAAAAAAAAGAAGTAATTTCGCAGATTTGCACAAACATGCAAGTATAAAGCGAGCAATCTCTGAATCTTATTTAATTGTTTTGTCTGTGCTCAATTTTAAATTCAACCCGTTATTAATGATTTCGCTGCCATGTGTTGTCGTTTAATAATAACAGTGAACTTTATTAAAAAGGGACAGTACACAACTCAAATGTAAATATCACCGTTTAATGCTACGTACTAGATTATAGATTTCCATAATATTCTCATTGATCAAATCAACTTTAAAGAATATGCAAAAAATTCAAACATCGGAGGAGAACCATTTGCAAGTTTATAATTAAGACATATTACAAAATAATTTAACATTTTCAAAGTTCAGTCACTTTTTTTCCAGGATTTTTAGTGTCAAGAAAAAGATAATTACCAGCCTGACCAGAAAAACGTCAAACAAAATCATCTTTAAATTTAGAGTCATACGTGACTGAGCCAATAATGATCCACTGATACACAGTTGTTAGCTTAGCGGATACTAAGTCAGTTGTTTTATGTAAGAGAGTATCATCAGCATACGTCTGCGGTTTCACATCAACACTCCGTTCAGCAGGATTAGTGATACAAAAGCTAAATAATAAAGGATCTAACACGGATCCTTGTGGGACCCCCCGAAAAACCATTTCATCTCTTCATGTCCGAGAACAAAAAACCATCCTGTATGAGCTTAATTTTTATTTTAGTTTATTTTTATAAATTATGGAGCAAAGGGTAATAAAAATGCTCCAGTCTCACATATAACTCGATTCAGTCATACGTTATTATCTGCAGACTTTGTATTAAACATAGTTCTTATTACAGCCAGCAGACATAACCATTATGACCCCTAACTGAACAATATATTTTGTTGATTATGATTGATTTATTGAGGCAAATAATTTATATAGTTATTGTAACCTCATTTCTTTACACGAGAAAAAAAGCAAAAATAATTACAGCTGGATTGTTTGAGTGAGAGAAACTCATGTCTGGTCTATATGAAACAATCAAAACTACAAAATGGTTGCGAGACTAAATGCATAGATTTTAGTTTACGTTAGATGGGAATAACTGGGGAAAATTGCATCTGATGCAGCGGAGATAAAACAAAGAGGTTCCTGGTCTGAACAGTGAAAATAAATTAAAATAAATATGAAAGGAAGACAAGTTTTGTTTTTAGATGGCTTCAACAGCTCTCTTTTTTATTCTTTGTGGTTTCATGCTGAGTTTTTTTTTTAGAGCCGGAGTCTGCATCCTTTACAACCTGAAACCCATTTTTACTCTTAGGTTGTGCATTCATTCCTGTTTTTAGGATTTAAAACATAAACTTTAACAAAAGAAGGATGGAGCTCCATCTTCTGTTGGATGAAAAAAAAACAAAACAAAAAAAACACACAGACTCCAACCTTAACATTTTTCTAGCATGTTAGTGTTTTTCTTTGTGGAAACGCAATTGAAATATTCTAGAAATAAACTGAAAAACAGTCAAAAACCAGAGTTTTGCTATAATATCTGAATTTAGAAACAATAGCTGGTTCCTTTTTTAATTTAGCCGAATTTAGTAAGAGCTATAGAGGAAGGTAAAGTGACTCTTGTGGCTCTGAAGTCGCAGGTTGCAAACCGCTGCTTTAGAGTACAGCGAGCAAGCAAAGCCTCTAACAAAAACAATAAATACTCATATAAAAATGTTTTTATGTCCTCAAAAAACAAACAGACAAAAAAAATAAATCACTTCAGCTTTACTTCCCCTTAGAACTGAAAAGTGTTAATTAAAAGTGGCACATAGTAGCTGGTAAAAGTTAGGCCGATTTATTTGTAATTTGGCGTTACGTGCTGCAGATGTGGGACGACGTCAGAGGACAAATTTGGTGGCGCTGCATCCTGAGACCGTTATCAGCGCCGAACACTCAATGCAGCAAGTGAAGGTCAGCAGACAGTGAATATCTCAGAGCCACCAGGGAAAAAATGAAATCAAAACTCAAATCAGAACCACAAACGTACAAGAAAAAGAGAAACTTCATTTTAAGAAATAGTCTTCAAAGTGTGCCTTTTAAATACAGTTTAGCTTCACTTATTTTCTACACTGCATGAAACACAAAACCTCACCAAGTATTGACTCGTTTCTAGTACAAAATATCTTAGTATATTTGAAATAAGGCAAAACTTTTAGCAAAATATCGGAGCTTGTTTTAAGTAAGCAATTCCTTAACATTGATAAATTATTTTACTTATAACGAGACTCTTTATAAGTAAAAGAGTCTCGTATATATATTTATATCTTATAAATATAAGATATAATCTTATATATATTTTGACATATGGAAAGATGAACCCTTTCAAAAACCTCTTGATCAGTCACAACTGACTAGCACTCAACTGCCGTTACCTAGCAACCCCTGACAATCACCTAGCAACCACAGCAAAGCCCAGCCAGTTACTTAGCACAACACAGAAGCTTGTTTAAGTAAATATATTCCTTAATATTGGTTAATGAAGTGCTAGTTACACTGCCAGATTATTTCACTTGTAACATGGGAAGAACGTATTGTTATAAATAAAATAATCTGCCACTGGAACTGGTACTTTTTGTCAATATTTAAGAATTATTGATTTAATTGTTGATACATGTTGCTGAAAAGTCACTTGTAAGTTAGTTTTGTCCCATTTCAAAACTACGTGGTAAGATTTTGTGTTTTCTGACCTAAATCAGATAGTCGGCCTGTAAATACTCTGTTCATTCTGCAGAAGAAACGGGAACAATTATCATGGGATCCAGATTTGAACCATACTCATTATCGCAGGGATTAAAGTATGGATACAGCTCCTCGGTAAATAAGCACTCAGTGAAAGAGTAAATGTGAACTGCTCTGACCACGTCAAAGAACGATACCTGGCCTCCGTTGTAGTCAACAAAAACCCCGACATGCTCCACTTTCCCTGTATACACCGCCTCGCCTGGCGAGCTGAAGGTTTCAAACTTGTCTACCAAGAACCAGATGGCCCAGAGTCCGGAGTTCGGACTCCGAACTATCGCCCCGTTCTTCTGGAGCGACGCCGTTGCCACGCCCAGACACCACTCTGTCTTTTGGCCCACGTGAACCTCGAAGTAAAACCTGCGTGAGGAAAATCCTCTCTGCCCCACAACGGCGAGGTGCTGAGTGAACATGTTGGGTTTGGGGGTCTGGTTTCCCCACAAACCCGTGCCCATGTTGTACCACACCTGCTTCCCGTCGGCGGATAAGGTGAGCATGGGGTGAGCTGTGTCAAAATCCAGCACGATGTTCTCCCCGTACTGCTGCATGTACCTGAGCATTGCCTTGTTTGACGTGTCCGTGCTGTTTGAGAATCTGTTGAGTTCCTCGTTCAGTTTACCCAGTAAGTCCTGCATGTGAGATATTGAGTTTCTCACAGATTTATGCATGTACTTCACGTCCAGGTGCCTGATGAAGTTGTGTGTGGACAGGTCCATGGTGTGTGGGAGGAGGGACTGGTTTGGGTACCTCTTGAGAAAACACACTGGGTCTTTAAGCTCCTTCAGTTCCTCCAGATTCTTTGCCGTCACCTTCAAACTAGAAATCTCTTTCTCCATGTCTGTAATTAAATCCGTTGCTTGGTTCTCTGCTTCTTTCTGCTTCTCTTCAAACACCTTAACGAGTTCCGCTTGGGTCCTCTTAATCTCAGTCACCAAATGCATTAGATCCCGACTTCCATTTTCTATCAGCTTTCTTGTCTCCGTCTTGCCTTGCATCAGCGACTCCTTTGTGTTTTGGACCTTCTGCGTCCTTTCTTGAATCATCCGCTGCACTTTGACCTCATTTCTCAACACCTGAAGTGTCATATCGTCGTATCCACTCTGCACAGAAACCACGTCGTGGTTGGCGTGCCCCAATCTGATGCAGAGGTCGCAAAGCACCGCGTTGTCGTTCTTGCAGAACAGCATCATCAGCCTGTGATGCTTCCTGCACACCTTTTCCCCCAAACTCTCCACAGGACCAACCAACGTGTGTCTCTTTAGCTCAGAAACGCTGTCATGAGGCTGAAGATGGCCGTCGCAGTACGACCAGACACAGTCCAGACAGGATTTCACAGCCTGGCTGCTGCAGAAGTCACACTGCACCTCGAAGTCACAGCTGACTGGCTGCTGACCTGCTGACCTTTGGCTGTGAACGTTCAGGCCTTGAAGAGACTTGAACTGTGACAACAGATCTGCAATGAAGATGTTGACCTTAAGGTTGGGTCTGTTTGGAAAGTCTTCCTTGCAGACTGGACATTGGCTGACAAACGTGGTGTTCCAGTAGCTCGATATACAGGGCAGGCAGAAGTTGTGTCCACATGGAGTGGAGACGGGTTTCTTGAAGACGTCAAGGCAGATGGGACACAGTAAGTGTTCCTCGGTTAAGAGACTTCCACCAGATGCCATTTCTAAAAACACAAAGCACGATTACATCAACATATGTTGCTAAATGTCAGAAATGAATAAAGACAGACTTTTCCTGCTTTGAGGTCTGACTTGCCAATTCTGTTTTGTCCTACAACATAAACAAGGAAAATGTTTTTTGTTTTGTTTTTTTAATCGTTTTTTCAGTTTTAGATAAAGTAAAATTGCTTGACTGCAACTCTGGCTGCCTGACCGGAGCATCATTAGTAATAGTTTTTGAACTATTACAAAGAGAATCAGACCTCACTTTGCTGTTCTGGTGATTTTGACTGGCACACAAAAAACCCAGGAGAAAACCAAAACAAAAGAAACACATTTTTAAAAAATCCCCAAAAACATCTTTAAAAAGTATCAGCATTTTATGGTATTAAAATAAAGATTTAAAATGTATATATATATTGTTTTCTTATTTTGATTAAAATCTAAACCACTGAAAGTTATCACTGCTGACAACATGTCTCTGAAATTCCAAGCAAAAATTTTGCATTGATTTGCAGAAAATGAGAAAAGATGCTGAGCGTTCAGAGCTCAAACAATGCAAAGAAAACAAGTTCATAGACACAGTTTAGAAATAATAATGTTTTAACTCAGGAAGAGTTCAGAAACCAATATTTGGTGGAAGAACCACGAGGTTTCAGTGCAGTGGTCTTTATTTTTTTCCCTAGAGCTGTGTTTTTAAATATTTTAATAAAAACTTTAGCACATAAATGAAAGAAAAAGCTTTGCACCGATTCCTGGATGTAGGTAGTAGTTAAGAATCCAACAGCAAAACCTAATTCACAAGATCGTTCTAATTTAATTAGTCTAAAGCACATGTTGATAAAATTTATTTTAGCTTCTCTAAACTCCAAAAAAAGGCACTTTAAAAATACATGCTGATGATGATTGCTAAGGTTGCAGACTGAAAATTAAACAAGTTTTTAATGCATTTTAAGAACATGATCACTGATTAGAGCTGATCAAATTCTAAACTTTCTGGCTGATTGATTGGATAATATCAAATTAACATATTATGGTTACAATTTAGGTTAGTTATGATTCTTATGTTTTTAATACATAAGAGGATAAAATGCAGAAAAACATCAAACTGACATGAGTTGGTTACTCGTTCAGGCTTTCTGCTGCTAGCCTGCAGGCTGCTGCTTTACAGATATTCCTCTTCAAGTCTCAAAAGATCGTTATAGTGGATGGGAAAATGGATAGAGATAATTCCTGGAAGAAAACGTCTTAAAGGCTGCAAAAAGACTTCCGACTGGTACTTTGTGTTGATCTGTCACATATTATCCTAATGAAATACATCAAAGTTCATGGCTATAGCTGTGAAAGTAACAAAGAGCCATTAAATGACCTGTTGCTAACAGCAAGTGAAAGCCACTTAATAGAATCAGACATAACCAGCTCCTTTAAAGGAGTACAGCAGAAATGATATATTTTATATATAGATCAGTAAGGTTTATATAAGCAACTTTCTTCTCAGATTATGTAACAAGCTTCCTTATAAACCAAAAGATAATTACATAAGCTATATATCTTTTGAAGCAATCTGTCAATTAATACACACAAAGGGTTACTAAGACAATGCGGTGGATGATCCACGCCCTGTAAATACCAACTATTGTCAGAAAACACATGAACCCTTCTGTTTACCACCCAATCTGTTTTACGTTTACTGTGCCAGACACACACACGAAAAAAAAAAAAAAAAAAAAAAAAAAAAAAAACACTGAAAAGCTACACAAAGCTCACACTCCGTTTTCTACATGGATACTAAGCATTGCTTTTCTCTTTTTACTTCCTGTCCAGCGTAGTCTTGCCTGTAAAAGGGGAGAGCTGCAGGCAAAATCGAAAGAATGTTAATTAGTTTGTTTTTGTGCGTGTCCTTACACCGGTAAGGATGACGTGTTTCAGCTCACCTCTTGTGCTGCTAGTCTGGCCCGTAGGTTACAGCTGTGTCCCCATCCCCGCAGACTGCATCACAAAACTCAGAAAACAACAAGTTTTGCCGTTAAAGGGAACAGGAATATCAACATATATGTGCTGCTGCTCAGAGACGGGCTATAAACACTCCCCAGCAAAACCTAATTTACTTTCCTTTTCCTGCACTACGCCTCTTAAAGGGACAGGCACGCATTTCTTGTGTGTGGAGATTTTTCATGTTGAAGGCTGCTTTAAGCTCCCTAATCATTCATAGATACTCCATTTTTGTCTTCAGCAGTTTTCTCACACCTCCTGGATTTTACTGCTCTCCATCTTCTCTTCATCCAAACTGGATCACGTTTGTGTGTTTGCTGCAGTGGAGCGAAACCTTTTGAATGTGTGTGAGTCTGTGTGTGTTGCGCTTTAGGACTTGCATCTGGCTGATAACATTCCTGGATGGCCAAGCTGTGTGTGTTGCTGAGATAAGACCGTTGCACGAATGCTGGAATCCTTCCACCATTAATCATAGCTCAGTTACCGCTCGACTTTGAAAATCCCCAAAGATCTTCAAGGGGAATTCACCCAAGAACTAAAAAAAAACAAAAATAAATTTGAAGATGTGGAGCTTTCTACCTTAAGACTGCAGGCTAAGGATGCAGATGAACTGAACTGTTGTTTTCTTTCTCTTTCATGCAAAATGAAAGAGAAAGAAGAGTGAAAGGAAAAAAAAATCCCCTCACAGCCCCAACAGTTTGCATACAGTTAACCTACAAATTACCTATCTGGGTCATCATATTACATCACATTAAGATATTTGGTCTACAAACTGGACCAAGAACAATCAGTGAAGTTTTGTGTTTTTGCAGTCGGCCATCACATCAAACAGTTAGCCTTGCCAATTTTCCTGTATTTGTTGCATCAGCTTTGCAGATAAAATGTTAATAGATGCAACAACCCACTAAAAAGGACCATGATGAGGTGATAAGTGATGTTCTTTACTTTACCTCTTTGAGGTTATAGTGTTATGGTTTGAGTGATATTTTTAGTTTTTGTTTTTAACTTGGGTAAAAATGAGAAGTTCAGATTCACCATCAACCTAAAATGCCTTCAGCTCAAAAGCAAAGCGCTGATATTCCAGACTTACAGCACACTTAACTGACTTCCCTTAAATTAAATGTTTTTCATCTCTCTACTTCCAGATTTTGGTCTCCCAGTTTTGATGCCATGTTCCAGTTGTGCTTGGAACTGGGAAATTCCAACTTGCCAGTGAGATAAATTAACTGAAACGCCCTGTAACATCGAAAGTTAATGTTACAGGTAGCGCCTGCGACTTTAAAATGAAAATAAATAAATAAATAAAAATAGATAAAAGTGGTGTTTCTGACGTCAAAACCCGCTCCAGGTTTTGTGTGTAACTGGAACGCAGCATAATCTCTCCTCTGGGTTTGTTTTCATCATTTTCATTAGCGCTGCTGTTGGTTCTGTATGATCTTCAGCACATTGACTGCTTTACATTTTGTGGCCTAATTCTGCTACACTTTGATGTCAGCAGTTTCCTCTTCACTCAGTTTCCTAAGCTTCACTCTCGTATTTTTCCTCCTCAGAGAAGATTACTGAAGCTAGCTGGTGTTGCATTAAGGCGGGTTTGATCGTGCTCAGTGTGGATCGGCTGAATCCTGCTGTGGGACTGGACAGAGAATGATCCATGCTCGCTTTTATGTCTTGATGAAATACAGACATGGGGATAATGTGATCTTCTTCTTCTCACAACATGTCTTTCTTACTCACACTGACCTCAATCCTCCTCATTTCATCCAGAACATCTTTTTCTCTGCTCTTCCTCAGCAGTTCCCCTTATCTGCTCTTCTTCCTCTCTGCAGTGCCTCTGTCTTGCTCTGAGGGATTCACAGAGTTGGGATACTACAACGGCACCGTGTCCCAGACGGATTCTGGTGCCCCATGTCTGAAGTGGACTGAGTTTCCAGACTATGTCATGCAGTACCCGGGCCGCGGCCTGGGCGACCACAGCTACTGCAGGAACCCGGACCGAGAGTCCAACCCCTGGTGCTTCTTCAGGCAGAACTCAGGTGCTATCGGCTGGGCTTATTGCGACTGCCACCAAGGTACGTCAACACGGGTTCCGGTCCGATTACACTCGCCATGAATTGCCCCAGAAGTTATTGTGATAAACGATAATATTGTTGTATTGAAACCATAATATTAATGTGAGTACCCTGACCAACCAAAGATCAATAAACTTTCATTTTTAATGAACATTTTACACTGGAACTGACATTTTAAATATCCAAAGCTAATAAACAAAACAACAAATAAAATGGATACTGAAGTCTCTGCAAACAAAATTACAGTCGAGACCAAAAATGTCCAGTCTGTTGGAGAAAAACAAAACGTCATGCAAATGGAAATGATCAAACTTGTTTGAATTTATTATGTGACTAATTGAGGTTTTTCTTGAAGTAAGGGTTATGTTCAGGAAACCTCACCCATGTGTCTGGTAGACACTATTTATCTTATGTATTACAGACTCCTTGGCTTTGTGAAACATCAATGCTACTTCTCCACTGCTGTAATTGCGACGGGTCAAGCAGAGACAAACCCAACACGTGCATGTAGCATGATGTAATGGGGATCTGCAGAGTCAATTAACAGCTTGGGTCAATGTCCGTTCATTTTCCAGAGAGGTTGTGCAGCGTGATTGAGTGATTATATTCTGGTTTAGCAGCAACGGTACTATAATTTGTTAAATTAATTTGTACTTTTATTTAATTAAAGATATTTGTGCTTCTCTGTGATTTTCAGGGGCAGTTCGTCTGGTTGGCAGCTCGTCCTCGGACAGCGGGCGGGTTGAAGTTTACCTGAATGGCCAGTGGGGGGCGGTGTGCAACTCCCACTGGACAGACAGAGACGCAACTGTTATCTGCCGGCAGCTGGGCCTGGGGTATGGAATAAAATAATATGTAATATGTAATCTGATTAAGTTCAGTTCAGTTCAGTCCGGTTTGAATTAGCTTAACAAATCAGCTTGACTAAAAGCAGTTCAGTGGATTTAGTTCATTTATTTCGACTAAGTTCTACCTTCAGTTCTGTTCAGGTAATTTTTAATTCACGCAATTTAGAATCTGTTCAGTGGATTCAGTTCATTCGGTTTTGGTTTAATCAAAACTGTTCAGTAGTTCCATTCATGTCAGGTCATTTGCTTCCAGTTCAGTGCAGTTACATCCATTCAGGTGCCTTTAATTCAGTTCAGTTTGGTTTATTTTAACAGTAGCTCGTTCTGTGTTGTTCAGCTGAATCATAATTTAGTCCAATCAGATTTCGATTCCAGTCTGGTTAAAAACATCCAATTTACCCTGCAGTTCAGCCAAACTGAATCTAGTTCAATGCAGTCAGATTCAGGAAATGATTATATCTCCCTGGATGAAAGTGGAAAGGATAAAAAACCCACTCTTCTCCTGTTCATTTTTGAATTTAATCTTTCCAGTGATATTGGTACTGCGCTGCAGCTCTCCCAGTTTGGCTCAGGCTCTGGCCTCTTCCATTATGAACGTCTGGGCTGCCGTGGAGACGAGGACGCCCTGAGTAAATGCCGAAGCAGGACGTTCGTCACCGGTGACTGTAGCCATGGAAACGAGGCGGCCGTGGTGTGTGCGCCACCTGAAGGTCAGCGCGACTTCTCATTGGAACTACACCTGAATATTTTCCCCGTCACACCTGAGCTACAAAGTGACCTCTTTTCTTTGTGACTAATCCCAACACTTTAAATTCCACTTCCCTCACAGGTAGCGGCCCTCCGCTGCGTTTGGTGGGAAGCGAGGAAGACTTCGAAGGTCGTGTGGAAGTTTTCCACGCGGGCCGGTGGGGCTCCGTCTGCGACGACCAGTGGGACGACAGAGACGCCGAGGTGGTGTGCAGACAGCTCGGCTACGGGTATGTCCGTCCGTACTTTCGTCATCTGAAAAATAAAATCTGTTTAGTTTTGTCTCCTATTAGAAAAAAACCCAAAGAAACATTGCAGAATAATTTATTTGATGCTTAATATATGAACTCAAACATAAAATTTTCATACTGCTTAAAACTTAAGAAGAAATTTTTAATTTCAGCATCATTACATTTCTTGCCACAACAAATTAAGACCCGAGACTGAGCTGGAAATATTGAGTGGCAGGAGAAACTGGGAGAGCATTGAGTTCTTGCCGTGCAGCTCAGGATCAATCCAGGGGAAACACCTGCTTACGTTGCATCACTGCAGGGTTTCCTCTCCTCTCCAGCTGTCAAACAGCCAATAAGTTGTAACTGAGAAGTGAATCCCATGTTCAGCTCCGGGTTGCAACACGTCTCCCGAAGCGGCGGGGAACAGCTCACCGTCTGTGTTGGTAAATAAAAGAAGAGCTGACGACGATCTGCAGGTGTTCACGCGGCGGAGCGCAGACTCATGTTTGACACGTTTTGACAATTCAAAGCGAAATGGTTCATGTTATTTGTGGTCTACGGGGCCCAGTTTATTTATATTGTGAGTTTCCGCTTCATGTTGCCAGGCTTCTCAAAATCCTCTCTGGACAAAACCGACAACTTCAGATGCAAAGAAACAAATGAAGATCCAGCACAAAAACAGCCCATGTAATTTTATTGGATTCATTATACATCTAAATTTAAAAAAACTAGCATTTGAAATGTTAAAACTATTTATTTAATCACTGCAGTTTCCTAAATTAAGTCTGTCTTATTTATTTTTTAGGAATAATGACAGTAAGTAAATGCTTAGTAGTTATTGAGGTATAACCTTATGGACATATATACATATTTACGTTATTGGAAAAACCTGAGATTGTTGAAATTCCAATAATGGATGCCAATCAAAAACACAGTTATTCAGTAACTGCTTTTGTCAGACCAAAAAAAAAAATCCAAAATAATGTTCATCTCACTGCAGCGTCTTAGCATTTGACAAAACAGTCATCTCAAACAAAAATGGCTTTTTTAAAATATCTACAAGAGTCTAATTAATGAACTCCAGTGAAATATTTAGCCCATGAGAAGCTGATTGTCCACAATCTAATATAATCTGGAGCTGAAAACGTTTGAAATTTCCCTCATATGTGTTTATATCTCACAAAGTTTGCATTGTAACTTCCATTCGCATTAACGTTTTAAGCGTTTTGGAGAAATGCCCCGATTATTAAATGAAACTTCACAAAGCTTGCAAAGACATGCAAACTTACTTATGTGTTAAACTAAAACAAAGTTTTGCCAAATTGATAAACAAAACAAAAACATGATGTGAATTTGGAAGGTTTTTATTGACTAAAAAGCCACACAGAGATGTATTTTACTTGTGCAATAAGCACCTTTATTTCAAAATTTGTAACATCATAATAATGTGGATGTGTTTGGATGAGTTTTCAGGTCTCCGCAGCTCCAATGCATCTGTTTCTGTTGGTTTTGCTGCTTCTCTTTGCTTCCAGCAAGTCACCTGCAGGTTGTCTTCAAGTTAAACATCAGTTTCAAACAAGCAGAAACACACAGGGACAAAAACACATCCGCAGCAGGGCTTTTATAGCGTTTCTCCATCAATAAGTTATGGCTACAAGGAGCCACCTGGTAGCTATTTATTATTCAACAAGGATTTCTTATTTGTACTTTATATAGCATATTAGTTTGACACGTATAGATTATTTTGTGTGGGCTGCAGGGGGTGTGCTGAGGAGAAGGAACATACTCAGAATAAAGTGCTTTTTTATTCAGTTATGACAGATTTTATCTTATATTTTCCCACAATACCAAGGCTAAAGAACTCCTGAAAAGCAAATCCAAATAAATATACATTATAAGCAGCCATTTTCTAAGTATAAAAAAAGGTTTTGTTCTCACTACCCAGAAAACTTTGTGGAAGTAAAAAAGTAAAAACGTTTTTAAAATGCAACAAAGATTATTTCTGCATTTCACATATAAAAAAACACATATAATGTGTAATGTTTCTTTTAGACCAGTTTAAGCTTGATTAGCATTCAGTGTGTGTGTGTGTGTGTGTGTGTGTGTGTGTGTGTGTGTGTTGCAGGGGTGTGGCGAAGGCCTGGTCGTGGGCTCACTTCGGGCAGGGATCAGGCCCCATCCTGCTGGATGCCGTGAAGTGCACAGGGAATGAATTGTTCCTGGATCAGTGCCCCCACAGCGACTGGGAGCAGCATAACTGTGACCACATGGAGGATGCTGGGGTCTCCTGCAGCCCTTATACCGGTTAGGAACAGGCTAGTGATGGTTGGCGTTTTGGAAAATGTCTGGGTTTGGCATAAATGCAGTTACTAAAATGAATGGAAGTCCATTCAGAGTCCTCAGTTAGAGAGGTATAATGATGTGTGTGTGTTATGAGCTATAACCTAAACACAGAACGTCTTCTTATGGGCCCCATAAGGAGCTGTTGGTTCCCACAAAGTAGTATTTGTTGGGGGGGAAAATGGCCCTTACACTCCATCAAATACAAGGCCACACACACAGAGGTGTGAGATCCTCCTTCTGACACCCATAACCCCCACCATGGGGGAAGTTTTGAAAACTTTTATTTCCTCAGATTTCCTGCTTGAGCACCCTCCAAAAACAAAAAATTAAAATAAAACACTTTCAGGACACAAATTGCAGACAGGTAAGTTATCTTTTTTGTTACAGTGCTCATGCCCCACTCGTCCACTCCCATTAGAATGCCGCCCTGGGAAACAGCCCATATGAAAAACCTTGGCCAAATAAACAAACACTCTCATCAGGCTCAGAGCAGCTATTTATACCTCCTGAACAACAATAAATTATGACTATCCTGTCAGAGGCAAGCAGGAACTAACAGGAAACGGGTCAGTTACTGTACCTAAAGTGAGCTCAGGAATTAATCTGAAAGTTAAAATGAATGAGAGCAGTTTTGTTTGTAAACACCAATGTCACCTGGTGGCCACAGTGTAGATTTTGACAATGTTTCAGATGGCGTGGTGCGTCTGGTTGGAGGTGACACTCCCTGGGAGGGTCGGGTGGAGGTGTTTCACAACGGCGACTGGGGGACGGTGTGTGATGACCACTGGAGCCAGCAGCATGCAGAGGTGGTCTGCAGGCAGCTGGGATACAGGTAGGAGCTGTAACTTTGCAAAACGCATATTTAAAATGTATTTTTATTGTAATTGTAATAAATGTTTTTTTAAAAGCTGTACTTTTGTGTGCTGGTGCAAGTCTCCACATGATTTGGATAGGAATGCAAGTTATTGAGTTAATCTAAAGTTGATTTATTTCATCAATCAACTAACATTTAATTAAATAAATTCTCTTAAAAATTTGATTTCTTGCTTTTATAAAGGGTCTGACCATCCTTCCGTAACATAAAGGTTTAGTTTTTCATAGTATACTGAATTTAAAAAAAGAATATAATTAAGTTTTAACTTTATTTTGTGTCAGTTCTGTGAAATGCTGACCGAATAAACACAATATTGCGGTTCTCTCACACTGTACAACACTGGAACAAGAGCAGCAGGAAGGTTCAAACTTCGCTCCATGATTTTTGTTGCTTTAGCCGACAAAAATCAACTTTGCTGTTTAGCATCATGTTATTCCCACCGCTTTTCCGCTACGTCATTCTCACCTTCATAGCACGTCAGTAACGTTTAATTGATAAGATGACGCTGCTCCGCTCGGCTGAATGAGCGATATTTTAAACTGAAACTCAACGAGCTTGTTGAGTGTCTATATTTCAAAACAGAACCCCCACCGGACTCCTTTTGGACCGTTTACCTTTTTCTTCTGGCAAAGCCCCGCCGCCATTTTTGTTTCTTTATCAAAGGCTCCGCTTAGAGATGACCAGCGGCGCCCTCTGCTGAATGGCGGCCAAACTACAACAGTGAAGAAGGTCTAAGACTTTCTTGAGGTTTTGGTCGCTTGTGTCGCTCGAAGAACAGTTTAATTTGATATTTCAATTAAAAAATATTCGAAATAAATAAATAAATAGGCGTTTGTTCATTATTATTAAATAAAATTTCTGTTAAAATGTTGACATGTTAATATACAGGATTTATTGAGTCATCAATCGACTGAAACTAATTTTAATCTAACAAACCATTATTTATTAGAATAAAATAAATAATCTAATATCTATTAATTAATTGAGTTAATTAAGTGAATTAATTTTTTATTCAATTAATTCCCTTGTCTTGAAGTTAGAAAGACAAATCCTCTCTGCCATCTTACCTCTTCAGGGGTCATGCTGAGGTCGTTGTGGACGGGATGTTCGGGGAGGGCGTCGGTCTGATCCTCCTGGACGACGTCCACTGCGAGGGATCAGAGACTTCCCTGCTGGACTGTCGCCATGGGATCTGGGGACGGACGGACTGCTCCCACAGCGAGGACGTTGGCGTTCGCTGCAGAGGAAGATCCAGGCAGGAAACCAACGAAGTGCCGGTCATCGCACCTTCAACAGGTAACGCACAGAGACACATATGTAGAGTAAGTTAAACTCAGGCCAGAACTAAGAGATTTTAATGTTCTGAAGCATTTAACTATTTATTTGGACTATGTAACTATCGCCATTTCAATCAAGCTTATCTTAAGTCATTTAACCTTTTGATTTTAATTAATAACATGTTTATGGCATCTGTGACTTCAGAATTAGTCCTAGGTCTGCACAGCATAAAGATGCTCCACATGTTATTATACGCTTCAATGTATTTTGTTTGATCTGTATGTGATAGATCAGTAAAATAATTTATAACAATTATTCCATTTATACGTGAAATACTTTGCCACTGGAACTAGTACTTTTTCACCTATATTAAAGAATTATTGACTTAGAACAGACTTCTATATCTTGCTGAAAAGTCACTTGTAAGTTAATTTTGTATTGTTATAAGCGTACTAAGATATTTCCACTAAGACTTGCGCAGTGAAGTCTTTGGTTGAAGCAAAGGCGTTGCATGTGTATTTCTTCAGCTTCAGAAATTACGCTCTACTTTGTGATATTTTATCAAATTTAAATAAAGCACAATGGCATTTATGGTTATTATGTGACAAAATGTGAGAGGATTAACAAGTGCAAATACTTTTGCAGGCCACTGAATGTGACTACATTGGTTCTAGATGTCAAGCACAGGTATTTGTGTGTCTCAGAGATAGCTGCAGATAAAATAAACGCTCCTCTGGGGTTCATGTCTGCCTGCCAACATGTTCAGGTCATTAGAATGAGAATAGCTCTCGAATGCAGAGGCACCAGATGACATTTAGCTCCGTCAGCGGACACATAGTTCAGAGCATCCCAGCAGAGGAACACGCACGAATATGAATGCAAATGAGAGTTTTTCTCCCTGCCAGGACCCCTGGTGCGTCTCGTGGGCGGCAGCAGCAGGAAGGAAGGTCGAGTTGAGGTGTATCTCCATGGAGACTGGGGAAGTATTTGTGACTCAGGATGGAACGACCTCAACGCCGCCGTGGTGTGCAGACAGCTTGGACACAGGTTTCATTTTATACAAGAGTTTGGGCCTTTCTATTTTAATCTGTGCAAAAAGAAAAAAAAGAGAGATCACCTCCCCTGACGTTTGTTTTTTCTCAGTGGTGGAGCAGTAGCAGCTAGAGGGTTCGGTCAGGGGAAAGGGCCCATCCACCTGGACCAGGTGAGGTGCACCGGGAAGGAGGAGTTCCTGGGCGAGTGCCCTTCACTCGGCCTGAACGTCCAGGGCTGCAGACGCAGGGAGGACGCAGGGGTGAAGTGTGACGTCGAGCCGCGGAGGTCGGCTGAGAAGACCAAACCTCGGGACGAGAGCTGCGGGATGAGGAAGCTGGTGGAGGACGAGGGGAAGACAGGAAGTCAAGGAGCGAGCGGCTCACTCAGGTAAACCGAGGGTGAACAACAATGACTCCATCTAGTGGTGGCTTGAGGAAGCTTAGTATAATTACTCCTATTTGTGGCGCTTTGGTAAATATATATAAAGACACTGATTGACGAGATTCTACTTGTAATAAATTGTTTTATGAACAGTTTATAGTTTGATTTGTTTCCTTGTTTTTAGTTAGATGTGAAAATTATTATTATTTGACATGTGTGTAGTAATTTTCATCACTTCATAATCTGTTCCAATTATACTAGATTACCATCAACTTGCCCAGGGGCTACAGGTGGAAATGTTTATTTTTTGCTATAACCTGGTATCACACGTCTCTTTATTTAAAAGGTTAATTAAATGTTATACATTGACTCTGTGTAAAAAAATAGACTTTATTAGCCTTATGTAATAAAACCTTTAAAGTTTCGACAGGTTTCTCCCAGATTCTCATTTGCACTTTATCAATTGCTTTGATGCAATTCCCTGATCAGAATTAAAATTCTCACACCTGTCAGTTTGACAAGGGTTTCTTTACTTTGCGTTTGCTCCTAGGACGACGTGGCCCTGGCAGGTGTCGGTGTGGCTTCGCTCTAAAGAAGGATCCGGTGGTCCTCTCTGCAGTGGGACTCTGATCAGCCCCTGCTGGGCGCTGACGTCTGCTTCCTGCTTCAGCAGGTGAATCCGGCTGCTCGCCCTTCATCACTTCCTGTAAGAAAATGATTCGCCGTTTACTGCTTCCTCCTAAAGCGCCTGCCGTTTCTCTTCTGCAGATTCGGCAGCGACCCGTCCAGCTACGTGCTTCGCATCGGGGCGTCAGAGCAGACTCTCAAACCGGAGCAGGTCGTGGTTCACAGGAAGTTCAAAGGTCAGAGTGGAGGCCACGACCTAGCGATGCTGAGGCTGCCCAGCGCTAAGGGCCACTGCGTGTCGTTTGAAGCGAACACAAACGCAGCCTGTCTACCCCCTGCCGACTCTGCTACAGGGGCAAAAACTGGATCATGTGTTGTCATGGTTACCACAAGCTGGACTGGACCGGGTTTGTGATTTTTCTCCCGTTCATCATAGATAAACAGCATGCAAAACAACCAGAGACATCCTTAAATAAAACACAAAAACATTCTGATTTAATGATTAAAAGCTGAGCAGAAAATATAACAAAACATTTCTTTTGACTTTAATCTTATCGGTTTTAATGTTTTCTAAAATATTTTATTCATTTTTACAGTAAAATGTTTCTCAAAAGGACGCCTTTGTAATTCTTAAAACTGCCCATGAATAAATAAATTATTAAAAACATAAAAAAGACTAAAAATTAATGATAAAAAATGACTACTAATAATCGGAGTGATGATTACAATACTTGTAATCAAGCTCTTCATTATATTCAGAATGAAAAATTATAAATAATTTATTCTAATTACAATAACATACAAATTAAAAATTAACAAAGTAAATTTACAGTGGATGCCATCATATTTCCTATCAAAACAGGACACAGAACAACTGGTAAAAGGAATAAATAGTGGAAACAGCAAAAAAATGACGTAGAAATGTTTAAAATTCCAAAGATTAACTTGACAAAATATCAAAGATAATAAAAATAAAGTTAAATATTTTAACAATATTCAGTGTCGCTACCAAACTTGTCAGTTAGTGTCACTTTATCACCTGGTGGTGGTGGAAAGACGAAAGTGAAAGTTGTCGAAAGTTTTTCTTTTATCTTTTCATAGCTAAAAGGAAAGGTTTGTTCCTTTTATCTATGAAAATGTATGTAAATAATCAGTTTCACTGTTCATCATACACTCAAGACAGAAAAATAATAATTCTAATTAAAGATATTTATTTTCATCTACTTTCAGTCTATTTAAGAGAAATGAAGCACAAACCCCAGACAGATCCTGCAGGCAAAACAGGGAATGGTTTGTGAATAAGTAAGAGATGAGGTAAACAGATCACTGGAACATAAAAAAGAACATAATGAACACAATGATTTGATCAGCACCAAAATAAATAAATAAAATGCCAAAGCAGAACAGAAAGTCCCTGTTTTGAGTTCTCTATGTTGTCATTCATAGAGCCGCATTGGATTTCAGTTCTATGGCCTGAGTCTATACAAAAGACTGCTACTTATTCTTCTTCTTCATAAGAAAATGAACAAAAAAAAGATATTTTTAAACAGTGTGTTTAAACATTTGACCAGTAGAGGTGTGTTTTCATATGTGGGCCATATGGGCAGGTCTACAGCGCGGCATTACAAAAGGATTGGAAGTTAAAACTCAGGCCTATGTTGCCTAGGACTTTAGGGTGCATTCACACCAGCCCTGTTAAGTCCGCTTTAAATGAACTCTGGTTCGTTTGGGGACATTTGAAGGTCCAATCAAACTTGGACCCAAAACAAAAAAGTGAACTATGATTCATCTAAAAACCTAGATCTTGGTTCGGTTGAAGTGAACTCTGGTGCAGTTAAAATATATGTGGATGCAAGCAGACTAGAGGCCGCTCCAAGACAGGAAGCAAGTGATAGCACAGAGCATTCTGGGTAAATACATCCAAAACAAACATGTAAGTCTAACTAGCGGGAGAAATGGCTCATGGTCTTTTACCAAAGATGAAAGAAATCCTAGAACTATTAATGTCTGATGCCACTCCATTTTTGTTTGCATTTCATGAAGAAGGAAGTTGTACTCATGTCTTCTTCTCGGGCTTTCAGTGTTTTCTTCTGTGGTTCTTGATGCAGCGCCACCACAGGCAAAGAGGGGAATAGGTTTTTCAATTAGTTTGGATCAATTGACACAATGCAGTGTGAAAGCAAACCATTCCAGCTGAAAATTAAACAGATGTTACAATTTTGGTCCAAGTTTATCCAGACTATCATGTGAAAACAGCCAGAATCTGGAGTCACTCACTGCTATGATGACTCCACTACAAAACCGTCACACTTCATGTACATACAGTAGAGTTTACATTTTATTTTGGAATTAAATCCTCGGCTCACTGTTAACGTTTAAAATATTTCCTGCATTTTTGTTTCTCACAGACTCAGTCATCGCTTCTTGGGTCGCTCTGATGTCGTCATGGCAATGCAAGAAGCGCTTCGGTAACAGTTTCTCCAGTCACGGCACGCTGTGCGCCGGCAGTCCGCCGGACACCAGCCTCCTTCACGGCGACGGTTGCCAGGGCAACTCCGGTGGCGGGCTGCTGTGCCAGGAGGAGTCAGGCCGATGGGTTGTGGCTGGGGTCGTCGCCGGGGGCTACGGCTGCTCCGACCCGTCCTCCCCGGCGCTGTACACCCGAGTGAGCCGCTTCAGGAGCTGGATCGACGAGGTCATCGACACGCACAGGCGTCTGGAGGAAACGCGAAACGAGCCCACGCGCACCGATGATGACATTTCAAACGACGAACACTTCGACACACACCAAGAGCTCAAACACACACACACTCATCAGCAGCCCAGCTTCAAGAACACACACATGTTCTACACAGAGGATGCAGACAAAAACAAACAGATTGAGGTCTGATTGAGGCCGTGCCATTGGCTACCACCTGTGCCACGTGACCACCCGGAGGGAGGAAGTAGTTTAGCACTGAAGAATTTTTACCAACAGATTTTAGGCGGTAATTGACGTGTGTGAAGTGTGGGATGATCCAGATTAACAGCATGATAATTATCAGGGACAAATCAGAACAGCATGACAAAAACTATCGGAGGGATTTACTGAACATGGTCACACATTAATCTATGCTAATCTAACTTATTTATTTGTCCTCTGTGTTGAGTTATTAGGAAAATAGTGAAACTAAATCAGAACATATTTAGCCTCCGTGTAAAAACCTCGACAAAGCTGAGACCTCGACAAAATCATGTAGATAATCCCCTGCAGCAGACCAGTCTCGTCCCAGATTAGCTTTTATATGAAACTTCATGTGTGTTTATACTTTTCAAACAGGGCTCATTTCTTCAGGTTGTTGTCTTAAAAAGTTGCAAGTGAAAGTGCCGTAGGTAATTTAGCTGCTTAACTCAGGACCATACCACTGCTTCAGCATGCACTGCTCTATTTATAACCTCTGACCTGCAACTTAGCGCTAACTAAGATGAAATAATGAATGGTTGTTGGTGTCTTAGTGAGGGAAGCGTATGATAATATTAGCGGCTATGACCTTTAGCATAAAGTTGCTGTCTGCTCCGGCGTTCATCCACCACAAAGGGGAGCTACAGCGAGGGATTGCTAATCTGGAAAAGTCGGCTAATTATTTTCCAGATCTGGAAAAGTATGGAAAAAGAAAAGAAGATATGGAAAAATACTTGTAAGTTTTCACTTCCATTTTTTTCCCCATCTTTTGTTCACTTTCTTTCATCCTTCTTTTTTTCCCTCCTTCACTTACATAACGCCAGCATTTCAGATTTCCTTTGTAAAGTCCTCTTATTTGGTAGTTTGTTAATTTCATCCTTCCTTCACTTTTTCCTCCCTCCGTTCCTTAAGTATTTTTTCTTTCTCCTATCCTTCTTTCCTTCCTTATGTCATCCATTTTTATCCTTCAATTCTTCCTTCCTTCTTTCCTACAAAATTAAAATTGAACATTTATGGACTAAAAGGACAGAGAGTTGAGGAAATGTGGGTCTTCTGCTGGATCCCTTGTATCCCAGATAAAAAATGTTTAAAAAACCCTGATATTGATGGTGTTGATTGACCGTTTACCCTACAAATAAAAGGTAAAACATGGAGTTTAACAAACAAACATCACATCCCCCCCTCTCAAGTTAAAGCCTTAAAGTGATCAGAAACAGCAGCATAGCAGCAGTTTTAGTATCTTTCTATATTTTAAAGCAGCATAAACACTGGTATGGTCCTTTTAAGCCTGTACAGAAAATTATCTCGTTTGAAAGCCATTGGACGCCTTCCGTCAGGTGATAAATATCCTTTTTGTATCGCTCTAGACCCATACAGTAGATGGTTCCTCAGATAGATGGATAGATAGCCGCTGCTCCTGAGTTTAGATAGTGTTAGATAACCCAACCTGCACAGGCTTTTTCTGTTACTCCCTGCGCAGATGCGTGATCCCGCCAGAAGGGGGCGACGTTGCTGTATTTTCACAGGGCGGCCCGCTGCCAAACGACCCGGCCCTGATGTCGATTTTATACTCTCGCAGTAATAAGTGTACGGACTCGTGCTTGATGTGCTGTGAATCACTGTGTCGTGAAGCATCTTGTAAACTGTTACCGCCTGTCCTGAGCCTGTTGTTCTGGTCCTGTACATAAATGCGCTCCTGCAGCCCCCCCACAGACTCAGTGGTCTCTTGTAAATACAGTTTGTCTGGGAGATGTGAGGCTGCAGGGTGAATAAACTTGTGTTGAACTTATCAGCTGCTCCCTGGTGTAATGTGCTGAATCATGGTTAAGTATTAAAGCATTTACTGACTAAAACTTCCATGTTTTGCTTTCATTTCTCTTCTGAGACGCGATGCATGTTAATATTTTAAAACCTGCATCTGGTTCAATTTACAGAGGGTCATGCATGAAAACTTCTGATGTCAGGAGAATTTCCTGAACCAAGATATCAAGATTACTATTTTATTAGGATATTATTTGGAAGGTGGAGGGGAAAAGTATTTATGGTTTTCAAATAAAAACACAAATCTTAAATCTGACACCCCTAAATAAAATCCATTTTCTTACAGTAAATATAATCATTTGTGAGTTGTATGGAAATACTGGGTCAATACTTGTAGAATCACAATAGTACAAAATTTTGGGGTATAAAAACACAAAATCGTATCCCGTATTTTTGGCTAGCTTATCGTGCAACTATCTTGCTCCACTTGAAATAAGACAAAGCTAACTTACTTTCAGAAAGATATAGGAGCTTCTTACAAGTCAATGAATGAAAAAGTGCTAGTTTCACTGGTAGATTATATCACTTACAAGACATTTTTTCTGTGTTTTATGTGCTTTTTGGTGTCTGGAAGAACGAGCCGTTTCAGACGCTGTGCCGTTACCTAGCAACCCCAGAAGTTTCCAGCCCTTCACCTAGCAACCCAAGCTAAGCTCCCACACGTTAGGCTAGCTAGTTTTAGCTGCTGTTGAGAGCAAGGGTGGGAAAATACGAGTGTTTTTTTGTTGACTTACCATCCAGAAACCACTTTCTCTTTTGTTGGCTGCTTTTCAAAGGTGAACGGTTGTAAAATTGGCGTCTGTTTGCCACCATTTTCACCAGTGTTTCCAGTGTAAACGTCGAACTGAGGGGCGTAGTCACTTTACATCCTTTATTTGGATTTAAAGTGACAGGACGCCCTAAAACACATGTGTCAAACTTGAGGGCCGTGGGCCAAATCCGGCCCGCTTTAGCTTTTTATGTGGCCCTCTACATTGTAGATTAAACAATAAGTCTGTTTAGATATGTTATCAATCAAATCAATGCAGTTTTTATCTGTGTAGTACCAAATTAGATCAATCACTCCCTCCAGTTTCTTGAGAATTATTGTGGAAATTTACACAAAAATCAACAAATCCCATCACTTTTTTTTGCGCTAATACAGTTTTTTCTTAAACATTGTCAAAAACTTTCTTACTTGCACTAAACAGCTGCCTCAACGTTAATTGATGTCAAATTATAGTACATGATCTACACACTGAGTAATAAAAAGCCAAATTTACCGTCACAAATTTAGTGCATCAGGTTTGTCAATATTTTCTGGCACAACTGGCCCTTTAAGAGCATTTACGATCTTGATTTGGCCCAAAACAAGATCGTAAATGCTCTTGTTTTACGAGCATTTACCTAATTTTTGACAGGAGAGTCAAAAATGAGTTTGACTCTCCTGCCCCAAAACGTCTCATTTTGAAAGAGGCTCTCAACAGGAGGAACTGAGCAAACTGAAATGACGAAATGCATAAACTCTAAGCCATCGTCTGGGTTTGTCAAACCCAAGGAGAAACAGTTTTCTCCTGTGGCCTGCTTGTTCCATTGTCAAGGGCAGAATTCAAGCAACAACCACCCTGACTGGAGGCCATTTTGTAGTTTGGTACGTTTGCATGTGAGCCACAAACTCAGCTCTCTTTGATAAACAGAATTGCACAAATGTGACCGGTGGACGTCTGCGTTGTGTGTGTTATGTGGTGATGGGGCAAACCACAAAACACCAAGTCTGGGTTGGGAGGCGGTCTCCGTTTATTTAATCTCAATCAGGAGATATTAGCATTAACACATAGCATGTGCTCCACTTCCATATAAAATGTTAGCATACATCAAATGTTATAAAGGCGTAACAGCAACTCAAATGAAAAATATCCAATCATTAATACAGAAGGAAAAATAAACATTTGAACAATATAAATGGAAGGATTCCAATGGATTATAAAACTTGCTTCTCCCCAGTGGAATGAGTAACAAAAGGGAAAAGGAAATCAATAACTTAATATTTATAATAGTCCTGGAGGAGTCTGGACAACAGAAGAAGAAAGTAACCTTGCAGCAGATATAAACCGACAAATACATTAAAGAAAACATTTTCTGAAAATATACAACTATTAATATAGACCCATTTACACAAACAAAACGAAGCGATTAGTTACAAAACGGCAAGTAATTGAAAAATAAATCTTCTTAGCTGCTGTTCTCGGTCACCCATGAGAGCTGTTAATCATTTCCTTTGTCCCTCCATGAAAACAGAGGGACCAGAGCGGATTGGCCTTTCATTCACTGTAATGAGCCTGCAGCCTGTCAGGATGCAGATGACTTATTGATTCTTAATAATTTACATAAAATGGGCTGAGATTTTTCAAATGAAATATTAATGGCGGCGTAGGAAAGGAAGAGTGTGATTTTATGATAAACACTCAACACGGAAAGCAACTTTGCTCTGACCATCAAGTCACTTTAGATGAAATGTGGTTTTAAATTATTAATTACTGATTGGAAGAAAACATCATGGATGCTTCAGGACTCAGTCTTCCTGAAGACTCTTTATTGCTTTTCCACATTAATCAAGTGATGAATGATTTAAACAGACATGTTGCTGTTTCCTTTTAACTATTTAAGAGTTGGATGATCGAGAGTGTTTGTGTTTCCATAGAGGGAGCCAGAGATATTATTATTATTATTATTATTATTATTATTATTATTATTATTATTATTATTATTATTATTATTATTATATAAAAAAATACTTAGAATTAAATTATGTTGGGAATAAAAATAATTATTGAAGTATTTAACAAATTTTGGAAATGATGTAACTGTTTTCAAATGATTCATGACACTAAGAAATATAGAAAATTTCATGAAAAATTAATTTTATATATCATAATTTCAATGTGCAAGTGAATAAACACATTTAAATCTAAAATTCATCTATAAAACCACTATATATTTAGTTAAAAATAACATTTTCTGACTTTATTTTCTGATTTTTTTAAACATCCTTCAGAAGGATGCTATTGAATACCTTGCATTACAAATGTTGATTATTTATGTTGGCAAATAAAATAAATTCATGAGATATAATAGCATATATTTGAATAAAATGATCCTTATGAATAACATGTAAAACCTAATAAATTTTTTCATGCATTCATTTCAGACTAATTCATGAAAAATGTTTAAATATTGAAATAATTTGTAAACTAATAAACATATTTAAGCATATACATTTTTAAGAGATGTTATAAATTAATAAGTTCATAGCAACATATTTAAAGGCGATGTTTAAAATTGGATGCAGAGCAGCCGCGTGAAACTGGGGCAGATTTACAGGGAGGAGCTGATAAACCGCTGAGTCATGTTTAGCTTTCAGGGATCTGTAAGTATTCGCACCTCCGGGTCAGGATCTGTTCCTGCAAAGCAGAAAATGCAGCATTTTTTTTTTTTTTTTTTCGTTTGCAGTCTGATAACGCGATACCGTTAATCCTGCTTAATCTACCTCATCCAATATGCTTCTGTATCCAAGGCAATAACAGAAAAAGGTCACACATGTGTGCCTCACAGAGACTGAAAAAGAAATAAAAGCTGACATCATTTCCAGGAAGTGATGACGTGGTTTTATGTAACGCCTCTGGTTTGAAGAACTGCTTCACCTGCGAGAATCACCTGCTTCATGAAGTACAGGTAAGGAAAAGTATTTACTCCAGCATCAATGAAACATTTAACATCTTTAGTACATTTTGCTATTTATTGCTTAATTTCTCCAGCTTTAATATTCTTACAGTGAACAGATTTATTCATAAAATGACACTTTTGTAGATATAGTTTAAACCTGACTTGTTTTGTTTCTTTGTAACTCATTAATAAATGATTAGTATAATACCTGGAGATTTTCACTACATTGAATTAAACTCAGAGTATTTTATCGATGCAAAAACAAACCTTTCACTGCAAAAACAAAATTGTACCAAGAATTTACATTTAATACAAAAATATTTAGTAATATATTTAATATTTAGACAAAACTAACTATCAAGTAACTTTTCAGAAATAGAAGATTTAATATTGATTTTTTAAAGTATTTTTAATAAGGGAAAATGTGAAACCAGTACTTTTTAGATCAATATTAAAGAACTATTGACTTAAAACAAGCTCTGACATCTTGCTGAAATGTTACCTGAAAATGTTAGTTTTGTCTTATTTCAAGTGTTCAAAATATTTGTAGTAAAAACTAGAAAATGCCACATAAGATTTGATGTTTTTGCAGTGCATTGTGTTTAAAGTTTAAAGACATCAAGTGGACAGAAAAATAAAAACTCACTGCACTTTCTTAAATTCATTATAACTGCGTCGTTTCTTAACCTTTATCATCAAGCTGTTATATGTTGTTATATGACGTGAATTATTAAAACGGGTCAATTAGAGTTTTTAAATTGAGACCTGAGGGCGTCAGATTTGCTCTTGAGGAAGAACTCTTTGCACTGCAGTGAAGATGCTAAAAACTGCAGCAGTTTGCGCAGGCTGGCTGGCTGGCAGCAGTTTCCCCCTGAGACTTGCTCTCGCTGCAGCTTTCCACACATGAACAACGAGCGCAGCGGAGCATCGGGACGGATTCCTGGCGCTCCAAACTTCAGAGAAGATGGGAAGGAAGGAGAGAAAAATGAAAAGGAGCCGCAGGGCAGGCAGGATGTGGATCTGAGCCCAATTATCACAGAAGCCCCGGCTCTGCGCCGTGTCCGAGGGTCACTGGGTTCACAGCCTGGGTCAATAAAAGCTTCACCTGTAAGGGAGGAGAAACCGAGTCCGGCTGCAGGCCAATCCCCCAGATCCGTGTTCAACGGAGCCATTTTACGAAGCCCTATGGGGGCCAGTAGGTAGAGCGAAGAAAGAAGGCTATTTCTGACAAATAATTATGAGATTTGTCTCAGAAATTTTCTAGAAACAAATAGAAAACTTCCAAGTTCAAAGAGTCCAAAAAATTTGCAACAAAAAATCGGAATGTCTGAGTTTCACAGGTTGATCATTTATAACTTTTGAAAAGTCAAAAAATGTTTGAGTTTTCAAACTCAGAACTTTCTCAACCTTTTGTAACCAGGTGGTATATTAGTTGGAGGTTGTCTATATGAAGTTGTAAATTCCTACCCATTTCAGGCTCTTGAATGCAACATGTCACTTTTGGTTAGCCGGGCTCATTAGCGTATATAGGCACCGGGTGCGAACGCCAAGTTGAGTGTGTGTCGGATCCATTGTTGTGCACAGTGGGATCGTGGCTGAACTGGTGCTGTGCTCTTTGGTTCAGGATCTGGATGATGGATACGGGAGTATTTCAGCAGTTTACTGCAGCATCTGGGTGTATTCCGTGCAGGGATTAAGGTATTAGTTTTAATTCTACCTTATGGCTTTATTGTGGTCAACAGACAACTTATTTGTTTTTTTTGGGTATTCCAGATTGCCGCTGCTGTATTTTATGCTCTCACCTTACGTGTATATTTTTAGAGGCTCACTAATTGGCTAACGGATTGTCTTAGATGAAATGGTCGTATAGACGCCACAGAACCAGAATGATAGTTTAATTTTAAATCAGCTGATTGGGCACCGCGTCATACGGCAGGGCTGAGGCAACTGCGGATTTCTTTCTTTTTCTTGTTTTCTTTTGTTTGTTTGTTTTAGTTTGTTAATGTGCATGATTATTTACTTGGGTTGTAGTTTTTTTGTTTAAATCTCAGATTGCTTCTGTCCTGTGTTTTGTGCGCTATCAGGTTTTAGAATTAGAATAATAAAGTATATTTTTAATATTGTAAAAGAATGAATTAATAAATAAATATTTTTGTACACTACTTCCATTTCATCATTTTAAGCCAGACTTACTTGAGTACTTTTAATTGGGAAACCCTAGACCATTTAAGATTTGAGAGGTCTACCAGTGGCTTTACGGGCCCGTCCTCTTTCACGATCCGGGCCCCTTCCCCCGTGTTACACTTTCAAACTCTAAGATTTTGTCTCGACTTTCTTCAGCAAATTTTTGACTTTTTGAAATCAGAAGGTTTTAAGTTCCTCGTAGGATTCTTTTTTTTTCTAGCAAATCTTACAAAAAAAATCAGAAATATGATTTGGAAAATTGACAAATTTCATTATAAAACTTACAAAATGAACAAAACTGCAGGTATGTATCAGTTACATGCAACTTTTTAGAAAAAAAAAAGTTGCATGTTTTTACATATCCAATCTGAAAAGTGTGGCATGCATCAATATTCATCCCTCCATTAGTTAACAGAATGTAAAGTCACCCAAGTCTGTGACTGGACTTCAGTGAAGCGCTGCAGTTTTTCTAAACTTTGCAGAACAAGAAGAAAACCACCGGATTCCTGTCATGATTTGAAGTTTTTCCAAGAACTGTTCTCTGGTTTTACTCCAAATGACATTCAGCTTCACTGCAATACAGAGTATCGACTCCTGGGAGCTGACTGCAAAAGCATGCCGCACTTATCAGTTTACAGCTTGCTAAAACCCTTTTATCAAACGTATGAAGTTCCCTCCATATCCCCAGTCTGTTGTGTTTGTCTATTACATTAAATCCCAATAAAATAAAGTTTGAGATTGCACTTAAAAATGGTTTAGCTTCTTTTTAAAGTCAGAATAATTGCACATACAGCGGTACAGTTCACTCTGGGGAGTTTAATTGGAAAGATAAAGCGCCGTAACAAGGTAAGGAAACCTTGTTTTGTTTCAGAAGGAAGAGGAAAAAGGATTTCTCAAAAGGAACTTTGTGAAAGAGAGCAGATATTAGCGGGGAGCGTCTTTGTAATGACGGGGAAGTTTTCTGGAAGACCTTTGAAGGTCAAAAGTAATTTAGATTCAGGCGATTCAGTCTGGCTTTCCTCCTAATTTCTTTGACACTGAAGAGTCAGAGGTCAGCGATAGCTACCAGGACACATTCCCCCATGAGGTTTCTCCTTTCTGTGTCTTTGATGAAGCGTGTGTGTGTGTGTGTGTGTGTGTGTGTGTGTGTGTGTGTGTTAACCAGCTGCTGAGCTCTGCTCATTACTCATACAGAAAGCAGAAGAACCAGGGGAGCTGTCCTACATCCCAGAGACGCACACGCACAGAAAAACCTGAAAATAACTCGGACCGTCACCAAGGCCAGCAGAAACGCTTTCCCAACGCTTCGCTGTGATCACTGCAGCCGAAACGAGAACGCCCGAGGGCGGAAGATCTGGATGTACCTCACTGCAAAAACACTGACTAAGCATTTTAGCTTTTACTGTAAATATCTCATTTCACTTGAAATAAAACAAAACTGACTTCCAAGAAAGTTTTCAGCAAGATTTGACTCGTTTTTATGCCAATAATTCCTTAATATTGATTGAAAGACTAGAAGTTTCACTTGTTACAAGACATTTTTCCCATGTAGGTGGAAAAAGGTCTCACAAATTGTACACACTTTGTACAAAGTTTGTTTCTTTAAAAAAATAAAAAGTAAAATAAGAATAATTTTTCTGCAGGTCAATGCTCCATTACATTCATCAAGGTCGAGTCAGGAAAGTCGTTAAAATTGAAAAAGCCTTTTGATTCCTAACCTCACCTGAACCTGAGAACTTGAGAAAATGTGGGAAGCACAAAAAGTTTAACAACAAATCCAAAGTTGTTTTTAATTCCCACTTAGAGGGATAAAAAAAAAAAAAAAAAATTATACAGGAAAATGTGCGTTTAGTTCATAAGGCTGAGTCATAAGTCAGCAGAATACCTAATTATTATGCACATAATTTTATCCTTCTAAAGACAAATCTTGACATTTACTTAAATATTCATGTTTGAGGTTTAATATTTTAAATTAGAGCAGTGTAGAAATACTTTTCTAATAAAGGTACACAGAATATTTTAGAACCTTTCTCCAGAGCTGGATTTATTTTTAGGAAAATGTGAGTTTTTAATGAATAACTTAAGGTTACACTGGATTTTACTCAGGGGTCCCAGAGTAAAGGGGGACACAAACCCTTTCAGATCTGATTTGAAACACTTAGAAATTAGATTTCAATAAAATTACCGGTTCTTCTCTCAGTCGAGTTTCATCGACTACAAACCGAAACTTTTATTACAGTCATTGTTGACTTTTTGTTTATTCCCTGGAAAACAAACCAGAACCAAACCTGGATCTTTAGCCTTTCTTTCCAGCAGTTCTTGGACAGAACCTTGAAGTCCAGCTCCTTTGGACAAGAAGCAGCCGATTGGTCGGCCGATCGGCCATTTTAACGCAGAGCCTCAGATTTTCAGTTAATCAAATAAATCCTCTAAATCTGCTCCAAAGATTTCCTAATATCAGCCAAAACGTTTCATAGCCATTTATTTAAAACATATTGGACAGTTTCTAATGCGAGACCCAAACAAAACAAGGTTTGAATTACTAGAAAACCATAAAAATATTTGCGGTGAGCTTGCGGCTGGTCGTCAGTTTGAATTAGTGGTTTCCATTTAGTCCAGTTCTGCCTGCTGCTTCGGCCTGTTCAGTGGCTCAGCTGTTTCAATTTCAGCTCATCGTCCACTTAGCAATAATCCACAGCATCTCTATAGTGTTTGGGCTGGAAATGGTTTTCCTTCCACTTAATTTTCCATCAAATTTGCTCGCACTTTAAGAACCCAGCCGATCCTTTTTCTCTCATCTGTAAGCCATAATCATTAGCGGGAATAAACATTATTAATAAAATTAATGCATTTCAATTTTAAAGTTTAAATATTGATCATTTTGTAATTTGATTTGAAGCAGCAGGAACGCATCCTACGACGCTAAAATCAAACATGTGTCAAGTAAAACCTTTACAGAAAACATTCTGGGTTCAACACCTCCAATCAAAACTGAAACACTGATGATTGGAAAACCGTTTTCTGCAGGAGGATCGGACCGAGAGAGGAAGTCCGGAAAGATTCAGCAGAAAACAGAAGAAAAACGAACAACTCGGCTGAGGCAAAGCAGTGCTGAAATAGTATTTTTATTAAATACTTCCAAGATCCAAGTTTGAAGAATAACAAAGCTATGATGAAGACCAACTAACACTCAGACAAACACTTTGATAGTCGGCAATTTATGGTTGTATTTCATTGTACATCGTGATCATGCAAAATAAAACAAAGCAAGAAAAATATAAATCCAGCGTTCGTCTGAACGGGGGGAGAGGGGAGAAGCGCAGCCCGATAATATATCATTACAACGCAGGGAAAACATCGAGGGCCTCATACCAAGTTACGGCGCCTGAATCTTTTGTTTTTTTTAGCCTTTAAATCTTGTATATTTTCATATCACTTGTTCAACATTCTGGGTGGATGGAGTTTCAAAAGATGCAAATATCATATATTGACACTAGCTCCATCCATATTTTGTGATAGAAATGTGTAACTGAAACATGCAAATAACTAGGTGTCGCAACCCGCACGCCTCTCCTCCCAGCAGGCGCCATATAAAACCACCCAGGGTTGATTACACTGATAAATAATTAAGTCCTGATCAATATCCCTTAAGAAGTTTTTTTTGTCGTCTTCTCTTCCTCTTCCCTTTTTCTTTTTTTTTTTTTTTTTTTTCTACATGTTTGTGAGGGAGAGTGCAGAACTCCAGCTTGGCAGATTGGCGAAACAACCAACCGACAACAGCAACATCAGTAATAATAATCATAATCATAATAATATAATAAAAACTTAAAAACCAGTAACACGGGAACAACAGAGAAAGGAACAAAGAATCGTTGCGAGAGCAGAGGGTGAGAGGTCAGGGGTCGGTCAATCTGTCAAATGGAGGTATCAGGAGGGAGGACACCTAAAGCAGCACGACGAGGGCGGCGCCGGTCACAGCAGCGGTGCAGATATGTTACAAAGCCTAAAAACACACCGCCCGGAGTGCGTGGGTGCATATGATATGAAAAGACGGCTCACAGCATCGTGGGACCAGGAGTTAAGGACACTAGTATCTTTAAAAACAGTTGGTGGAGTGTTGCTGAGAAAGAGAGGGAGGGAGAGAGAGGGAGGGGTTACTTCCATCTTGGCGTTTGTTTTTATTCCCTTTCTTCATAAACAGTCGTACGGCCATGGGAGCGCCTACAGGAGAGCTTTGATTTGTTTATTTTAGAGCAATCAATACCTCAAATGTTTCAGGGTTGAGAGCTACGAATAGAGGAACAAGCTTCACCTAAACTAGAGCGGGGTCACAGAGGGAAGGGGGTCCGTTCCCCTAAATGCACAGGATGAGTGTCTCTTAAGATACATGTACATATATTACACTTTTCTACATATATCTATACATACACTGTATTTACACAGTGATTATAAACAAACCAGGCCCTTGCAGAAAGCAGAGTAACGGATTAAAAGAGGTCAATGAGGGAGAGGCAGCGAGCAAACATGCAAAACGCAGGCGGCAGCTTTTCATGGGACGGGCCTCCTGCTCCTCTTCCTCCCTCAACTGCATGAAGACACACGACGAAACGCGGCTAGCTTCCAATGTGCACGATAAAATCTTTACTGCAAAAACAAAAATAAAATAAAATAAAGAGCAAAAAGTTCTCAGCTGCTTTTTTTTTTGTTTTTTTTTAAAAAAGGAGCCTTGATTATAGTCAGTCAGAGCGAAGGAAAAAAAAAACAAAAAAAAGAAAGAAAGGAAAAACACACGGATAATGGCTCCTGTTGTTCACGAGAACACAAATGGATCAGGACGCTAAAAAACACAACGAAACACGACGTCGACTTCAGTTCAGACGCCCCCCTCCGCTGACGTTCCCCGATCCCACAAACGACGACGACGACGACGACTTCCGATCCGTCGGAAAAAACAAGAACACAAACGAAAACACAAACACGTAAAAAGCCTACACTAAAGTTCTACACTTTGGTGCTTCGTGTTTTTGATATCAAGTTTCTCTCGTCGTCAAGTTCTCAGAGTGAACCTGATTCTTGTTGTTTTTTTTTTTTTCTCTTTTCTTTCCCTCTTTAATTCAGTTGAGGAAAGATTTCCCTTCATGTCAACACCCAGGTAGCGAGGACAACACTTCCAACCTGGTAATCCCTAAATGTGTACAAAATCTAAGCACTCCCCCTCCGCTCCTCCCTTTTGTTTTCCCCAGATAAAGATAAATGCTTGGTTGGGTTTTGGTGGTTTCTGGTACATCTAGCCATAAATTTACACAGTATATTCATAACTCATACTCATAAACTGTCACAAGTTCAACTGTATATCCTCTCCTCCCCAGGGACATGTCATCTCGCGCAGGCAGAAAAAAGATGGCTGCCAGGGGAGGGACAGGAGGGCAAAGATGCACCCTCCAGTCAGGCGCCAGATGCATGCATCATCATCTCATGGAGGGGGTCGGGGTTGGGGAGGCGGGGTTCTCGTGTTCAGCCGGCCCCCAGCAGGTCAAAGGAGGGTCGGGGTTGGTTGGTGACGTGGAGAGGGACGCGTTCTGGCCCGGCCGGGCTTCCTGGCACTATCCGATCCACGCAGAGGATGTGCCTCTGAAAACACGCTCGCTGAAAAAAACTGCCCCCCAATAAACGCGCTCCAGAGGACCGGAGCCTCAGGACCGCTGAGGGAGAGAGGCAGAGCGTTTAGCGGTCAGACGGAAACAGACAGCAAAACTTGATTTGAAGGATAAGACTGACATGATGAACACGAAGGAGTTTTTATCAATGTTTATGACCGTCATGGAAGAGTCATTCAGTAAACAATGACGCTTAAAGCAAAGTTGCTTTAAAAGTTATTATTTACCAAATAATGCAAAGTTAGCACTTTTAATGGACTTTTAATGCAATTTTTAAAGTAACATCACAAATTTACAGAATGACACTTCATAAACGTTCATAAAAACTCCATGTTCATGACAGGTGTTATATCACATATCACATTAAATAAAGTGCTACCAAAAATGCTTTGTAAATATTAATAAAAAGTGAAGCACATAAGAAAATGATGCAGAGATGTTCTCAAATCTTGTACAAATGCTTTGTAAGATTCTCACACAGTAAAATTCAAGCACTTTAAGGTCATTTTCAAACTTTTCCAAAATCATAATTTGAAGATAAAAACAATACCAATTAACCAAAATAATAATAAAAACAAAAGAGTTTAAATTCACTATTTATAGAATTTATTACTAGGGGCTGCACCGATTGCAGTTTTCTGGCTGATCACCGATCTTTTAAAAAGCCTAACTTCCATTTTTGTCTGAAATGTTGCTCAGCATATCAAGAAAGTTGCTGAATTGGCAACAATGGGGTAACTATTGTTAACTGCAAATGATCTGGTCGGCCGGTTTGTCAGTCAAATCTTTCTACTGAAAAGCACAGTAGTTGATTTTTAGACCTTTGCCGAAGTTGATAAGATCGGTGGATAAGATCGGCTTCACACGTAAAAATCGGCCGATCACAGATCTCCCAAAATTAAGGAAATCGGCACCGATAGATTGGCTGGCCGATAAGTCGTTGCACCCCTATTCATCACATCCAGTGATGGTTTTCTGCTGTCTACAGCAGGAACAAGGTAAACTAAAATAAAACTAAATTTAATGTTTTTATGTCTCTCTCACAAACTCTACTGATCCAAGAACAAAACGCTAATTTAAAAAAAAATCTCCCAATTTCAATAATGTATAAATTTTAAGCCGAACTTCACTGAAGCTGCACAGTTTGTACCTGATCACTGTAGTGGTGCAGCCGGTGCTCCTGAGCAGTGGAAGTGAACGTTGAGCCACTTCCCGTCACGGCGGTGCCACACCCGGGTCTCCTCTGATTGGCTGGAACGAGGGCGGCCCGTGGAGTCCACGAACTGCGTGAGCCGGATGTAGGCGATGCAGGCGGCGTCCTCGCCGATGAGGTGGACGTGGGGGTTCAGCAGGGTGGTGTGCACGGGCTTGTTGTTCTTACTCAGCACTGGACGGATCAAACACAAATGTGATGATGGTTCTACGGGACTTTGGCTGATCCAGACCTGAGCTTTACATCACTTACTGGGAATAAACTAAACATTTATAGAAGAAAAATGTGATCTACAGGAAAATAATAATAGAAGCATTCTGCAAGTCTGGAAGACACTCACAGTTTTCAAAGTAAAACTTGTGGAAGTCCATGCCTTCCACCAGGTTCCCCAAAGCTTCGGGTTCAAAGGAGGTGAGACCGGGATCGCAAATCCTCCTAAAGAAAAAAGGTCAAAGGTCAAATAACAAAGACACCAGCTACAATTAAAATGACCCGACACGCACTGAAAATGAGCTTTAAGTGCAAAATCTAAATAGTTTGGGTGTTTGGAATAAACTTATTACACAGGGTCAGTTGATGTAATGAAATATTAAGGATTTCAGATCAATTCAGCACCAAGTTTCACTGCAGTCAAAACAATTCACTCTTGTGAATAAAAAACTTGGTAAAAATAAACCTCTTTATGCAGGAGGTCAGAAACTCAACAGGTACTTCAAACTTCAACTGCAAGGTGTGCAGCAATAATTACTGAAAAGAGCAACATTTTTTATCAAATGGCACTGATCACACCGTCGGTTTGGCAGTGTTCCAGATATTAAAAAACAAAACACTAATCAGTCATTTTTGATACTGATATTGCGATATGTTTTTCAGCCATGTTGCCCAGCCCTTCCCAAGTAATCAAAGTCTACTACTACTGTTTGCTAATTACAACACTTTGATTTCAGCAGGACATAAAAACAAAAGTGAGTTTGACAGTGTTCAAGATGTTTGTCAAGAAGGAAGAGCTGAGATAAAAATCCTCCAGGAAAGTCAAGATTTTTCAAGAAATCACCTTCAAAACCATCTTATCTATTACAAAGAGCTGTTACTTTGCAGATTTAGTCAATGGAGGTATCTGCAGTTGGGAAAGTATTTCCCAGCACTCACGTGTAGGCTTCAAAATCTCCATTGTTGATCGCTTCAATCAGCTGCTCCGTTATCTTGATGATCTCCTGTTTACGGGCTGCAGAAAGGAGAAGAGACAGAAAACAAGCGGAGGATGATTAAATGCCTCCTGGAGAATTGATGTCTCACGTCACCCTAACACCCGTCACACCGAAGCAGCAGCTTCTTCACTGCAGCTTGACCACATTATGGCAAGTTGCTCAAGTTCTCGCCTTCAGTGCGACACTCGTGGGAGAACACGCTGCCACGTTTCCGCCTGCAAGCGGCTCAGCGGACGAGAACAGCCCGGCAGCTTTGATTCCGAGCTTCAACGAAGCGTTTTTGAATCCAAAAGATGTCAGGAGGAACGACGGAACTGCGCGTCCAGTAAACTACCCATAAATCTCAACTTACCCACGATGAGCCGACATACGCAAAGAAGCGAGCTAGCTAGCGAGCTAGCAACGGCAAATGAGCGCCTCCTTAGCATTAGCATAGACATAAACACGTAGATCGCTGAGACGTATGTTGACGTTGCAGCCATCTTGGATGTGGTGGAGTGGAATGACGCGAAATAAAGGTTCATCCGTTCACTTTACCATGGAGGTTCATCGTCATCAAATCCAGGTGAATCAATGAAACGGCCCAAACGTTACTAACACATTAGCTACTAGCAATATTAAAGCGGTTGGTTAACGGTAAGATCATCATCTCGCGATATATCGAGTTCCTCTAAATAATACCAACACATGGCGAGCAATAAGGGCTCCAGAATAAAATACAATCATTTATTTCTAGTTTGGTCACAATCAGAGGCCTGGATGCAAGTGATGAACTAAACCTTCGCAAATTAAAAAAAATACAGCGGATTGGATGGGATGCAGTGTGAGGTAAAGAGACGATGTGCTAAAAATAAAACCTCTGAACGGAGTTGAGCTGGGCGAAGAGAGGTTATCTGCGTTGGTGGCAAGTTGTAAATTATTTTATCAGCCTAATGGTAAATAGGTTAGACAGTTACTAAAATGTATTCCTGACTGCCTTCCTATATAGAGACCAATGATTTTCATTCCAAGGTATTTTCAAATCAACTGGACTTCAGACAAGTTGCAGCAGCAACTGAAGAGAAACAGGAAGCACCTGAGCTTACACTATCAAAGGGAGTAAACACTTGTTTATTGTTTTGCATGTTTACATTTCTTTGGTGGTTTAGAAAAAAAGCCTAAAACATGTTTTCACTCTTGGATTAATGTCTATTTTGTGTAGGTTTAAATCCATTCATTGTTTTTCCCTTAGCCCAAATTGGGTTGTTGGGGCAACAGGTCCAGAAGTGAACCCCTCAAGCTCATTCTAGGGGGTCTGAAGGCATTCACAGGCCAGAAGAGATATACATCCCCTCCAGCAAGTTCTGGGTCTTCCCTTGGGTCTCATTTCAGTTGGATGTGCACAGAAGATCTTCAAAAGGAGGCGCCCAGCGGGAGGCATCCTGATCAGATGCCTGAGCCACCTTAACCAACTCTTTCGATGTGGAGAAGCAGTGGCTCTACTTTAAGCTTTCACCTAATGACAGATTTCCTCACCCTGTCACTAAGGCCGAGTCCAGCCACCCTACGGAGAAAGCTATGATACATGAGTTGGACCATAAATGGAGCGTTTTGCTTTTTGGTTTGCCACAAGAGACCAAAGCCGAGCATTACTGCAGACAAACCCCTAATCTACCTGTCCGTCTCCCCCGATCTATCCTACCTTTTAAAGAAAAAAACTGGAAAACAAATGAGGGCTGAAATGATTAGGTTAGTGATGGATGTTAATATATAGACCAGGGGTGCCCAAACTTTTCAAGACCAAGATCTACTTTTTCTGTCGCCAGTTGGCTGACATCTACCTCATAACATGAAGATATAAAAATTGTAAATGAAACTCTATTGACTTATTTTATATGCAAATATCCGTCAGTTATAGCAGAAATATTCAAGTGGTAGAAAACCTAATGCAGTTTCTTCCTCAGTGAGATTCTGAGGCTGGGAGGAGATTACTGGTTTCAGAAGCTGGTTGCAAACCTGAGGCCAGCAGGAATTATTTGGTTATGGTAGTTCTGAACTTTGGTTTGATGACCTCAATACGAGAAATTTCAGACTGATGGGATGAACCACAGATCTCTGTTAGGTTGAAGCCACATCTTATGAAGTTGGGATATTTTTCCTCCAACAGTTTCCAGAGGAATCACCTCAAATGTTGGACTGGATTTTATTTCAGTGTCATTTGTGAATATCAGCTTCTGATTTTCATCAGTAAAGCTGCAAAGGTTTAAAAAGCTTGTCATTTTGGAGAAAGATTCATCAAAGTCAATATTTCCACTAAATAAGAGACAAAAGTAAATGGCATGTTTGATGGAGCAAAAGCATTTCAGACTCTGAGCTCAAAGAAAGATGCCAGAGAACACCAAACTAATATAACTAAATAACAGACAATTAATTTAATTTAATTATCTCGGTAGAAGCTATTTGATTGTTACTTGAGATATATTTGTCCCTTTTTATGTTTGTTGTGAATGACACACTCACAGAGGAACGAGGCAATTAGTCCAAGTTTGTCGTTTATTGAACGTTCAGAAACTACAGTGGCTGTGATGGATCACAGAAAGGTAAACAAAGGCAAAACAACGTGAACAGGTGATCCGACTCAAAACCACTCCTGCCTTTTTTTACTCTCCGTCTCTCTGTGTCGGTTAAGCACACCTGTTGCCATGGCAACCGCATGCGCCCCCTCCCCCCACCCCGAGCAGAGATTACGTTAAAAACAAAACATTCAATCCGTTACGATATCAGGTTTTCAGGCATGATATTTATTTCGCAATTATTAATACGCGTAAAAAAAGGAAGATTACTAAAATAATCATTATTTGCAGTCTTGGAGCAAATGCAAGGATATGACTAGTTTCTGGTGATGCTGTATAAATTGTTTTTATATTTTTGGGGGGAGCCTGATTAAATAACCTCTGAACAGAAATGCATAATACAACAAACAAAAACAAAGCAAAAGGACATGACACCAGGCGGTGTCAACACTTCACTACTGCACTTCAGAGAGGAAGCAGCTACTGAGAACAGAAGGCAGGTGTAGCTGGGTTAGGCGGTTAGAGAGAGGTGCTCTTACTCAGCTTAGTGTTGCTTTTAGTAGCGACAGTGCTGCCCCCTAGTGGAGCGGAGGGGATGGAGGACTGTGATTGGTCTGAGTCCGGGCAGGAGCTGTTGCCCGTGCTGTTCCATGCCATGCGCTTTACATCATGCGGTGGAACTGAAACACACAATGGATGGTGAAACATACATGTTGATGGACAGCAGGGAAGATGAAAAGCAACATGCGCACTTCATGCAGTAAAATAAAAAAATAAAAACTGAGGGGGAAAGGTGGATGTAGGGCTGGTTTCCAATAGAACTGGTAGGAAGTAAAGCTCCAACTGATGGGTAACATGAGAATGAGATGATGGCAGGAAGCAGGCTCCATACAGCTCTAATTGAGATGTTTGTGACTACTTTACTCATGTTTGTATAGATGAGCGGTAGCATCAAATGCAGAAGAGATCGAAGCCATTGCTTGTTATTAGCTTCAGCTAGGCCTAAAGGGAATCGGCATGTGATAGTAAGAAGGCAGAAATGGAAAATGCAACGGAGGAGTAATAGCTAGGAAAACATTTGGATGTTCGTTCAACAGCAGGAAGAAGAGCACTACAGAAAAATGTAAGGAAAGATTCAGAGCAGAGAGGAGGAATCTTAGAATATTAACGAAGCAAAACAGGTAAGTGAGAACAGAGGGGAGACTATATGAGCACAAAGAGAAACATGATGCTCTGCTGTGAGGGTTCCAGGAGAGTCAGATGGGCAGTGGGCCGGTTTGGGACACTCAGCTACAAGGTAAGCTGGACCTCCACCGGACGACAGGGGGACATATGCATTGGTCACCAGGAAACACACATATACACATACACACACGCACGCACGCACGCACGCACACACACTTCAAGGTTCCCACAGTGGCCAACAATTAGAGATGTACAACATATTTTTGACTTTTTGCTTTAAAACAGTGAGGGTAGCCCTGCTCTTTGATACTTTTCAATAACAGGAATGCTTTAATGACAAAAACTGAAGCGTTTTAAATGGGGAACTCTTCGAAATGAACCCGTTTATTTCAACTTGGATTAGAGCTGCCCAGTGGACAACCGCCGACACCCTCCACAAAGAGGGCAGGCCACAAAAAGGTTGATGCAAAAGAAGCTGCCTGTTCAGACTTATGCATCCAAGCATTTTATTGGGAAGTTGAGTGTAAGGAAAAAAGGGGATGGTGAAAAAGGTACGTAGGCAACAGGACTGGAGCCTTGAAGGTATTGTGAGCAAAGACCATTTAAGAGCTTCAGGCATCTGCTGGTCTTAGTCCACCAAGTCGTCTACGTTTGGGCAGTAGAGCAAAAAGCAGCAGGGCCCTGCTGTAGTGATGCAGTAACCCAGTCAAAAGGAGCCCTGACCAAGTACTGAATGCATTCACGGTACAATAAGTGAACCTGCTTTTCTTTAGACTGACATTTGAACATTGTGAATCCATTTTTGTTGGTCTTATTTTGATTTTCTAATTAAATAAAATGGGTTTTCAAGAGCTGTAATCCATAATCACCAATATATATCACACTAAGGATTTTGCATAATCAGAGCTTAACATTTACATGTATTTTATTTATTTTTTTGCTTCTGAAAATCAATTTTCTTACATGGTGTAGTTTGACTTTTTCAAATAAAAAAAATAAATTCAGCTCAGGCAAATTTAAACTACTAAAATCTAGAAAAATGGCATGCTACTTTGCATTTTGATAGACCAGCTGCTCAAGAATAATTTTTAGGAAGAACGGTTTCTAGGAGAGGAGAAAAACACACAAAAAATGCTTTTTTGCTAAAGGTCACCTATTGAAGTACCTTGAATATGTTATGACAGGTCTGTGGGCTTTACAAAACATGTTCATTACATTTTTCTGCACAAAATCGTTCTTAGATGATGAGATTTTAATATGGCCAGTTCTGCCTATTTTCAGCCCCTTTAAGAGTGAACTGCTTTATGGCCTCTTGTTATTTTAAATTCAAATAAGTTTCTGCTGGCCACGCCCCAAACTCAACGTTTTCACTCGCATGTGAAAATGGCTGCAATTGTACAACTATATATGTTTGAAAAGCAGAAGTAGAGCCTCCCACACAACCAACAAGAATGCAACAAGTGGTTTCTGGATAAGTCAATAATAAAACTTTTTTTTCCCCCAGCAGCCATTGTACAGCTCATACCGTGGAAAAACCAGCTGACCAAACATGCCGGGATTTTTCTTGGGTTGCTAGGCGATGGGCTGGCTTTGGCTGGGGTTGCTTGGTAACAGCACTGCGCCCGTCGACTGTGGCTTTAGAATCTGGAAGTTATTGAAATTGCTCATTTTACAGACACCAAAAAACAGGTTTGGTGTTTTTTTAAGCACTTGGGCTGATTTTAGAAACAGTTGAGACCCAAACTGGAGGACAAAAATGTGTAAAATGTAGATTTGGCAAAACAGGTGTCCTTTAATATTCATACATTATTTAAGACAACTTCACTGCATGTATGCAAAGAAAAGGAAGCTGAGGTTTTCCTGTTTTACGGAAAAAAAAGGTAATAGCAGTGGGGGAAAAAAATCCAAGTTGCAATAAACAAAACGATTAAATTCTTTGACATCAGAATCTGATTGAGTCCAGAAAGAGAAACGTTTAAAAACCAGTGGGAACCCTATAAAAAAAAGTAAGGCCAGGTAGATCAGAGTGTGAGCAGAGCTCAAACATGGAAGACGTCATTGCCAGTGCGACAAGAAACCGAGGTGGGAGTGGGAGGAATGGGTGTCAGGTCCTTGCAGGGGGCACAGGGGGCAACCATAGCTTCTCTTTGCCATAGATAAACTTACTGGCAGGTGAGCTTTGAGGTGAGGGCAGAAGAGGGGGCATCTCCTCAGCGGCGCTGCTCTGACTCAGCGCCGAACTGTCCGCTAGATGTAGCCAAACACACAATAATTACAAACACACACATACGACAGGCACGCTTAGGACCGCAACACACTTGCCGATCACTACAGTCAAATACACACACTTCACTAAAAAGGGAGAAAGAAAGAGACAGTGAATGAAAACAGGGAACAGGGAATAAAACACTTGAGTACCTTTCCTACCTTTCATTTCCTCCTCATCGTTTGTGGCGTTGCTCTCTGTTGATCCCTGAGGACCGAGAGGAGGAACAGACACTGAAACCAACGCAGGAAAGATCCGAGAGCGAGTCAACCCGGGCGGCGCCGTGTTCCCACCCAACACAACAAAAATATTACCTTGACTCCATCAGGAGGGTTGTGGACCACTGTGCTCTGAGATTCCTGTAGAGCAGAGCAGAACAGTCAGTCTGACATACTTTTGCTCTGAAACGGTGCGTCTCAACTGGGTTTGAACCGGCCCCGACTATTTTACCTCCGCAACACCTCCACAGTCTCCAGGGCACTTTTAGAGTGAAAGACGGTTCAGGTTGGTAAAGTTACAGATATCTGAATCCACTGCCAAATATATATATATTTTGTCCTTATGCTGCAGACTTGTGAGCCACTTTCACAAAAGCATCGCCGTTACACCCCTGACTCGCCAACTGAGGTCGTCACAGCCTCATCTCTGCGGATGCTGCATCGATCAGCAACAGGACATCTGCCATTGTCGTTAAAAAAAAAAAAAAAAAAGAGGTCTGGAAAGACTTCTGACTGGAGGTGGGCATTTTTCATATCGTTCATCATTTATGGTGCTAGTTTTTCTTCATAAGAATTTTGATTTAATTCCCATAAATGATGTTGAAAATCCCAAAACGTTGTGGTTGTTGCTGACTTACTGTTTTTTTTCAACTGATTGTTCAATATTACTATCAAATAAACTGAGATATATCATTAAATGCAGTTGCTGAGTGCAGTTCAGTCATACAAATCACACTTTTTTTAATGCAAGCAGTGTCATAAAGACGTGTAACAATAACAGGCATTGCTTTTCAAGAGCAGTGTTTGTGTTTGAGGGGCTATTATTGCTCTTCCATACAGTCACAGCAACACAAGGAGTGATAAACTCACTTTTATCATGATTGTAACAGTAAGACAAAATACTGTGATCAAACTTTAAGTCCATCTCGGATCAAAAAGATCCTTTACACAGAAACAGGAGTCTTGCATTGTAAGCGTAAACTGAAATCTGGCTCTTGTAGAAAAGAGTTTTTAATCTCTACATTACAAAAAATTTGGTTACGGGCAGAGGCCGACCCAGGACGGAGGGACAACAGCAAAGATCATACCAAGATGATGAGTTAGCTTCAACAGAGTTAGCAACCGCATCGTTCAGGAAACCTCAGTGTTTTATGAGGACATAACTAAGAATCACTTAAATTATTAACACCATCCTCCAACTGTCAAAACATGTTTTGCATGTGCCTGAGCCACATGAAGGCAGGTGTGTTTGACTTAAGCTGACATTTGTTTCAACCACAACATGTGTAACATTAGCCTGAATAAAGGTTTTAGGGTCAGACAACATGTTAGAGAACTACTTACAGTCGAAAAGTCTAGACTGTCTTCAAAACAACATTTTGTGACATTATTGCAACGCAGACCAATCCTCAAATAAAAACTAGACTGTTTGTGTTTTTAGAACAAACAACTGACTTTTAGCTGCTTCCATCCACTATGTTTTACACAACGAAACACAAATTACTGGTGACGTAAATGTATGTGAACAATTGTAACATTCTCTCTGAATGCTGGCAGCTTTTTAGTTTTTCTCATAAGCGCTTCCAGCACTGTTGGGCTTCCGTAAACTCCTTGGTAGAATTCTGATTCATTAAATCTCCTTCAAATTAAAAATTAAAAATCAAATCCACTTACACCACTTGACTCAAGTCAAAGACTGTATCTCCTTTAGCTACAGAAACAAATAAACCTGAATACATTTGAAACGTAGAAGTGTAAATTGCATACATATAATCCAACTTGGGGTCCTGTTGCACCAGTTGTGAAGCACCTTTGAAGCAAACTACCTAATCCAAACCACAGCACTGCAACACACCATTCGCTGCATGCTACAAGAGCATGATGAAGGCAGTAGAACCAGCATGTCAGTAAGAATGTTAATGAAGGAAAGAAAGCAGGTTAAAGTGGGGAAACATTCGCTAAAGAAGTTCAGAGCAAAAAGAAAGATGCTGGAACAGACGGCTGAAATGGAAAAAAGGCCAAACGCATATCTAGCCGGGTCTGGGATGTTACAGTTTATACTGGAAAAACAAGAGAATAAAACGAACTGTCTGATGCTTCAACTACTAGCTGCATGATATGAGCGATATATAGTCCAACCAACAAGCCCATGCTTTATACACAGATGCAACTGGGAAAGTAAAATATGATTGAGAAGCTGGTTTACTTACTTCATCAATTCGATTCAAAAAGTGAAACTCATTCATTATGCAAATAAATTAGAAGCAAGTTTATGTATTTATCTCTGGTAATTTTGATGACCAGACATAAAAAACAGAATATTTTGTGTTAAAATATTCAGTAAACATAAAACCTATAAAAAGGATTTTAAAATAGAAATGTGGATTTTAAAGATTAAATAACATTTTTTTGGAAAATCTGGATTTTTTCATCATGGTTCAAAGTGACGTCACCCTGCCCAAGGCGGCCATCTTGTTTTGTGTATTCATTTGGTTTTCGAATTCAGTTTAAGAATATTGTAATGTACACTATTTACACTCAATATTTAAATAAAGCCCCTTTCACAAAATACTTACTGAATTCGTCTGCTATTTCTCATCCTCCTCTTAACAATAACGTCAGATGAGTTTTTCCTATCGCTCAACTTTCCAATACTATGCCCCTTTCGATGGCCTTTTCACGCCAACATGGCAACTCAAAGCGTCGCTGACTGAGGAAACTTTATGCTGGACCTAAAGGAACACCGATTCAGTTCTTCTTCACTTTTCCTTTATTTCCAAATGAAATGCATTATTTACTTTCCCCCTGAAAAGACGACGTTAGGTTGCAGAGTTACTGCCCAGTCGTTTGTCATCTTAGCTCAGCTTAGATCAAACTGCCTCAGGAATAATTTAACACAATAAAAGTTACAGTTCTTGCCCATCCTGGATATGTCTGTGTGTGGAGAAGCTCTTACTTCAGCTTCACAATTTATTAAAAAGGCTTGTTGAATAGTTTTTAGTCACTCTCTTTATCTATATCGCAATAAATGCCACAACCATCTTGTAAATCTACTCTAGGCTTTGCAGTCCAGACACTTTTTCCTTCCACTCAGCTTTCCATTAATATGCTTGGATTCATTGCGGTTGGAGCCAGTTTATAAAGAAATGAACTTCTGTGGCTTGTTATCCTTGTTGACAATGTCAGTGACTGCCAACAAATATTTTGTATATTCCTATGTAATATAAAAAGCAATCCACTGGGTTTCCTTATAAACTTTCTAAACTATTTTCAATAATTAATTGAGCATACTGTACTGTTTGATACCGTTTTAGGATAAATTCAAATTGAAATTATTTTTTATAAAGTGCCTGAGACGACATTTATTGTGAATTATATTAAAATTATATTAAAAAAACTGAATATTAAAATTTTCTGATAAGCTAATATTGTGGTTTTGATTTATTTTAAATTCCAGTCATCAAAATTCACCACAATAAACACTTGAAATATAAAAGTAAACGAGTTTCACTGCTTAAAGTGAAAAGTGAAAGAAACCATCTCTTCAATGATATCCTAATGTATTGTGTGTAAAACTAAACGGGTGCACATGCGCTGCCTGAGATTCAAAGTAATGATTTTATCATTTTAAAGGATTCCCAAAGGTTTTAATGCACATTGATCTCAGTAACACTTGTGCACCTTTGGGAGGTTTTATGGCTTCAAGTTGGCACTGCTGGGGTGATACAAAGCAACATCTCCTGGAATGTAGATGAAGGATGACAAGCATGATGATGGAGGATGAGGCAAGAAAAATAAATCGGGCAACTATGCAACAACTTGGAGGTGGAGGGGGGAGGAGGAGAGAGGCGGGAACTGGCACTGCGGCGGCCTACTGTACCATCTGGGCGTTGGCTGCCATGTTGGTGTCTTTCAGGGCATTGATGGCGCTCACTATACTGTTCTTACTGTTGTTGGTAGAAGGCTGGGACGAGAACGCAAACACTCAAAGTGAAACACAAAAGCTACACAAATACACACAGATGCATTTGAATTAAAACGCCTTTTTCGGGAAAGGGGGCTAATGTTTTTCCGAGCTCCAGGGCTGTTGAGAGCTAACAGGATAAATGAGAGGGGTGAGTGCCACAGAATGGCCTCTAGATCATCCTTTTTACTGCCTCACTAACTCTCCATGCTTGTGCCACTTAACTACACACAGAAAACCCCAGGGGTAAAAAATATAGACAGGGAGGGCAGCAGGAGAAGGAGAGAGCTGAAAGTGATGGGAGACCGCTCGGAAAGAAGTCGACTGAAGCTGACTTAAGGTAAAAGAATAAAAGCTTTGGAGCAAGAACTGGGAAAAACAAAGCAGAACTACAAAACTGAAAAGATACAAGAAATTTATGTTGAAAGAGGAGGAAAAACAGAAAATAAGTCACATTTCAGGAGGGAATACAAAATGAGTGTTTTATAACTACTTTATATATAGTTTATTGCATTTGCAACAAAGTTTGACTGCAAAATAAAGTTAAAATTTCACTTTGAAATTTCTCAAAGTTTTAATGAGACTGGATTGTTTTGCATTATCTCTTGTTTAAAGTCTAGAACATTCAGTCTGAGCTGGATAATTCAACAAAGAAAAACAGATTCTATAAAACAGCATGAGATTTATGAAACCTTTACTTTTTTCGACAACAAACATAAAAAACAAACATAAAAAACAAACAAAAAAATAAACAAAATGCAAAAATGTTTTCCTCTTAAGATATTCCAAACGGCAAAATACTACAATATTAACAAGTCAAGCATAAACTGAACAATTGAGATGGTTCTGTTAGTAAAAGTAAAAAAAAAAAAAAAAAAAAATCACAAATCATCAGTTTCTGATTTGGTCGTGTGGAAAATGGTTACGATTATTTTTTGGTTTCTGAATGAGCTCAACTTATTTAAATTTTTATAAAAGGTCCAACCTGGATTTTCCTACATAAAAACCTGAAAGCACAGTTTGAGGTATGTCATAACTTTACTTTGCTTTCAACCTTTGATTACAAAAAAATAATGGATGGTTTGTTTTAAATCCAAAAACTGGTTAATTTGTTCCAGTGCTCAATTGGTGCTAGTGCATGATTAGCAAGAGCTCCTGCTTGGTTATTATCACCTAAAACAACGTAGCCAGTAAATGTCTGATCTTCTGTTGTATACTAGGTTTGAACACAGTAGAATAAAAGAAGGTAGAACTGAGAGAAAAGAAGACAGAAAGGACACAGGAGACCAGACGGGCATTAAGGACGAGCTCACCTTGGCAGAATCAGACTTCTTGTTGAGTAAACTTTTGCATGCTGTGAAAATACAGAGGATGGAAAAGGGGAGGGAAAAAAAAAAACAGTTAAAAAGTTTCATTTGAGATGATAACATCCACCCAGTTTTTAGCTTCTGTTGAGATCTCGATCTCCAGTTTTTGTATCTACGAAACCCTATTAGGTCTCCCTTTGTGACCGAGTAAGGCTAGATGTTTCCAGAGAATAACATGCATTTAATGGACCTGTGGTGCAATTTTCTCTCAGCTGAACAGGTTGCTACACTCTGCAAAAAACCCATTCGCATCTTAATCCATTCACTGCTATCTGGGGGATAAAAGAGAAACCTGAGAGCAAAGTAAACTTCCTAAATCCATTTCCTGTCTGAGAGAAGACCCCTGCAGATCTAGGAGAGGCTGATGGTCAGACTCAAACCGCCGCCAGGACTCTCTGTGACGAGCTAGGTTAATGTAAATCATTGATTTCCTTTAAAGGCTCTGACCAGTTTCCTCCATGCCTGCTTCCTTTTCACTTGTTTTGCTACCTACACATACACAGTTTTCAAAGCTCTTATCTTGTGTTTCTTACCTTCAAACAAGAAATGGGAGAAGGGAAGGGGAGGGTTCAAGGGAGGGTTGTAACAGATGGCTTAGAATTACACTACAAGAGAGATTAGAGATAAGGAGCATAGCATTTACAGCAGCAAACAGTTTCAAGTGACAACTCATGCTCCTCGATCTTGGCTGATAGGCTACTTTTCATCTTGAGATCTGGCCATGCAGCATCCAAAGAGGAAAAATGTGAAAAGTTTTCATTCCACAACCGGGGACAGAAGAGCTGACTGATCATGACAAAACATGTTCCTTACTTAATCTTGGATTTAAAAAGATATGTCAACCGTTTTCCATCTGCAGTGCAAAGTAGTGTTGGTACTACTTTGCAGTGATCAATCACTTTCTAAACATTTGTCATGCTACAACGACAAACTTCAAAGTTTTTTATAACATTATGCTGTACATAAACACAAAGTAGTGCATTTTAACGTGAAAAGGAAGTTATTCATGGTTTCGCTTCGATAAGACCAGTTTTGTGGATTGTGCAACTAATGGTCTACGTTCACGCAGTAGGTCTTTATGACCAGTCACAGTTTTTGCAGGAATCCAATTTGTTTGCATTAATTAATCGCTCACATTAATGAAACCCAAATGGGACTCGTGTATGACGGGTTTACGTCCCCAAAGTGAACCGCATGTGCAGAAGAGGAACGTTGACGTCACTCAGCAGCACAACAATAAATGGAGTCGTCAACGGATTGATTTAAAAGTTTATTCAGTAATGGAAGTTGATATCTGCACTTCAAACAAGACCAAAAACGCTTGGTAAGATTTTGTTTTTGTACTGTACTCATTTCAGTATCTTCAGTAAGATTTTAATACAGGAGAAAGATTATTTTTATATGTCAACATTTGATAGATACACATTTTTCGTCTTTTTCACAACGATGCACCACTTTGTGTTTTGTCTGTCAGATAAAAACCATGAAGTTTGTAGCTGTAATTTGACAAAATGAAACTTTTATAAGGCACTGTGCGAAGGTCTAGTGCTGCCTTGTTCGTTTGCTTCCCAAGTATGGCCTCCCCTCCAAATTATGAAGGATCACGAGTTACACAAGACAGCACAGATGAAGTCAAGATGACCGACCACAGGAAGCCTGCACCACTCGAGCAAAGTGCCGAATAGTGAGCAGCAGGGGAGACTGCATTAGGAAGCATCAGAAGGAGGCATCTCCACAGAACATTTTATAGGATTTCACCACACAGGACACCCACATGCAAAAAGGTAGCAAAGCAAAACAACTCCAGAGACAATAGAGAGATGCTTAGAAGGTGCAGATATGCCAGTTTTCACATTTAATGTCGTTGTAGGGTAACATCATGAGCAAACTGCAAAGCCCCGCTTTGGCCAGACTTAAATAAGTGCGGGAAAGCGTTTACAGTCAAGAAGGCTTGGATTTTGCAGTAATGAGTGGCACAATACGGAGCCCCCTCAGTGATGTGGGGGATTTCTTTTTCTTTTGCGTTACCTCTCAAATAAAAACATTAAAAAAATGTTTTTTTAAAAAGACTATTTTTGAGTCTTTTCACAGGATGATATCGCTATCTGACAGTTTTGGTTGTTTCTGTTAGTCTGAATGGCTAATAAAGAGCCATTTTCACACCGACATATATTAAAAGATCAATAAAAGTTAAAGGTGACCCCCATTATGTTTCCTTGAACAGGTTAGCCTAGCTCTATGGGTTATAAGAACATGTTCATCACATTTTTTTTTGCAGGAAATGATCCATAAATAATTAGATTCTATCCTGGTCTGCCTTTATTGGGCTCCTTTCAGAATGAGACGTTTTAGAGCCTCTTGTCACTTTAAATACCAATAAGCCGCTGCTGGCCGCACCCCCCAACTCAACGTTTACACTTGCACATGAAAATAACAGCAAACAGATGAGCAATTATGCAATTGTACATATTGGAAAAGCAACAGTGGAGCATCCTGTGCAACAAACAACAATGCAGCAAGTTTCTTTATGGATGGTAAGTTAACAACAAAGCACTTATTGTACAAAGCTGTTGTACAATACTGTACAATGGCTGCACTTCCAGCAGCCATTGTACAGCTGGTAAAACCAGCTGACCAAATGTGCTGGAGCTCAGTTGGGGTTTCTAAGTAACAGTGCAGTGCTTGTTGAATTTGACTTAATTGGCGTTTGTTTTAAATTTCTCATTTTCCAGACACTAAAAAATATTAACATATTGATAAAAAAAATGGCTGTGTGGTTTTTTTAAGCACTTGTTTTTAGAAGCAGCTGAGACCCAAATGGATGTATAAAAATCTGCAAAATGTGAATTTTGCATAAAAGAATGCATAAACATGTTTTGACTTAGAACCTTTATGAGTCTACATAGGTACAATTAAATTGACACCATATATAAAATAGACCAATTTATTGCAATAACATTCAATGCTTTTGCAAGGTAACGCAAAAATAAATACATAGATTAATGAATAAATCACCCCTGCATACTCTACGGGGCTCCGCAACATAAAAGGGCAAAAAAAGTACAAATTCAGATGATTTTGAAAGGAGAAGAGATAAGGAGTCAAGTCTAAAGTGACGTTGCCACACATGATATTAACAAACTTACAAAGAGGCACCTTGGTCCAGTGTCAGCGAGGAAGCCCGCATTGGAGGGCACCACAAACACCCCAAAAGCTCAGCTCAAACAATCACACATCCGAACAGAAAAACCCAACTTTCCGTTTACACACACACACACACACACACACACACACTGCAGAGTAAAGAAGATTCTCCTGTCAAAAGTTGACAGAGGATCTACTTTGCTCTACATTGCCTTATTCTCATGAATATATCCATGGAGCCACCATTGGAATCGCCGACCTTTGCCATCCGTCTCCACTCAGGCAGAAGAAGAGGAGAGACTTATTTCAGCACTTTCAAGGGGTGAAGTTTTGCTCAAAAGTACTGAAACAGGCCTCAAGAGGGAGAGATGAGCCTAGATCAACCTTTTCCAGAGGTTGATCAGGAAGGCTGAATAATATCTAGAGTCTCCATCAAAGCCCCTCTCTCCTCAACACCTGCCCCTTTCGTCCATTTCTCCAGAACCAGGTCTGACGATGGCAGCACGCCAACCCAGCTCTTGCCAACCCCCTGCAGTTCGGGGTTCCCGCCTCCAGGACACAAGCCCCTCCTCATCCTGCTTCCCAGCCTTCCCAGATCGAGCTGGTGAGGACCGCAGGGGTGTGGGGATTTAATCTAGTGAATGAAATGGTTGTGGTTGAGTGGTGGTGAGATGTGAACTCTGGAGTGCAAACTAAAGTAGGCTGATTACTTTTAACTGATGCTAATGTTCGTGATGGCATGAGGAAAATCGGATGTCTCTGCCATATAGAGCAAAAACAAATCAATGAAACCCTGAGTGAGCAAAACTTGGGTAAGTATGCATGCAGTCATGTGCAAATGCTAATGATGAAGCTGGCAGACGCTGCATGCAGGAATATGGGGGATGGCAATGAGGGCCAACCTGCGCTATGGATCCCACCCCCCAAAAAAGGCTGTGTGTGTAGAGAGGAAGTGGATGGGCGTGTCTCTGGGACGTACCTTCCTGAGCCAGTGAGGCCGTGGAGGAGGCGGCAGCAGCAGAGTTGGTATGCTGCCGGCCCACTATTGGACAAAAATGCTACAGTTGGGAGGAGCTGTGCAAAATAGGCGGCTCTTTTCTCACTATTTCCAGTCTGGGTCTAGAAAACCACAGCAGTGTTGCTGGCTTCAGCCCAAATGGAGGAGCATCTCAGAGTTATCTCTAAAGGTTATTAAACTGACAAATAAATTATACATCAAGTTGTAATAATTATGGCTTGCATCTAAAGCTCGTCGCGATAAGCAATAAATCAATTAATCGCATGATAACTTAAAGAGTTTGATCATTTCCATTCCAATAATTAATAGTTTTTGAATTAAAATTTTGTTGAATTTTAATTCAAAAACTATTTATGGGTTCAGTTGTGTGTGGTTTTTATTTGCATTTTACTTATTGTTTCAGTGTTAAGTGTCCTTCACACAATTAAAAGTGCATTTATCTTTGGGAAGGCAACGCTCTATTATTACGCCATTATCAATACGTCACTTGAAAATGGACTCAGAACAACAATGTTCTCGTTTATTGCAATCATTTCTGGTTGTTCTGACAGGCCTACTTGCATCAAGTTCAGTTTTTCAGTAATTACAAATAAAAACAAGAAATATCAGACTGAAATGTTTATTCATGTACTATGCATGATATCTATTAAATATTTTTACAGGAAAAACAATTTCTGCATCAACGCAGTGAAGCATCGATGAGATCAGCATTTTTGAAATCATTTATGAATCTGATTGTTTCAGCTGCTTTGCTGGTTTCATCTTCCTCTTAATAATATTCCAGATTCAGACAAGTTTTGTCTATTCACTGCTTAAGTAGTCCTCTCCATTTCTGGTTCAAAAATATTTACTTTGTGTCTTAATCTAATTTACTGACTTGCTGAATTTGGGATGGTTTTACTTCTCAATAACAATCAGTTTGAAATATATCCCTGGTGTGCAATAAATTTCAAGTTTTGCTTTTTAAACATAAATCAGCTTATCAATGACCTTCCAACTTCTCTGAGATGCACCTCAACACTTTATTGAAGCGGGTTGAAGCAAATATGTGCACCCGCTGTGGACTCCTAGATCCAGGGCTGAAATCACTAACCATCGACTGACCAGTTAATTGAAAACTGAGAGCAGGGCCTCAGCAAAAACAAGTCACTCTTAGCAAAAAACAAAACAAAAAAAACAATCTTAATTTCACTCGTTTCTACCAACATGCTTCCCCAAAACATCAAAATCTTCTAAAAAAAAAAAAAAAAGAATAAAAACAAAACAAAAATAAATAAAAAGTCTTTTTCTTTTTTTAAACATGCAAACGCTCCATGGGCAGCAGAAGAGAGAGAGAGACGCACACAGACAGATAAACAGGGAGAAATACATTAACTTGGACAAAGACAGAACTTAGACTCACATACAATCTGATTCATAACAATCTAAAAAACATATCAGCTCTCAAAGATTTATCACGACTACTGTAACACACAGGAACATCACGTTTCAGATCAGTTTAACGTTTTAAGCGTCCAAACTGTTCTGCACACACAAAGGCATATTGTTATTTTAAGGATGAGTGGGTGAGTGTGAGTGTGCGTGTGTGTGTGTGTGTGTGTGTGTGTGTGTGTGTGTGTGTGGTGGTGGGGGGGTTAAAAGAGGTGCAGAGGACTCTATCCACTCTCCTTCCTCCTCTCCCTCTGCATGTTCTGCGTGGGAGGCAGAGGGCGAAGGGCACACCCACCTGAGAAGTTTCTGGACACCAGCATGGTGGTGAGAATGGCTCCCTGGAGGAGAAGACGAAGGAGGAGAAGACGTGAGAAGAGACAAGGAGAGAGAACAGAACTTTTTGTTGGAAGGATTTTTGCTTCTCCTTTAAACCGTTTTAACTTCAGTTCAAATCAGACAAAAGGTTTCATTATTCTGCAAATTTAGCAGAAGCTAAATAGCCGTTCACTTTCATTTTGTCACATAAAAAACCCACAAACTTTAATATTCTTTTTGATTTTATGTGATAAAGTACGACATAATTACCATAAAGAGCAAGGGAATTTTTTTATGCTAATGCATGCCAAATAGAGCGGCATGCATTTATATTCAACCAAAAAAAGTCCACTGCAACCAATTACTTTCACAAGAATCCACCTGTGTGCAATTAAAGATAAAGTTCTGTGAAGGCTTTAGAGGTTTGGTAGCGAAAACCAGAGCATAAACAGCCTCATGAAGACTGAGAAGGCAGGTCAGGAACAAAATGGTGGAGAAGCTTAAAAGTCAGGTTATGTTATGAAACGTAATGAGAGACAGATTACGGCTCAGTTTATCATCTGAAAATGCAAAAGGGTGACCGCAAAGTTTCCAATTCAGACGCCAACTAAACAAAGAGCGGACAAGAACAGGAGTCGGGAGGCCTATGGTAGTGAGGGGAGCTGTGTAGATAAACAGCTTAGAGAGGGGGAATCAGCTGACAGAATAACTGTTTGTTGTGCACGGCACAAATCTCAATGTTTTTGCCACAATCCATGTAGCGCAAACTCTCAATGTGTGCAAAAAGGGGCATCTAGCTAGAGGAGACAAAAATTAGGCTTTAGGCAAAACTGTTTTGCGTAAGGATGAATTCACACCTGTTGGGTCTGCTTTAATTGAACTCTAGTTTGTTTGTCTAGAAACTTCGGTTTCACTTAAAAACCTCGGTTCAGTTTATTTGAAGTGAACTGACGCAGCTTGAATGCATATATAAATGCCAAGCGCATCGGAGGCCACTCCAAATGCAGGAATCAGACTGCCACGCAGGGGATTCTGGGTAAATACAAACAAAACAGCCACAAGAGTCTGGCGCCAACACGAGGAATGGTTTGCTGTTTTTTACCAAAGAGAAAAGAGAAATCCTAAAACCTCTAAGATCTTCTCCATTTGTTATTTACATTTTGTGCAGAAGGAAGTTGCACTCATATTTTCTTCTAAGGTTTTTGTGTCGTTTCCCTCTGTAGTTCTTGATGTTCTGTTTGTAAAAACTATCCTTTTACTTTCACTTTGGTTGTTTTATCACTTAAAATTCTACTGAAAAATATTGAAGTCTGTGGTTGTAACGTGATAAAGAAAAAATATTGAAAGGGTGTGAAAACCTTTGCAATGCACCGTTACAGGAAGTTCAGCGAGTCGCGTTACACCTTTATTTATGCAAAAGAATTTAAATGATGTGAAGAAACAGAACAGTTGCTGCTTGATTCCAATAGTTTGCATGAATGACCATGAATGCAAACTGCAGCAACTATTACTAGACATCATTTAAAGCATTTCAGTGCTGCTCCATAGAAAGGAATAAAGCTGGGCTTCTTTACCTTTAAATGGGTCAGGATATCTACATATCAGTGATGATCATAAAAGTGTTACGAAAACAGGGGGGGTTTATGCCGCAGTGCAAGAAAGATGTATTTTTAGATATCTGAGATAGCGTCATAGCAACACAAAAAATACAGCACAAAAATTATGAAGAAATGCTAAAGTGAAGGCATAACATAACGAATCAAGTGATGACAATAGAGTCCTACATTCACATGATAGCTGAGACCCAAAACGTTTAATATAAACGGCGTAAAACAAATAATTAGCAGGAAGTTAAATCCTAGCTTGCTCTGTGTTTGGTTGTACAGTAAATCTAAATGGAAGGACTCTTGTTGCAAGCATGGAATAACAAAAAAAACATTAACATTTTTAAAAACATTATTAAGAAATTTATAACTAGGAATCAAAAGCTATAGTTTCTTTTTGCTGCCATTTGCAGGAGAGCTTAGCTGCTATCTTTGCTTTTAAACCATCCTGCTGTGTGTTTCACTGGAGGTCCACATGTTACATCAAGTTTTGTCTTCTTCAGAAACTCTGCTTGCTTTGGATTGTTATCAGGCAGAAATATGTCTGCATATTGAGTCATTTCCTGATATTGTGTATTCACTGGCAGTTATGGCAGAATTATGAAATATCAAGAATTCCCATCTTAGAACCACATCATCACATTCTCACTCTCGTACTTCTCTGGATAAGTCCAGGACTGTACTACCGGGTGGGCTATAGGTTTCCACACATAGGAGAATGTAAAATGTACAATTCTTTTATATTTCAGATACGTTTGACAAAAGAGCAAAGAATTGAAAATATACTGATGGCTGGATCGGGAAGGACCCACATGGGTGCACAAAACTTTATCAGAAAACATGGAACTTATTTGCAAGTTTCAGAAAACTGGAAATGTTGCAGATCAACCACGAAGTCCAAGACGTGCCGCGATTACACAGAGTCCCACAAAGATAAAAACGGTTGTCCAATATAAAATGTTTACTTTTTCTATGTATGGAAAATTATGGGCCACCATGTAGATTGAATGAACCCTGATTCACATGGCAAGATTTAAAAATTGTTGGTTGTTTTTCAAAACCTGAGAGGTCTAATATGATGATAAAAACAGAGACATCAGGTTTGGTCCTTCAGTGTGTGGTGTGCAGCCACAAAACACGCCACATTCAGACGGGAAATCTCCAAAAGAAAACAACAAAAAAACACTTGAGATCAGTTTGAGTAAACAAACATGGCCGACGAGGAAGGAGCAATGGCGATAGTTTGTAGACTATTTCTAACAGAGAAAATAAAAATGAGAAAAGACGTCCCGGATGTCCACTGGATTTTCTGGTGCGTGGTCGCAGCAGTTTTGTCTTTTGGATTTCCCTCCGTCTTTCTGTCACGTCACTTCCTGATTGGCTACACGTTTCATTTAAAAGGCTGCATGTTTGTTTGTCCAATCCATCATATTTGACATCCCTGACATTCCTGATATCATCTTTAGATGACAATAAGATAACAATAATCGATGCAACAGAAGGGGAAAATCCCGTTAAAAATCAGCATAAATATCTTGCCGTGTGAATCAGGCTTTAAGTACAAGAACTACCCAACACTATGATATTATAATTAGGACTGAAATAAAGTCTGACTGTGATTGGATCCCACTATATGACTGGACTTTATGCAAGTAAAGCAGAGAGATTCAAATTCAACTTGAGCCAAACTAAATCCTTTATAACTTGGCACATACTTGACCAACATAAGATTAGCAGTGAACTGGAGATTTAGTAAGTTGTACAGAGTGAAATCAAGTTTACAAACAGGGAAACCATTTTTAAATCTTATCACATTGCAGTGGTAGCGAACAGAAGAATTGTTGCATTGGCTGTAAAGTGTAAGCAGAAATATCATCGAAGAAAATGTCTACCTTGAGTTTTCGGCGAGCGTTGAATTTACGCAGACATTCAACAGTTTCTTGTCTGTGCATCATGGACGCCACTGTAGAACGGTGCTGTGAGAGAACAAAGCAATAAGACGTGAAACAAAACATGACTGGCTTCAACATGTTTCTGAATCTATATATCAGCAATATTAATTTAAAGCAGTCTGTGTAACTGGGTGATAAGTGGGGAGCTTGATCACTTACGCAGACCCATGGGTGTTTCAGGGCTTGTTCAGCAGTGATTCTCTTGGCTGGATTGATGGTCAGCATCTGATTGATCAAGTTCTTCGCTTCCGGAGTGACAGTGTCCCACTCTGGAGATGGGAACTGTGGACATTTTGAACATAAATGAAGACATGGGAGGAATGTCTTTCCATGACTGAAATCCATATTCAGATTGCTATAGATTTCAGAAATCTATATTTCCTCACTTAAGAGACCTGCTGGAGATTTTCTGCAAATTTCTGACCATTAAAAAAAATAGAGAAAAAAAAACAAACATCTGAGCACCACTTTAAGATTTATGATAAAGTTTGTAAAAGCCATTGTTATATTGCAAGTGCAGAAGGATGAACTCTACAAAACGCTGCAGTGTGACTTGATTAAACAGCAACTAGAAGATAGGATACACCTTCCCATTCTCCTGCTTACACACAAACACACACCTCTGCAATGCGTCAGGAAAGCCCTGATAGGATCAATAGCTTTGGACCAGATCTCGATTGGACACTATTAAACATTCAAAAAGTGCTTAGCCAAACCTCTGCACTGCACCCACTGCAAATACACACTAACACACACGCACGGAGAGAAACAAAGAGCACTTACATCGTACGCTCCAGCTTTGATCTGCTGATAGAGTTTGTGTTGATCTTCATCCCAGAAAGGAGGATATCCAACTAACAAGATATACAGAATAACACCTGGCGGAGGAAGAGGCGGGAAGAAAGATCATGTTACAAAACTGGACGAAGTGGTCGACAATAAGGAGCGTTCAGCAACAGGTGGTTCGCTCCACAACAGGATACAACAGAAAACACAGAGGAAAAACTTAACTTACTTCAGCAAGTTCATTCAAAAAGCAAAATTATTTTACATAGATTCATTGTATGAGGGATATTTTTCAATAATTTATTTCTGATTGTTTTTATCTTATGGCCCACAAAACCATGAGCCAAAAAAAAGAAAGCTGGCTGATTAAAGAGTGGTCTATTCATTCATAATAATGGGAAGTTGTGTGGAAGGAAAAACTGTGGTATAAAAGGCTGCACAAGCTTCAAGCGCTGCCACACATGGGCCGAGTGTGCATCTATGTAAATTCCTTCCTCAACAAGGGATAACAGCAGAAATGTGTTGCTCATTTTTCCAAGAAACTACATTTATATTTTCATTTGCTGTGAGCCGTAATCATCAAAATTAACAGAAATGCTTTTTGATGATACTTTAATTTCTTGACATGGATCTGTAATCCTCAGACTAACAAAAATAAAGCTGCTATTCTAGAATAGAGAGATCACACCACAAAGAAAAAATATAAAATATAGTAAGGCTGGGAGATATGGCTCAAAAATAAAATCATGGATTTTATTTATACCAGATAAATTTTTTATTCATCCTTTCTTTAAAAAAATGGATGATTTTTTTTTTAAAGAAAATTTATCCATTTCTTTTTTCCTAAAAAAGAAAAATACAAATGACAAGAAATATTTTCAAAACGGCTTTTATTTCAATCATCCTTAACTGTGAGAATTTTTGTTAAATTACGAGAACAGTACCGTAATATTAGCAGAAAAAAAGTCTTATTTTAATGAGGACAAAAGCTCAGTGGTTCTATATTTTAAACAGACAATCAATCAAAGTCCTCCTACTGATATAATTTGATATTGTTGTGTTAAACGATTTAGTATCATCTGTAAAATTTAAACATAACTTCACAAGATGCTCAACTTTCCACATTTAATTTTTTTTTTTGTTTGTTTTTCTTGTTGGAATTCTCATAAAATTACGACTTTATTCTGGTAATATTATTCAGAAACAAAAATTCAGATTTTCCAAAAACCAAATATGTGACGAATCGATCAAGTTGATTCATCACCAAGCCCTTAGAAAATGTTCATAGTTAGCTAAAGCCAACAGGTGGGACTTTTAAAAATGTGAACTCAAACTCACCGCAGGCCCATATATCCACAGGCTTGCCGTAGGGATCCTTCCTCAACACCTCCGGGGAAAGATAGCCTGGAGTTCCAGCAAACCCTGACCCAAAGAAAATTCAGAAATCGTGATCAGACACCAGTAAAATTATCACCTGGACTGTGTGTATTTGTATGCAATTTCCAAATGATGGTGACCTTTTTGTCTTCCTGTAGAAAAACAGATGACAGAGATGGATAGTAACTAGTTGAAGTCACTTGAGTTATGTTTTGGAGAAGTTTCAGAACAGTAATTTTTACTTTTACTTAGTAATATTAATATGAAGTATAGCTACTCTTACTTGAGTAAAGTTTCTGCATTTTGGTGCACTGACAGCAACACCAAAATGCACCAAACAAGGACACACACCTAGAATTTATGTAAACGTGGGATCTCCTGTTTTCACACAATCTTTGTTATTCTAATATTTTCTATCTGCTTGGCCTGATTTCATTTGGAGATCAAGAATATAAAGTAAACACTAAATATTGTCATCTAAAGCACCTATACACACACATTTCGTACTGTAAGTGTTAGTTTCATAAGTTTTATTTTTCAAAATTTTATTTGCAAGAATTTTCTTCTGAGTAAATTCAATATGTTGTAACAGTGTGTAGTATTTTTTCATTTCCATCTTTAAAATATAAGATTTTGAACATTCCTTTATATACACTGCTAAAAAAAATAAAGGGAACACTCAAATAACACATCCTAGATGTGAATGAATGAAATATTCTCATTGAATACTTTGTCCTGTACAAAGTTGAATGTGCTGACAACAAAATCATTGTTGATTGTCAATCAGTGTTGCTTCCTAAGTGGACAGTTTGATGTCACAGAAGTTTGATGTACTTGGAGTTATATTGTGTTGTTTGAGTGTTCCCTTTATTTTTTTGAGCAGTATATTTTTCTGTCAGACATTTTTAAATACAGCATAAAATCAGACATTATGATGAAACAATCAGTACTCAGGTTGCATTTTTATGACATTTTTTCCTTACTGGACTAATTTCTTGAATGGTTACGTTTTACTTTTTACATTAAAGTTGTGCTACTCTTACTGGAATAAAATTTTGGGGCACTTTACCCTCTTCTTGTTTGGAGTCACAAGAAAATGCAGCATAATCTACTCATTTCTGCCAAACACAGGCAGGTCAGCTGTCAGCCATGATAATATTACCCAAGCATAAACTACAAAGTGATTTGGCTTCAGAGCAGTGGGTGTGTCCTTTGCATATTATCAGATTTATTTAGCAACAACTCAAACTATCCAACTGCTAAAACAACATTCATGAGTTTCTGTTTGATTTCTTACCAAACCAAGCCTGCTGTTCTCCCTGCACCTCGATAGCGAGGCCAAAGTCTGCCAGCTTCACTGCAGCTCCCTTCATCTTACTGGCCAGCAACAGGTTCTCAGGCTGACACACACACACACACACACGCATACACACACACACACACACATACATATGGAGAAGCAGAATGTAGGACAAGAGATGAAGATAATTGCAGACACTCATCAGAGGAGCTCTTTCTCAGAAATATTTATTTTTGATGCGTTTGACACAGATTGTGTGGGGGTGGAGAAAAGGTGTGAGAAAGCCACAGAAAGAGAGAAGAAAGGGGAAAGGATGGGTAGTTAGCAATCTTCACGACACCTTATATGGGCATGGTTTGGTCGCCATGGAAACCACTCGGGAGGCATTTGGGCAGAGCTGCACGCTGCATGCTAAACGGAGAGTGTACTTAGCGAGAGGCGGCATGTGTGGCAGCGTTTTAGAGGGCTGTAGTTTGGGCAGCGGGACATGAAGAAACGCAGGAAAAAGCCCACTCAGGATAAAAGGCTAACAAATCAGCCATGCAGCGCTCGAGGGAACAGCGTTACTCTGGGACACAGGAACTGCACATCGAAGTCTGAGGCATGTTTTCAGTAGCGATGCACCAATCAATCCACCAGAGATTGTATGTTTCCCTCGAAAGGCTCTGCGTCGGTGAGACGCAGATCAAATACTGAAAAATTGGATTATATTCCTCGATTAACAAATGCGACAAAGCTAAAAACACACTGCCATTTTCAGCCTGTTAATGCAACAACCAACATCTACTGTAATCACATTTTCTTTACCTTATTAACAATCAGATAAAAGTGGAACTGATAAAACACGACTTACAGACTCAAATTAGCAAAGAATGAAAATGTTCACAATGTCAGATGAAGATGAGAAATGGCAAACATTTTAAATAGGCAACCTGCAAGACGGATGGATGACAGATGGAGAAATGGATGCAAGACGGATGGATGGACAGATGGATGCACATACAGATGAGTGACTGGACGAACAAACTTATGGTTGGACAAATGGAGACATAGATGGAAAAACAAATGGACAGATGGATGAATATATGAATGAAAAGACAAAGACAGATGGAAGGATGGTTAGACGGATGGATGGATGGAGGGATGGATGGAAGAAAAATAAATGGACAGATGGATGAATGGATGGATGAAAAACAAATGGATGGAGGACGAATAAATTAGTGAATAGACAGACAGATGGAGGGATGGAAAACAGACTGACAGACGGATGGATGACAAACTGATAGACGGATGAGAAACAGACTGATGGACATATGGATGAGAGAAGGATGCATGGACAGGAAACTGAGATAAAAACAGGGATTGATAGAGAAACAATGGTTAAAAGGATGGACAGATGGGTGGATGGAATGGATGGATGGACGGATGTCTCCTAAGCAACCAGCTGGGGGACGGATGGCACTACTCTATCTCCATGTGACCAAATGAAACCATTTGGTGCAACCTTTGCAAGTTCTCAAACTGTAAAAATTAACATTTGAAACTCTCTTAGGAAATACAAATAATAGAGGTTGCAGAGAAGCCGTCTTCCTGCATTGCAAGCCAATCAGAAACTGAGCCAATCAGCAATCTAGGTCAACTAAAGCCCCTCCCACGATGCTGCACGAGAGGCATGTCGTCACGCAGGTTGTCCTGGCAACTCCTGTGGCTATGCCCTAACCTCTTTGCTCATGGCAGAACTAAAAATGCATGCATGCATGTAATCCTGCATGCATGCATGCATGCATTGTTCGACTCCTCGTCTTTTTCCATGCCAAAGGTGGGAGACGAACCCTTCCACGTGATCATGACTCACCATCTCTGTGCTCAGCACGGGCGCACATGCATGAGCACATACGCGCAACTCCGGTCAAGGACAGAGAGGATGACAGATGTGACAACAGATAGAGAAACAGAGGGGGGAAAAAAATAAAACGGGAAGGGACACAGGAGATGAGGGGAGAAAAAAAAAAAACAGGAATGGAAGAAAAACTGCAGAGAGAAAGAAACAGAAACTGAGAGCCATTTGTGTGTTGCCATGGCCACGAGCAGAGGTGTGTGTAAGAGAGTGTGTGTGGTCGTCTCACTCACCTTGAGGTCTCTGTGCACAATATCATGCTGGTGGATATGATTGACACTTTCCAAGATCTGACTAATGCAGTGACTACAGAGAGGGAGACAGAAAAGAGGACAAACGGGGCGAAGTGTCAGCCACTGGCCTTCATCACAAAAACATGACGTTCGCTGCACATGACTTGTCTGTCGTGTGTTTTTGCCAGAGCCTGCGGGAATTTCGTGCCACTATAAAACTGCATTTCACTGCAACATTATCTAGAAATCACGAGGAAGAGCAGCCTCATGAGAGACACTCGGGACCGAAAGACGCATCTGCTGTGCATTTAAGGGCAGTTATGGCGTACATTTTTGAGAAAAACGAAGGAAGTTTGCACAGATGTAGCATCAGAAGTTAATCTAATTGAGCCAAGTCATTATTTATTTAAATAGTTCTTCTTTCAGGATGGAAAAACAAACATCACACAGCACCCAACTCTTCGATTTATTTACAAATGGATAAAATTGTACATCATATACATAATGTCCACTCCCCTTGATTAAACACTTTCTAAAATTTGCCATTATTTTTGTGAGATATTTGACAATTTGTTCATTTAAACTCATTTGTAAACAGATTTAAGCATACAGTGTTAACATTTTCAGTCTTTGTTTTCTTTGAAAGGTTAATATAGACTAGTGCAGGGAGATGTGGAGAAAAACTGCGCAACATTTTTTTATTTTTATTTAATGATTTAAATAATTATCACAACTTTTTCAGACCAATTTCTAAAATTGCGTTTATTTTAATATTTTCCATATAAACTGAGTAAAAGGACAAATTAAACATGAACTATGACATTTAGTTTCAAAATTAAGGTCACATCACCTAAAACAAGTAAAACATGTTCCACTTTATCGGCGAGCAACAACATTTTGAAGTACTTTTCAAGAGTGAAAATACTCCATCTTTTAAAACAAGCAGCTTCACACTACTTGTTTCAATCTCTTCTCCATCTTGCAAAAAAGCTGATAAGCAACATGCTGTGTCTTGATTGTGTTATTAAATTTATCAGGGTTATTGTCTTTGAACATTTTCTGTTTCTCAATAGAATATACTAATCATTTAATTTCCCATCACTGCCTTTATGTGTTCACTCCAAAACCAGACCTGACAAGCATTTCTCAGCAGGAACAGTCAACTGTGTCCAATTTTTCAACCATTAGACCCAAACTGCCCACCTCAGATGAAAGGAAATTGGTTAGAATGATCAGGAGATGCAGCCGTGGTTGAAATACTGAAATTATTTGGATTGCCAGCCAGTCAGTGCCAGGGAGCCAACCACTTTAAATTTCTATCTACGAGGCAAGGAAAGGCAACTTTATTTATGTAGCAACTTTCAGCCAAAGACAATTCAAAGTGCTTGCACAAGAAAGCTAAAAACAACATATAACAAAAAGATAGTAATAAAAATGAAAAAAAAAAAAAAAAAAATTCTGCTACGGATGATCAAATATTTAAGCTGCACAAATCACAATATCAAGATCTGCAATAACACAAAAACTACTTTTGTGGTAATATTAAACATCTTACCAAATGCAACATGTTGTATCATTATTAGATGCTAAGAAACAAGTATGTCCTGCATAATGTTCCTGGAGCGATGCACATTTTTGGAGGTCAATAGGTTAAAAGCTCATTAAGGGCAGATGGTTCATCAGAACTGATATTCAGCGACTGCATTGCAACTCTATCAAATATCAACTCAGATATTTGAGTACCTGGCATCAGCCTCACTCAGAGGTTTTACTGACGGATACAAAAACATCTCGCTCAAGTGCAAATATTAGTGAGGCATATTGGAGCTTGAATGTATAATTATGACCCAGTGAGGATTAGAGAAACTTCTGCTCATCAAAGCTTAAAAAATGTGTTTTGTTAGTAAATTATGAAATAAAACATAATGTATGATATGTATGACTAAAGGCTCAAAATAAGTATGAAAACTGTTGCCATTTAGAGTGAACGTGAACTTCTAAACAGCACTGTATTTTGTTCTTTTAAGCTTAAAAAACATATATTAAAGCAGAAAAAGCGTTGCATTAACCCAGTTTAATATACAGCAGTGTTAGGAGGCTGGTTGGATGTTAAAGACGACATACATTTACAACAAACAGGTTAAAATCAGGACTTTCCCCAAAGACCAGCTCCAACACTCAAATACTACATACCTTGACACCGAAATAAATAAATAATTTATAGTGGTTTGCAACCACTAAAATAGGGCTGGGACTAATGATTACTTAGGGAGTCGATTAAAGTGTCAATATTTTCCCCAATTAGTCGAGAAGGAAACTTTAAAACTCTGGTCTACCTTTATTCCAGTAATTAGTCCAGGTCTTATTTGAGTATTTAATCATTTTGAATTAGACCTACAGCTGCACAATATCTCCCCACATTAATACTGCAATACTATCTCTCAATATTCCAGAGAGAAAAGAAAGTAAGACTAATATATATCCAGTTTTAACGTGTACAACAAAGGTCAACAGAGATTAGCCAATTGGTTAAACAACTAGAACGGCTTGAAATGAAACTTCATAATCCATTTTAATTATTATTGTCTTGTCTGTTGATTTTTGGATGTTTGTTTTCCAGTTCCAATGTTTGTAGAAATCAAAGTTTTTCTTAATCTTTGACTGGGTGACCTTACATTATTTTCCCATTATGATCAAATCAGTTAAAAATGGGCTCAAAGTGAGAATATTATCATTTATAGCAGTAATTTATTGCCCAGTAAAATTTATCATCGTAATATTAGCATGTGCAATATAGCGCACACCAATATTAGTTGATAATTCAGATTTAATATATTGTACAGATCTAATTAAGAGTTGAAATGCAATCAACATAGATTGGATTAGCTTTACCTTCTAATATCTCTCATTTACAGCTGATTGACATTTTTTACTGTGGAAAAACCTGACTAAGATCAAAGCAGATATCTTATTCTCTGACTGCAAAAAAGACAAAAAAAAAATTATAATAAAAATGAATTTTCCCAAACGTTGGAGATATTAAACTATGGTTAAAACGCTGCAGATTATTGTAATAAAGGACCAGATAAATAATAAAAATCGAGCCATTAAATCATCGTTACCGGCTTATTCTTGCCGCAATAAAACCGAGAGAAATGAGGCAGCGTGAGAGAAGGCAGAAAGCTACATCACTGCACTTGTTGACTGGGAGGATGCGTTTCCTGACAAGAATACAAGCCAACCAATTATGTGTGTGAGCACATCAAGACACAGCGGCGCATTTAAAATGAGCTTGCGTGTGGCAATGATATGTTTTCACATGGCTGCACTGTGCATTTCTGCCTGCATCTCCATAGATATTTCCATTGGGGGGCATCTTACCTGGCATCAGCCTCACTGTAGTACTCCCTGGCTACAATGTCCTCAAAAAGCTCTCCGCCTGTCACACTGAGGGACAGGAGAAGAAAGAATTTGGAGAAAGAAAGAGTCGATGAGACAGGAAGGACAGAGAAAGAAGTTGTTAGCATACACAAACAAAGCGAGGTTATGTGCATGGATGAAATGTCAGCGTGTGCGTGCACAGAATATACTCACAGGTCAAAGACGAGGTAATGAAAGCCTTCCTCTGAAATGCTGTCATGAAGTCGCACTGCAAGAGAGAGGGGAGGATGTGAGAGCAGAGAATAAAAACTGCGAGGAGATGAAACAAATAAGGTTTTCTGCACTGTTTGGTGGTTAAATCTAGACATAAATTAAAGAGAAAGAAACTGCAAAACTGAAACTCCTAAAGCACGTTTTCTTTGTCTTAAGCACTACAGAAGTTCAATCACTGAAGTGGAACTTTTGCCATCATGCAAACATGAAATGAGTTTTTCAAACTGTCTTTAACTGCATAACATGTGAAACAAAAGTAGCAGCAACCAAAGGAAATAGCTCTTGTTTTGAAACCAGCACAATGCTGTGAAACCTCAACTTTACCCAAGTAAGGGCAATTTAGCACCCAACAAAAATGGGTGTCATGTATACTGTGCCCCCTAAGGCATTTCTTCTGCTTTCACATTTTCCTCACTCTTATATTGCAGAGGAAACTAATCATTCAAACCGAGCTGCTTCTGTGCTGGTTCTGTATGGAAAAAGTAATCATCACCCTTAATAAATCATAAACTAACTGTGATTAAACAGTCTTTGATTCACTAAAGTCGAGTAAAAGCTTAAATAGAGCCCATCTTGAAGCAGGTTACAAGATCTCAAAAACATATTCTGCTCTGATCTACAGCAATTCGAGAATTGATTATAAATGATTATTAACATATCAATACCAAAACCACAATTTCTAAGGGGTTAGGACTCTGGTGACCCACAGTGAGAGAGATTGTCCACTAACAGAGAAAAGATGTAACAATGGAAAACATTCAGAGTGGTTGGCTAACAGTTATTTAGATGTGGTAATTATTCTTTATGAAAAGTTGTGAAGAGATCAACAGATGAATATGACAAATCATTTATCTCCTTGTTGTAGCATTTAACAAGTAATTCTTGTAAACCTGACCTTAAACATGAAAAGTTTGGTTTTAACTTCAGACAGACAAAAACAAGGTGTTCATGTTTTGTTAAAAGGTGGCCATGTCTTGCTATTTGGTGTACATAAACTTCTCGTTTCAACCAATCAGCACTGATTTTGTTCATTTTGGAACCCGATAATTGCATCTGAAGCCAATCTAATCCATAGATCTTATCCGTCTCATCGAAGGTCTTAAAGTCAACCGCTGCCTTCTTCTGCTCCACTCTCAGACCGGCCCACCAGGTCATGTCTGCACATTTGCAGTTCACAATAGTCACCAACCTATTGCCAATTCAGTGACTTTCTTGCTATATTTAGAAAACATTTCAGACAAAAAAAAAAAAAAAAATTGCTATCCGCCAAAATCGGAGTCAGCAGGTCTGGCTATTTAAAGGTTAGCAATCGGGGTTTGGCCAGAAAACTGCAATCGGTGCACCTCTGGTTTAAACTGTAAAAACATTTTGTCCAAATCAGACTCTAGTTGCTGATCCAATAATGACTGTAGTAATTAGTACTTCTATTAAATGTCTATTCATTACAACATCTGCTTTGTGGCTCCTTAAGCATTAGCTAGAAAAATGAACTAGACAGTTAAAGTTTCATTTTTATTGGAAAGAGACTGTTTTCTAATTGGTAACACAAATAACCCAGTTTGGTAAAGAGAACTGCATAATGCCACAGTGCTGCGGTCAGGCAGCAACCTCAGCAGCCAAACTTGTCAAGTTAACTGAACAGCAGCATGGTGACAAAGCAGGACGCTGTCCGACCGATCGCCTCAACGCCTGCCGAGATACAGCTTAGGTTCGGTGTCAGCAGACAAAACAGTTATAGTTATGTAAAGTGCATATCAGTTGTATAATAAGATGAAGTAGGATGCCCCTGCAGCAAGAAACAAGTGTGACCGCTCTTCCCTCCTCCTCCCATCTGTTTCCTTCTCTTTGTGCTTTCGTGTCTCCATATGTCTCCTCTTTTGTACCCTCCTTTGTCTAAAGTTTGAACGTAGACGACGGCGAGATATGTCAAGAAAAGGAGAGAAGAAAAGGATGAGGGGAAAGAAATCTATAGAGACAAGACAGATAACAGGAAGATTAGGTGAGGGGTGAGCAATGCCTGGGGGGCGAGAGAGAAGTAGGACATGAGCAGAAGAGAAATAAGGAGAGCATCGCTAAAGGTGGCATTGATTTTGTCCTTTCATTGTAGCCATCGCTATTGAACATCTCTATTAAAGCTGGACTCTGCATTATTTTTTAATCCTCAGTGCTGCTTTAAAAAGGCAATAAAAACGTCTGAAACCGAAACAATTATACAAACGTACAGCATGTAAAAATGATTAATGGCTGTCACACTGAATAAGAAAAATAAATGTTAGCATGAGCAGCAGGACTCCGGTTTAATTTGATCTCAGTGATAATCTATTCATATCTATTCAGCTAATTTCAAAGTAGCTTTTAATTTTCTAACAGTTTCACTCGGTGACAAATGATGTAAAGGATGTTGTGCAGGAGAGGAAGCATTCACACACTCAAATATGTCAATAAAACATAACAAACGTTGACAAAATAACACAATTACACCCCAGTGGTTCTCAAATAATAGAAATACACAAGGTGAACTTAAACAAAGGCGATTATACAATCATTTTTAATAATGTGCTGCTGAGTTTTTGCTTTAAATAACCATACAAATGTGTGATTTTCATGGTGAACTCAAATACTTCAACTTCCTCCAGGAGTTACTTGTTCAGAAATTCCGAATAGAAATAAATTTTTAAAAATCCTTGAACCCATTTTGTGTGCTTTACAAATGACAGCTTCTGTAATTCACGGTTAGTTCAATGACCTGCTTGAGAAAAAAAAAAAAAAAAAAGAAAGAATTTGTTCCTCAAACATTTATCATACCATCAACTTTTTTACATTTCGCCACATGATGTTATCTAAATTCACAGCATTTATCCTAATTTTCTAAATAAAATTTGAAACCTGTTTGTTCACTGGGGCTGAGTAATATTAGGAAAGGAGGTGATATGCTACTATGTAGGATAATTTTGCTGTAGCAATATTAGTTACTGTAAACAATGGAGGAGCTGCAGAGATACACTGGTTTCAGGAGTTACAACACTAAATGCTCACTCCACAAATCTGGTCATCAGGAAGAAAATTGAAAGTCAAAAGTTATGTTTATAGTTTTCCACAAGGGACAGGTATGTGGATGAGCTTTGGTCACCTGAGTCTAACTAAACTTTTTGAGCAACAGCTAATTCAGTTGAAATAAATGAAAAGCAAAAAGTGAATAAAAGTCTGAGGTGATTATTTGTCAGCTGGCACCCACCAACGCAACAAGTAGCTTCACATTTCTCAGATGACGTGATGCTGCCATCATGCCTAGGGTCTATTGTAGCCGAGTTATAATATCCATCTGATGACCTGAATATACTGAATGACCAGGTTATTCCAGCAACGGCTGGTTTCTTCCCAAATGGCACGCCCACATTCAAAGACGACAATACCAGGATTCATCGGGCTCAAATTATGAAACTCTGTCACCACAGAGTCCAGATATTTAACCACATTGAGGGTTTTGGGATGTTTTGAAGTTTGTTTTTTTTTTGTTTTTTTTTTATTTTAACAAGATTTTGAAAAACTTATTGGAAAAAAATATGACGTTGCATAAGCTTATAGAAACAAACCCAGTGAATGCCTTAATCAAACTTAATGGCAATCTGAAATATTAGTTTGTGACATTAATGCTGGAGGTGACATTTTCTTTGCAACGCTATATGTTAAAAGACAAGTACGCCATAAAAAAGAAAAAAATGCATTCTTTACTTAGCTTTTAATTTCAGTATGTTCTGTATTTGTATTTGATGTTTTTGTAAGGACCCTCTTTAAAAGGAGATGCTATATCTCAGGGGGTTATTCTCAAAATAAATGAATACATTTGGAAATTCCTTATTCAAGAGTTTGAAGAAGAAAATAAAAAGAAACTTAATTCACATCTGCTCATTTGCACAGAAACTTACCAATGTTGGGGTGTTTCAAAAGACGGCAGATTCGAGCCTCTCTCTCAAGCTTCTGGTGGTCTGAGGGAAAACAAGCCAAAATGAACAAGTTAGAACAAGATGGAAAAAAGAAAAACAATGTAAAAATGTTTAAAACAAAAGTAACCTCAGAGAAACATTACATACATTTTTTCAGTGCTAAGAAAGCAGTAGAAAGCTGATTATTTCATTATTTTACATGACCAATTTGACAATTTTATGAACTTATTGAAAAGAAATATTCAAATTTTACATCACAAGAGGTGCACAGTTCTAGCCTCATGTTCTCACATTGTTAATGGAAACTGTAAACAAAAAAAGGAAAGAAGAAGAAGAAATGCTGCTCTGCTGCGCAGTCGATTTTAGTTACTGCTCACAGCAGAGGGAGAGACGGATCAGAGACAAAACCACAGGCCAGAACCAAGATGACCCCATTAATCATGTGCACAGAGAATGTACAGAATGAATAATAAATAATATAATGATGTCAATGGAAAAAGTTATTTATGGAGAAAAAACACGTCCCCCATTAATTGTCTTCTGCAAACATTTACTAGTAGCACCAATAAAGTGTCTAAAATCTAATTTCAAAATCTAAAAAATTACATTTTGAAGGTTGGAAAATGGTCAGTAAACCAAGACCTTCGATTTTCACACCTGATGGACTCGGTTCTGAGACCAAAATTGCAACACTTGTTACATTTTCAGTTGGTGGTGTTCGCTTTCACACTGCACTGTCAAACGATTCAAACCCTGCTGAAGGAAACAACACAAAAACCTCTGAAGAAGACATGAGGGCAACTTCCTTTTTTACAAAATGCAAACAAAAATGGAGTTGGTGGTTTTCATATTTCTGTTTGGCAACAGATTATGAGCCTTTTCTCAGACTTACACGTTTGCTTTGGGTTATATTTACACAAAATGCCCTGCTCTATAGTTTGATTCCAGATTTTGGAGCACACTCCAGTCCTACGTACATGGCAATCGGTGGATCACCGGTTCGATTCCCGGTCTGCCCACATTCATCATTTGTGTCCCTGGCCAATACCCTTCATGCTTTGTGCAAAAATTGCAACCTCACTTCTGTCAGATTGTCCCGGGGCAGCTGTAGCTACAATCCAGTAGCTTGCCATCATCAGCTTGTGAATTGAGATTTCAATTGAAGACATACAGGGAGTTATAATTATAATTATTATTATTGTTACTACATTTGAAGCACCCTACAGTTTACTTCAAACGAACCAAGACCTATGTTTTTCAGCGAATCAGAGATCACGTTTTTGGCCCGCATCAGAGTTCGATTGCGCATTTTCACCTCCCAAAATGAACCGGACTTTCTAGTCAAACAAGAGTTCAATTAAAGCGGACTTTAGCCACAGCAAGTCTGAACAGTGCCCAGATTATGACCAACCCAGCTCTAATCAAATCCATGCAACCTTTCCTCACCAAGCCTCAAAGCTAAAAACTCCCACCTTGAAGCACAAACCAACACCTCAACCCAGAGTTAGCAATCTACTGGTTAGAAATCAACTGGCTAAAATTGGCCTGGTAAGGCCATCAGATTATTCCAGAAATCTACCACAACATCTTTGATCAGTGTACCATCTGCTCGTAAAATAAGCCTCTGTGTTGAAGCAGGTCTGAGCATTTGTATATCTATGTACACGTACACAGAAGGGGTTTCTATGAAACCCATTAGAACAAACGCTGCTGTATTTACTCCTTAGGCTGGGAGGAGATCCTCACAAGAAAAACACTCACTTCATCTCCAGACCTACACCCTTGTTTGAGGATTTAACTGAATCCCACGGCAGTGTGTGTTTTAGAGTTGTTGGTTTGTAAATCAGCCGACACTCCTCAACCGGCTAATCTCTATGGGATGCAGAAACCACAAAAACACAACCCCAGTGAAGCAGGAGCTGAGGTCATGAGTCAGGTGGCGCAAGTGCGAGGAGGACGCATTATAAGTCGATGTGTGTAGATGTGCGTGTTTTATCACTGTGGTTAAGCCAACTAACTCCACACAGCTCCATGGCGATTACATGACACAGAGGCCGGCTGGCTAAGATTTGCATTCATTTCCCCAGAGCAGCAGCAACCCCTGATAAAATTCACATGCTGCAGCAAAACCATCACCCATCACTTATCTCACTGCCCCTGCAGTTTAAACACTTCTCTACTTGTTGATAAAGTGAGTTTAAAGTTGAAGACGGAAGTCCCAAGTACGATCTTCAAGAACCTTCAACTAACCTTCCTGTAGGTGTGCATTTCCCTCAACTGTGAGGAAGCGACTGAATGACAGAGAGACCTGAACCATCTCCTAATTACACCGGTGACGCAGGATGGAGAGACAGGCAGAGAAAGAGATAGAGGGAGGATTACGTGGAGCGTCCATTTGCTGGAAGAGGATCACAGTTTTCCTGTGCGTGCGCGTTTGTAAAACTGTCTACCACAGTGCAGTGTCACTGCAGCACTAATTCATTCAATCTTCTTATTTGTTGGTGTGTGATGAAGAAAGAGAGAAAGAGGGTGGTAAAGGAAGGCAGGAAAGAGAGAGCTGGAGGGTAATTACTGGCACTTCCTGCTGCTCTCTAATTGGCCATCTGCTTTGCCACGGGGCAGGCCCAAAGCCATCTTACATTAGCTGCGAAGGATGGAGAGAACCCCACATAGTCACACACATGCATATACACCCCTTTATGAGCCACACAAAGTTGACAGTTCAACTGAAGGCTTGTGAATTCAGCTCAGTCTGTTTTGGGTGAGTTTGATCCAAGCTGTTAGGACGAGGAAATGCTGTCAAAACAGCTGAGGAAACGCGATGCTAATAATGTGGCAGTCATTCAGGGACGAGGTTTGGCATTCTCTCTAAAGATAGCTGCATAGGTCCTGATTTGCCTAAACAAAAATAAATGCATCTACGTTTGATTTGGGTGCGCCAGGTTTAAGAGAGGTACTGCTTCGAGATGCTAACATTAAAGACAAAAAAAAAATCATTGCAATGCAAAATATCTCCACTCAACAAACATTTTATTCTAACTGGTGGCGCACCAATCGATCGTCTCAATTACAGCATCAAAACTGTGAACCTGTAAACGCCTAAAAATGTAAATTCTACATCTCACCTCGTTACTCTTCTTGTCAGACTTGATTTCTGAGTCTTGTTACATTTGTAAACCTTGCTGAAGGCTAGTTTCACAAACCAGTCTTCATCACTCTCCCCACCCACAAAGCTGACTTGCCTAAATGAAAGTCAGGCGATGCGCGTCTGTCACGACCTCGCCTAGCGAGTCAGTGGTGTGACAGAGGCAGGCTGAATTTTTATGCCGTCAAATCATGCATTCATAAGTTTGTTCTACAAAAGACAAAGTGTCTGGTATCAGGCACATTTTGTAGAATCTGTGCATCTCTGCTGATACTATTAATAAACACCAAGGACCTAATGGCTACACAAATCAGGGATGTACTCGGATGCAAAGACCACTAATGAAAATTGGATAAAGAGAATTTGACAACATGAGCTGAAGGTTGAAACAACTCAAAAGTAATCAGAGTCACTAATGCTTTTCATTAAAGCAACTAAACAACATAAGAGTGGCAACTTTAGGACAAGAAACTGAGGTTGTGTGATAAAATAAATGTTCAATCTCACCCTCCCTCTCTGCCTTGGCACACAGTTGCTGCAGACAATGCAGCAAGGGCCCAGTTTCCAGTGTCACTTCAACAACTGAATTAGAGCATTCATTCTGCTCAGATGCTCACGTTACACCTACGCTTTTTAGTGCCGCCATATAAAAGTAACTAATGTACATCTAGGCAGGGGCCAGTTCGTAATTCTCATGGTTTGATAACTTCCAATTAAAAAGCCATATTTTCATGGATTACAAAAATACAAAACATTTTATAACAAGATATTTTTATTTAAGACGGAAAAGCCAATCCACTAATTATTTGACATGAACTCAATATATTTGGATGTGAATATTTTTAGTGGAAGAAGAGAATTGAGTCAAGCTTGCATAGCAATCGCAACACTTTGGGCCCCTTAGTCCCAACTGATCATCGTATTAATACCAGAGAATTACTGAGTATTGGTTACCTGGTCATTTAGCCAACTAATAGCACTGCATTAATATACCGCATCACAAATTTTACAAATAATAGTGTGCGCAGTATTGATATTGCAAAGGACTGTTAAGTTTTTGCACGGAAAACTGGAAGCAGTGTAATAGATGAGAAAAATTAGTGAATAAAAAAAACTTGCCAAAATCTTTAGATTTTCTAGTATGCATACCTGTCGAGTTTTGGACTTGAGGATTCTGGAAACCGTCCCCTGCTGCTGCCGGAGCGGGGTTTTGGGGTGGGGCTGAGGGCGGGGATGTGGGGAGGGAGGTGGGTTGGGTAACATAAATAAAAGTTGAATAATTATGCTTAACTTTGCGTAAATATTCGCTCATACCTTGCAGAAGCCTAAGAATCTAATGTTTCTAATCTTTGATGTCCATTTCTTTAAATGCAAAATCAATCTACTCAAGAGTAGCAAAAAAAATATTAAGAAAGAAGCACAGAGCAGTAAAACTGATCTCATGAGTGCATTTTTCCCCAAAATGTTACTCAAGTAAATGTAACTAGTACTGCCCACTTACTCACTTAGAGAACAACAAAATGAGAAGCCTACTCTCGTTAACAAGCTTAAAGTGATAATATTGGCATTAGCTAATCATCATTTATCTAACATTATTTGCATTGAACAGCATTAATCAACTGTTAGCTCGAAGGGAAAAACAGGCAAAGATATTTTTTGCCTTGTGCTTGTTTGCTGCCATGATTCTAAGACACACCTGTGCAGCTCTGCGCAGCAGCAGCGTGTCTCCGTCGCAGGTGTAAAACTGACGCTCATCTTGCATTTAAAGGCGGCTCAGAAAAACACGCCAAGACACGTCAACAGTGGATTAAACAGTTGTAACGGGGCGTAATTACTCTAATATGGGAAAATTCTAACTTGGGAACACGCAGGGACAGAGGGGTAAAATACGGCAGTTTCCCGGCCAAAACGGGAGACTTGACAGGTATGAGTATGTCGTTGCCCTTGTATACTCCCAGTGGTACTCCTTCTTTACCTCCTTTCCCCACCCCCTTCCTCAGATTACTGCAGTGTTTACCAGAGCTTTGACAGACTTACCCACCAGGCCAAGCAAGAGGCCACACTCACCTCATAAGGGTGAAAAAAAATACCCAAATCCTCCCATGCAGAATGTTTTTGTTTGCATGTATCTGACTATAAAGCTGCCCATCTACATAGCTAAATCTACAGATTCTAACATTTATTGTTACGTTTCACTTCATCATGCTTCTTTGGAGAGAGGCATCATTGAACTTTGCTTTTAAAATTCATCCTCTTCTCGAAGCAGACACACACACACCTCCTCTTTACTTTCTGCCTCTGCAAAGAGCCCACAGCTTTCTGCTGAGCTCTTACTTTTCATGGCTGGGACATTAATACTAGAAGCTGCACTATGTGGACACTTGATGGTACGGATGGAGCAATAATAGCATTACAAGCTCGCACCAAACAGACATGCACTATTAGCAACACTCTGTGTTCTCTGCGTCTCCGTCACGCAGACAAATACCATCACAGTCAACAACAGGGCAAACAGGGAGGCGCCTATGGATACTGTGGGGTCTTAGTGGTTGATGAAGATACATTGAGGATAAGTGGATTAGCCTCAATACAAACCAATCTCCCTGCTCAGAAAGACCAGAGACGGGCAATGAGGGAGAGGTGAGAAGCTAATAAGAGGAGGCAGGAAAGAACAAAGAGGCCCAGGTGAGTGTGTGAAAACTACGAGGAGATCTGGATCTTTAATTTGCCAGACCCGAAACAGAAGAACGCAGAGAGATATTTCATCATCATTACGAACCACAACAGGTGTCAGTGAACTCCACGAGTATGTACAATACACACAGGACAATTTGAAAAGATGAATCTTCTCAGACACCTGAAAATGTTTATGTCTTGTCATTTACTTTCGGATCTCGATGAGCCTGAATCGATTGATTGCACAACGGTGGTGCAATTGCATATTGGAGCAGCTACAGCAACTTATTCGATTAGGCGTTTCTAAAGAGCATCAATAAACGATTAAAAAGTCGCTGATAAGACCTGACAGCCAACAGCTTAATAAAATGTGTCCTCTGCTGTTAGAACTGCAGTGACTTTGCCTGTAATCTGACACCTGCAAACTGTATGAAATCTCAATGTGGACAAAGCAGCAACCACTTCATTATGCTATTAATCTGCATTACTTGGACACTCATAAAATAATTTAATGTAAAAGTGTTTAGATCAGGTGCATCTTAAAAATAAGCCTTTCGCAATAAGCAATTAATTAATTAATCGCATGATTAATTAAAATGAGCTTGATATGTTCCATTCTGATTCATGTTTTTTAAGGAAAATTTTGTTTACAAAGATATAATCTGTTTTATTTCATTTTATTTATGGTTTCAGTAGTAAGTGGTTTTTATTTCTGATTTATTTTGGATATTTAAAACGTCTTCTGGTTCTACTGTTAAATGTTATTTACAAAAATCATAGTTAATTGGTCTTTGAAAGGGCAAGCTAGCATTATTATTATCAATATATCACTTAAAAGCAATGTTATAATTTATTGCAATAATTACTGGGACAATTTATTGGCCAGCAATATTTGAAGTGTTGAGAAATGTTGAGTTACGGCCGATACAATCAAGAGGAAGACTGCTGACTCTACAGTTGTCCAGTAGACAGACACTCAGAGCCTCCATTAGGAGGATAAGCCAGAAAAGGTCGCTCCTGAAGAAGCTGCCTGTTCACACGGCGAAGTGTGCAAGCATATCAGTGGAAAGTTGAGCTGAAGGAAAACGGTGCAAAACTGGGCCACAGATAGTTATTTTAGTAACAGATTAAGCTATTGATTATTCTGACAATTAATTGGCACATTCCGCAGACTTATAATTTAAGTCTTTTTATAGAATAAATGCAAATAATCAAATAATTCAATTAAACATTTTATTGCCTAACAATGTAATAACAGCATTCTTTTTAGTATGTAGCAAGAAATCCTTCTGCAGCTAGAAAATGTTCATTAACCTCAAAATATGAAAAGCTCAGCCATTTTCTGCTTGGTTTATCAATACAGGCTAATCAGTTGACTATTATTTTGGATTAACAAGTTAAAAATTGATAGCAAAAGGTGCTTAGTAGGAAAGAGTTTTTTTGTTGTTGTTTTTTTACAGAATTTGAACCAGGTGAAGCTCATATTTTTCAACCAGTTCTGGATACAACACATACATACAAAGTTTTTCCTATGGTCTTGAATACAAAATGTTTATATTTTTTGGTTTAATTTAAATACAGCAGAAATTGGCAATATATTTTTGTCTCTATGCTCCTGCTAACTAATCAATTGCCAAATTAGTTGTCTGTTACTTCAATAATTGATTCATCTGATGTATCGTTTCAGCCCCAGTGCAAAATAACAGACAACTGCAGCCTTTAGAAAACTGTGAAGAAAAGACTTGAGACTGGAGACGGTGCTTCATGAGTCAGCACACACATACAAGGGATCCAAGACTTGGCCTACAACTGTCACATTCCTTGTGTTTGCATTTCATTTGGAAACCAAATGAGTCTGGAGAAGGAGTGAAGAGGCACAGAATCCAGGTTGAAGTTTCCACAGACGGTACCAATTTTGCAGAGCCATGTCATCAACTCATGTTGGTCCACTGCGCTTTACAAAGTTAAACGTCAGTGCAGCCGTTTACCAGGAAATCTTAGAGCACTTCATCCTTCCCTCTGCTGACGAGCTTTATAGAGATGCTGATTTCATTTTCCAGCAGGACTTGGATTCAGTCCACGCTGTTAAAAGTACCAATACCTGGATTAATGAGCATGGTATCTGACCCAACAACTCAGCCAAGCTGAAGGCTGCTGTAAAAGCAACCTGGGCTTCCTTAAGACCTCAGCAGAGCCACAGGCTGATCACCTACATGCCAGGCTGTCAAGATGCCATAAAGCAAGCAAAAGGAGCTTTAACAATGCACTGAACTGACATTTTTTAATGTGGTCTCTTAAAAATTCCTCAGTTTTTTTAATAGACTTGAAACATATTCTAATTCAGGAGAAACAGATTTTTTGCCATAAGAAAAACCAACATTTGAAACATATTACTGTGTGCAGTGGATAATGTATGAGTTTCTCTTTTCGAATTGAATCTCTGAAATGAATAAACGATTATTCAAATTGATGTAGGTGTACCTGTAAAGACACTTTCACTTTTGTTTATTTTTTTTAAATGAGGAGCCATTTGTTTAACAAAACAAATTCTTAACATTTAGAGGCAACAAATCAAATGAAGCATGCACATTATTTGTGTGAGTGTGTGTGTGTGTGTGTGAGTGTGTGTGTGTTTGGGGGGTATGCCATACCTCTTGCAGAAAGCTTCTTAGTGTTGATGATTTTTGCAGCATACTCCTGTCCTGATGACTTCTTTACACACCTACGCACCACTGAAAAAGCTCCCCTATGAACAAAGGGCACAAACAACCAAAGATTAGTTCCTTTTCAAACGCGCTCCCCTCTCACACTCAACAAAGTGTGACATTTGAAGCGGCGCTCCAGCCTAGTCACAGTGGTTTGTTTTTGAATGTTCCCCCTCGCTTGCTCACACAAACACTTTTTTTTTTTTTACACAGTCATTGCTATCGGGGCCTCAAGAGTAGAGGAGATGAAATGGTGAGATAAAGCAACAATAATATCACATTTGTTAAGATCGGCTGCAATTATTTCAACGTTATAAAAAACTAACCAGAGGGAGGAAAAAAAACAAAAAAAAAACCCAACAACCTTAAAATCAGTTTTCAAAAGCAAACACATTCAATAATATGAATATGCTCAAACACAAAAGCTTGAATTTCACTTTGGGCCAGAAAGAGATCTGCAGGTATTTTGGAAAACAATTACAGCAGCCTGTGATCAGCAAGTTTTCTAGCCTTCCTGTCATATGAAGGCAACTTTCATTATTCCTAACGACGAGCGACCCGCTGCTACTTTCTGCTGCACTCTGCTCGGATCTTCAATTATTTAACAGCAAATGAGAGGTGGCAGGTGACACAAGTACAAGTCAGTCCCTCGATAGTAATAGACTGCGACAGAGCATATATATATATATATATATATATATATATATATATATATATATATATATATATATAAAATGCATTAACATAATGATTGCTGAGACAAAAGCAGAGTCAAGTCCAGGGGAGAATCAGAGGATGTGTAGGTGTGTACACCGGCTGCACTATTGGTGCCATTGATTTATCTCAATTACAGGGGGCAGAGTGGAAATGGCAGCTGCAAATTAAGGACAGTATATCTTTATAGGAGCAATGTCCTCCTCCTCCTCCTCCTCTGGCTGCTGCTGTTGCTGATGATTTAGGTAAAAGAAAAGGGGAGACACTTATTCTAGTAGCCTGATTTGCTTTTTATTGTTACAAAGTCTGTTAGCATTTAGATTTTGTGACCTGAAAAGAGTTTTGGCAGCTTAAAATCCAACATTTTGCATCATCTCCTTCCAAGTTGTCTGGAGATGCACCAATCAGCCAACCAGAGATCATTATAGGCAGATTATTCCTTTGATTGGATCTGGCTGATGACCGGCTGGTGAAATAATGGAAATACTAAACAAAAAAACAAAATCAGCCCAAGTTGGAACCTGGTTTTCAAACCTCAAAGTAAGCCAGAAATTGGTAGAGAGAAATTGTTTAAAGAAACTGAAAAGGAAATATTTTCCGATTAGAATCAGGCTTAAATTCTTTAAAACAGGATTGTATAAAGAAAAACTGCAGTCCAACGATTGCCATGTGAGCCTTTAGTAATATGAATGATACTTTGTAGTTTCAAGACGTTGTAGATGAGTAGCTGTAGCACTGCAATGTCATAGAAGCAACGGGCAACAAGTAAGTGCCATTCACTGGTGTACGCATGGAGTCACCTGTACAATATTAATCAGGATTCTGATGAAAGACCAAGAACTTACAGTGTCTGAAATGATTCTGTTTTGTCTGAAATGATTCTGTTTTGTCTGAAATGATTCTGTTTTGTTACTTATTTTGTTTGACCCATTAATCACTGGATCAGTGGCTCTTCATTAGTGTTGTTCATTACTGGCAAAGTTTTACTATGTCCTAAAATGCAGCAACTTTAGACTGGAAAGTACGTACGTCTTGGTTAGTGAGAATAACTTCCTTTTATCAGCAAACCTCTTAATAAATAGGGATTTTATCATAAATAATTATCAATTGAAAAAAGAAATTGTATTAGAAACTGTGATTTAGCCTGACACGACTAGCTAAAATCAACAAATACTTGAGACGACCTACTTTCGGCAATCTTCCTCATTACCGCTCATGGAAGTTCAGCCAATCAGCACCAAGGAAAATAAATGGTGCTTCTGGATTGGCTACTTTGTAAACGCCAACCAACAGCATCTTAACTAGCACTGCATGCCACAAACTGTGAGAAAATGTTAAGTCCACATCAACTTATAAATAAAAATCTGATGCTCTTGTTGTCCCTTTGTTTTCTTTTTCTTAATGGTCTGTCTTTTTTTTTTAACTGATAAAAATAGAAACACTGTCCAAAATATATCCAATGGCAAGGTTTCCGCCAGAAAACTTGCTCAGCCTGGTGGCAGTCATTCTTTTTGAGTTATAAAAAAAAGTGTTCAAAGTTGACAAGAAATTTTAAAAGATCACTTGATGATTATGTTGGGTTTTTTCTCGATTTTTAACAAAAAAATGAGCCCCATACATGCATATTTTGAAAATTGGAAGATTAATATCTGAACACCAACTATAAATTCTTAAAAAAAAAAAAGCAAACATTAAAAAAATAAATAAATAAAATAAATAAGCAATACTAAGTCCAGAGGGGCCACATGTAAAGCCTGGTGGCCCGCCAGGCTTATAATAGGGGAAATCCTGAATGGCAACACATTTGATGCTTTAAAATTTCTGTAATACTTGTGGTGACCAGATGAAGCATTACTGGAAAGCTCTTTCCAGACATAGCAGGCATGTTGAGCATGCCTCGCTTAGGGAACAATGGCTGCACTGCAAGTATCGAGGCAGACTGACATAAACAAGTCATCACCAGCTTAATGGAAAAAAACCAATAATTATCAATTCTCTCTAACAAATTGTGATTATTGTATCACTAAGGACTTTGATCCCTCTTGTCTAAGGATACCAAGTGAAAGACACTAATCTATTGTCAAATTTCTCAATAGTTGTCAAAAATAAGACAGTTTTCCATAATTATGGACAATATTGGTCAATTACACTTCTTTTATTAGCGATAAAAATGTTTAACGGGCCATTGTGCCCAAGATAAGACAGAGTTTACAAAGTTAGTAATCACTCTTGAGATGTTGAGCTTTTCAGCATGCACAATTTTCCACAGTTAAACCTGATTACTGAGTGTAGCACAATATCTTTAATTCTTTCCCAACACGGTGTCCTTTCACTCTCATCTTGGACAAATTCATCCACAGCCTAGTTTCACAACAAGGCTTCGTGATTTGGCCACAAATGTAACATAAAGAGCTTGACAGCGCAGAACCAGCAAACACCAGCAGTTCGTTTTTAATGGAGCATAGTTTACACCACGTCCCGTTTTGCAACTCCTCGCCAACTCTGCTTTATGGCGGCCTCGTTCTGAGGCTCGTTGACGTAAAAATTGTGAGTTGGACGGTGTTTAAATAACAAGTGGGCATCTACGGAGGTGAAAATTGCACCAAATAAATAACTCGGTGGCTTCTTGTTACGCGTTAAAATTTATGCACGGCTAAAATGACTGTCAATTTACGTTACTGGCTTTACTTAATCACAGTTTTATTAGTTTTAGCATCAGAAACTGCAAACACACATTAAGTGTGAGATGGAAGTGAACGCCCATCTAACAGGCCAGGCGCATTACTGAGATGTGCCCGGCCTGCAACTTAAAATGCAATACACTATCAAATATTGCGGCTTACGGCGTTTTTGCCATTCAACTTACTTTGCAGCTCTAATCTCAACATTCTCAACATTTTCTTGCCGACAAGAAAAATCATCTTACAAGAGTCCAGAATATGAACAGCAATGCTTCAAGTTTGACAAAGTCTGTTTCAGACAAAAAGCAGTTGTTGACATCGTCTGCTCACAAACTGCTCACCAGGATGGACAACACTAAAAACAAACCTCCAACACTTGTAAAAAAACCCTGCATCAGACAATATACAAACGATTTCTAAGAAGTATGATTTCTTGTAGTCTATGAGCGTTAAGCTAAAGGAATATTAAGCAGGGGTTTATTTGATGAGGTGGACTGCATTTGATGATCTCCAGTTAAAAATTTGATCTGGTTGAATCTGGACTGGATAATTTTATACTGGTTTACAAACACACAGATTTGTCAAAACCTTTTTTCTACTCGACAATCATGCAAACTGGAATAAACAAGTCAAATTTTGTCAATTCTGGAGTGAATTATGCTATTTTTTTCAAAGTTGGGGAGCTTTTCTTTGCGAAAGCAACATTTTACTTAAGAATTTTAGTTGTTTATAAAATATCTCAAATCTCTCTTTGTGAACCCACAATCTCACATTTCAAAGTATATCAGACTGTTAAAACACACCAGGTTTATTACTTCTGTGTCTCTTGTATTTAAAAATTAAATACGACGAGACCATTTTAGGTCTGTAAAAGATTTAGTTACAAAAGACAAGTCTTCGGCTGCTAACTGCTGTGCAATTATTTCATTGTCATTTTGCCACTAGCCGTACTTTTGCCTCAAAAAACTTCTTATCAAATCGCTATTATACAGTTTCGAGAATTTCTAATGATGCCTTATTGATCCATTTGAAATCAAATAACTTTTTACAAAACACTACGGGTTTATTTAAGTTGTCTGACAGAACCTTGCTTGAATGCTCTGAAATCAACCAAATTTATATTCCAAAAAGAACAATTTACTTTATACAAGAGCACATGTTAGTAGAAGTGTGCCAATCGATCGGCCACTGAACATAATCAGCTGATTTCCGTGAAAATGTATGTGATCACTGCCTCTTGCTGCCAATCACTGAAACCGACCACCAGCATCTCACTTCGCAGCTTATCTCCTCTTTCCTTCGCACTGCGCAATCGCAAATCCTAAGCGATGTGTCCAACTATAACGCCCCGAGAGTGAACGGGGGAAAATACGTCGGGGGTGAAGCACGTCAAAATGCATCAACACAACAAATCTAATATTTCAAAACAACAAACATTTGACGGCGTTTGGCTATATCAAGGCTCACCGCAGGTAAAAAAAGACATCCAGAGCGATCACTCTGCCAGTACAGCAGCACACAACTACCTAGACTCGCCTGGATCAGCGTGACTCTCAGAAAGCTAAACAAATAACCCGAAAAGTCATTTAAGTCTTCGAGCAGGCGGTGCAAAATCCTGGGTTCTGCTCCCGCTTCTGGACCGCCGCTACGCGCTACTGGTAGCAGACAGGGCGTTTCTGCTCCACCCGGCAGTGAACTCTCACACTGAACGTCTGCTTAAAGCTGCAGCATGCAACGTAAACAAAAAAAGAAACAATATATATTTTACGTAAAGTGTTAGCCATGTACAAACATGAGGCAGATAATCTCTTGGGGAAACAATCAATCTCCTCTGTTTCCTCCCTGTGTCCTGCAGAATTACTACGCCAATCAGAACCAGCATTCATCAGCTGGCCAATCAGAACCAGTACGGAATAATTAGCCGTGCTCTCAGGACGTTTTGATTCAGTAACTCAGGATTGTTTATTTTGATGCAACCTGCATTTAACATTAAATTTATGTTTCCCCTTTTTCCTGACATTTTTCATTAGTGATATTTATTTGACTCATGTATAATTTATGGTACAGAGAACCTTAATGTTAAATATTATTTTACTAACTGCAGGTTTTTCAGCCGTCGTTTTGACAGAATAGCTGCTGTAATTGTGTCTGCAAGTATTTTGCATGTTTTATGTCTAAATTAGGTGAATTTATTGCCAGATTACATAATATCATTTATAAAAAACACAAAAAAATTAACCGCCAATCCAGGTGATCGGGAATGATCGGTGATCGGAGCATCCCTACTAATTAGACTAATTAACAGATTTCCTGTTTTTTTTAACCATTTAATATCAGTATTTCAGAACTTAACGGTAAGTTTTACTTTTTTTTTTAAAAAAAACCCCTGAATATTTTGTTTCAAGACAAAATGTTCTTCTGTTGATATTTTAATGAGGAAAATCTGATTTTTGAACAAGAGTAATGCTGCAAATAGATTACCAGCCATTTAACAACTTAGCTACTAATAAAAATTGTAAGTTATTCAACAAAAAAAAGAACAATGTAAATGAAAGGGATTGATCTCACTGCAGAATTTCAGCATTTAAAAAAATTGAATTTAACCAACATAGATAATGTTAGAATCAAGTGAAAATCTTTATGCTCTTTCAGATCATGTAGTTTTGACATGCAACACCTTGAAAACTTTGCCAACTTGGATCACTTTAGATTAATGTTGTAATTGATTCCCTCAGCCGTAATTATAATCAGGCTGATGTACTTTTTATGAAGTGATGCGTTTTAGTTTAGCCAAGAGTTGAAAATCTTTGTTTGCATTTTGTTTTGTGGTACATAAAAAATAAAATGTCATCCTAAAAATCAAACAATACCTTGAAAAACATGAAATTGCCACAAATGAAGGTACAATTCGTCAACAAAAGATGCTTGACAAGTGATCACTCCTGTCAAATTTAATGCATCTTGTATTTTTTTTTTTTTAAATAGTGACAAACAGTAGTAAAGCCCCCTTAAGGGTCAAAGTCCAATTAAACATTCACCAGAGGTAATAAAATTCCCAATTGGTTCAGTATTTGGGTCACATAATTGAGTGTTACAGTCATCACAATACCGAGAAAACAGCCCTGCCTCCTACCCGGTACAGGGCCACAACAGCGGAGAAGCAGCTGTGTGACGGATCCGTAAGGAGAAAGCGTTTATTGACAACTGATGGTCAGCTCGGTGTCGGTCGGTGTACTGACAGTATTCGCACAACCAGCAACGAATAACTTCCTGATCTAACAATTCAGGGGTACGTAGCCAAACTCAACGTGATTATAGAAATTCTTCTTGGGGGGGGAAACTATGAGCAGTGGCCGGCCTAGTTAGCCGCAGGTACACCGAGCTGTCAGACTGTGGCGGACCCAAGCGGGCCGGTTAAATGTCAGAGGGCTGCGGCTCCGGAGTCTCCCGGGGCCCCGCTGGCGGCTCCAGCAGACCAGAAAATACCGGCTGCCGAACACGGAAGGGCGAACAGCTGTCACTGCGCCATCCTCCGTGTGATTATCTCATCTTTAGAGGCGAAACGGTAGCGGGCTAACTCGGCTAGTTTATCAATATCAGCCATTGTAGCGCGACCGTTACTGCGGGAGATGCTAGTTCAGTTAGCCGACAGGCGAGCGGCTGTTTTAGCTCGCGACAATAAGCAGCCCGGCTCTAAAACACACAAACAAATCACCAAAACTCGCCCAATGCGCATTTTGAGCCAGATATCACCTGCTAAGCAGGCTAAACAGAAATAATGTTCAAGCGAGGCTGTCTGCTGCTGCTGCGGGGGTGGGGGACAAAACGACAAGCCAAACACGATGCTGCTTACTTCCCGAGCTCCTCGTACAGCTGGTACTCGTCGGTGAACCGGGTGGAAGTAGCGGTGGTCGCCATGGTTGGAGCCGCGAGAGAGACAGAGGGGTGGGGAGCCCTAGCCTTGGGCGGAGGGGGGTTCGACGGCGGCTGGCTCTCGTACGGGGGAGGGGGGTCCGAGAGGAGGGTAGCCTAGCCTCCGATACTGGAGCACCTTTCTGACAGGCAGGCAAGACTGAAAAGAGAGGAGAGAGGCGAGCAGATACGGAAAGGGAGGGGTCGGAGGAGGAGGAGGAGGAGTGATGATGATGATATGTGTGTGTGTGTGTGTGTATGTGTGTGTGTCGTAAAAAAAAAAAAATGGGGGGAGAAATTCTCGCGAGAATAGGCACGTGCAGCATGAGCCCAGTGCCTCCAGTTCTAATGAAGTCATTGAAAACGTGGGTAGCTGTGAAATGTTTGCTTCACTTCAGTCATTTAGATGAAACAATAAAGAAGAGGGAGTCACAATAAATTCCTCCCGAAAGGGGAAAGATGGTGCAGACGACTGTCTGTTTGGAGAGCCAGCTCTGCTCATGCATGCTCCCAGATAAACCAGAGAAGATCCCAACAGCATTTTACTGCACTGGCTGGGATACACCCAACCCCTGGGAGACACAGCTCACTGCAGCAGACACATACTTACAGACAGGTTATGAAACGAGCACGGTTCAGGGCAAAAAATACAGAAGACCATGCTCTTCCTCATGCTTGTTTATTACAACTTATAATGAATTAAGCTTCATGCATTTTCTCCCAACATATTCACATTATTAGGAGAACTGTTTGCTCAAATAGAGCTGATCACATTTAACCCATCCTAGCTGTGGAAAACATTACATAGTGAAGTTCAAACTGTTTGCTAGAATGGAAGAAAGGAAGGCAAATTAAGGTAATTTGTATGACTGGTTGGAAGAGGAAAGCAGCAATTGTGTGGACAAGCGGCCTTTGTTGATGTCAGAGATCAGAGGACAATATGCAGACTGGTTTGCGATGATAGAAAGACAGCAGTGGCACAACCAGCCACTTCTTCCAATGAAGACGTGCAAAATACCACCTTGGAAAACGCAACCGAACAAACTCTGAAGCAGCTTATTCTTGTCAGCGGAAAACATGAAACATATGGACAATAACAGATTGGAAAAATGTTCCCTGATCTAAATGAGTCTTGATTTTGCCTGCAAAGCAAAATGCTAGAGTCAGAATTTGGACTAAAATAGAAACTTTCAGAGTTGACCAGACTGGGGATGTTCCAGGTGTGACCAACAACTGATCAACACCAGAACCACTTTGGAGCACAACATCCGTTAGACAGAAACTATTTTTTCTTGAAGGCCTTGCTATATTAAATATATATACTAGTTACATCTCCGTGGGAACAACCAATCACGAGGCACGGTTGGGTCTGCACCTGCAGAAACCTGCCATTCGGTCCTTGGTGTTCTGTTGATCAGGCAGTGGTTCCACTGGCACCAGTCCACAAAGTCCAGAGTCCAATATCTGTATCCTGAGTCGTCCTCACCTTGTTTTCATGTTTCAATTTCTGCTGCACTAAACCCAATCCTAAGGTCTTCAGAACCCGTCCGAGCAAAGAATTTATGCTTACAACATAAATTCTGTGGATTTATGTTGGAGAACAACGTTCTCCATCTGAATCTGACCTTGTTTTATCACAATATAGATTAAACTAAACTGCACATATCTGAATCTGACTGTCTGACTGGATTGAGCTGGACTCTAACCGGAGTAATTTCAATTAAATTTGCGTTGAAAATGATTGTATATAACTGGATACGACCTGATGATGTTACAAGGAAATTGTGTGGAAAAGAAATATGGAAGCCCAACCATATTGTGTGCTTCCAGACAATCTGGTTGTGTTAAAGCCAGGATGTTAAAGCTTGAGAGTTGTTTTCCAAATAGGTACGACTTCAAATTTGTTAAGTTCTTTACACAATTGCTGTTTTTGAGCGATGCTTTCATCTAAGCAGAATTTAAAATTAAAATATTTCATAGAAAATCTCGGCGTACTGAAAGGAATAGTGACCTTCAGCTCGACTGCATTGTTGGGTCTGGTGTCACTCATCTTCCAATGTCTAGACAGACATTGTTTTCCTTCCACTCAACTTTCTATGCACTCTGAATAGCCAACATCTTGTTGAAGAAATTTGTGACCGTCTGCCAGATCATGCATAGTATTCTGTATTAAAAATTCCTTTCTCTTAAATAAGCAAAATTTCTAAGGAACTACGTTTTGGATTTTCATTTTTACAATATGTCAGCTCGCTTTTTGAGCTGCATTACTGAAATAAGTTCACTTTTTGATGACATTTTACTTTATTGTGACGCAAAAGAACAACCCCACGCAGTTTACGTGTCTATTGAATAAAGACTAAAGGTTCATCTGACTTTACTTCGTAACTGAGAGCGTGCGCTTGTAGGTAAATAAGAGGGACAGGAAGGGGCAGTGGGAACATTGCGACCGCTATATCAAGTTTCCACTGACAGGCGTGTACCTATGTTTTTTTCCACAGACTGAGGGCTGTTAGCTTGGCGGCGCTAAAAGATGGTGTCACACAGATCCAGAGTGCCTCACTAAATGTTTAATGTGGCATGAGTGGGAGGCCATCAGAGGACAGGCGGGTGGGGCTGCAGGCAGCTATAGAGCTGGAGAGTTACAGTTAGAGGCTCAGTGTGTGTGTGTGTGTGTGTGTGTGTGTGTGTGTGTGTGTGTGTGTGTGTGTGCGTGTGCATGCGTGTGTGTGTGTATGTGTGTGTGTGGCTGCCTGCTCAGCACTCCAGCCCAGAGGTGGGACAGCAAACAGCTCTGACAGCGCGAGAGAGAGAAAGAGAGAAAGAGAAAAAGAGAAAAAAGGAGCATAATAGTGATTTCACTTGAAAATCTTTCTGCGTGGTTGTCAGCGTGGGAACATAAAACAGTGAAAAGTTCAGATATTGCAAGGCAGTATTTGCTGAATCTGTGATGAGGAGTAGCGAAAGGAGGCCAGCATGTGTGTGTGAGTGTGTGTGTGTGTGTGTGTGCGCATGTGTATGTGTGTGTGTGAGAGAGTGCGTGTGTTTGTCGGTGTGCAAGACAAATGAGCACTGCAACGCAGGCTACACTGGCCCTTTCCTGCCCTCCTTTTCCTACGTGCTAACCCTGCTGCCTCTCCTCCTCTTCCTCCTCAGCCTCCACAGGACTTATATAATTGTGAACTCCTCAGCCTTTGTTATCTCACACCGACCACACACCACTACGCCTTGCCCAGTTCAGAAGAAGCACAAGAGCAGAGGAGGAAACGAGGAGTGAGAAGGATTTAATTTAAGAGAAATTATGCGATTTTTTTTTTCCAGCAAGCGTTTGGCTTATTCTTTGTATCGCATTACTGCACCCAGACCGTGATGGTGGCACAAATATACAGCACCCATTAAATGTTATAAATGTAAATGTAGTGTGTCATTGCACATTCTCACTCAGAGTTTATTCAAAAGATCCATGTTTACTGATGCAATCTATAATTCTATTTTATTCTTTCTAGAATGATTTTTAATTAGTTATCCATTACTTCCTGTTTCTGGGGGTTAAATATAAAACAAGTCGTTACCTATCTACCATATCCAGACCTCATGTCTTCATGTTCTGATCTGCTCTGCATCCCAGAACCAGAACCAATCAAGGAGAAGCAGCTTTCTAAAAACCCACCTGGTTAGAGTTTAATTTGAAACGTAATCAGTTACAAATTTAACGATGGCGCTTCACTTAATGTCATGTTTTGATTGTTGATTCTATGTTGCATGACTTTGTGTTTTTGTATTTGTTCTGATGTAAAGCAGTTTGAAATGCCTTGCTGCTGAAATGCGCTATTCAAATACAATTTGATTGATTAAAACATGCTAAAATCAATAAAGAACGCAAACTCTACCTTCTTTAATTCCAATGGAAAACCTTGGGGATCATGCAACGTTATGAAATATTACAAGAGAAGTGATTCTCTCTTGATAAAAGGGAGTTATGCACCAACAGCAGGATTTCAAGTAAAAAAAAACAAACACATCTATTAAATAATTGTAGCTTTCTAAATATCTTCAATCTGATATTAACCTACTGCAATAAAAATGAAGCTACTTTGAGAAACTGTAAGCAGCTGCCATCCTCTGCAGGCCACCAGCTGATGTTCGCCTCCCTCCTCATTCTGTAATGGAAAACCTGGCAGATACTTATGTTGCCATCACTTACTGTTCCCATGCCACTCCACATTTAAAAACAAAACACCCACTGTCTGTAAAATAGCATGAAGCATGCCTGTTCTACAACAAACTGCTGTGCTGGGAGCTCAGAGAAAAAGCAGATCATTTAAACCCAGTGAGCAAAACATTATGCTCACATATTTCTGACATGTTTCATTAGGAGTATTTTAAAGTGCTGAAATGCTTAATTGGATTAATCATACTTACTCAAACTAATTTGAAAATGGATTAATCCTAAACTGGAAGAAAAAAACTAAATAAAAAAAAACTAAAAAAAAAAAAAAGACTAAAATAAAAGGCAATTTACTGAAAAATAAAACATATTCAGAGCAATAATGTATAAATATATTTATACATTTTGCATTTAAGATGAAAATTTCACTCGTTGGTTTATTTTATTTTTAACACATTTCTTATATTGTACAAAAAATTCTTAAGTACTTTTATAAAAAATCTGTACAATGTGTAAAATCTTTTATCCAATGAATCAATTAATTGTCAAAATAATTGATAGATTAATCAATAGCTAAAATAATTGTTAGTGAAAAAATCTTGGTATCCTTGAAATATGACAAAACTAACTTACACGTAGCTTCTCAACAATATATAGGACATAAGTTATAATGTTTGTTATAACTACAACTTTTTACTGTATTGTTTTCTTAAAACAATCTTCTAAAAGTTATTTGTAAGTCATGTTTTGTCTCATTTCAAGTGTATTAAGATATTTTCACAAGAAACGAGACCAAAATACTTCGTAGGATTTTGCTTATTGCGATTTTTTTTTTTTTCTTTTTGCAGAGCTTACGTCTCATGTTTCATTTGCAACAAACTCCAAATGTGTCCAGTAAACACAAGTTTGTGAAATTAGAGTCTCAGCAGCTTTGATGCATTCAGGCCAGACTTCTTCCTTTGTTGTGACTAATGAGGATGACGACGCCATCTGCTGCATCATGACAACTTACAGGGCGGCCAGGGCCAACAGTTGAGTCATGACACTCCCATTCTCCGCAGCTTTGGAGCAACAATCCCACTGAATGCCGGGTGGAGGGGAGAGTGAGTGAGTAACGCTGCCTCTCCTCCGTCAGCTCCTGTTTTCGTGACGCCCTGCAGCCACAAGCCTCTGACCCCTGACCCCCAGATGCTCAGTGAGTTTGTCGTGGCTGAGCGACGCAGCAACTTCGTGTCAACTTGTGTGGCTGCACAGAGGTAAAAAAAAAAGAAAAAGAAAAAAAAAAAAAGGCAAGGCATTGCTGATTAAATGCCAGAGTGCTCAGTCAGCTCAGACAAGAATGAATAAATGATGGCCGGCTTTTCTAACATCGCAGCAGAAATCAGACACATTCTCAGCTCCCGCTCCTGATAAATGCAGAAATCCGTCTACTTATGTCAACCGCTGGCTTTTCTTGTGCACATAAACCAAAAAGAACCGTAGATTCTGCTCATGAAATCATATTTTGTACAGCTAATAAGCCAGAAGAAATCCCGTTTGCAATTTGTGACGAGGCATATAGAAGCAGGGCCGGCCCAAGCCTTTTTGGGGCCCTAAGCAGATTTCTCTTTGGGGACCCCCCACACCAACAGGTCGACACCAGATGATTCATTCAGCTTACATTGTACTAGTGTTGCTGTAGCTATTCATTTTAATCAGACAGGAGTAGCACATTTTACAAAAATCTGAATTTTGAAATGCAGAGTGATATTTAAATGTTTCAAAGTCATTTTAACAGTTTGAATCAAACCCTGAATTTACAATAAACAAGTTAAAAAGTATTATTTCTCCATTCCATTTGCATGCTAACAATAAAAATATAGAAATTGTCTCCATGTTTAATAGCACTGAGTTTGTATACAATTTTAATAAACAAAACAGTTTAATTTTTGTAAAAAAAATTATTATTGTTGAACTTTTGAACTTATTGTCAACTCTCCCTCCCTCTCTTTCTTTTATTTTTTGTAACATTACCATCTGTTCGGCTCATTCTTTTCAGGTCTTTCCTGAAACTTTCTGTGGAAAAAATGATGATGTTACAGGGAAAAATATCTTGATAAGAGAAAGGTTGCAGTTTGTCACAACAGACTCAGGAAAGCCAGATGACCAAACCTTGAGTTTTGCTGCCACCTAGTGTTCAGATGGCTGAATTGCAGCGATGAAGGGATTGGCCTCATGATTGCTGAATTAACTTTTAATTATTTAAAATTCAGTCTTAAAGGAAAGTTTCACTGATTGGAAAAACAGTCTTTAAGAACAGAAGGAGAAAAGAGTTACATCTTTCAAATGCAGTAATTTAAATAATTTGAGCAACTTGATGAGATGGGAATCTGTAGTAAAGATGTTCTTCCTGCTCCTCAGGTTATTTTATTTTTAAAAATCCTTTCTTGTAGTGACCCTGATCTCCCTTCATTTTATACCTTCTTGTATAAAATGTGTAGAAACTCAGTTTGTTTTCATAAAACTGACGCTTTAAATTGTTCTTTAAAATAAATCTATAGTTGTCATTTAATAGCATTTTCTTCAACTAGTTCCACAAAATGCTTGGCTCTGGGAAATAAAACACATGAACATTTTCTTAAACCGCTGATTTAAGGATGAAGTCACTTAATGTTAAACAAAAATCTGTTATTTGACAAACATCAATATTAAATTGGTGTGTGATGTTCACAATTTTCCTGGAAATGAGTTGCTCAAATAACTGCAGTTTAATCAAGACTCAATAAAGATTTTCAATTTGATAAATGCACTGATGATTCCTTTGAAATCAAAGGCAAGATGGAAATAAATAAGTTCAATTCTCAATTTTTTACCCTCGTTTTTGCTTCATTTATCATCTGAAAATAATTGTATCTGTTATTGATAAAGAACAAATTATATATTTAGTTAAATTAAAGCGACACAAACAGAGTCAATGTCTTCACTGTAAATCTTCAACAGCAGTTCCTGTGAATTCACGCATTGCATAGATTTCTTTCTCTTTCTGCTTTAGGTTCATTTGGCTGAATTTGTACTTTTACTTCGGAATAAAAGTTCAGTTTCCTTCATTGGTCATAGAGTAAACAAATTGTCACATTGAAGCATAATTTACTGAACTAAATTTCGGTTTCTAGCAAACGAAAGTGCTGAGGTTTGCTCATTCTCTCCTCAGCAGTCACAGACTCAGACAAGCTTTTGTGACATTTCCTGTTTTCTTCTCTCTCGTTTACATGCAGACATTAGCGTGAGGAACAGGCAGTATGCTGTTATTATTAAAGCTGCCAAGCTTCTCTTTTACCCTGATATTATTGAGAATTGCCTGCATTCATGTTGTGAAGGGAAGTTTGTCAGATCGTCTTTGTGACTTACTGGGAGAAAACGACAGAGAAAGTGTCAGAGGAGGCGAAATGTATTAGCTGAGGACGAGAAACATGGAGCAAAAGGCGGAAGATGAAGCAGTTAAAGACTCTAGAGGTAAGGATGGATGTTTCATGAGAAAAATAACAAAGAACGTCGTAACTCTTTAAAAAAAATTGGTGCAGGTCGACTCAGCAGCGAAAAAGTCTCCTTAAAGATTTTGATTGTTTTTTTAAAATATTGCAGATCACCACAGAAATTTTATCGTCAGTCAAAAGTAACCGAAGAAAAAAATATTTATAGTTTCCATATTTTATTGTTATGCACAACAACATGGCTCTGGCTAATCACTGCAAAAATGTTACCAAGTATTTCTGGCTTCTGGTGCAAATATCTTAATACGCTTGAAATAAAACAAAACTAACCTATAGATAATCTTTCAGCAAGATATAGGAGCTTGTTTTAACTCAACAATTTCTTAATATTCACGAAAAAGCACTTTGTGACCTTTAACGTGCATCTCATGCTGAAATTAAAACATAACTGTAAGAAAACTGAAGAAACTGAACTGAAGAAAGCAGATCAGCAAAACCAGGTACCAGGTTCAGGATGCAGTTGCAGTCGGGTTGGTTTGGACAGTTTTTTTTTCCCATTTCTATTTATTAAAGACACCTTTGTCTGGAATTAGCATTTGTTTGATGATGTGCAACAAAAAGAGAGACCAAAATAAATCTGTGTCGAAGCATATTTAGTTGAGAACCAGATACAGACATGCAAGTTCATTTTTATTAAGATCTCCGCACCAGCGTGATGAATTCACTGAATTTGTTTGACGCTTTGAGCCGACAGACCTTTAAAGTGTCACTAAATGTTTAGAGTTTAATTATTCACTGTGTCTTTTAGGGATTTCCTCAGTTCAGGCTGAAATTCATCATTTCCAGCCCAGCTTCACTGCTCAAGGCGGCAGCAATGTGGTGGCTCCTTCCATCGTTGGCTCCATCATTGGCAGCATTAACATTAATATATCAATGGACAAAGGTAGGCATACTAGAAGTCATATTAACTATTCCTCAATAAAGGAGTTTATTGTTTTCTCTTAATTCTGCATTTATTTTGTTCTGCAGAATCAAATGATGTCTTCATAGAATCTCTGGACCAAGACGCTGCAGGCAGTTGCAATGCTGAGCAGAACCAAAGTAAGCACTTCCTCTTCCTCAAAGTAAATGCAAAATGGTTGAGCAACAGCCTAATAACCTTGTACCGTTTTTCTCAGATAAATTAGCCGAATGCCAACAGAAAGTGAAAGCGACTCTGAGGAGGAAGTTCAGTCATTTGCATGAAGGGATTGGAACGGATGCAAATAAGATGTCTCTCAATCAGATCTACACGGAGCTCTACATCACTGAGGGCGTATGTGGCATGGTTAACAAAGAGCACGAAGTGAGACAGATAGAGACTGCATCGAAGAGACCTGTAACCCGGGACAAGTTAATCCACTGCAATCGACTGTTTGAGTGTCAAGGCGAACGGCACATAAGAACCGTGGTCACCAGGGGAGTTGCCGGTATTGGAAAAACTGTATCGGCCAATAAGTTTGCTCTCGACTGGGCAGAGGAGAAGGCAAACACAAAGATAGATTTTGTGTTTTCCCTCTCCTTTCGAGAGCTGAATTTAATGAAAAAGACTGATTTTAGTCTGGTGGAGCTCGTCTGTGTGTTTTTCCCTGAAATAAAAGACACAGAAATCTTTAACAAGCCTGAAAACGAAATCCTCTTCATCCTGGACGGCCTGGATGAGAGCCGACTGTCACTGGACTTTCAGAAAAGTGAAATATTGTCAGACGTCACAAAGCCGAGCAGAGTTTCTGTGATTCTCACAAACCTGATCAGGGGATGCCTGCTTCCCTCGGCTCTCGTTTGGATCACATCTCGACCAGTAGCCTCAGCTCAAATCCCAGTTGAGTACATCGATCTGGTCACCGAGGTGCGGGGATTTAACGACTCACAGAAAGAAGAGTACTTCAGGAGGAAGATTACTGACGAAACCGTAGCAAATTGGGTGATTGCACACGTGAAATCCTGCAGAAGTCTTCACATCATGTGCCACTTACCAATCTTCTGTTTGATGGCGGCGAGTGTTCTCGAGAAGAACCTTGCGAATAAAGACAGCGAAGAGACACCGAGGAGTCTCACACAGATGTACATCCACTTCTTGTCCCTCTATGTGGAGAAAGTGAAGAAAAGAGTGGGAAGAAGAGACTCCACCACTGACTGCGTGAGAACTAACCTCCTTGCTTTGGGTAAACTTGCTTTCAAAGAGCTGGAGAAGGGTCACCAGATCTTCTACGAGAGTGACCTCATCCTTAATGGCATCAAGGTCACAGAGGCCTCTATTTTTTCAGGCGTCTACACACAGATCTTCAACCAGGAGATGACAGTGTGTGAAGAGAAGATGTTCTGCTTTGTGCATCTGAGCATTCAAGAATTCTTTGCGGCGCTCTACGTCTACCTCACGTTCCACAATGAAGGCAGTAACGTTTTGGTCAAGAAGTCTTCTGTGTCACGCCGTTTAATGTCTAGAGAACCATCAGAGATCATCCTCTATAAAGAAGCCGTGGAAAAGGCACTGCGGTGTGAAAACGGGCACTTTGACATATTTTTGCGCTTCCTTTTGGGTCTGTCAATGGAGTCCAATCAAACGTTGCTGAAGCATCTAATGACCAGCAACAGAACTCATCAAAGAACCAGAACTGAAATCATTAAACACATAAAGGGGAGGATCAGAGACAGCCAATCTACGGAACGGTGCTTCAATCTCCTTCACTGTCTGCATGAGCTGAATGATCACTCTCTTGTGGAGGAAATTCAGGACATCTTCAGCTCGGGCAATTTGAACCAAGCCACCCTTTCACCTTACCAGTGGGCCGCACTGAACTTTGTATTGCTGACATCAGAAGAAGAGCTCAGTGTGTTTGATCTGAGTAACTACACGAGGTCAGAAGAGGGGCTCCTGAGACTAATGCCTGTGGTGAAAACAGTCCCAGTGGCAAAGTAAGTCCTTTGGTACGATCTTTTTAGTTCAGATTGAGACTTCAGTGCATGCTATTGTGGTACTCAAAAGTTACAAACACTTTAGAAATAACTATACTTTTACGTAGATTGGATAGAAAACTGCTTTGCAAGATCTTTATGATCCTGACACTAATCCCTAAGCTTCACTTGTCAACATCAGACATGATGGTGTCCAGGCAATATGGCTGACAAAGTAAGCAAACTCAAGAGACTCCAAAAAAGAGGGGAGGCTGATTGTGTATTACAGCAAAACTGAAAGAAACTACTACTAAAAAAAATCTATAGAGAGCGAAAAATAACCGACTAAGCTCATCTCCCTGAGGAGCACCAGTGCTTCGTTAAGCAGATCTTAACCATAAGTTAAAAGTGAATACAAACTTTCTGCAGAGTTAATGATCAGTTATTCCTTAGTTCTGGATGCACAGTTGTGCCTTAAGATGGGGAAAAGCGATGGGCCAACCACCAAACCTTGAGGAATCCCAGTACTTTTTTTTTTTCTCCATTGAACTTACTGTAGAACCTGCCAGTCAAATTACTATACATCACTATATTCATCTAGCTACAATGTTGTCAAATACAGGCAGTCTGGCACAGTTTTCACATGTTTTCTTTTTTTTTTTCTTCTGGTCCAGTTTGAAAGCATGCAACCTCACGGCGATGTGCTGTGAAAATCTGGCCAGTGGCATCAGCTCATCCCACCTTAGAGAGCTGGACCTGAGCAACAACAACCTGACAGACGCGGGACTGAAGCAACTCTCTGACGGGCTGAAGAGCAGCCAGCTGGAGACACTGAGGTCAAAGTTCAACATGTCTGCTCCACAGAGACATGCGAGTGACACCATATGTGGGTTCAACTTTTGCCTTTGTATGTTTTTGTTTGCTTAGACTAAGAAGCTGCAACCTAACAGAGAACAGCTCGGTGACTTTAGCGTCAGTCATCAGCTCCTCCTCCTGCCGCCTGAAAGTCCTGGATCTTACCGACAACGACTTTCAGGACGATGGAGTGAGATCGTTCTCGGTCGGACTGGGGAGTTCGTTCTGCAAACTGGAGCATCTTCGGTAAAACATGCAATACTTCCTCAGCAAAGAAACGGCTCCCTGTTGCTGCTGTGTGGCTCATTCTGATGAAAGATAACTCTGTCAAAGTTTGTCAGGATGCAGAGTGACGGAAGAGGGCTGCACATTCCTGGCGTCTGCACTGAATTCATCCCATCTGAAAGAGCTCGACTTGAGCTACAACCATCCAGGAAGCTCTGGGCTGATGCTGCTTTCAGCTCTGCTGGAGGACCCGCGCTGCACACTGCAGACGCTCAGGTAAGAAAGCATCAGTCTGCCAGGGTTTACGTTCGCTCTGTGCAAACATTCATAAACTTGTAATCTATTCACATTTTTCTCACTTCATGCTCATAAAGTGTTTTATGCAGAAATGTTGCATGTAAATCAATTTTATATTCTTTACAAAATTGATAATTATGTAAAGCAAACAAAAATTATGCTTAAAGTATTAATGCTGTTAAATGTTAATTAACAAGTAACTGCTGTTAATTAACAATTACTTAAGAACAATTAAAATGAATAAATGTTAATCAAGAATTAACATTATTAACAATTATTAAATGTTAATTCCACTTAAAATTTGTTAAAAATTAACTAATTTGGTTAATTAACATTGTTAACAATTGTTAATTAGAATGGAAAAAGTGCCAACTACCTCCGGTCTAAACTTTTTAAATCTTACTTGAGTCTTTTTTATTTTTTTTGGACAGCTACTTTTACTTTAAGTTGAGTAAAAATATGTCGAAGTATCACTACTCCTACTTGAGTACAATTTTTGTTTACTCGACCCGTCTGAGCTCCAAACCCAACAGCACCAAGATAACATGTAGCAACCTGTTTCAGTGTGGAGCAATGCGGTGAATCCAGGATCCAACCTGGTCCAAGGAAATGTAAGCAGCAAACATAATTATTTTATTGCTTGACTCATAGAAATGATTCATGCTTTTTCCCTTGTTTTCCTATCAGACCTTAAGAAGTTGACCCTGGACCCAAACACGGCCCACAGGGATCTTTCTCTTTCCAGTGGAAACCAGAAAGCGACACGCTGGACCACAAACTCGTATCCGGATCACCCGGACAGGTTCGACTACTGGACCCAGGTGTTGTGCACGGAGGGCCTGACCGGGCGCTGCTACTGGGAGACGGAGTGGGTCGGCCGGGTCTGCATCGGTGTGGCCTACAGACGGATGCTGAGGAAAGGAGAGGGCAACGACCCCTGGTTAGGTCGCAACGACGTCTCCTGGGCCCTGAACTGCAACAGAACCAGCTACCGGGTTCTGCATGGCAGCATGAACGACGTCGTTCCAGCGACGCCCAACTCCAATAAAGTGGGAGTTTACCTGGACTGGACGGCGGGGTCGCTGTCCTTCTTTAGGGTCTCCTGCGGTGACCGGACTCTCCTCCACACCTTCCACACCACCTTCACCGAGCCCGTCTACCCCGGCTTCCATCTCGGATGGGTCGACTCAACCATTCTGTTGTGCTGATCCGATCCAGAAGTTCAATCAAACGCATCGACTGCTGCCTGAGCCACGTACTGAAATGTTTGATGTCTTTTTGTGTTGTAAAGTTGAACAAAAACGTGTTTATTATATTAGAACTGAGGCATTAAAAAAATCAAAGACTGGGTTTAAAATGCCGTTTTACATCCTTGCTTTAAATTGTGATAAAATGTCAAAAGAAGTTGTGTAAATATGAATTATAATTATATTATTTAAGCAATCGTGAACTAATTTAATAATCAGTTAATCGTTAATCTCAACAAGACACTCAGAGCAGTAATTAAAGCAAATCTGCAAAAAATTCAACATTTTGACATTTAAGAGATAAAGCTTTGTCTGTAAATATATTTGCATTTGCTGCTTCACCTGGTTCAAATAAAACAAAAAAATATTTTAAATCACCTTTTGAAATTATTAGTGTCAACTTCTTTTGGCATTTTCGATTAAGCAGTTAATAAAAAATAAAAGATGCTGACAGGATTTTTCTAGCTGCTGATGCATCCTTTGCCACAAACGATCAAGTTACATGAATAAAATGTTTTTATTGACAAAAGGAATTTAATTTGCTTATTGATATCCCACATATTTTAATATTGTGTAAAAAATGTTTGATCAGAAAGTAATGATTTTTTCTAATTCGATTATCAGAATAATAGATTATAGATTAATAATAGCTAAAATAGTCGTTAGTTGCAGCCTTACTTCCATACTATAAGGGAAAAAAAATCCCCCGAAAGAAGCAGTTTATCTACAAAATGACAGTTTGTCATAAATATCTTTATGAGAACTTAAAAATGGTACTTTTCTTTTATTTTCAATTTCTAAAATTGTCTTTCCTTCAGTGAAAAGAAGAAGATCAAAATTTCCAATTTCACTTTAAACAATCATTTTATTAGCAGTCCCAAGAGGCAATGGAAAAACAAAAAGAGGAAGAAAAAAAAATGGAGGAACAGAAATTACGATTACAGTAAAGATGACGGGTCGATCAGAACCGGCGAACATAAAGACAGAACAGAGGGCTGAACACGCACACACTGGACACAAAAAATCACATCGTTAAAACAGAACAGAAAGTGATAAATGAGTTGATGCTAAAGGTCGTGTGTGTTGGCTGATCCCTCTGTTCCCCGTGAGAAATTCACCAGGACCGACCCCACATTCACTCACACACACACACACACACACACACACACACACACACACACACACACACACACACACACACACACACACAGAAACATATCAAAAAGCCCATCTCTCGAGTAAATGCACAATTTTTAAATCTCAGTTGATCGTGTCAAGAAAAACCACGACGCCCCGGCCGCTCTGCCAGGTCTTTAAAATTGTTATTTTCTATTAATTCTGTACACATCATATATTTTATTTACACACTGAAAAGCTCAGCAGCTGCTCAGTGCGGATACGAGTGAAAGTCGGCTCCTCTGCCGTCAATTCTCTGCTCGTTTCTTTCAGCCGGAGAAACTTTTCACACACCCGGCGCCTCCGATCCGGTTATAAAGTCTGCAGCGTTGCACGTCGGCACTCCTAAAGCTTCCTTCACATTTGAATCAAAAAGCAACTAAAACCTCTGAGATCAACCTGTTCGCTCTCGATGCGGCGCAGAGACAAAAAGTGATCAGAAGTGCACATCTCGTTTGCATCAGATTACATTTAAAACTGATTATTTACTGAGATCTTTCAGTCTAATCTGATATTTGATTTGAATTCAAATCATTTTTGTGTCAGTTTAAATTCAGATGATGCAACAGTGGCTGATTTAAAAAACAAAAAAAAGGCGGCTAATCTTTTCCCCCCCTCACACACACACACACTCGCACGCACGCACACACACAGACGGATTGGAGCAGCATGGGGGACTAAGGCCATGATTAAGGTGGATAAGAGACATCTAGAACAGCATTTATTTAGTTTTATTTCCATACATAGATGTCTATCACTGTATCGGGACTCAATCATATATATAAAAAAAGTTCTGCTATCCGAGTGGCTCAAGCCCTCCCCAACCAGAAAAAGAGAATCCTTTCAGTGCTATTGATGCAGACAGTACAACTACAGTTATCAAGCTTTCTCTTTCGTCATCAGTCTGTTGCATACATAGTTGTTCTCTTGTGTTTACGTTCTTCCTCGCCGGCTGCGCCCTGGACGTGCAGGAGCAGCAGATCTGAGGCAGAGGAAAGCTTTTCCGTCTCTCACTCACACACAAACGATCGTACAAGATCTGATCTGCGAGCCGGACCTTGGCTGACAAGACAGCAAGGAGAGTTTTATTTTGTAGGATTTAAAAAAAAAAGAAGAAAAAAACGAAAACAAAAAAATCATTTGCAGGGTGAAAGGTGACTGGAGGGGTGGGGTGGGTTTGGGTGGAGAAGTTTCTGGAGCTCGTGGGTGAAAAGTGGGAATCTCCGGGCCCTTAGCTGAGAAGCTGGCGGATCTCCTTGTGCATGTGACACAGGAAGTCGACGTACGACGCGCCGCCGCTGGCGCTCTTATCCTCCACGAGGAAGTGCTTGAACGTCAGCTCGGCTCGGTCTTCCTGTTTTACCACCATCAGCTGAGAAAGAGAGAGGCAGGGTGAGCAGGGTTTAGGGCGCCCCCTGCTGGGGGAGCTGTGCAACCGATTCAAGGCGAGATTCAAAATTTTAACTTTATTGACAACTGAAGGGAGCCGAGAGTACAGAGACAGTAGAGAGTAGATTACTGTTTGTTTTATAGCTTTGTGTTTTTGGTGCATTTATGTCTCAAATACTGTCTGCTCATCTTGTGCAACCATTGGATCCAAAAAGACTGAAAAGAGCTTAAATAATAATAATAATAATAATAATAAGGAGGCTTGCCTTCATGTATCGTGATCGCTGCGCTCTGAAGGAGTCGATGACTTCTCTGAGTGTTTGTGAGAACGGATTGTCCAGAACAGGCAGATTGGTCTGAAACAGAAAACATTTTATGCCACACATGGAAACCAAACTCAGGAGAAAGTCAACAAATCTCTAACATAAAAGCTAATCATAAGATAAATTATTAACCTCTGACACATTTTTTAGTTTGATGAAAACAGTAAAGCGTCAAGGCGGTCCATTGTCTTTTTGAATTTTATGAAAAAATCGTGACTAAACCAACTGAGTGCATCAGAGAGCTCAGTGTGAATAAACTATTCACATAAATAGTTTATTCACATAAATCTGATCCTCATTACAGAACTTATCGCCTTTTGGTGATTCATATGTTCTGTATTTAAAACACTTGGGGATTAGGATTAAACACGGTTATGACAGCAACAGATGAAAAGATTAAGAGCATACAAGTCTGTGACTTACAGACGATTATAGAGAGATTTTAGTTTCCTGCGGCTCAAAAATGCAGTTAATTTGACAGTGCACAATAATCAACATTACCATGATTTATGGCAGAGAAAACATGCAGGAATTAGCTACATTTCAACCTGTATCTCAAGACAAGTAAGCAGAAAAAACAAAACACTTCACTAAATAATTCACAGGACTGAACAAAGTTCACATAGTTCTATGAGCAGTAGCGTAAAAAAATAAATAAAACAAAAGAAACAGTATAAAAAAGCCACTTTCTGGCTGAAATGTGTTTCAGTCTCCTCTGGTTTTTATTTTATTATCCCTTTTCTGAATCAAATCGCTTCAACAGCGTTCGATAAAACCACGGCACCGGAGTCGGTCCCTTTCCCCTCACCATGTTCGGGTCGATCTGGCTGAAGCTCGGCGTGCCGAAGATGTTGAGCAGCAGCTCCTGCTGAACGCTGGCTCCCACCCACAGGAAGAGGTGGAGCCCCGTCTCCATCAGGTAAACTCCGCCTTTAGAGAGCCGCTCCTCCGAGTCCCTCACCGCCACCGGCAACGACCCGCTGTCCAACTTGACCTGGAGAAAACCAAGGAGAGACGCAGAAACACGATGAGCGGGATTATTAGAGATTACTGAGGAACTGTAATCTCTAATAAAGCAAGCGGAGGTGGGCGGTAACTAGCTAGTTACATTTATTGAGTAACTTTTTAAATTACTTTTAGGAGTATTTCTTAATGCTTTTTACTTTTACTTGAATAAATTTAGTATGAATTTTATTATTTTTTTAATATGCTGAATTAAGAAAAATAAATAAATAAAATGCGTTAACATTTTGTGTCAGCTCTATTCAATCCTGAAGGAACAAATAGGAAATTGTGGTTCTCTCATATAATTAAACGTAGACATGTTAGGTTTCAGAATAGACAAAATAAAACATGTGAAACATTTAATTCCCTATGAACACAGAGATATTTATGCAGAACTGTGGTTGAAGGAATGTTAGACGATTATAAAGCTGTCATTCACGATTATTTTAGTACCGTATCTTCTGGACTATAAGTCGCTCCGGAGTACAAGTTGCATCCCCGGCCAAACTACGAAAAAACTTATAGTCCGGAAAATACGGTAATCGATTATTCTGACAATAAAGGCAGATTATGGACATTTTCATTGAACCACTTTAACTTATTTTATTCAGTATGAGAAATACATAAGAAAATGCAAAATAAAGCAAAGGATGGATCTAAAAAAAAAAACTAAAGACAGGTGAAAAGGTCAGGTCTTTCTGCCCGACTTATCAATAAAGTCTGGGCTGATCTGTTGATTATTTTTTTGGATCAACCAAATAATAACTAGATAGCAGAAGGTGATTAATGTGTTCAAAATGTGTATATTTCTGTAAAGCTTTGGATTAATTGTTGATCTGAATGAACAAACGACCTTTTCTGAGTCTGTCTTCTCCAGTTAGCGACGACTAATTGGTTACTGAATTAGTTGCGGATTATTCCAATAATTGATTCATCACGATTAATTAATCTAGGGAAGATCTTTGTGCGAGCGTGTCTGCGGTCTCACCACCGGCAGCAGGCGGGGGTAGAAGAAGACGTGCGTCTCTGCGACGTCCATGCAGCCAATCAGCTGCTTGAGGTAAGCCCTGTCGTCCAACGAGACGTCGGCTCCCGGCAGCAGGACGTCGCTCTTCATCACGCAGTTCAGGTAAACGGGGAGGAGCTTCATGCACTCCGGCAGGATGAGCTGGAAAAAAACCCCCAAACACACACACACATCTTTAAACAACAAAATGGTTATTAGCAGATTATTAGCGAGGATGTAGAAATGTCAAACTAAAGAAGAGGATTAGAGGCGTTGATGTTCGTTGAACCTGGGAAAGAACCTTCAAATTTAAATAAAACAAAAAAGGAGAATGAATAGTTAATGCATCCATTTTAGTACCTGACCAGCAGATGATGGACTGGCACAGTTCTTCCTATAGCAGGCCAGAATCTGAGCGCACTGGTTGACCAGAGTGTCCCTCACAGCCTTGGTGGGATTGCTCGCAACACCCCTGAAAGCTGCAAGACACAAAAACACACAATTACCCAACCTGAGTCTGATCAGCCGTTTGATTCAGAGCCTTTAGAAAGGTCAGATCAAAGCCTTCCAAGGACTCCTGGACTCACCGTATTTGGCGAAGTAGTTGATGATTGTGTCTGTCTCACAGTTGCGGTAGAGATCGGCCAGCTGCGCGCAGCAGTTCACCGCCATGTTGTGGATGCGCAGGCGCCTCTGACCGCTGCAGCTGGTGTACAGAACGGCACACTGCAGGCAGACGGATAAAAATATACATATATTATTACAACAACAACAACAACCGAGAGGTTCACCCAGCACAGCTGGATGTTCTTCCAATGTTTTAGTGCCAAAAGAACTTTGACCTTTGTCAGGTCACTGACAGCGTTTCATCAATGCAGATGCATTTCAGTAACATAGCGCATCATTGAAAAGCAAATTTATTTTAGTAATTCTATTCAAAAAACTAATATCTGACTGATATTTTTCAACCTTTGTAATCCAAAGAGTCTTTCTGCCCTCCGTCTATCTGCATTAAACTCGTTCAGGGAAACAAATGTTGCATGAAAAAAAGATCATCTAAAGAAATATCATTTTATTTCAGTATTTAATCTTAACAAAAGACGATGAGTTTCCTCTGAAACTGAATTCTGTTTTTTTTTTTTTTTTAAATATGTCATTTTAATTAACACTTGAAACAGTCCGTGTCATAAACCGATGTTTTACTCTTTGAAATAAATCCACTTTTGGGTTGACCCTGATCCATCCACTCACCTGCATGAGCGCTCCCGTCTCCTCGCTGAGCTTGTCGTCGTGTTTGAACTCAACAGTGATGGCCTTGTCGCAGTCCAGCCCCGCCAGCTCTACATCCGTGGTGTTGTTCATGTAGAACGATCCGAAGAAATCTGTGGCCCGGATCCCTGCAGCATGACGACGATGCATCAAATTAAAACGCCGGATGCCTCTTGATTCAGCGTGTCGAACGTCTGGCTTGGTTTAGATTTGGTGACTGACCTGTGCTCGTCCGGACCCTCATCACGGCGTCAAACCCGACCTGCTTCTGAACGTCTCGCCTCAGGTCGTTCAGGAATCGCTCTTGGTCTGCCTGAGCCTGACAGGATGAGGACAAAATTTACACTGAAGGGTTAAAAAATGTCTGTGGAGGAAATCAAACTCCAACAAAAAGCCGTCATTTGTGAAGCACATTTCAGCAACAATCATTTCAAAGTGCTTTACGTCATAAAAGCACAAACAACACACAGTCAACAACTGAAACATTACATTTTGTCAAAATGTTGATTAATGTTTAATTTATAATGTTTCAAAAGCAACTATAAACAGGAGGGTTTTTAGTCTAGGTATAAGTCCAGTATATTTTCTGAGCTACAGGTGTGAGGATTTAAGAAATGGTTGATGTTCTCCAACTTCCTCGGTTTAGTCAGAACGTCAACGTTCTGAACCAGCAGCAGCAGAAGGATCTTTGTTTTCTGACTATGAACAATCAGATTTTATCTGTACATCACTTTACAACAGTGACGACTGAGCCAAAGTGACTTCCACTAACCAAGTAATAAAAATGAATAGAATAAAAATGGATAAAAAACAAGATGGATAAAATTAAAGCTTTGGTTGAAACATAAAGAAACAGTGCTACTGTGTGCTAAAAGAAATTGTTTTTTAGCTAAGCTTTAAACACAGATAAGTTGTTGATTTTTTTTTTTTCTGTAGTTTTTGGACCAGCTACAGCAAATAAGCGGCTAACACTTTGTCCTGTTTGGACAAAGTGGTGATTTGAGTCATTTAGGGTATTTTCTCACCTGAAAATATGTGTATTTGTAGATGGAGCCTCCAGTGGAGACGGGAACCACTCCTAACGTTGCCACATCCACGTACTGATTAGGAAAGAGGAAAAGATCCACGCAGCAGCCCTGAGCGACACACTCCTTGGCCAGGTTGTTGTAAACTCCGACCTGCGGCTGAAACAGAGTCTGTGGACAAAAGCAGAGTCGGTGTGAAGCAGCAGGTTTACGGCTAAAGCCCAAACAAACGTCCTCCTGGATGCGCTCGCGTTTACCTTCTCCTTGTCAGTACCGATTAGCTTCTTATCTTCTCTGTTTTTCAGTTTTCCAGGAGCTTCTGCGATGGGCAGAGAGGTGTGAAACACAAACAGCTTCCCTGCACAGTCAGCAGCCTGAGAACACAACACACAACCTGTGACACTCTGACACCTCAAGAAAAAAAAAAAAATATATAGGGTTTTATATATATATATATGCATAATTTAAAGAGACATTCAACTGTTTAATTGCATATTTCAGAATGTTATAATATACTCATTTATTGATATATTTTAGAATTTAATTATTTAGTGGTAAATGTAATTATTTAATGGTGTTTTTTAGTCAATTTATGATACATTTAATTAATTAATTGGATATTTACATGTGTGTTTCATAGTGTATTTAAATAATTTTGTCACCCCTAGCCCTCCATACATTTGTTGCTCTTTAGTTGAGATGACTGTTATTAATCTGCCAAAGCACACAGAAAAATGGAGGCGGTAGGAAAATATTATCTTTGTTTGCAGGTCGTAACATCGTTACTAACCGATTATATTAATTAATGTTTTCCTGCCCTGCGGTCCTGATAACAATGCGTTTACCTTTAATGCTTCCAGTCCCGCCTGGATGACGGGTCCAAAGACCGTCTCCGTCTCTCTGGTGTCAGCAAACATCTCTGGGATCTGATCCAACAAACTGAAACGCAACAAACGGCACATCAGTGAGAACGGCGCAACGCACACGTTGGCGTGCGTTTGTTCGCTTCGGGGTCGCCCACCTCTCGATGACTTGTCTGCTTTCGTTCACGTTCACCAGGAAGCCGTCGAGCAGCGGCACAAACATGTCCGACACGTCGGACACCACCAGCATCTGGGGCTGGGCGAGGGTCGACTTCACGTTGTAGAAATGCAGCACCTTGTTGTAGGTGACGAAACCGACCCGGATCACAGAATCCACCTCCGGGTTTTGCCTGGTTACAGAGAAGTGAAGCGTCTAAACTTGGGCAAATATCTTAGTAATAGAGTAATCTATTGATTATTCTTACAATTAATCGAGTAATTGGATGTAAAAATGATAAAATACTGGTAAATCTAAGATAACAGCAGTGTTATTATTAAATACCAACATCAGTCCAATTGTTCATATTTGAACTTTCCTAACAATAACTTTTCTATAGTTTAGGAAACTAACCTGCGATAATAATAACTCACTTTCTAAGTTAACCTGAAGAAAAGTTATACAAAAATCTGAAATGATATTCAATTTAATAATAAAGAGGCAGGCTCAAAAATACACTGATATTTTAAAAGCGTATATACTCCAGCTTTTCGTTTATGCTTCATCTCCAGTCAATTTAAAAGATAAACTCTCACCTTGTCCAGATATTTATAGCTTTTCTGTTCATGTTGGCAAATAATAAAGTATAACTTAACGAAGCTTCGAGGCAGATACATTTTCCTTGAGGAATTTTCGAGGTACTGGAATCACTCGAGGAATCGTTTCAGCCCTCCTCTAAACAAACTTTCCATTCCCGTCTGAGCAGGCTTTAGTTCTGCAGCTGGACTGGGTTTGGATACCTGGGCAGAAGGTCCAGCAGACTCTTGAGCTCGTTACAGACGATGCTGACCATCCCGCTCTTCACTGCGTTGTAGGACACGTCGATGAGGAAGATGAAGGCTGGAGGTTGAGGAAGCTTGTTGTTCTGTTGAAGACAAACAGCTTTAAAAAATACCTGAATCATAAACACCTACTTATTCATCGGGGTTTGTACACTTTTCCTAAACTAAAAGCACTTAAAGCATTTTCATGGTAGGTTTTCACATTTTATGAGCCTCACACTTCAGAGACAAGAACAATACAAAGGAAACAACAAAAGGAAGCTCTAATATTACTGTAAATGACCTTCCAGCACAAATTAGATGCTTAAACACAATATAGAAAACAAAGTTACAAAAATGTTTTCTAGAATGTAGCAAATAGAAATAATTTTGGCAATTTCTAACAGACCTAAAACAACAAAAGTTTATAAAAGTCTGATTTAACTTCAGACAGTGAGAAAAAAAAATGTCTCTCTTTTAATGAGGTGCATGAAAATATCTTGTTTCAACCGCAAATAACATTTTCCCAATTTAGCAAAGTGCGCAGTATGAACCGGGTTTCCCCCAGTGTATTATAAGCCTGGCGGGCCACCAGGCTTCACTTGTGCCCCGACCAGGATTAGCATTGCTTATTCATGAAATATTTTTTTTATGTTTGCCTTTTTAAGTCTTTGTAGTTTGTGTTCATTTATTTATCAATCTTCCAATAACATATAATTATTAAGGGATATTTTGAAATGTCCTCTCAACTTTAATAATTTTTTAACTCAAAAACGACGGGCCGCCGGGTTTGAAATTGAAATTCAAGAATTCTCAAGAATTTTAAGCAACTTTACAAACGCTAAATAATTGCTGACTTTCTTGCAATGTGTGAGTTAGCAGTTAAAACACATTTCAGGTGTTTTGAGAGGAGATTCAGACCTTGCAATAGTCAACAGTTGCCAGGAACTCATAGGAGCCCAGCGACAGCTCCGGCCGATCGTAGCAGTCCACTCTCTTCCCGGTGTGATCCAGATGCTGGAAGTAATGCGGAGGCACTGCGGGATACGATCACAGCCACAACCATGAGCTCAGCGCGGCCAGGGTCACAAAAAGACATTCCTGAAACACGCCTACCCTCTGTGACACAGCTGCAGAAGCCACACTGGAAGCGGCGACCTCCCTCTATGAACTGCATGTACGGACACATGTAGGCCTTGCATCGGTTGCAGCGGATCGGACCGGCCTCGCCGTGGTCCACCACATATGGAGGGGCCTGAGAAGACAATCAGCAACATGTTATTAAATTTCCTGAGGCGAGCACGACTCATTCACACGAGGACGAAATACAAGACTTAGTGATCATCAAAAATCCCAGACGCTGCTTTTGCCAAATTATGTAACCTAAAACTAATCCAGATGGACACTGGAGCTAAAATAGTAAAAAATAAATAAAAAAAATCCCTCAGACTGACACGCCAACCTCTGCAGCTGTCAAACGGATTACCTCAGACAGACAGAACTAATCTTACCAAATCCAGCTGACTGCAAACTGTTACAGCAGGTGATGGAGCCACATTTTAAAACCAACATCTGACAGAGAGGAAAACCAAGAGAGAGGGTTGGGAGGTAACAGGGCATTGGGGTAACCAGGTTATCAAAAACCGTTTTTCTTTCAGTGCCTTGATTAAGAACTACAGCAAGTTTGATGTTTGCTGTGTAAAGATCCGTTTAAAATGAGATCCACTGGTTTATGTGAGACAACAACAGTATAAAACTGCATCATATAATAAAATAAGGCTTCAAACAGTAATAAACCGCGTTATGCATTTACCAACGGCTCTTTATAGCCGTTTTTGCTGATTAAAGGAAATGATAAAGCTAAGTTTGTGCTCTAGGTGAAGAGTTAGAGCACTATAGCAGCTTTTAAAATTCAGGCCACTCAATGTTGCAGAACACACATGCACTTTTGACCCTTAGTGTTCATCTCATTGTAAACAGTGAACCCGGTTCTCATGCAACACATACACAGCTCTGGAAGACATTAAGAGACCATTACACTGAACACGTTGAAAACCTCCCGGTTATTCCACCAAATATTGATTTCTGAACTCTTCCTGAGTTAAAGCATTAGTATTGTTGTTTCTAAATGGACATAAACTTCTTTTATTTACATTATTTGAGGTCTGAAAGCACTGCATCTTTTCCATTATTCTGACCATTTCTCATTTAAATAAATACTAAATCTTTGCTTGGAATTTCAGAGACATGTGGTCAGTAGATCATAGCATAAAAGAACAATGTTAATTTTACTCAAACATGTAGCTATAAAAAGTAAAATCAGAGAAACTGATCATTTTAAGTGGTCTCATTTTCTTCTATTCCTCATCAGAAACCGCTTACCTGAAAAATGGAAAGTAACCGAATTGAATCTGAAGCTGATTTCAAAGCACTCATCCTGTTTGTTCTGAACCTTTAATTTGATCTACAAGCCAGATTTTAAGCCTTTTATCATGACGTTTGAGAAGCTGATGTGGAAGAAAAAGGAGGAGGGTAAAAGAGGAGACACACACCTCATCGGGGGGCAGCGTGGCGAGGGGCTTGATGACAGCAGCCAGGGGGACCTGCGACTGCTTGGCCATCTCCGACGTACAAGGCATGTTGTAGGCCGTGCAGCGGATAAACCTGGGACTGGCATTTCCTGCAACACAAAACATCTTCCTGTTAATCACTGCTAAACCAAGCAATAATATTACTTATTATTATTATTAAAACACTTCACTTTGTGTGACTTTTGTTGGTAGGTTAAGCTGGGTAAAAAGCTCTCATATCTTTTTAAAGAACAAAAACAGGAAAAACATGACATGCAATGATATTTACCTTGATCTTTGACCTGAAAGTTGGTTGTGACCAGAGGCGGAGCCTGACCTCTGACCCCCGTCGTGAATGGCTCATTGGTCTTAGCCTTGTCGTCTTCTATTACCTGGATCTAAAACGAACAGAGAGTGTGAGAGGATTTATTTTGTGTCATTAACATGAAAGTGACACGTTTTCCCAGCTCAGACGTCATGAAATCGAACTGAAAGACGTTCAAACATCCATGCAGCAAAAGACTTTCACATGCACAATGAAAACCTGCACAGGACAGCAGAGGGATGGAACCGGTTTGTGCTCAAGCTGCTCTCAGAAAAGGGACAAGATGAGGAGGAGAAGTTAAAGAAAATCTCGAGGAAATAATTATTCTCAAAAACATGACTTTTAGTGCAACAAGTCAGAGGAGGGTCAAAGGGCAAAGGCAGCATGCAGGGCAAGAAAAGGGACTCAGAGAAGAGAGAAGGGGTTATTTAAAAGTTTCGCAATGCACAAAAAAAAAAAAAAAGAAATGCTCTTGAGCTCCTAACAACAAAACGGGTCGACTTAAACGCAGAGAAAACAGCAGAAGTTGTTTGATGTAAAAATCTAAAACAAGTAAAAAGTTTGACATTTAAGGAAAAGTATTTCTGCAAAAAATAAAAATAATCATAATAAAAAGAGAGCTAAACAAATTAAAATGACACTGACGGTATTTTATGAGGCACAAAATCGTCCAATCATATTCCTTAAAACGATTCTTTAGGGTCACCATGGTAACCAGTGGTGGTTACCATGGTTCTTAACCAGGCTTGAACCGGTACAAAACACTCACGGAACGATCGATACCATAATAAAAGTAGTCAATAACTAATCCAGCTAAAGGAATACAGCATTTTGATCAATGCTGTGTAGATCATGTTTTCTATAGCAAATATTTATTTATAAATAGTTATTTTGATTTTGATGAGGAAAAACACAAACACCAGCTTTAGCGGTAGATTTTAAAAGAGCAGAATATCACGTTACTGCAATTCTGCTTCTTAAAAAAGCAACACAAGTTCAACAATCTGATAAAGGTTCGTTAGTAAGGCTATCAGCAGAGCAGCCAGCCTGCAGTCAGCCGTTTGGGAATGAAGTCCCTTCATCATGGCTGCCTATGAATCATGGTTCTTGTAGTTTTAATCTTTATTCTTCAACCAGAACTACAACTGAAAAAGGACGACATTACAAATATATTACAAATAAATGACAAAATTTTAGATATTTGATGTTTATAATAATAAAAATTAGGACATAACTGGACCTTTTTAAAAGATCAAAAGTTATCTTCTTAGGTAGGGTTTTAATATAATGAAAAATGCAACATACTTAATTTTAAATTTAAAAATTATATTTAACACTCATAAGCAAAGATGCATCATCAATCATCAGGACTTTTAAAAGCCTGTAATTGAGATGATTGGCTTTATAACTAATACAAAATCTAAAACAAAAAATACATGTTTAGGACTTTTTGATGCCTGAATCTGAGACAAAACTTTTTAAGATCAAATCTTAGACTTATAATGAAAGTCTAAGACATGTGGAAATATTTAAGAGTTTTTCAAACTGGAAAATGGTTTTTAAAAATGTAAACCAGTATCTTATCCAAACATCCGGCTTGACTGAAATCTTTCAGCTCATATTCTTTCATCGGTTTTGATCTTTAGCTGCAACCCTGTAGCTAAACGAAACAAAAAGAAACACATCAGTGTCAAAAAAATCCCACAACGGCTACCACTGACTTTGAGGAGGTAGGAGAACCAACAGGAGGAGGAAAGGGATTGTTGCAATCAAACATTTAGGAGAAGACGAGGAAGAGGAGAGGACAGGCACACAGAAACTTACTGGGCTGGGGATAGCATCTGGATCTATTCTATGTCTTGATTTCTGCACAGCCGGCATGTCAGACGCTTGCTTTACAATCAAAGGTTTGTCCGGCAAATTGTGCAAAACAGAACAAAATAAATACATACAAAAAGTGAAGAGATAAAAAAACAAACAAAAGAAATGTAAGAAGAAAAGCCACAGCAAGACTTAACTTGTTCAGGCAGAACTGTTAACACAGCAGTATCTGCTAAATGTTAGTCCAACCGTAGAAACATGCTAAGCATCAACATTCGTCACAAAAGCTTTAAATCATGAGAAGAGGTTAGACTTTTGAAGTTGTAGAGTATTTTTTCTCAACATCGAATAAATGTTCATTAATTGGTGACAAATTTGTTGACCATGTCTTACTAAGCTAATATATATATATTTTTAAATGCTGGATCTAAAATACACAAAGTTTTCAACATGAAGCTCAACCAAATGATTGAAAAGATGAGACGACCGCACACATTTCTGTTCTGTCTGAACTTTAACAAAGAGTAAAAAGCGTAACTGAATAATATTTAATGTCTATAGAAAAACAATTGCATGAGAACATCTGTGAAAGTCAAACACAATAAATAAATCATAAATTTAAAGTAGAGCAGGGGAATGACTGGAAAGAGGCAGTTTTATGCTGGACTAGTCCGGATCAATGCCCAAAAATTCAGAGGCTAACGCTTTACATGTATGCTTGAGCAAATTGTGCTAACAATAACACTCTTCAGTGAGGAGCTGATGAAGGAAGAACGCTGTTGCATCAGTTTAGGAACAGGAAGGCTAGCTTAGTACAGAAAAGTTGGTTTGTTTAAATCATTTCAGGTTTCTACTTCTAGTCACTGAAGATTTGGAAATGTTGGCAGAAAAAGTTCCCCAAGTGAAACGAGTTCAGAAGGTTGCATAAATGAAACATTTACATTCAAGCGGTTTGCTCACCGGGCTGGGAATTGCATCCGGATCAAGTCTCTTCTGTGGAGCAGGAGCAGCGGTGGGAGCCGGTGCCGGGGCCCCGTAGTTTGGTTGTCCAGGATACGGACCTGCATATCCAGGCTGGGGGCTTCTGGCCTGGCCAAACGCACCTAATGCAAAAACACAAAACAGCTCAGCTTCCAGACAAACCAAACCGTTTTCGTTTGACTAAACGATTGAGTTCCCACCATTTTGTTGAGGGGGGTATCCTGTCTGCATGCCAGGCTGAACAGGGGGCTGATGCAAGGGCCCTGGAGGCCCCTGTTGACCCGGTAGACCCTGCGGTCCTGGAGGCAGGTGGTTGCTCTGTCCCATAGATGTTGGAGGCATCTGAGCCCTGGGAGGTGGCGGTCCTGAGTGGTACGGTGACGGCTGGGCTGCAGGGGGCTGCTGTGGCTGAGACATGTGGGGGTACTGACCCGAGGCCACTGAGGTGGGGGGAGGACCAGGCGGAGGAAAAGACCCTGGTTGAGAGGAAGGCGGTGTCAGCTGAGGTGGAAAGGAGCCTTGAACCATTGGAGGTGGGCCGCCAGCAAAGCCAGGTTGGCTTCCAGGTGGAGGTGCTGATGACAAAGAGGGCGGAGCATCAGGGAAGGGCGGCTGCGGCTGGGACACCGGCGCAGCCTGGGGGCGAGTCGGGGGACCCGAAAAAGAGGAGGGGGGGAAAGTCTGCTGGGAGGGCGGAGGTGGAGCAGAAGACGTGAACTGCTGCTGGGAGGTGGGGGCGAGACGAGTCGAACGGCTGCTGCGAAGGAGGCGGAGGGACGCCGTAGTATTGCTGAGAAGCTGCAGGAACGCCTGGAGGTGGAGGCTGGGTGGGAGCAGACGAAGCGGGAGGCGGAGCCTGGGTGTAGGAGGGCTGGGGCGGGGCAGAGTAGGTACTGATGGGGGGCTGGGAGCTGTGAGGAGGAGCTGATGGGAGGGAGACACGGAGATGCTGGTTAGCATTAAGGCTGCAAATAACTATTATTTTAGTGAAAGATAATTCTGAACAAAAGTGAAATATTCACATTTAACCGCTTAAACCAGTTTAAATATTAGAAACACATTAAAAGATGTAAATAAATGAATAATTAAACTCCTTTAAGTAAGAAAATAAAACATTGTGAAATCACTTAGTGGTAATACTCAACATCATCATATCACATAAATCAATTTAACCGTACCGTATCCTGGCCCTGCAGGGGTTGGCGGCCCGGATGTGATCTGCATCCCAGTCATCTGACTGGTGACCTGTTGCATCGTGGGTGGAGGTCCGTAGTGTTGCGGATAGGAAGGTTGCGGCCCGGTCATGTTCATATGTCCCTGGTTGTATGGCTGGGCTGCAGCAGGCCTGCAAATGCACAGAAGACATAAGTGGAGGTGGAGGCTGGCTACAAGTTCTGCTCTGGTGATGGAGAATCAGAGAAGCCATGATGAAAAATACCTTAACTAAATTAACGACCACAGAGTAAAAACACCAGTTATTCATAACTCTAATACATCATGGAGAAAATATGCAAACTGCTCTCAATAAGACGATAATATTTAAAGCAATAGACAAGTAATCAATAGAAATAAAAAATACATCAGAATGTTCAATAATTCACCAAATTCTGATCCTGAACCGTACAGCAATCTGGGAGAAATAGGCAGAGGAAAGGCTTTAGTCTCTCTGTCTTTCACACCCAGCTAAGCAAGATTGGTGGCATCAACAAACTGATTCATCTTTGGTTACCTAGCAACAACCTGTTGAGTTACATAGCAACAGTTTTATGTTTGGTCACCATGATTCATAGCTACTCAAAAATGAAAAAGATCGATGTGAGGAAAGGTTAGGTCACCAATTTGGCAGTATTTTGAAAATAAAAAACTAATCAATATTTATCAATATCTACTGATGCGAAATGCTTATATTGTGATATGTTTTTCAACCATAATGCCAAAGGATCCCTAACACAGCATCTTTTTATGATAGTTTATTTCAAAAGTTAAAAATGTCTTTGCACTAGTGATATAACTAAACACCTGCAGGTTTCCATAAATCTCCTGCAGAATATCTTGAAATAAATCTTGTAGCTACGGATCTAAAGCTGCTCTGTGATGCTTTGATACCAACGTTGGATTTTCCTGGAGCGGTGCCAGTCAGGACATTAATATCCAAACATCATGGGCTCATTTAACCAAGTAACAATACCTCATTTCAACTTTCAAACAGTTAAAAAATAAAGAACCTGAAATACTCACTTTTATTCTTTATTTTTGCATTTTAGGTTGTATCTGAATGAGCTAAATCATTTTCTAACATCTTTCCTAATGAGATTTTCTCATGTTTCAGTCACAGTGCATCTATTAAATGGAAGGCAGAGAAATGTGGTGCATTTGAGGAAATCTGAAAAATGGATTGCATTCAAGCACTTCCTTGTCACAAAACCTTCACTGACTGAGCAGCAAATGCAAAAAATGGCAAAAATGATTGATCATAAATCTGGTTTGATTTAGAAGTAAATAAAAAACAAAATCAATATAAAAACATTACTTTTGTAAAGTTTGAAGTTCATGCTGTCCAACCAAGTTGAAATGAGCCCTCAGCATGCTGCCATTTTTGTTGCAGCAGCCTTTTAAATGCGTCACTTCATGCTCACGCCGCAGCGGGCATCGAGAGTTTAAAAGCTGGACAAATTCTGATTTTGGAGTTGTCTGAAAAGTTGCTCAGTTGACAACAGTGGGGTGACTATTGTTAACCGAACATGTGCAGACTTCACCAGAAAAAAAATGTCTGGTTTTCGTACATAAGATCAGCTTTGGAGTATCAGTCGATCATCAATCTCCCAAAATGAAGAAAATCTGTGCACAACAAGAGCTTATATAGATGCTGTGAAGCTGGAAATTGTAACTACTGTCAGATTTTCACGTCCCTGTCTAAATACGAAAAGTTATAAAAGTTACCTGGGTGGTGCCTGTGTCATGGGTGGGGGTCCATTCTGCATGTCCCCTTGACTGTGGCTGTACTGGTTATACTGTTGAGGGGCTGAGACAGGAGGTGGTGCAGAGGTGGGAGGACCCCGAGCCTGACCTGAAGAAAAAACCCCCAAGATCATCAACATGTACTGACAACAGCACAATGGAAAAAACCTGAACTTATCTACACTTTGTCACATTTTACAATGTCAAAATAATGCAAGTACATAACCTCAAAGATTAATTAACTTTAATTTTGAAAACATGTAACACTAGAACTGGAAGTTATTTAAAATATTTAAAATAAATAAACAAAACTTCCCCCCAAAATAAAATGAATACTGAAAACTATAAAAACAAAAATGGCACATTGAGACCAAAGCTTTAGATAAATTAACTTTTATTTGTTGAAAATTAAAAGTTTGATTAAAATATTATACAAAAATAAGAATGTCTGCTTTCGTAACAGAACAAATATATAAAATTTAGGAAGCTCAAGGATTCTCATCTGGAGAACATTCAATGCAAAATGATTCATCATATAAAACATTCCTATTTGCCAAGTTATGTCAATATATGGAGTTGTAGGTGATAATAAATAAAGTGCCGTTTGGGAGCCAAAATTCCCATCACTAACGAAAAGACCTTAAAATATAATATAGTGTCTCTTAAGATTATTTTAATCTGATAGTCTAAATTATTTTGTTTAGAAAGACTGGAAAAAATTCTTGTCTCAATTTGCCCCATTATCAATCCAAGTCAGTGCCAAAAGATAAATATGACAAAAAGCCACAGAGATGATAGTTTCCAAATAATGTAACATTGAAATAACATTCCAAGATTTTGATTTTGGGGTCAGAAGCTCAGGCTTCACTTTAAAAGTGGGTCAAACAACATTTTAGGCCAAACTAGAGTAAAAATAACCACCAGACACTTAACATTTATGAGATGTAATATGCAAGGCAATTGAAAGATCAAGCTTGCCCAATAAAAAGCAACATGAAAATAAGAACCCAAGTTAAAAAACTACAGAGATTTAGTATATACTGAAGTAAATAAAAGGAGGAAAATGAAAAAAGAAAGAAGATGTTTCAGACACAGCGGTGATTTGATGTTTGCAGGTTGTGTGAAGTGAGAAAGAACCGAGGGGTTACCTAAGTCAAGAGGAGAGGAGAGGTCAGAGACTGGGTTGGCTGCCACAGCCTTAGAGGGAAAGCTTGTGAAAGGAGAAAAACCTGAAATACAAGAAAATAGGGATAGGGAGAAAATACAGAGACACAGAGTGATGTGTGAAGGCAAGTGAAGTAATGAAAGGGCAGCTCAGATATAGATTAGTTTGCGCAGGTGATGAGATTTTCACATCTAAGAACCGTTTAAAGTTGATCTTAATTGTGCAGCTGCTGATCTGGACGCTTCTGTTCACCTTGTGGAGGAACGCCAGGCTGATAGGCTGAAGCGGGGCCGTTGTAAGGTGCATAAGGGGCAGGGTATCCTCCGTCCAGGGGGGCGTAGCCGGGCTGAGCGTAGCCAGGCTGGGGCTGGCCGTAGGGAGAGGCCATTGGAGTGTGCTGGTTTACATTCATCTTCAGTTCATCCCTAAAGCTTGATCAAACAGTGACAGATTTACAACACTACATCTAACGCCATCATAGCTTTTAACCTGGTTATTTAACCTGTTTTCACTCGTTGCAGGCTTTTTAACAGCAAAATGCATTTTATATTAAATGCTGAGGCAGGACTCTAGCATAGGACTGAACGTATTTCAGCAAAGTTGCTCTATTTTATTATTTTGAACCTCTGTCTATCAACAGAGGGGCTGAATTTGGGGAAATCCCAGATTATGTTTTTCTGAATGTAAACACAAAGACTGAGGTTTTTGTATCAATCTTTGTAAAACTTGATCATCTGTCTTCTTTCAACTGAACTAGCAAACCGAAACCCTCGTCCAAAAAATGATTTATTTGCTGTTGTGGGTTAAAGGTGTGAGAATTTTAAATAACAACATAAACTCTAAATGTTGCTTGTTGTTGTCTGTTGTTGTCTGATAACATTTCAGATTAAATGATCAGATGTTTTGCCATTAACGTGTCCAAAAAATGTTCTTTTCATAATAACATTTCCAGGTTATTTGATCCCATCCAGACAATTTAAATGTCCCTCTGACTTTCAGGTTTGAAATCATGGCAGGAGGAAGTTCGTGACAAAACTGAAAGACTCAAAGGCAGATTAACAATTACTGGCATTTTCTCTCACTTAAATCTAGTGAGAAACGCCAGATCTCGTCTCTCTGCTCAACAACACTGACAGATCCTGATGATCATTTTTAGCTTCAGACCAAATCCACTGCTAACAGATGTGTTCCAGCTGAGCTACTTATCATACACTCAAGTTTCTGGATGTAGGCCTAACTTATACGACAAACGTGAGTATCATCTAACAAACATGGGCTAAACGAGCGGAGCCTTTGAATTATTCAGCATAGAAGTGGCCACGATGAGAAATACAATCGCTATCTAGTAAGTCAGGCCCGCTAAAAGAACCCAATCTCCTGCTTCAACATGCCAATGAAGATACACTGGGCTAAAGTTAAACAAAAACAACTTAGATGATACTACACAAGTCCTGAACTGCCGCAAAACCCGAGGATGAGGTCGCAGTGCCGCATCAACATTAGCTGATTAGTAGCTACTAGCTGTAGCATAGTAAAATGCCATTGAAAGTTTGGAAAACAATGATTCAAACATCGAGTCGCTACCAAGTGTGAGTTAGAAGAGTGGCAAAAATACGAGACGTTGGTAAACAACACCAATGCTTAGCTCCTGAATACGTGAGTGCTAATTCAGCATGCTAATGTTAGCAACAGGCCAGATTGAATCATGACAGCAAAGGTGCTTGAATCAGCTGAGATCGAGTCGCCACAGCCCGCCGTGGAAAGCTAATGCTAGCCCCGCTGACATATGATGCTAGCCGAAAGCGACGCCAATAACCTCCAGTTACTTCTCAGAAAGCTGCTAGCCGCGTCTCTTAGCATCAGTTAGCATAGCTTAGCATCGGCAGAGGGAGCGAAATCCGAGCTCCCCGTGTCAAAACCGGCTGCGGGTGTCAGACACGGAGCCGCATCACAACAAAACCTACCTCGGTAGAGGTGTAAATAGTAAGGCGGTCCGTTGTTCGTGGCAAACGGAGAAGCCCTGTGGCCGACTGAACTCGAAGCCGTCCCGGGGTGTTGCTCACTAATCCCTTCTTGGTAGCAGAAGCGGACATTCAGCGGAACTGCTGCAACGCTGTGCCACGTCCACATCCGGGCGACGCACGACGACTTCCTCTACGTCCCCACTTCCCCGGATCTTTTCCCGAGAACTGAATCGCTTGGTTCGATTCTATGGAGGACCACAAGTGCCATAATTAAAAATAAATGCGGAAATCTACATTTTCTGTTGTTCCTTTTCCTTACACATGCGAGTCACATTTTGTGAATTATGTTGTGTTTTTCCAATACCAGATAGAATATAAATTTAAACTGGAACCATTTTGCAAACTTTCCTGCAGTGAAAGCTTGGTTGTGTTTATTGGTTTTTATACACTGCAGCAATAAGGCAAGTCAAAGTGCTTTACGTGCTGAAAAACAAAAATAAAACCGAAAACACTGCAGTGAATGAGTGATTTTTAATTTATTTAATCAGTTGGTCATCAAATAATTTGTTATCCACACTTCAAAACAACTTGACTGACAAGGTACAGACAAGAAAAAAGCAGCTTTCAAGTATTGCCACACAAGTTTTGTTCAATTTAAACCAATTTAAGTCAGTCTAAGATGGACTGGGCTTTTGTAAAACATATGTTTTTATGTACACTAGAACTGACTGTACTTCCATGGAACTGCATATTCTACTATAATAAATTAAATCTTAAATTCAGTTGATAATTTTTTTTACCCTTTCTTTCTTTGAAAACGATCCTGTAGGGAAAACGAGCAGAAATCTGCTCCACTGCTCCTCGACAGATTGGCTGTGTTGAGGAGGTCAGGCCTGGTGGTTATTTCTGGAGCGTATATCAGCAAGCATCCCCTCCTGCATGTGGTGCTTGAGACTGACGTGGCAAGTGTCGAATACACAGGAGGATGATGGTCACCAACTCTCACACGCTGAACCCCCCCAACCCTCCACCCCACGCTGCATTCCAGTATTAGCAATGAAAGGGTGGGGTGATCTGGAGAACGATCAGAGAGAGTGTCTGATACCTCCAGAGTGCGAGGAACTGAGGAAGAAGAGAGCAGACTCCCCGCACACATTCATATACATTTGGTCTGCGGTTTGGGAGCTGAGATGGTGGCGGAGGAGATCTTGGTCTGTCTCTCAGGAGGAGCTCCATGGGGGTTCAGGCTGCAAGGAGGAGCGGAGCAGCAAAAGCCTCTACAGGTGGCAAAGGTACAGTAGTCAAAAAAACAAGTTCAAAGTGCTGAGCTGGTTTTGTCATTTTCAAACGTTTGCAGTTTAAACTAAGATCGTAACGAAAAGAAGTATGTTTTTCACTGCTATTAATTAGCATTGTTAAAATAATTCCAAAATAAATGATGAAAACATTTACAATATTTCGTCACCTCATCAATGATGTTGCAGCAACATATCAATTGGAGCATGTTTAAGTTTGTTTAAACAGTTGTGCAATGGCAAATTATCTATCTATCTATCTATCTATCTATCTATCTATCTATCTATCTATCTATCTATCTATCTATCTATCTATCTATCTATCTATCTATCTATCTATCTATCTATCTATCTATCTATCTATCTATCTATCTATCTATCTATCTATCTATCTATCTATCTATCAGAAGTGCAATGTTCTGCTGCAGATTAGCTTTTATCCTGCCTCCTATTTCACACAGCAGTGTTTGGCCAAGGTCCATTTTAATTTAAACTTCAGCTGTTGTACAATTGTGTTTTTGGGCCAGGGAGCTGCTGGAGCACAGCTTTGTGAGGAGGGTTATGTTTCCTATACAGACGGAGAGAAGCATCAAAAATGAGAAAAGACTTTTTCAAAGAAGGCCCTCTTTCATACATAGCTTCAGCCTGAATCTTTCCAAAGTCTCACTTTTTTTCTTGTATATTTTGCATCAAATTTGTGGACACTGAATTTGTCTCCTTTCTGGTTTGATTGAAATGTAAAATATAAATTCCTCTAGCAGCTTGCAAAGTAGGCCTGCCACAATCACACGTTTTGCTGGGCAATAAATTGCCCCGGAACTTAATGCGATAAACACATATTGTTGTGCTGAGAACATTTTCAAATAATATAATAGTAATGCAAGGACACATTCTCAAAGATCAATATACTTTAAATTTTAATGACATTTTATACACTGGAACTGAGATATATATTAAATATCCAAAATAAAAATAAAATGGCAGAAACAAGAAATAAATAAAATAAAAAAAAAATCTTAAAAAAAAAAAAAGGGATAGTTGAGACCAAAACACAAGACTGAAGACTTTTATCATTCAGTTTTTGATAAAGAGAGAAATACGATAAATCAAGCAAATGAAGCGGCAGAAGATGGATGGATGGATTAATTGATTCATTGTGACAGGCCTATTGCAAAGTCTAGATATCGGTTTCATTCAAAATGATTTGAAGATTGAACAAAACGACTGAGAAAAACTAATATGGATATTAACTCCTGAATTTGAGGAAAGTTGCAAAAAATCTTCTTAAATTTAATTCCTGTAAGTTATTTCTAATTCTGATTTACTACAGGGAAAGTTTAGTCTGACTTACTGCAACATCAGATTTAGTTTGGTGTTAGCATCACATCTAAATTGTAGCCAACAAGATTTATTTCAGGTTCATTATCTACCACTTTACACTGAAGTAAATTATGGAAATTATACAGATCAAAATAACCACTAAAGAGAGCCAAAGCTTGAGGGTCATTGATCTAATGAGCAAAGTTATTCCTGGAAGCAGGAATCTGACCTCGCCGACCCTGATGACAAAAGCTGACCAATCACTTGTGAGATCTCCAGACTTCTTAAATTTAGACAGATCAGCTCCAAAACCAAATTTATCTGTGCAGACGGTATTTTCGGGCTGACAAAATCACCTTAATTCGGAGTAAGATCTGTGTGTTTCCTCTTGCTGCGTCTGCTATGTGTGGTCAGGCATACCTCAGATAAGCCCAGTTGAGAACGGAGCTCAAACGGATCAGAATAGCTCGTATGAGAGCAGCTGGAAGCCGAGGATGAAAAAAACCAGACCTCTTGTTCTCACACACACACACAGATACAGACTTAAACACACAGACACACACACACTCAGTATCTTTCTTCAGCTTTTTATTTTGACATTCTTCACTTTTGAGAGCGAAGTGTTTTCCTTCACCCGTCTCTCTCTGTCTAGGAATGTTTTAGATTTTTTTTGAGTCGGTTCTTATTTTGGAAATGTGGGCGGGGCTTATGGTGAGCGACAGACATGCCCTCCTTGCTGCACGCAGCTGTTCAAATTCCCATTTTTATGACGTGTGCTCGTACATTTGCCTTTAAAACCAAGTGGAAAAACTGGGCCAAGAGGCAGCCTTCTCAGGATGGCAAACAGTTCAAGTGGGTGCTTGAATGATCAACATTTTTCACTTTCAGCAGCCATGATAAGGTGGGTGTTTCAGTGAGTGTGTGAGTGCGAGGGAACAGATGGGACGACCTTATCGTCTACTTTTAGCTCCAAGTGTGACAGGAATGCTCACCATCTCATCTAAACCCACTATCGCCCCCACACCACCTCTAAAAACGTACTTCCTGAGGGTTCGATGACATCATCGACCTCAAGCTGCCGCGTATGATAAAACTGATCAATAGATTCAATCATTTTCTTTCAGTTCCTAGCTTTTAGGCTCAAAATTGTTTCTGTGACAAAAAACCAATGCAGTACAATTATTACTACGGTTTTAAAAAAGTAACAGTCTCAGTGACAAAGTGCTGTCAAAATGGATGGATTGGAGGCTCGTATTTTTTTATGCATTTCTTGTCAAATGAATATTTTGAAAGACTAATGTTTTGTCATCACAGATGAAGAGGAAATGTTCATCCATTAGGACAATGTGACAATGTCTATGTCACATGTTCAAATACCTGTTCATATTGCGGTACTTAGTACTTAATATGGTCAGACTGGGTGTATTTAGGCACCAATGTAAGCAAAGAAGTGATTTAAGTAATAAAAGAGTTGAGCCAAATGGAGAAGCTCTTTAATTATTTGTAGTTCTCAACTAAGACTCTTCAAAGCTGCTTCCCCTTCTCCTCATCAAAAGGACTGAGCTAATGTTAAGCTCCTAAGTAGCATGTCTCCGACATAAATCCACCTCCAGGTTTTTCAGGCTGCTTCGGCCAGGAGAAGACGTCTGGAAATATCAACAGTAAACTCTTTTCTTTCTTTCTTTAGGTACGCAAGCGCAGCAAAGCCTGCCGAGCCGGACTGAAGGAGCAAGATGAGCTGATTGCCATTGGTGACCAGATGTGTGCAGATCTCACACACGCTCAGGCCATGAGCCTAGTAGATAAAGAGACTTCCACACTGACCCTAAAAGTTAGAAGGTCAGAACATGGACACAGTTATTTTAATTTATACAGGCAAACATTAAAACTAAGTTTTGCCTTAATATTTGTTTTATTCCAGGAGCCTCTCTGGATTTCTCTCTCGGCCTTGTTCTGCTCGCTCCATTTCGCCTCAGTCGTCCATGAGGGTTCTGTCTCCTCCTGCCACCTTCCTGAACAACAGCTCCTCTTTTCTCTTTCCCACTGAGTTATCCAGAGGCATTACTTCCCCCCCGGACAGCGAGGCGTACTACGGTGAAACAGACAGCGACGCAGACACACATTCACAAACGCACCAACGACGCCAACGGCGAACATCTCCTCATGCTCGCTCACCTTCGCGTTACGACAATCAAGAAGAGGAGACTTCTGAGATGAGCGGGTAAGAGAAGAACCAGAAGAGGAACTCCAAGACCGTTAATAGACCTTTACCATTAACAGCAATGCAAAGACACAAAATCATACAAAGCTGGTCTAGTTTTCGGAGAAAATATTGTAGTTCCCTTGAAATAAGACAAAACTAACTTACAAGTAACTTGTATGAGCTTTACATCATGTTATAATGTAATTTCATCATTAAAAACGTACTTGGAGTGTTTATTTGATTCTTATTTGAGAAATCCTTTCATCTCCATGGCAACCATTCAGCTGTGCAAAACACCTGGGTGGACAAAGCCGCGCCTTCTAGGCACAGCTCCTCCTCTGAGCTGCAATTTCTGTCTGTCTAAGTCAAGTTTCTCTAAAATCAAGTGTACTAAGATTGTTCCACTACAAACTATACCAATAAGATTTTGTGTTTTTGCAGTGTGAGCCATGGCAGATTGTAAACTCAAGTTCTGCATCTGTGTTTGATCCAAGGTATGAAAGTGCTACAGATGCAGGAGTTACCACCCAGTGGCATGCTCAGGGTCTCACCAGCGTCCCCCACAGAGAGTTTATCTACCTGCCCGACCCAGAGGAGAGATACACATCCGCTCACACCCTGACCCCTCGCACCCTCACCCCGACCCCTGATCAGGGCCCGGTGGACGCAGAGGGAGAGGGGGACAGCGGCTTCCAGGAGACAGGGGGCTACATTACACCAGCCTGCCCTCCTTTGGTGTCTCCTGAACGGGCCAAAGAGGCCTTGAAGTTGGGCTCCGGTCATCATCTGGTGCCCATGGTGGGACCGCAGCTCAGCCCGGTGAACGACGAACTCTCCACCAGCTACATGGACAAAGCTAGACAGGCCAGTGAGTATTATCCTAACGCAATTTGATTTGAACAAAATAAACATGTTTCAGGTTTATTTTATATTTTGTGAAGGTTTTACTCAGTTAAGAACATAGAAATGTCCAAACCAGGATGTTCAGGAAATTTGATTTGAGTATCTTCTTCATCTGGATAAAACCTGACTACATACATCCATCTGTTATTTTAGTTAATTTTGTACAAACAAAGTACAGATCAATGAAGAAAATAATAATAACTAGAAAATTCCTGAAGAAATTTAACCGGGGCGTGCCAAAGCGTGCCCGTCGGTTTGGACCCAGCGTCCAAACCGATGCTAAGCTTGGCTAAAAAAATTACAAAGTATCATGAGGAGAATCACAAGAATGTTCACTAACATGGACTTACACCATTCAGTATGTTAAAATGAGAGTATTAGCAAAAATTAGCCAAAATGCTAATGTTAGCGTGAATACTCTCAGTAGCATGTTGTCTGTAATTGACTTACTCCATTCAGTGTACTAAACATGGGTAATGAGTAAGAGAAATAGTTAAAATTTTAAGTTAAGGTAAAAGGCTAATGGTAACTCTGAATTCCACTAAAGTAATAGCACACATGCCGGGATCGAGCCGCACGTTTTGATACCACAGTTGTGGGCACGCAGCGATACATACGCAGCGATACGCAGCGATACGCAACGATACGCAGCGATACGCAGGGTGAAGAACAGTAGGTGCCTGCCATGCAATGCATAGCATTGCTATGGGGCAGGCCCCAATGAAAACAGTGCATTGGGGTTATGTAAAATCATCTGTCTGTCTGTCCGCAATAAAATAACCCAATGTTAATGTTGCTGCTCCAGCCCTTCTGCTCCCCTGCTCTGCAGATCTTAAAATACAGTCTAATTTTCTCCATCCTGCTAATAATTTTTTTCCCCAATACATTTCGTTTTATTAATTTAATTTCCCTGGAGTTTTTGTTCTGCTTTAGTTTTCTTGAAATTTATCTCTGAGTTTGTTCAGAACAACATGTTTAGGATTTTACTGTTCAGCTGTAACAGCAGAAAATAACATCAGATAGACCACATTACAAAGTAAGTCCAAAACATAAACAGAACATTGTGGTTTTAAATGTTTTGTTTGCTCGCCCTCTAGTGGCCATCGCCTCTTCCTGTCCAATCGTTTATATTTGCATGTTGGAGCAATGAAGTGAGATACACCAGACACCAGCAGAGGGATTCTCCTCGTTCCCCCCTCATCCTCTGCTGGAAGTATTCTGGATATTTGCCTCGGTGGCTGTATTTATAGCTGCTGAAGCTTTGTGATTCAGAGAGCAGAGCCCTGATTTATAGACCAGCTTAATGTGTATATATGTGGACAGTGTGTGAATAATTGCTTGTATGCACATAAATAGAGATATGAATGTGTTTCTGTTCATTTAAATCTATTCAGGAGAGCTGATGTAGAGATTATTTGAGTTTTATTTTATGTAATGTGAAGTTCTGGTTGTCTGAGAGTTCAGGGTAGGCAATGCAATTACAGGGAAGTGCTGATGAAATTCCCCAAAAGGATGACATGTGAATATTAAAAGTTAAAATAAGTGCACCCCGCCTCTCGCCCTATGGCCCTGAATCAAGAACAAAATTATTGTTTATTGTAATAATTTCTGGGACAATTTCTAGTCCAGCAGTTTGTTGTTGTGACAGTGCATCTGTGATGGACTGGTGACCAGGTGTCCAGGGTGTACCTGCCACTCAAATGGATATTTCCACAGGATGAACATAATATTTCCGTTTTTTTTGGTTTCATTTTACTGAAAGATCAGCAAAATGATGCAGTAGCAATAGAGATTTTAAGTCTGACAAGCTTTCTCAAGACTGGAACTTCTTCTTTGCTGAGGATCATCAACAGGAATGTTTTCAATTCATAAATATTTTTTGCTGAACTTCTTCTTGAACCTGTAAAGTGTTATTTCCACCTTCTCGGTTTGAATCATAATTTCAACCGAGCTGACAGCTGATTAAAGTGAATAACTATGCACTGACTGAGTTCCTGTTCCTGGAGGGAATGCTGCTGCAATGAACGATCTGTCATCGGGTGCGTGAGCCCAAAGACGTGAATAACTTTAATGCAGGCTGAGGGCTTTACTACAGGACAAACGGTGGCACCAGAGATCTGCCCTTTCTCGTGTTACAAACACACACGGCGACTTCAGATCCGACATCACTGACTCTGTTGTTCCAGAGTTTTGATTCTTTGTGTACAACAGCAATGACTTACTGCTAACCTTTCGGCCACACGCTGCGTGTCAAACAGTCATATATAAACAGTGACCTAAATGTGTGGTGAGGGGTCCCCCGCTCTTTGTGTGTGCGTTTAGGACAGAGCGCAGACAGGTGTTTGAAGCCTGTCAGACAGGAATAGAGGGTTGACATCATGTGTTGCTTTGGGTTGCTGAAAACAGACAAAGGTCTTTACATGGGCTGAGCTCTCAGAACAGGAGACAGTGACTAAACGGGTCTCCACTCAGAGCTGATTTGGACTCTGTTGGGGTGTGTGTGGGAGGGTCCGAGGGACACACACTCACACACTTAGTGGTGAAATGAGGGACCGCACATCTCCTGTAGGTGCAGACAAAGGTGGACTCAGGGTTCCACACACTGTTTACGCAGGTAAGACTCATTATGCCCTTGACTGACTTTCTTTTTTGGAGGTGAAATTTAGATTATCTATTTAAACAAAAAGAAATGTTTGTTGTTGTAATGTGTGAAGATTCTGTGATCAAATAAGCTTCTACCAAAACTATGTCGGAGCGACATTTCCTGTATCTTATTTAAAAGTCGCCGCAAACAATGAATGCAAATGTTATTAACTTTTATAATTATTTCAGTCCTTTTGTTAGATTGATTCTTGGGACAAGTGTGGATGATGTTAAAGTGTCAACACCAGTTTCCAATTCCATTTATTACAAGGACACAATTATTTTTGTTATTATAATTTGGAAATTTATCATTTTCTCCTGCTCTGACTGGAATCAAGTGTTGACATACATCAAACGTTTTGCTGTCACGGTAAAGATAATGATCATATTTATTTTACAATTAGCTGGCCGAATAAATCAATGTCTCACATGTTGCCAGGCAGAGAGCAAATCTGCTCTCAAGCAGGAACAGAGGAAAAGTATTTGCCTCCGTACATTTTTTTATTTTGCCTTTTTTTTGTTTTTGCCTGTCTTCACTGCAAAGACAGAATCTTACCAAGTGTTTTATCCTAACCCACTTGAAATAAGACAAGACCAACTTATAAGTAACCATTTAGCAAGATTTCTGAGCTTGTTTTAGGTCAACAATGACTTCATATTAATTTAAAAAGTACTTGTTCCAGTGGCAGAATTTTCCTCTTATTGCAACACATTTTTTTCTATTTTATAAGTGAAATAATCTGCCAGTGAAATAATCTTTTTTAAAGTGTACTTAGATATGTGTACTTGAAACTAGATAATAAAATAATTGGTAAGATTTTGTGCTTTGCAGTGTCAAGCAAATGTTGATAATTTGAGTAAAAACAAAATGCTGTTTTCAAATGATGAGCTTATTGTTTAAGAGACAAAAGCTGGATAATTGTGTGAAAAAGTATTTTTCCCTTAAACCTACTGTGTAGTTCTGCTGTTTTTGTGCTGAATGCTTACAAATTCAGCCACACTGAGGCATTTTTCATCACAAATGTTCCGTTTAAACTTAAGCCATGACATCTTAATTAAATGAACTTTCAGACTTTGACTAGACCAATCCATTTGGTTTATGTTTTATTGATTTGGTCTTGTGCTGGTTCACTTCAGACGGCTGTCTTCCTGAATAAACCAGGGGCTCCATGAATGGCCAGACATCCTTTTATGTTTAAGCAATTTGCAGGATTCTTCCTCAAAATGCTTAAATTCATGAAAAATTAATGGTTCTGTCAATTATGCCAAATTAGCAGCCAGAGGTGAGACTCAATGACATTTACTTTTTTGAAAAAAATACTTTCTATATTGAGAAATGTTACTATGAAAGAATACGGCTGCAGTGCCTCAGATGCCATTGTGATTTTTTTGTGATCTCTCTGATGAGGGTTGAGTTTTCCTTTGGAGTAATTAGGTGTTCACATCTGTTCCATCACTTCTCCAAAAGTGGAGAATAAATTTCACCTTAGAAATGACTTTTAACTCTTTCCAGACTTTTAGACATCACTGACGTAGGATCTCATCCGTCCTTGAATTTCTTTGAACCACATTATGTTTTTGTTTCTTTTTGGCCTCCTTAATGTTGTCAGAAAGGTTATTTTCAAATCCTTTAAAACCAGCGGTCATGTAGTAATCAAAACAAAGGAGGCAGTTGCATTTTCACATAAATCCAGCACTTTTTCTCTTAATAAATGAAGTTTTCAATTGAAAAAGTTATCTTTGTCTGATATTAAGATTTGTTTGATGATCTAAAAGACTTCAGTATGACATAAAAACAAATATTACGAGAGGGGGCAACACATTTTCTGTACCCTGTATGTCTGTCAATGATGTGTCACTTAAAATATACACGTGTTCAAGATCAGCCAAAGCAGTGAAATATCTAAAACTGCATTTGACTGAGTTGGAATTCATAAAAAAATTTAAAAAATTAAAAATAAGATTGCAATTTCAGAAGGACAGCACATTTTCTGAAATCTACATTAAGAAAAGTCTTTCTACTCTGTTTTAAAACTTAGATTTATCCGTCCTTCAACATGTTCCCAAAACTAATGTACTGATTATCCAAACACCAAGAGGAATATGAAAGCATATGGACACAATTTGGGAAGCAGATAGATTGTGATCCAATCTTCCCAGAGTGTGACTCAACATTGGAGAGCAGCAGGAATGCTTTGTTGTAAATCCACAACACGCTCTCCTGTCAGTCACTGCGAATGCTCATCCCAGCTCCAAGCTGTGATGATACTGACTGAATCAGCCGACACCAGCAGGTAGAGAGAACTATCACACTGCTTTGCTTCCTTTATTTGTTGCCCGCTCCTTGTTTTGTTTTAATCAGAACTCCCATTACTGCTTCTCCCCTGCGTTTCTGCTCATTTCAGCAGATTTATTTTCGTCTCTCGCTTATTTTTTGCTTCCTGTCTTGCAGAGTTGCAGCGCGGCGAGAGCGTGGTGGAGAAACAGGTGAAAGAAGCCCGGACTAAATGTCGCTCTATTGCATCTTTGCTGACTGACGCGCCCAATCCCAATTCGAAAGGGGTTCTTATGTTCAAGAAAAGGCGGCAAAGAGCCAAGAAGTACACGCTGACCTGCTTCGGGAAGGCTGAAGGAGACAGAGGAGGTGAAACAGAAGGGGAAACCGGAGGGGAGACAGAAGAGGAAGGAGGAAGCTCAGTTTTAAGCGGCTCTGAGGTTGAGGAAGAAGGATTGTCTGCGTCTTTTGACCCGACGTGGGATTCGGGTTATCTTGATCTGCTAGACAGGAGAAGCTCTGCCTGCCCGTCAACCACACCAACTACCCCGACAACACCAAGCGCCAACCACAGCGCAGAGGTGGACCACTCAGCTCATCTAACACCAGGACGTTTGTCTTCTGTAAATCAAAGCTTTGGGTTGGACATCTCGGGTTTGGAGAGTTCAGCCAGTGACAGCTTCACAAAACAACCCGTCAGTAACCAAATGTCTCCTCCAGCTGTGGCTTTGACCAACGGGGGTTCAGTTGCCGTAAGCCAGGCGAGCGTCGTTCTGAGCCCACCCTCGGAGACACCCATACAAAGTCAAAATGGGTTCCACAATAACTCTAATAACACAACTCACTCTGATTTTGGTCCAAACCCCAGCATGGACTCAATCAGTAACTCCAGTTTTAATCCTAATCCCGGCTTTCTGAACCGCACTGCACGGCCCTTCACCCCAGGCTCAACCCCAAATCGTGCGTCTGTGACCTCTGTGATGTTTCGACCTCCACAGCCCAAACCCACACCGCTAACTATGGCTCCCAAGCCCGTTTCAGCCGTGTCCACAATGACAATCGCACCAACCCAACCTCCTCCAGGGCCAGATGCAAGAAGAGCAGTGTCTAGCACCTCTCTGTACATCCCTCCGAGGAATAATAACAGTAAATCTTCCCCTTCACTTTACTCTCCTCCGCCAGCTCTTTCTTCATCTTTCTCTCAGCCTCCTTCAACATGTTTCTCTCTTCCTGCAGCACATCCTCCTCCCTCAACCCCATTTTCACCGTCTACAGATCAGTATTGTCCGATACACCCATCAATGGCTCAACCTTACCTTTGTTCTCCTGCTCCTTCTTTTCCACCTCCACACATTTCATCTCTGAATCCATCTTCTGAGTTAGCTAAGGACTCATTCCCTGCACCTCCTCTCCCTCAGCCATCTCCATCTCCGTCTTTCCACCCAATAATCAACGTAACCGATGCAGCTTCCCCAACAGGGCCTCTCCAAGCACCTGTCAATGACTTAATGGCCACAAGAGAACAACGCATTTCCGTCCCAGCCACTCGCACCGGTATCCTTCATGATGCACGCCGTCGTAGCAACAAGAAGCCAATGTTCAGTGCACTGCAAAGCAAAGATGTTTCTCCAAACCCAGACTTGCTGTCGATGGTGCAGAACATGGATGATCGTTGCGTAGGAAGAACCCCATGCGTTGAATCTGTAGTTGTGCCGAGTGGGGAGGCGGGTCATGAGTCTGGACCTGAGGAGGACTGGCTTAGACTTGGTGCAGAAGCTTGTAACTTCATGCAGGTGCAGCGAGGACCCAAAGCCCCTGCTGTGGCTCCTAAACCACAGACCCCGCAGGTTCTGCAGCTCGCTGGAAAAGGAGGTCAGCTTTTTGCCCGCAGACAGAACAGGATGGATCGGTATGTTGTTGAGCGTTCTCCGTCTGTTGCTGCTGCACCTTACTCTCCTGCTCAGACAAGGGAGCCCTCACCCACACCTTCCCTTCCTGCCACATGGAAGTACTCACCTAACATTCGCGCCCCACCTCCGATCAACTACAACCCCCTACTGTCTCCGTCCTGCCCTCCAAAAGCCCAGAGGAAACCCGAGGTAGCAAAGATAGGGTCAAACAGACCCAAAGGGCACAAAGCAGGCATCAAACCTGTTGACATAATGAGTCACCAGCCGTACCAGCTTAACTCCTCCCTGTTCAGCTATGGAGGTGGAGTTCCCCAGGATCCTTCCAACGCTAGTCAGCAGAGAGATGGTCCTCAAAAGACAGCCCGGGTCTACGAGGTAAAGAGGTTCTCAACTCCCCCTCCAACCTCCACAGGATCCACACCAAAAGTTATTGTACCTCGATCAGCCACAACACTTGGAGAACCACTAAGGTTCTCTGATGAGTTTACTCCTCCCACTGCAGGAGCAATGCCCCATGAACCCCACCAGCCTCCACCACAGCCTTTTCAGCCTCAGTGGGCCTCCTCCCCTCTGCCTCCTGCCCCCACTGCTCCTCTTCCTCAGCTCCCAACCTTCTCCTCACCTCCGGTTTCAATCCCACCTCCGCAGGCCAACAGGAGTTTCAAGAGCGCCCCAGATCTAAGTCCTATGAGTCCCAGCAATGCCTCTTACCAGTCACCACCCAGCGGCTCCCAGCCTCCCAGGGTCCCCAGGCCTCGGTTCAGCACTTCTAACTTGGGCTTGCAACCTTGCGTATGGCGTCCTGGATCCACCACACACTAAACAGATCCTCATCTGGACATCAGAAATAAAAACTGTGGGGAAATAGAGAAATAATTATAAATCTTCTGGAATCACAGTAACTGATTGCTTTGAATTCACATGTATCACATTTAATTAATTACCCAGTTCACGTTTGACTCTTCTGGTGAAAATAAATTTAACTGTTGTGCTTCCTTGACCAGGTTACAAAACATGTTTATTACATAAAATTATTCCTATATATGAGAATGAACAGTCTTTTGAAAAGGCTTGTTTTCCAGACACCAAAAAATTATTTATTTTTGTCCAGAAATTGGCTGGGTGGATTTTTAAGTACTTGGACTGTTAATAGAAATGGAAGTGCAAAAACATACAAAATAATAGGTTCCCTTTTTTAAAAAAAACAAACAAACAAAACAAAAAACACTCCTCAACAATAGAAATCATTGACGTTTGTTAGAGAAATCTGAAGCAAAGTTTTGTAAATGACATGCAGAATGATTTGAGGTTAATGACTAAAAAAGTGTAATAGAGGATGTGAACTGGTGGATATGATTTAAGAGAGAGAGGAGAGGCAGAAAATGGGAAAAGATGTACAGAAAACAGAGATGAGAAATGTTCCAAAAATGCTGATTTGGCGTTTACCTTCACAATCTTCAACATCCAACCTGTTGCTGTCACACAATAGCACATTTACATACATTCTCCTATAGTTAATATTAAATGTTATAGGTAGTTTAAAGTATATAAGTTGGATCCTTGATCTTTGTGTGTTTTGTTGTAGCGGAAAACCTTTTGCTGCACTTGGTTGTTGACATAGAACATGAAATACAGTATATAAATGCAACGTGTCTGTTTAGCTGTTTCACAGAAACATGAGGTTGAATAAAAATAGACATGACTCACCTCAGCTGTCACTCTGTCTCTCCTTGTGTCACCGTGTCGTCAACACCCACCCCCACACTGACCTGCACTACACCACAACTATTTGTTTCTTAACTTTTAACCTCTTTAAGGCATTTTATGACTCTTTCATAGGCCAATTTAAACTGAGTCTTTGCTCATAAGTATAAGAAGCAATTTTAATCGAGTCCCAACCTTTACCACATGGAGGCGCTGTAGGATTTGACATCAAGGTATGTTGCTCTATTACAGTTTAATATTTTCTGACATGGTTTGCTTCAGATTTTACAGTCTCAGATTGTCACCAGCTGTGGTTATTTTCCTATCTTAGTTTAGCTGTAAATGCATCTGTCAAGACTTACAAGTACTATGTTAAAAAAAAAGTATGTACACCCCTACAACTCCACATTTGCATTTTGCAATTTTGCAATGACAACTTCAAAGCATACTCATAAAATGTTATATAACATGATTTATAATTTTAATGAACTTTATTAAATTACTTGTGACTAATTGATGGTTTCAGTGGTTTGCAACAAGAAGCTGTAGATCTTCTATAGGTCTGTTGTGGAGAGGTTTATCTCCTCTCCCATCTTTGGTTGAGGTAGCAGCATCAGAACCAGGGACTTGGAAAAGCTCGACAACTTGATGAAGAAGTTGTTCTGTTCTGGGGAGATGATGGAACATCATGGTTGACCACCTAAGTTAAGGTTTACACTTGCACGAGAAAATAGCTGCAAACAGATTCACAATTGTACAACTATGACTTTGAAGAGCAGAAGTGGAGCCTTCTGCACAATCGACAAGAATACAGGAAGTGGTTTCTAAATGGTAAGACAAGAACAAAGCATCTGTCTTTTAGAGCATTTATTGTTCAGCTCAGACAGCAGTAAAAATCAGCTGCCCAAATGTACTGGAGCCCAGCTCGGGTTGGGTTGTTAGCTTCTAGGGCAGTGGCCGATTGTGACTTGACTATCAAAAAACATAAACTTATTGCCAAATAACATTTTTTTTTTTAAAGTCAATGGCTGTTTTAAGAAGCAGTTGAGACCCAAACAGAAGAACAAAAATATCCAAAATGTGGATTTTACATAATAGGTCACCATTAAAACTAAATACTCTTGCAAGTTTAAGTAAAGTAGACTTTTCTTTAGTTTGTTTTGCCCTTTATGTTTAATTTTTCCCTCCAACATTGACCTACATCATAAAGCAGCTTAATGTCATCCATCTAATGGCTTTGGAGCTGGGAAACCCAAGCACGTAAAGGGCTCTAACCTTTAACCCTTGAGTGCGATCAGTTGACAGTGAGGGGCTATCGCTCGGTGCTAACTTTAGTCCTGTCCAGATCTGATGGTGAGCTTAACTGCTCTGCAACTCAAAGAGAAAACACACATGAATATGAGATTCTTCGTTATGACATTTATGGCTTTTATTATTTAAAAGTTATTCCAGAATCCTGGAGAATATAAATTATTAAAATTACCCTTGAGCTCTTTATTCTAATCCTTCTGCTAAAAGCTTATTAAACTAGTCTAATTCTTTTAGCTTAAAATAAAAAAGATCATTGAAGTTGTTGGGTCAAGCTTTGGTCCTCACAAACCTAATGGACCCGGACATGCAGTTAAACACACACACACACACACACACACACACACACACACACACACACACACACACACACACACACACACACACACACACACACACACACACACACACACACACACACACACACTGAAACGACCCATTTCGCCTATTTTTGGAGCTTTTAATCTCAAACAGTTTGGCATGGTGCTAAACTCTTAATTCTGATGGCTTTTCAAATGTGATTGGAGCACAGAGGAAGTGCCGCCTCATATGGCCTCACACATCCTGTCACTATTTCTAGGTCAACAGGATTGTGTGTTTTGGGTCAGGGGTCAAAGGAGGAAAAATGTCCATTATTAGTGGTCATTTTCCCTAATTCATACAGACTGTGAAAATAACATGATAAGATATGAGAAATGATCAAATGTTTCTTTTCATTCAACTCATTGTGGTTATGTTTATACTCCAGAGAAACAGGAATTAATGTATAAATTTGAATTTGATGGGAAACCTAATAAATTTAAAACCAAATTCATTTTACAGAAATTCTTAGACGTGCAGCAACCATGATTTCTTTTAACACGAATAAAAATGAAATTAATTCCAGCCTGAATATATCTACTGAAATGGAGACATGAAGGCAAAAATCAGGAAGAATCGTAATAAAACAGATTTTTGATATGAAACAAACTGAGTGAATTAAGAAAAAATGAGAACGGAGTGAGACAGAAACAACAAGCGTAGAACGCACCATCCACAAGAGAGTGAAAAAAATCGGATATGTACAATAAACAAAAGAAAGAGGGATTTCTGGAGCAAAAAGGCAGTTAGTCTAATTAATTTAATGTGTGGCAGCGATGAGGGGAGCATGACAGGAGAAACCGAGGGAAAATGACTAAACAGACAGAAACACTTGGACTAAAGAGACGAACAAAACTTTGGCTGTATCATGAATTTTCTAAATTTCAAGAAGAAATAGTGTTTATCTGAAGACTTTTTACGCATCCAAATCACTGAAATGTTCACCTTAAGCCACTCGTTAGCTAATTTGGAAACATACTTTCCATATCTTTGAGTTCCTGACTGGTGTTTTGAGAGGTTGCTTCAATATTTCCAGATCATATTTTTCCCCATGAATGATTCTATCTATTCTCTGAAGCGCACCAGTCCCTCCTGCAGCACAGCAGCATGACGCTGCCACTTCCGTACCTCCCAGTTTGGATGTTCATCCGGGGAGGATTCCACCTTTTTCTTCCAATTTAATAATTATCGTTATGGAAAAACAGTCCAGTTTTAGTTTAATCAGATTCCATTTCAACCTGCCTCCAAAAATTAAGACCTCTTCCTGCCATCTGGCAACGTAATGTTGTAATTATTCTTAGTCTAAATGACTACTTAGTTCATGTCTGAGTTTAAAATTAACATGTCACTTGTTGATATAAGCAAAGTTTTGAATAAAAAGCATTAAAAAGAAAAAAGTTGGACATTTTATAGTTTACCCTTCTCTCAAAAAAGTAATTTATCTAAAAAAATAAGCAACAAAGTATCAATCGTTTATCTATATCAATGCATCTTTAAACACTAACCAGGGAATATCTATATAAAAAATAAATAAATGACCAAAAAAGAAGATATATTTGCAATGACACAGAACTCTGAGTGATAGCGTATTGTGTTTTATTATTTTGTTAAATGTAAAAATTGATCCTCTCTCTTTGATTTAATGTTGCACAGATTTATATTATAAACTGAAACATTGCATTTGTTTAGTTCAAACATTTTAAAAATTTAAACCAAACTAAAAACAATTTCCATAATTTCACCTGAAATTATAAATGCTATTTCCTTTAATAATTTTTCATTACGTATTTTAAGCTTAACTTGCAGAATATAACACATTCTGTGCTAATAAAGCAACTCTAAACTCTAAAGGCAACTAAGAAATAATGATTTGAAGTTCATTTTGACAAAATTTGAAATGAAAACACCACAGCCACCTGTCAATATACCTCTTACCCCCGCCTGCCCTGAACCCGGCCTGGTGGTCCATAGCACAGGAAGAACCCGGCTGATTGGGTTTCAGTCTCTGCAGAGCAAAGAGGACGGCAGGCCGTACAATAAGAGATCTGGGAATCTAGACTCCGGTTCTTCTGGGACCTGGATCTTCCTCCTGTGGAGACCCGACGTCTCACAGGTAAGACACAAGAAACATGAAGGTGTGTGACAGCAATGGTGACCGCCCAAAAGATATATTTGTTTCTACATAATGAAAAAAGTGCTATCTGCAAAACAAAAGATCTAACAAAGTGTTTTTGGTCCAGTGCAAATATCTTAGTTCACTTGAAATAAGACAAAACTAACTTATATGTAACTTATCAGCAAAACATCAAATCTTGTTTTAAATAAATAAATCCTTAATATTGATGACAAACCACTAGTTCCTCTAATAAGAAGAAACCTTTCCCCACATTATAAGTGAAATAATCTGGCTTTGGAACTAGGAATTTTTCAGTTCAATAATTACTTATTTAAAACTAGTTTCTGTTTTTCTGATTTGTTACTTGTAAGTTACATTTGTCTTATTTCAAGTGCACAAGGATGTTGGCAGTAGAAACAAAAATACTTGGTAAAACTCTGTTTTTTTGGAGTGTGGGTCTAAATGATCAGATAATTTGGCATGTTTTGGATGCATCTACGTCGTCTAGGGAGCAGATTTTAGCATTTCAGAAACTAAAAATAAATAGTAGCTGCATTATCATGACTGCTTTCATCTATTTTGAAGTGGAGCTCTGTTATTTTAACCAAATGAGATGTTGATTGGGGACGTTTTTCACCTCGTCTTTCGCTGTGAGGAATGCGGCCCTCTGCGGTGGAGTTTTTAGTCTGCGCAGATGGATGTATCTGGGAATGTGCTGACTGATGCCCTTCCTCCCCAGCTGTCTCCTGCAGATTTATCTGGAGCTAAAACCGGCCGGTTAAGGGGGACAGGAGCGCCTCTTCTCTTTGGAGGTGCTGGTAACTGGACCCACAGGGGCCCTGGCGTTCAGCTCCTGTCGCCAGCGCCGCCGCTGGCTCCTTGTTTCCTTTTTTCAGGATGTTTCCCCGCAACATCCTGAAAAAAAACACCTGTAATCTCTCGCTTTTAATCAGCCCCCACCGGCTCGCATTAATCACAGGGGAGAAGCTGTCTGAGTGCAAATCCAGGAGTGTTTTTGTGTGCTGTACAACATGGACTCATAAAAATAGCTCACACAGGACAGAGTACGCAGCTAGGAAATGAGCTTCAATTACAGAGGATGAAAAGCAATTACATTAACTGCCTCCCTGTAGACAGACCCTTCTGCTTCTTCTCGCGCGCTGGGACTCACCCCCAGCTTTGCATAATTGCTTTCGACCTGTTCAACTGACAGCGACAAACCGCTGGAACCGCGTCTGAGCGGTTAGTCAAGAGAGATGCAAAGCCGCTACCTCGAATTAATGTCCTCAAGGAGACGCGCGGGGCTGGACGCCTTGTTTGAAGTGAGTTCCCTTGATTAAGGGACCCTCTGGAAATCTGCAGGGAACTGCAACCAACTGAGGCTCATGTGCAACTTCATTATTCTCAGATGGTCAGCAAACCTTTACTGGATTAAATTTCTCTTTCTGTGAGGCTCTAAACTATTAAATGATGCCTTGCATCCAGTGGCGTCCCTAGACAAATTTGTCGTAGGGCAGTAAATGTTTTAGGAGGACGAAGCTCAAACAAAATTTTATTATTTTGTTTATTTATTGGGTTTTACATTTATGATTTCATTGAAGAAGATGACTGTTTGCCTTTCTGTTACGTGAACGTGATTATCTGGGGGGAGGAATAAGGCGGGCAGCATTTTTCAAGACTTACTGCCGACCTCTTGGGGGCGCCACTGTTTACATCTCAAACATTTGACCTGCTATTATCAGTATTAGAGAGATATTGTTATCGATTTAACAAGAAATCATCTTATTGAGAAAAACAGAACAAGGCTAAAACAAATTGTTCTGTTGAAGAAATAAATGATTAAATAAAAATGAAGCTCAACACTCAAAGGTAAAGCAGAGAGTTCATCACATTTTTTGCACATAATTATTCTTAGATAATTATATTTTAGTCTGGTCAGTTCTGACTATTTTCAGGACGTCTTGTCACTTTAAATCCAAATAATCTGCTGCTGGCCACGCCTCCCAACCCAACTAACACATGAAAATGGCTGCAAACAAATTATACAACCCTAAATCATTGAAAAGCAAAAGTAGGGCCTCCTGCACAACCAACAATAATGCAGTTAGTGGTTTCTAAATAATAAAGCAAGTCAATAACAAAACACTTGCCTTTTCCAGCAGCCATTGTACAGCAAATACAGCAGTGCAAATGTGCAGGTTCTATCTATCTATCTATCTATCTATCTATCTATCTATCTATCTATCTATCTATCTATCTATCTATCTATCTATCTATCTATCTATCTATCTATCTATCTATCTATCTATCTATCTATCTATCTATCTATCTATCTATCTATCTATCTATCTATCTATCTATCTAAACTAACTTACAGGTAACTTTTAATTAATATATAGGAGATGGTTTTAGATCAATAATTCCTAAATATTGATTAAAAAAATGTATTTATTCCACTGAAATTTTGTCACAATTACTTTTTTCTATGTTACAAGTTAAATAAAGTGCCAGGGGAAGAAGTACTTTTTGTTAATTTGTGCTAGTAAAAGAATTACTGACTTAAAAAAATGTGTATCTATATCTTCATGAAAAGTTAGTTTTGTTTTATTGCAAGTGTACTAAGATATTTGCGCTAAAAATAAGACAAAAAAAACCCCACTTTTGCATTTTATATCCCTCTATCTATGCATCCCGAGTTTCACTATTTGTAAATAAATTTCTAAAACTAAATATCCTTTCACTGATGTTCTGATTCAGGGAGAAGCACCTGACATTTTATCTAAAAAAGAAAAACAAACAAAATGTCAAAAACGTTGCTCTGCTTTGTCTTTCAGCCATGCCTCTCTCAAGCTCTGCCCCGTCTAACAAGAGGAAGGCCAGCAAGATCATCACTGACCTTTCCCACATCAGCCAGAATGGTAAAGCCTGCGGTCGTCAAATAAAGCAAACAGTCATGCATTTAAACATGCTGCTTAATCGGGACGCTTTAAAAATCCTCCTTTACCTGCTGTGACTTCATTACACGCTCGACTGAAGAACAAATCTTCTGCATTCGTTTGCCGTCTGCCCTGTCAGCATGTTGCAGAGCGAACTGCGTGGGTGTGAATCATTGTACGAGGTTGCATGATGCCACGATTAAACACACACACACACACACACACACACACACACACACACACACTTACATGTTCCTGGTGGTAACAGGAGAGCCGACACGCATGTGGAATCTCCTGGAGGGCTGCGGGTCGTTATCGGATGGCAAGGCGGCCACAAATCTGTCACCATAACAGACACACATAATAGCACATGGTGACTTTGCACTCATTTTATGAGTGTGAACATATGTCCAAGTTGCTGTAAAACTATAGCAAAAAAAGTTAACGGTCGGTCAAACTGAATTTAGCATTCCCCTGCTAACATTAGATCTCTTGCTGTTCTTTGCTTTGTTCAGCTACATTGGCTGTGTTTGGTGGTTTATTCCTGTATTTTGTCCAAAATGACTCAGAAGTTTCCCATCCTGCAGAAATGCTCCTTCAGAAGCAGAATGTCTAATGCAGCTCTTTCTGCCAGACCCACCAGTGGGTCCATCTGTTCAAACTCAAGCTGTGCAGCCTTCAAATGCTTCAAACACAAAGTGCATTATTTCTATTAGGGGAAACACCAAGTTTTTGTTTTTTTTCTAACTGTACTGGGTAAATCTTTATGAGGCTTTTTTTTTTTTTTTTAGAGATATCTATGTTTGTGTCACCTGTAAAAGATTGACTTACGCAGAATTTCAAAGTACTCTGCCTGTACTAATGCTGGTTTTTAGCCCGTTTTTTAAAATTATGTAACCTCAAAACAACTTTGGTCCACATCATCCTGCTACAGGTATCAGATGCACTAAGGTGTGATTGACAGGTGAATTGTCTGAGGAGTGAACAGCCGCTCTGCCATCTGGGATCAGCTCCACCCACTCAAGGATAAAAATGTGTTTACTAATGGATAAATGGATGAACTCACTGGGGTTTTTTCTCCTCTAGTTATTAAATTAGCAAAGATCTGAGGAAAACTTAGCTTGTAGGACTTACACAACACATAAATCTCTACGTATTTCATGCAAATCTTCAAAAAGACTTGAAATAATTCAAAACTAAACTTTTTAGCAAAATAAAGGAGCTTGTTTTGAGCAAACAATTCCTTTATATTGATGAAAAATTATTAGTTCCAGTGGCAAATTATTTCACTTAAGACATTTTTATTATAAGTTACATAATTTTCCAGTAAAAATAGTAATTTTTCATCAATATAAAATGAGTTATTTGCTTCAAACAATCGTCTATATTTTGCTGAAAAGTTACTTATAAGTCAGTTTTGTCTTATTTCAAATGCGCTAATAAGCCTGTCACAATAACAAATTGTCCCAGAGCTTGTAGCGATAAACATTGTTGTTTTGAGAACATTTTCACGTAATATGATTTCAATAATGACATAAAAATGCAAGAACAATGTTCTCAAAGATCAATAAACTTTTATTTTTTATGAACATTTAAACACTGGAACTGTTTGGAAAATCCAAAATAAACATAGAAAATGACAGGAAACAAGAAATAAAATAAATTATAAAGTCTCTGTAAAAAAAGGGATAGTTGAGTCCAAAACTCCATATTGAAGATTTTTATCAGTCGGTTTTTGGCAAAAAGAGAGAAAAAACAATAAATCAAACAAATGAAAATTATTGAGTCTTTTAATGGATTAACTGATTTATTGTTTATTGTGACAGGCGTTATGTGCTTATATATTTGCACTAGAAAGCTAGTGCAAACATGATTCTCTGAGGTAAAATCTGCAGTCTGAATGGATTCACCGCCTTGCACCCACGGTGACATCTGCCACTCAGCAATCTGTCGAGGTCTCTCCCTGTTTGTCTCATTTTTTCCGGTTCCGGTCCGTCTGCTGTCCCATCTGCAGCTGCATCTGTATCCTACCGGTTTGTTTTCAGTCAGCTAATCCTGCTTATCCCTTATTTTGCTCTAGTTAATACCAACACATCCTTCCATCATCCCCTCTGCCTTTTGCATCAAGTAACTCTCTCCCACTGTCTGCTGTCCGTCTGTCCGGTTTCCTCCCAGTCGGCGCGACTTTCTCGTTCTTCTCAATCAACACTTATAAATATCCCCGTGGGAGACTTGGCTCCTCTCGATATTTCTTTTCCATACATACAAACTTAACACACAACAGCCGGCACAAGCCTGATTTATGACGCGCCGCTAACAGCTCTCTGCGGCTCTGCAATGCCAACTTTCAGCTTTATAGATGAGCCTGCGTGAGAGAGGAAGGCGGGAGGACGGGGGGTTTGTGGCCGGACTCCAGGTGTTATGAGCGATATCAGGGTTTACATGTGGATGAGGAGCGTGCTTTCATGAGGAGTAAAATCCATCACGCCTCTCCATCGAGAGTCGCAGAGAGGAGAGGCCATTTGTGTTGTGAGGAATTCCCTTCACAGACAAACACAAAGCTGCTCTGACATTCCCCCTCTGCACTCTTGTTCTATAATGCCTTGACCTACTGACCCCTGAAACGCCCCGGAGGCAGGAGACCACACAACAGGTTCACACTCCAGGTGAGAGTACAGCCAAGAACAGCCTACCGCTAAAAACACGTTTAGTTTCGGCTCGTACCCTCACTTCGCACTTAAAGTACCGCAGCCATATTTACAGTTTTAACTTTCGCAAAAGTAAATTTCTAAATACTATTGATCCTGAAAACTGATCAAGACTGCAGAATAAAACAAGTCATGAATTATCTTCAAAAGTAAACACTTCATAATTTATATTTTAAATAACAGCCAAACTCGTTTCCACATAACTGATGGGATTGAATGTGTAACAAAAAAGGAAAGTTGTTTACCTTTAAAAATTAAACCTAATAAAAATTTGACTTTGTTACAATATCAATATGTGAGTTTCACATAATTGTATCTATCTAATGTTTGCAAATTGAATATTTGATCAAAGTTAAGGAGAGGTGATTGTATTTATATGGCACATTTTCAACAACGAGGAAGATCAAATTGCTTTACTTGAATTAGAAGGAAACAGAAATAAAACAAACCAAATGAAAGACAAAAAGACAAACATGTAATTCTATAAAAACATGAAACTTTTCCTCTATTTAATAAGTAATACGTATTTATGAGCTGATGGGGATTTCTCTGGATTCTAGATCTGATAAAATCAGATGTTGGTTCTCCATGTTTCATTCTGTAAAGTAGTAATTTCTAAGTTTGTTATGGATTTGTAATCTAACAGGAGTTTATCTCGGTCTTATGAGCTGAATGTTGCTCTAAGAGTTAGTCTTTGAAACTTGCAAATTTAAATATAATTCTGAATTAAACAGACAAACAAAAACGTTCAAATCTGCCGATCGCATGCGTACCTTTTACCCAGAGCTCGCTATTTTTCTCATCCCGACAGAGGATGAGCTGAACCCGGACGCTGCTGAATTCGACCTGGGCACCAAGATCAAGACGCCGAAGGACGTGATGCTGGAGGAGCTTTCCCTGATGAAGAACAAGGGCTCCAAGATGTTCAGGATGAGGCAGCAGAGAGTTGAGAGGTTCATCGTGACCAATGAGAACATGGTGGGGCTTCAAACATCGACTGGACCTCCTCTTGTGTTGAGTTCAGGAGCTTCTATCGGCTCTTTCTGTCTTCCAGCAGAACCTCCAGAATCTGCTGATGTCTCCGCCTGTTGTTCCACCAAAACCAGAGAAGCCAAAAGAAGAAAGTAGGTTCAGACTGCAGCAAATCATTATTTTAGTCATCCATTTATTAACTGATTAATTGCACAAAAAAGTAACACATTCTACAGACTCTTCTTTTAACCACTTAATGCTACTTCATACAATACCAGAAATTTCTTAAAAGGTGGAAATAAATTATTCAATTCCATTTTTTTAAATAAGAAAATAAACATTTTATTGCCTAAAATGCAGTAACATTGTATTTCTATTGTGAATTTGAACAGGCTAAAGCTAAAACTACTTTTATGTAAAACATATGTGCAGACAAATGTTGTTTTTAATCTTAAATATGTATAGATTTTATACAGTTTTGACTTAAATACCACTCTGAATATTTTTTTTTTTTTTTAGCAAATGGCCTATTTCTGATTCTATATGCTCTAGTTAACGATTAATCAATTACTAAAATTGTTTCAAAATTTTTACTGCATGTAATGTATGTCATTTCTAAACGCTGCAAATCTCAGAGATGGAAGAGGCAGTAAATAGTCTGGAAAAGGCAAAGAGGAGGAAGGAATATGTCCGCACCTACATATCGCCATGGGAACGAGCCATGACAGACGAGGAGATGAAAGCCACCATGAAGCCTTGCATGCCGGGACCCATCCAAATTCACCCTGACCTGCCGCAGTACAAAAGCTTCAACAGGTACAAACTCATCTAAAATAAACGACCGGGTTTAAAAGGTCGTTGTGCTTTAAAGTTTAAACCGTTTCACGCAGAAATCATTCTGCATTGTAACTGTCAGAGGATGTAAAAGGATGCAAAGTGGTTTCAAAAATGTGCAAGATCCCAAAAATGGAGAAGAAAAACGATTTAAAGTGAAACATCAAATAATGAGACATATCGACGATTACAGCGCTCAGCGAAAATTTAGGTTTTGAAAAATGAAATAAAACCTTCTTCTTTTCTCTTTCTCTCTTCCCAGGACTGCGCTGCCTTTCGGCGGCTTCGAGAAGGCGTCCAAGCTGCTGACCTTCGAGCTCCCGGAGGTCAGCGCTGCCGGTGAGGAGCAGGAGCTTCTCCCGACCCTTCAGCCCGACATCCGCTCAAGACCCTCGTTCAACCGCACGCCCATCGGCTGGGTCTGCGGCGACGGCGGCGTGCACATCCAGCCGGACGTGGAGGTCGCCGACGACGGCGAGACGGACGACCTGTGACCCGTGAAGACACATCAGCATATTTACGGTCCAAGACTTCATCACACGCAAAGAAAGCTCTTCTGGGATTCATGTTCCTGCTGAGGTGCATCTATTAAACTGACTGGAAACAAAAATTGTGAGGCTTTTGTGCCGCTAATGTCAGACCTGGGAGAATAGCAGCAGATTCGCATTCTGCAATATTAAACTAACGTAAATATGCAATAAATGTTCCCCTTTACTGAATGTCTGGTTTCTGTTCACCCCACACCGACTTTAGTTGTGGCAAAATTAATTACAGCACAATGAGCAGAACTGAAATCTCATTCATTTTCCCTCCTCAGTCAGGCGAGATCAGCAGGTAATGTGTGTTGACGCCACAAGCAACAGTTTATTTTTGATCTACTTTCTACTGCAAATATCTAACTCCACACAAAATAAGACAAAATTAACTTACAAGTAACTTTATATGAAGATACGAGAACTAGTTTTAAGTTAATAATTCCTTAATACTAATGAAAAGGTTGTAGATATAAGTGAAATAATCGGTCAGTGAAACTTCTCAGTGCCTATTTTAAGCTCTTTTCAGAATGAGCTGTTTTAGAGAGTCTTGTCACGTAAAAACCAGAGAACCTGCTGCTGGATACGGTCCCACAACTGACACATGAAAATGGCTGCAAACACATGTGCAATGACACAACCTTACATATTTGAAAAGCAGAAGTAGAGCCTTCTGCACAACCAACAAGAATGCAGCAAGTTGTTTCTAAACGGTAAGTCAACTCAGAACAGACATTGTACGGCATGTTCCAAGGTAAATTGAGCATTAAGCGGACTAAACATGCAGGAGCTCTGCTTGGGTTGCTAGGTAACAGGACTGGGCTTGGCTGGGGTTGCTAGGTAACTGCACAGAGCCGTTTGATTGTGATTTTTTTGAAACTGCACTTTTTCCACACACCAAAAAACATTCAATTGTTGCCCAAAAATGTCTGGGTGTTTTGTTTTGTTTTTTGTCAACACCCAAATGGAAGTATAAAAATGTGCAAAATGTGAACTTTGTGTAACAGGTCCCATTTAAGTCTGAATTGTGATTGTGATTGCACCTGTCCCTCTCAAGTGCCATTAAATTTAGCTCTTTTTTTTAACGTTTAAAGGCTTTGAAGACCTCACACTAGAAACAAGGAGGCCTCAGGGAGCAATGTCCGACTTGCACCGCAGCAGTATTCTCCCGTCAGCTAATAATGAAGAAAAGAAACGATGTCCTTTAGTGTCTTCCAGGCTCCCTGGTGGTCCGGCAGATTTCCAGCATCGGTCACCTCTGCTGCTGGTGTCAGCACAACGCTCAGCGACTCAGACAGATAATTAAACCAAGACCTCAGGTACAGCTCCCGCTCTAAAGCAAAGAGTTTATGTTTTTTATGATTAAAAACACCTTAATATTCATCCCCATCTAAATTAAATCCATTGTCGTCTATTGCCTTAAGAAGTACATCAGTGAGCAAACAGCGTAATGAGGATCAAGCAACACAGCAATCGGGACGGAAGGGAGAAGTTCATCTACTGGATTTGATGAGGAAATGGACGGAGTTAAAAACCTCCCGCTCAAACATTCACTCTCCATCAAATCAGATTTAACCGAAACTATTTCACCAGAAGGATGAGAAAAATAATTATAATGTGTGATAAAATATGGAGGTTGTACAGTTCAAGTCAAATTTAAGGCGGTGAGACATTTTGGGTTCCTTGTTGCTGGATTTTATTTTATATTTGCCATCTTTACACTTTCATTTCTTCTTTCCTTCTATTTCATTTTTTTAAATCCTTATAGTCTCTTATTTTTCAATAATCTAAATAGCTTTTTGTTTGCGTCAGCTTTGTTTAACGGAACAACCACACAAATTCTCAGTAACTTCCAACATGAGTCTGATTAGTAATCTTATTAATCTCCTATAAGGTCCACTTGTTATGGCTGTGATAAACATTTTCTCCCACACCTGCAGCGCTGCATCCAGTCTGCGCCACCGTGACCTCTCACCTGCTCCATGAATAATTTGTGGCGCTATAAGTGGCGCTGGCTCGTCTCCAGGTACAGATATGAAGCAGATGTCTTGTGCGTGTCGCTGCCAGCAGGTTACAGCCGAGTGCGGAGAGGAGAACCTGCAGAAGAAGAGAGGACAGGTAAGGCCAGGGGGGCATGACATCATCAGCACAGGAGAGCGTGTTTCACACACTATGGCAGGCTGTTGTAATATTTAATCAACGCCCTATCTTGTGCTTTCTTTCTTCATTTAACATTCAAAATTGGATTCGATCAAGTCCTTAATGATTACTGGTGATTACTGATGGTGGTTACATTACATTATTTGTTTTGTTTGTAATGCTACAAAATGTAGAAAACTTCCATTGTTATGAATATTTGAATATTCTGTCATGCATTTGCTTTTTCTAGATGAAAAACATCAAGTCTTCTCCTTATATACACTGATAGTTTCATCTTTTATAAGAACCACTGAAGCTTTCATGATAGCCTATAAAAAGAGATCATATCCAGCCTTTTAGCTCTTCTGTATCAGGGATGCTCTGGAAAATCACTCTGACAACTGTCATCTTATGCAATCCAGTTATTTGGTAATTCAATTTAACAACATATGAAGCCAGAGTGGATTTCTTATTTGCAGGGAATAAACTGGGCTGGAAGTATAAGGATGGATCCTGGAACAAAAGCTGAGGATTCATCAGACAGAGATGTGAGTCAGTTTAGTCAGTGAAGTGGAAAAAGGCTTATGTTTTGATATTATTTAGAAAAAAATATCAAAAATGTTCAACGTTTTTAGTCACTTGTTAACCTCATAATGAGTTGTGAAACCTCGATGTTGCAATGCTGTGGAAAAGTTACACAGCATTGTGTAACTTTTTGTCATTTTTCTCCCATAAATGTTTTCCAAATGTTTGAGGAAACACACACACACACACACACACACACACACACACACACACACACACACACACACACACACAGTTTTCAAATGATCATTTTATTTAGAAATGGAAGAAAACTAACCAAACCAATATGGCTGTACGTGAACACATAAGTGCTTCTGCTCTGTTAAATCAGCAGCATTAATTGCAATTAATCACATCAACGCCACGACAAATTACTGCATAAACATGGCATTTACCAGGGTGATGTTTATTTTGAGAACAGATGTTGGTGCTCAGCCTGACTCCCCCAAGTCAACCATCTAAAGTCCAAGTTTAAATCCTGCTTGTAAAAGTTAAGTGGAACCACATTGGTGATAAGAACTTACAACGCTTTCCTTTTCATTTCTATTATGTACATTTTGTTTCTTTATTATGAAATCAGTTGAAAAAATAAATATATTTTTTTTTTATACTGTAAACCAAAAACTAAATTTGGGAAAAAAAAACAATGTCTTGAAATATTATATGAATCTGAGGTTTTTCTTTTATATGACAGTATCACAAAAAATTCATTAAAAAATAACAAAAAAATTTATGAGAATCACGTCATAAAAGAGTAAAGTTGAAATACTACGTGATAAAAGTCAGAATTACAAGAATAAAGTAATAATATTACAGTTTTATTCTGGTAATATTACAACTTTATTCTTATAAAATTGGCTTCATTTCAAAATACTGATTTATTCTAGTAGCTCTGAGTTTATTTTATGACTTTTCTTCTTGTTCAAGTTTATTTTTCATAGGATTGCAACTTTATTCTCTTAATTTTATGACTTTATTCTCATAATGTAGTTTTATTTGTTGAGTATGTTCCTAATACTCTCATACTTTCAGATTTAATCCTTCGCTGCACATTTTATCTGAAAAATGATTTGCAGTTTTACTTTTTAGATACTTTTACTTTAAAAAATTTTTTTCATTCATTGGTTGCATTGCAAAGGAACAGTTTCACCAAATAAAATTCAATGTTTGAAAAATCGTCCGATATGTGAAAAGTACTCAGATTTACTCCTCTCCTCATGTTCTGTAGGAAATCAGGTTTTACCTTAGAACTCTTTATTATATGATAAATCATCTTGCCACATTGTTGTCGAGCCTGTTTTGCCCGGAAGGCGGCGCCGTCGAGCTAAACGAATCCGCAACAATCGCGCTACGTCACTCTGTCAGGCTCAGCCGGTGAGAGTCGATGGCTCGGTATCGCGAGAGCGGCGTAGCGCGACCGCAGCGCTGGATGGCGCTGGTGGTGGACGGAGGAAGGAGGGGGATGGATGCGCCCACGACTCGCCCTCTCTTCCGTCTGATCACACGGTAGGACACGCGATCGGACGAGGGCTGGCGGCGACAGCAGCCGCGGTGAGTCGGAACTGCTCGGCGTGTTCTGCACGGGGCTCAGACGGACCGGACCGGTCTCAGATCCGGACCACAGGGGACAGAGAAGGTGTGTGTGTGTGTGTGTGTGTCTCTTTATGTGCTCCCAGATGTGTGTGATGTGCTCCAGATGTGCGCTCTGAGGCCGGTTGTCATTTTGTCCCTCCATCACCATCATCTTCTTCATCGTCATGATGATATGTCAGCAGCATCAGCATCATCATCACCAGCAGCAGCAGCAGCAGCAGCAGCATGGTTCAGTTTGTATCTCAGTTTCATTATTCTATCAGGTGGTGCGTGTCTTTGTGCGTGTGCGTGTGTGTGTGTGTGTGTGTGTGTGTGTGTGTGTGTGTGTGTGTGTGTGTGTGTGTGGTCATCCTGGGACCACGTCAGGCTCAAAATCAGTTACAGGTGTTAACAGTTCAGCCTGTCCCGTCCCATAACTCACGTGGCCGCGCGTCCCTGCGTGTTTTGCGGTTTGGACCGTGTTTGTTGGTCGGACTGTTCGCGGACTTGTTGATGGATGTCCGGGAGACCCCAGCCAGCATGCTCTTCCTCCTCCTCCTCCTCTTCCTCTCACGGTGATTTAAAGTTGCGGGCTTTTGATGACTTTGGCTCAGCCAATCGCGCCATCACATTATCGGAACGGTGGCACAGCCTTGTGCCGCGTGCGCGCACACACGTGAGTTCTCTGAATGAATAAATAAAAATGGCATCAAAAACAAAACAAAACAAAACAAAAACGGGGGGAAACATATCGCCAGCGTTTCGTGAGGTTTGGCTCCGTGCAGGACGCAGCGTGGGGGGCTTTAACCGAAAGGTGTCCCCACAGCACGAGCAACACAAACCGCACGCACACGTGAGGACACGCAACACCTTCGCCCTTCAAACTGAGCTCAAATGTCGCCTCGACATTTAGCTTTAAATTCCCGTCAGCTTTTGTTGGGTTTTTTTTTTTTTTGTTGGTTTGTTTTTTGGAAATGGAGCAGAAATTAGCCGAACTGTGGAGAGAAATAACGCGCTGGGTTTGATGAACATGAATAATTTTTTGATTTGTGGCTGGGAATTGCATTGCAGAGCATGATTTGGGTTTTCAGATACCGAACTATTTGCCCATTCTTCTGTATCCAGATCAGATACAATCTGTGAAAATCGTTTTTACGTCCTGTCACTGATTCTCACTCTGTTTTTGTTATGGACTTTGACTGGGCCACTCTAACACAGGAATATGATCCAAAGCTTTTTTGTTGTTGTTGTTTTGTGTTTAGATATCCAAGTTATCACTGTTAGTTCTTTTGTGTCAACTTTCTTAGTTCCTTCTTGCATCCTGTGCATTTTGGTTTTGACTCTGGAGTTGCTCTTCTAGTTTATTTGTGAAGCTCGTTGCAACAATGAATCAGCTTAACGACCACAACAACTAATTATGAAACGGCTCTGTTTTTCTTAATGATTTCTCTCAACATGGTTACTTTCACTCAATTCAGATTTTTTTCTCTTTGTTTTACCTTAATGCGACCTGACAGTCTGAATAACACAGATCGTTTTTCTGCTTTGTTTTGTTTTTGATATCCCATATATGTTTTAAACAGAACTTTATTGTAAAAACTACCAAATCATACAAGCACACTGAAGAAAAAAAGAGCCAAAGAGGTTACAGGATTACATGAGAGCCATATGACACAATAGGTGATTAATATTAGAAAACCAAATAAGCATAAAGCGTAATGAACTGAACAGCTGGAATTATTGTACTGGTCTAATACTGGCAGTTTTGGTTGCCAGGTCTTTACTGTATAAAGACTGTAAATTAGAGCCATTTTTTTTTTTTACATTCTAGTCAAAGTCCAGATTGAAATCTGACTATTACGCTGTTGCATGACAATAAACATGCAAATGATGCGATAAAACGTCCAGTTTAGATTGATAAATTGATTAAAGAAGTTAAAAGGACAGAATAAAGTAAAACCTTTATGACCCAATTCGCTCTTCCTCATGAGCATTCCTGAACTTCAGTTTCCCAACTAATTTAATTTAATAATAGCTTCACTCACACCAAACTCTCATTTTAATAATTTAAAAAGATTACAGCTCAATAGGGGAGTGTCTAATTATTTAAAAAGAGAAGTTTGTCTTTGTAATGAGACGCATGTAGGGATTACAGCAGAACGAATGGAGCATGAGTTTCTGGTTCATGCTTCCCATCAAACATCAAGTCGTGGTTTCTATAATTTATACGGATCTCCGAAGCTTTCGCCATTTCCAGCCTTTCAGCTCATCGTGCAGCAGAGATGCACTGCAAGATCTTTTTTGACAACTGTGTCCTTGTTCATTTATGTGCCATTTTAATGTCAGCATTATGCAGAAGCCAACATGGTCTGCTGTTGTGGGACCATAAGAGGGATAAATTAAAGGAAGCTGCATGTCTGAGCCTGTGTGTCGCTCTTCAGACGACAATCAGGGGAATTATTCTTCGCAGACCCCCAGCTATAAAATGAAACATTTCAAAGCAAAGGATATTGAATTTTCTTACATTCACTAATTGGTTTGAGTCCTCGGAGTGTTTCTCGTGGTCTGCTCAGGTGTGACTGATCCTAAATTGAGTCTCCGGGCCGTTTGTTGACATTTGAGGTGAGCTGAGGTGTTTCGGACTTTGTGGCGCGGGTCCAGCTGCCGTCCGTGGGATGATATGCAAACGGTAAAGGCATTCTCATATAGCATATCTCCTATGACCTTTAAAGCCAGCAGGGATGCAGCTTCTTTTTCTTGTAATTTATACGCTTTGACATGTTTCTGTTCGTTCAGCCTAATGCTCTGACCAGTTCTTTATTCTTATATGTTTGCTGCTTTCTCAGCTTTTAGTTTGTCTTTTACCTTGACTGTCACATTTTAATTTGTTTTATTTATTCTTCCCCTTTCCTCATTTTAATCTTTTGTGTTCTATTTTATTTCATTTAGCAGTATTTTCTTTCTGCATTTTCTTTGTCTAGTTCCCTTCCTTTCACTAATTCCTTTCCTTTCTTTTTTCTTTTCCTTTCCTTTCCTTTCCCTGTTTGGGTCCTCCCAAACTGGGAGAGCCTCAAGTTTCCCAGCATGCATTGTAAATGAGGATGGTTATGTAATAGCCTAATATTAAGCAAATTTCCATGCCTGTTTTTGTGTTTCCTGCTAACAGGATTAGCGGTGGACATGTGACATGGGCATAGTGGGTTGCATGTAGGCTACGCTGTGCATTCGTACCCGCAGCTCGGGTGAGGAGTCGCTCATGTGCTTCAGTGTTGCAGAGTCTCAGCAGGAAAATGACCTTGAAGCCAAACCCTTTGTACAAACATGTAGCCGGCTGCACGTGAGACACAAACGCAACTTTTCATACCACTTTAAGTGTTAAAACTGAGGGATGAAAGGATGAGAGGCACAGAGGAGAGGACGCACTCTGGGCTCTCCCTATTGTCAACCGAGGCTATTTGAAGTTACACATAACCCAGTTATGGGGAAACCACTGTGTGTGCACGCACACGAGAGCATGTCTGGAAACTGGATGGAAACAGACAAAGATGATTGGCAGACAAGGTAGGGAATGAGAAGTTATAGAAATGGACATAAGAGAGACTAAAATAAAGTTTTTTCAACTTTTACAAATTGCAAAAATGTGCTTCTTGTGTTGTATGGCTGCATGAGTGGGATGGAGGCAGCGTGAGGGACAGGCTATTGTCCTGGGGGACAGTATCAGCTCTTTGTACAGCTTGTTTCACGCTGGTGTCACCGTCACAAGTCACACTGACACACAGCAGGAACAGTGAAAGGCAGAGACAGTATCATCCAAAATGGTGTCAGATTATTTCCAGCTAACTCTGAGGTCAGTCGTTGAGTTGGTGAATATGTTCTTCTCTGCTAAGCAAAGCGATACAGGAGGAAACGGGTCGCTGCTGTCAGCCCTGGACATGCAGGGAGTGGAAATAATGGAAATAAATCCTGGGGCCTCTCACTGAATTCACTGAGATTCATTCAAGAAACAAAATGAGAAAGATTTATTTCTGTTCATTTTGACAGACAATGAAAATAGATTTTTACTTGGAAATTTAAATCCAATTAAGGCCGAAACAATTAATTGGAGTCGACCAGTAATTTAGTAATCGATAAGTCGCTAACTACAGTATACTAACCCTAAAAAAGAGAATTTCCTGGGAAAAAAACAACACAGAGCGGCAATTAAGCATAAATTGTACAAAAACATATGTACATTTTGCATTTAAGATACAAAAACATTTTTTACCTTTAAATATATTCCACTGAGAACTCCATAAGGGGTACAAGTTCAGCTAAAATTAATTCCCTATTAAGCACCTTTTGCTATCTAGTTGTTAATCAGTTAATCCAAACAATGATCACCAGATCAATCCTGCACTGTAGTGATGCTAAGTCTGGTTCTTGAGGTATTTCAGAAAACTTCATGCCTCCCTCTGCTGACAAGCTTTATGGAGATACTGATGTATTTTCCAGCAGGATTTGACACCTGCGTTGTTTACAGAATCTAGTAGTTTTGTCAACAGGAAGGTGAGAGACACCAGTCCCAACAGTGCAGATGAGCTGAAGGACATCATTAAAGGCGACTTTTTATGCTTCCTTGAACAGATTAGGGTCGTCCTATGGGCTGTACGAAATCTCACTTTTTTGATAATGAGATTTAGTCTGTTCAGTTCTGTTTGTTCAGAGTTCTTTTCATATTGAGCTGTTTTAGGGCCTCTGTCACTTTAAATCCAAATAAGCTGCTGCTGGCCACGCCCCTCCTCCACTCATGAAGCTGATTCACAACCATACATCGTAGTAGAAGTAAGTAAAACCTCGTAAGCAGCCAACAAGAATATTGTAGATTTACCATACAGCTTTCTGGATGGTAAATCTACAACAAAACTCTTGTCTATTCCAGCAGCCATTGTACAGCAGGAAAGCCAGCTGATCAAATGTGCTGGAGGCCCAGTCAGGTTGCTAGGTGACAGGCACAGCCTAAAATATGAATTTATTGCCAAAAAAAACAGCTGCATGTCTTTTTAAGCAGTTGAGACCCAAGTGGAAGTAAAAACAAATGTGAAATGTATATTTTTCATGGAGCAAACGGCAGAGTGTAAAGTTCATTCGCTCCTTTTGTTGATGCTGTACTTCGTGTAAAATAAGCCCTAAATAGGCAGTGAGTTCCTGCGCTGTTCACTTCGTTTCGCTGACATTTCTGTGCTGAAAATCCTTCTTCTTTGGTCTCCTTTTTTAAATTGAATTACTGATATAAATCTCCTTTTGAGTCATATTCTAATTTATTGAGGTCACATTCGAAGTCGTGTTTAAATATGCAACACCAGAACATCACAGTTTGATCCTGTCACTCAACAGTCACCTATGCTTTTCTGGGAGCAGAGGTAATAATCCCTGCAGCACACTTTGAAAACTCAGTCCCTCTGTCTGCCACTGTCTTATTATGCTAATAGCTCAAACTGCAAATGTTCTCTGAATTTTGATTGTATTTCTTACATCTTGACTCTGGATCCCTCTCATAATTTATAGTTTTGGAAAATCAAATCCAAAAATGAAGTTAAAATATTAAGAAACGTTTGCAGTATTAATCTTGTAGTTATTTATTTGGCCATGCCGCTTCCTATTTTATAATTTATGTTAAAGTGGGAGATATGAGATAATCTTGTGACGTTGGTTCGATGGTTGCAGCATCGCATCTGTTTGCGTAAAAATGTTTGTAGAGCAAAGAGAAGCTAAATTTTCAGCTGAAATGTAAAGAACTGTGCAGAAATAAAAAATATGAAACATCTCTCAAAGCATCCATGCTAAAAAAAACACAAAATTGAAGTATTTATGTTGTAGTTTCTAGTGCAAATATTTTTAGTTTTGTCTTATTTTAAGTATACTGACTTACAAGTAATCTTTTAACATGATATAGAAATAAAAAAATCTTTAATATTGATGAAAAATTAGCTACTAGTTATGAGTGAAATAATCTCCCAGCGGAAGAAGACATTTAAACTTATGATGTGGAAAAAATATCTTGTTCCCCTGGCAACTTTTTTCACTTTAAAGTAAGGAAAAGAATTAGAGCCACTGAAAAAAAAAAAAAAAAATTCTGACTTAAATCTCAGAAAAAAAAGTCAGAATTCTGAGATTAAAGTTTTATTTTTCAATGGCACTATCTGCACTAGAAAGTAGTCCAAAAATACCTTTTCTGTTTTTGTTTTTGCAGGAAACTGCATGTGTGTGAGCTGGTAAGACTTTCCTCTTTATATTCTAGTGATCTGAATTCTGCTTGAAGCTTCTGTGAATTTGTCAAAAAGCCGTTGGCAGCGATCTAAACCCGAAGCAGACGTGATGGAGGCTGAACTGAGGTGTCGTAAACCAAAACAGACTTCTGCAGCAGCGTACCTTTTCCAGAATGCTTCTCTTCCTGTAGACTGTAGACAGACGCTCCTTTCACCGCCCCTCCCTCGTATTTCATACTGGGAAAAAAAAAAAAAAAAAAAAATGCAACTCCTGCAGAAATCATTGTGCTGAAGAAAGCAGGTGTGAACTGTAAATGTTACAAAAGTCTGGACTAAACTGTCTTCAGCTTACCGATGTATAGTCATATGATGTTTTTAGAAAATACAAAGAAATAAGAAAACCTTTTGTGCATGAAAATGTTTTTACACGTCGTGACTGAGGTGTTCGTCAGCGTTTGGCCGCACCACGTCAGCGTTAGAAAAAAAATGTAAAAGTTGTCAGGGGGGAACATGCAGAATCAGCTTTACACAGAGCTTTTTGATGGCGGAATGGACTTTATTCCATTTTCCAAACTGGAGTCTGGAAAAACGTAAAAGAGGATAAATGCCTGCAGCATCATGTACAGCTGAATGCAGAGATGGACGGTGGTAAACACTGTTTGTATGAAGGTTTTGACATCATTACACGCACACACACACACACACACACACACACACACACAAAAGCTCATAAACCGGCAAACCGCCAGAACCGCGCACAAGACAAAAAGTTCTGGCAGGATCCAATCGACCGCTCTCTGCACTCCGGGAGGATTCAAACTCCGCTCGTTCATTTTCAGCTGACAGGAAAAAGCGCCAAGCCTCCAAATTTACAAAAGTAAACTGACCAATAACATTTAGGCTGTGTGCACCTCCACGGACTCGCAACGTACAAGATGTTTTGACACAATAGATATTTTTTTCTCCTAAATGTTTAATAGTAAGGCGGGTTAGATAATAATAATAACAATAAAAAAAAAACTAATTCACGCAATTATTTTTCGACCTGAGGAAATGATCTGGTCTGGGTAAAGTGTGGGTGAGCTTTTGGTCCGGACCCGTGAACGGACTTGAGCCCCGACGCCATTAGAGAGAAAACATCCCACAGTTCTATAAATGGTGACAAATACAGAAATCTCATTTAATTTTGAGGCAGAATTGGTTCAGCCCTGGACCGGATGAGAGTCAGACCGGTTCATGATCCCAACCCGACCCGAAGCTGCCGCTGGGTGACTGTTCTGATGTGGAGCCTCAGATTTGGTCCTGATCTCAGTGCTGTAGGTTTTATCTGTGCCTCTGTCTGCATATAAACACTGTGTGAATGTCTGGAGGAACCAGCGGACGGGCAGGGCAGGGCAGGGCCGTAAAGTGGGGGGTAAAAGGGGGTAATTGCCCCCTTACAGTAATCTAGAAAACACACCCTGAACAGGCACTGTGGCTGATTTCTACAGGTTACGCCATCCGGACACACAAAGTGGATCAAAGCAGAGCGTGAATGTACGGCCGGTGTCGTCTCCACCAGGAATTTCTCCTCGATGTGTGGCTGCTGTCTGGGCTGCCGTCCCGAGCCGTCCAGAGCAGGATCAGGGAATGTGATTGACTTGTGCCTTGACTCACTCTGGCTTCCAGGAAGTCTCCTACATCAGTACACATCATCATCATCACTCGCCAGCCCAGCGTGCAACAGAGTGTTTCGCGTGTGCTCTCTCAACCAGTTCAGCACAGTGTGTCTCTCTGTTAAATCACATGGTTCAGCTTTTCCCCCGCATGCCTGCTGCTTGGCCTATTTCCATGGTAACTAGCCGAAGATGTGGGGACACGCTTACAACACATATGCATACACACGCACGCACACACACACACACACACACACACGCACGCCTACGCAGTCCACATAAACAGCAGTTGTGAGACCTCGCCACTGCGATCTTTTGGTTGTGTGTGGCTGTAGGGTGCAGTGAGAGACAGGAAGTGTGATCACACACTCTGCACAGACTCAGTGGGGAACACAGCCATACACACGCACACACACGCACGCACGCACACGCACCCACGCACGCACACACACACGGCTGAGACAGAGGCTGAGGATGTGGCGCTGTGGAGGAAAAATGGCACACAGGGCCATGCCAACCAAATCCCACCATAAACCTCACAATTCAGACAGACAGACAGACAGATGGATAGACAGATAGATAGATAGATAGTTGGAGTACCCGCAGCATCCCTGTGGCCTTTGGCCAAGATGATGCTGTGGTGTTAATGCAGCCCAGCTATCAGACAAGGGAGCTTTGCCAAAAGCAGGGAAGCTGTAAAGTAAGGAAGTATGGAAAGAAGAGTGGTGGGGGGACTGCGGCTCTATTACTGCCCTGCGATGTTATGCAAATTCAGTCGTGTTCATGATTTTATCATCACACTAAAGTCCAGCGGCCTTAGCATGCTTGAATCGCCATAAGCTCCTCATTTGGTCCCTGTGCACGGATTAAAATGTGACATAACAGACAAAAGCATCCAAAGTGAACTGCTGTCCATGGAGGCTGATTTTAGATTAGACAGTGTGAGCTTCGGTTGACTGAGCTTAAGATTTGACTAGGACTCGTAGTCTTGGCCTTGATTCTCATGAACATCTTTATCTTATGTTATTAAGGCTGAAAGTACTGGGTCCAAGAAAAGGAAGACTTTTTCTCCTGCATCTCCAGTTTCCAAAAGCTACTGGAGTCGCCCAATAGATGCTCTTTTGTTGGTCCACTTTAGATTTCCCATTTAGAGCTGCTGTGGGAACTCGGTATGTTCCTGTTTGCTTGATGTTTTGAGTCCTAACAGATTGGTTTTTGTGTCTTCCAGATAAAGTGAAAGAGGAGAAGAAACCACAGGGATCCCCACATGGGAGCAGCACTGCTGTCAGAGCCGCTTTTATCTGAGAGAATCTGCCAAATCATTCTTTGGAAACGCTCTCATGGCTTCAAACGCAGACTTATAAACCCACGGAGCTAAAAACAGAAAACCGACGCAATCACTGGCAAATACAAGAGGACCACTTTAAAAAAAGAAAAACACGGCAGGACAGAGGGAGGGTTGTATGGGGGCCAGATCCCTATCCAAGACATCTTGCCTCTCTTCAGTCCACAGACTTCCTTCCACCCCTCCTTCCGTTTCCTCCTGCTCTGCCTTTCTCCCATTCTCCATCTTTCTCTCTCATGGGAGTGACATAGAGGCTGTCGCTTGGTCTTCTGCCCCGCCCCTTTTCTGCATCCCCGTGGGAACGGGGACGTCCAGGTAGTGATGTCGTGGAAGAGGAACTACTTTGCCTCTGGTGGTGGAGCGGCTGGCGGGATGCAGGGGCTGGTGACCCCGAGAACCATGACCTCCATCGCGCCGAGCAAAGGTCTGAGCAACGAGCCGGGACAAAACAGCTGCTTCCTCAACAGTGCTCTGCAGGTCAGTTGGGTGAACTTACAACCGCAGACTAACTTTTATCTAACAATCGAGGATAATTCTCAGGAATGAGCTGTTTTAGGGCCTCTTGTCGCTTTAAATCCAGATAATATGCTGCTGGTCACACTCCTCCAGCACAACATTTACACTCACACGTAAAAATGGCTGCAAACAGATGTGCATTTATACAATTGTATATCTTTGAAAAGCAGAAGTAGAGCCTCCTGCACAACCAACAAGAATGCAGGAAGTGGTTTCTGGGTTGAGAGTCAGCAACAAAACATTATGCAGCAAAAAAACCAGCTCACTAAATGCTTGTGTTGCTAGGTAACCAGACTGAGCTTGGCTGGGGTTGCTAGGTAATGGTGCAGACTTAACCCGTTTAATTAAACGCACTTATTTTTCCTGAAAAATAAGTGCATGCATTTCAATCCTTGGATCTCCCTAACACATAATATTTATAAATTATTCAATTTTATGTTGATTATGTTAGCAAAAATGTGGCTTTTATACCCGGGAGCAATTGTTGCCAGTGGGAAACTGCATTTTCTAAATTACACAAATCTGGCCTCTTTATATCAGTAGGAGACACTTGAAAGAGCATGTGTACAAAATATTTTACTCCTATATTTTTATCAAAGTATTTTACCGACTTTCTCTTGTACATGTTTGTGACACACATTTACCTCCAGCGTTACAGGCAGGAAGTAAAGAGGTCTGGTCATGTGACCTTTCACACTACATGCAGGAAATTGCTGCTGCTTCTATTATTTGATTTAAAAACTTCAATTAGCTGCTGAAAGTCAAAACAATTTTTTTACAGCATGCAGAAGTTAGGAAAAATGTCTGGCAACAATGGTTGCTGGTGGGATTAAACAGGTTGAGAGGTTTTTTGAAACAGCTCGTTTTTCAGACACCAAAAAACATAAACGTGTTGAGAAAAGCAGCCGGGTGTTTCTTATTCTGTTTTGTTTTTCTGTTGTTTTTAGAAGCAGTTGGAAGTTTTAGCAAATTTACCAATTTCTAAAACTTTGAAAGCTGACCTTTTTCACATTGCAGCAACATTGATCAAAGTATTTTATTTTTTAAGGGATATTAACACATAACTATGAAGTTTTTCTGTCTTTTCAACCAATATTTTGTTGAACAATATTTAGCTTTTTTTTGGTTTTCTTATCAACTGTCTGCACAAGAAGAGACACATTCTTGTCTGAATCAAAGGAAAACCAAGACAGCCAAAGGTTTTCTGGTCTCCAGTTTTAAAAATGTTAAATATGATTTAAAAGAGAACGACATGGAGCGGAGATAATCTGAGCTGAATACCAAATCTGTCTGAAACCTTTACAATTCAAAGAGACGTTTTGCGTTATTCCTGCAAAATACATTTTGCTGCAAAATCCGCATTAATTAGACCCAGTTTTACAAATACTTTGTCTAATAAAACATGAAACTGTAAAACTTATAAATATTTACTCTTTTTAAAAGGTTTTTAAACAAAGAGAGATTTAAAGCCTTTGTAAAAAGAGGATGGTAATGTATTCAGAAACAATAATTTTCAATAAACGCATTGTTTTCAAAAACACACACACAATCAAATCCTCCAAAAGATTATTATTGTGATTCTTAAAGCAGTACGAATGCTTCCGCAAAGCACCGTGCCGTTTTTTAAAAGTATTTTATTTACTGCGCTGATATGCACAGCGCTGACTGACGGCTTATTCGTCAAAGTTGTGCAGCCCTGCCCATCTGCCCCTAAAACACTGCAGCAAACTGCAATCAGAAGAGTAACAGACACAGGATTATGGGGCAGCGTAGCCGCGTTTTAGAGGAGCTCGGCTCGAGCTGACCTCAGCGTGGACGTCCAGAGCGTACGCAGAGATGCTAACTCTGCACTGCTTACACATACATAGAAAAAAAAAAAAGACACTCTTGCCTCCTACCAAGACTTCCAGCTGGCTCACACTACACACACACACACACACACACACACACACTGAAATGCCTCTTGACTATTGGCTTGAAAGAGAGAGAGGGGAAGATGGGAGAGAGGTTGGAGTAAGCTGAAGAGGGATTGGGCAGAAGCTTAGGGAGAGTTGATGAGAGCAGAGGGGTGTAGATGCAAAGAGTAAAAGTTGCGGACTGCAGAGAGGAGGAGAAGAAGAAGGAGGGATGAGGAGTATACAGTATGAAAAAGACGAGGAGAGGACTTCAGGGGATACTGCTGCGAGGAAGAGAGGAAACAAAGACTCCAGCAAGGTAAGAGGGAAAACGCCTGAGCAGAAAGGGTGAAAAGACAAAGTGGAGGACAAAATGAAGAAACATGCAAAGCAGCTCCAGCAGAGTGAGAATTGGGCCACTTCAAGGACACATATAGACGCTAACACACACACACACACACACACACACACACACACACACACACACACACACACACACACACACACACACACACACGGAGGGGACAGCATGCTTAGCTGGACACAGATGAGCGGGGATAAACTGAGGGACAGAACCAAACTGCTTTTGGCAAGGCTTTCATTGTGTGTGTGTGTGTGTGTGTGTGTGTGTGTGTGTGTGTGTGTGTGTGTGTGTGTGTGTGTGTGTGTGTGTGCACGCTCATGCTTTTTTCTCGTGTCATGGCTCAAAGTGCCGGTTTTTAATTCGCTAATCTTGGAATTTTGTTCACTTCTATAAAAGTTAAAGAGTGCCTGAGCCACCTGCTAAATGGTTAAGAGATTAAATTTATTGTTAAATGTTCAAAAAGGGCTTGTTTTAGTCTGAAGAGACCAAATGCAAATAGCAGGGGAGTAACAATAGAGCTGCCTCATAAAACCTGAGGACGCATCGATCGACTTTGGGATTCACAAGACGAGAGAACACTGTGCCGGTATTTCTTGTTAAAGCAAAGAATAATCATATTTTTGTTGTTTTCACAAAGAATCCTGGTAAAACACTCAATCCAATCCCTACAACAGAAATAAAAAAGCAATATTCATGCTTCGGAGTTTCTTTAAACCGAGATAAAATGAGGCAACGAGGCCTTGTGACCTTAAACTCGCCATTATAGAAGCCGAAAAATGCAAAAACTGCTAAGTAACTTCTGATATGTCATGAGTGACAATGGATAAATAAATTTTCCTTGGAATCGATATAAATCTGAGGGATTCCTGGTTCATTTACTGTCAGGAATAAATGACTGAACTGGATGAAAATCATTTCAGGCTGAACTATTGTTTCACACAAGGGCAGCGCCTCTCTGGAGTTTAGTTACTTATTTCCAAGACTGAAGTTGAAATGAAAGGAAAAGTATGAGTCACACACGGACAGGCGCTGTTTAATGCTGAAGCTTAATATTTTTACAAACTTTGCCATACTTAATGTGTGAAATGATTCAGTCCTGTTGGGTCAGGCTATGCATTGCAGTGCAATTTCCGCCACAAAGCAGAAGGTCTTCAATGATCATAAATAGTGTCTAAACAGGTCCGGTTATTGTTAGATTTTCTCTTCTCCGATAGGAAGGTCCATCGCAGAGTCGGTAGCAACTTATGGCTAGTTATTCTCACAACACTTATGTCTGTCACCGTTTCTTTTTTCCCCGAGTTTTAGAAGTATTTAAAAGTGATGACGGCTTTGTTAGTACTTTTGGAGCTACTTCTGTTGCTTCGAAATGAAAGCTTGAAACAAAAATGCATCCAGAGCAGCAAAACTAAAGCACTTTCCTTCATTTCCATGGCACTTTAATTTAGCTTAGCTACCAGATTAACTCTTATGCTATTGTCAAAATATTTCTTAGCAGATACTAAGAAATGTTTTTGGCGAGATTAGAACCACAGACATTTTCTTTCATACCGTTCCTTCGGTTTAAAGTCTTTTTCATGAGATGCAGGAAAGCGCTTCACTGCTCATAGTATTCTGAACACAATCAATCTTATTGTGAAGCTGGTCCCAAATGTTGCTTCCTGCTTCCGGTCAGCTGGCTGAAACAAGGCAACCAGTTTGTTTTACCGCGTTTACAAGAAACAGGGCAAAAAAGAAAAAAGATCATGAACAGTGAAGCTTTTTTGACCAAAGTAATGCTGCTTGCCTCTTTTGTTCAGCCAAAACTATTTTAAAAAACAACATGCTGGTAGCGAGAGCAGACACACTGACTTATTAACCAGCTTGTTTGGCTCTGCAAAGAGCAGAACAGAAACTATACCACTAACTACTCAAATGTTATATTTATCAGTATTTCAGTTTATCCCCCTTAAATCTTTTGGGGGTTTTTTAACTCTCTTTTTCTGTTAATTATAATAAAATTAACTAGCAAGAACTAGAAAATCTCTGCCATTAAATGCTCTACCACAAGTGGATTTAGTGCAAATGTAAGACTCTCTGCGGCCCACTGGGACCCCCCTGGGCCAGGAAGTTAACCCAGTTCTGCTGCAGTGGAGCCGCTGTGAGGCAGCAGCAGCATCAGCACCAACATCAGCAGCAGCAGCAGCAGAGAAGTTTTCTCTCTGAGAATCTGAGGAAAAATACGAGCAGGTAAAATCTACGTTTGTGCATTCATCCGTCGTGGCTGATGTCCATCTTCAGCAGCGGTTGGGTGGAAGGCAGCGGTAAACCCTCGACAGGTCACCGGTTCGTTGCAGAATCTATGTGCATGCTCAGCAGTTTTTCATTTAATGTAGGCAAAAGTGCAGCAGCCAGAAGACGTGTATTATGAAGTTGGTAAAAACACATGAGCTTTACTGATCAGGCAGAAATGTTTGCTTCATGCAGAACACTGAATTTATCTACATTTATTATCATTTTTTTCTCTGCAGGGTTTTGTGCACTAAATGAACTGATTAAAAGTTTAGCTGTCGTGCCATTAACACCTTCGTGGCTGTGCTTGAAATCCTTCTTCTGCAGTTGTATTGATGCAATTGAATGACAGTTAATGTAAGATAAGGCATCAGTGGAGCAGAGGATAGCAGAATGCCTCAAAGTCATTTATATAACGCTGCAGTCGCCTGCAATGAAGAAAAAAAATACCACAGTGTAGGTAACTTTCCACTATGTGACAAAGCAAAATGGTTTAGTGTTGATTATGGTTCATTGGTTTGCTCCAGGAGAGGCCGGGCGCTGGGGAAGCTTATCTTTGCTGATGCTAGCGGATGAAGAACATTTATTTTATCACTGGTCTAACACAGAGTAACAACTCTGCACAACTATCAGACGGTTGAGTCACCAATCAACCTAACAGCACATCTTTTAATAATGGGAAGAAGTGCAACTTAACAGAAAAAGCCCCGGCAGAACCAAAGGGGTTACCCTAACACCGTTTTCTCATGACTAATTTAATAGTTTGCAGCATATTTCCATTGTTCTTGCATCACTGCACGCAACGCCTTGCAAACTCATTCTGCTTTATTTTTTAGCGTATTTTTATGGGTAAAGCCACAAACTTTACAGTGTTCTATTTGGGATATTAGGTGGAACATCGAAACAAAGTAGTGCATTGTTGTATTGGAAGGATGTGATAAATGGGTAAAACGTTCTTCACAAAGAAAGTCCGAAAAGTGTGTTGTGCATTTGCATTTAGCACCTCTGAGTCAGTACTTTAGTTTGGACCAATTAGAGCTGCAGGTCCTTTGAGAAATCCACAGACTGTGAATTTTACTTTGAAAAGTAGGCTAAGCTGAGTCAGATTAATTTGAGAGCATCCATCAACGCTGATTTTCCTGAAACCATTACAGAAGATCTTAATGGTACTTAAGACTTAGTTTGACTTGGACTGGGCCAGTCTCAGATTTGAATTGATCTTTGTCATTTCATGGGATTGCAGTATCGCTGGAAAGTGAACTTTGACTCTGAGTCTCAAATATTTTGCAGTCTCTGTTTTAAAAGAGATTTATTGAGCAAAACTTACTTTTTGCATATCTTTTACATTCACTTGGATCTTTACTGCTTCCAAAATTCATTGTAAGCACTTATAAAACTATAGTCGTTTTTTCACAATAAGTTTATGTCTTTTGGTGTCTGGAAAATGAGCAGCTTCACAACTGGGACATTTGACGTTACCTAGCAACCCCAGAGTAGCATCAGCACTATTGGTCAGCTAATTATACTGCTCTGTACAATGGCAGCTGGAAAACACAAGTGTTTTGTTGTCAACTTACCATTCAGAAACCATGTGCTGCATTCTTGTCAGTTGTGCAGGAGGCTCTACGTATGCTTTTCAAAAATGTACGGTTGTGTAATAGCGCATCTGTTTGCGGTTATTCTCACATGTAAGTGTAAACGTTGAGTTAGGGCGCCTGGCCAACACCAGCTTTACTTCACTTTAGATTTGAAGTGACAAGATGCCCTAAAACAGCTCAATCTGAATGGAGCTCAAAGATTTCTCATTATTTAAGAATAATTTTGTGTAAAATTGTAACATGTTTTGTATAGCTCATAGACCGATCCTGTAGTAAACATAATAGGTTACCTGTTTTGTTTTCCCTCTGGGACTGATAAAATATATTTTATTTTATTTTTGGGGGGTTTTCTGCTTTTTTTTGTTTTACCAGGCTGTGCAATGTTGTTTGAGTTATATGAATGATTTATTTTAGTTTAGTGGTCTTGTTTATTATAAGTAAGGCCTCTGAGCTTTCCTAGATGTTTTTAGTTTTGGTTTATTTCTTTCAAATCTCACCTAGTTGAGAGTTATTCTCATTGGAAACCAAAGCCTTCCTAACACTTTAGTGAGAAAATTTACTCTTCTTTAGATGTTTCTCCATTTCTCGTGTTCAGTTTCATGTTCGCCGCTTTCATTTAAAATCTTCCCATAAATAATATTTGATCTATAAATCAGTGTAATGTAAAAATATTTAGTTAGGGATGTGCAGAGTAAGTTTTCTGCCACACGAATTTTTTTTACAGGAAAGAAAAAAGTAAAATTTTGGAATGAAACCTGGCAGGAGTTTTTTCTTTGTGAAATATAAACTTCTGAAAATTACTACGTTGTATATTAGTTAATAAAAATAATAAGAACAAAACATGTGTGAATGTTTGTGGTTCTAATGTTGGGAAATGTTGATTTGAACTCTTGTGAAAACTTTTTCAGTCATTTGAAGCTTTTTTGCAGTACTTTATATCACAAGAAATATGTCATATTATCATTATTGTGAAGGAAGATGGCTGACAGCTAGGTTTTCCCGCATGGAGATTGAAGAACAGCAGCTTTTGTTGTTTTCTTGATTTAATTCACTCAATAACTGATGTCCATTTAATCTTTACTTTGAATAAATTGACCTTTAACATTAATCTTTCCTACTATTTGAACCACACTGCTTCAATAAAAGCTCATTTAAAACGGAAGAGCTGGAAACTGAAGCTGTGGCACAGACAGCAGCATCCTTTAGTAATCAAAATGAAGTGAATAGAGACGCTGTTACTACACGTGGTAATGTGAGAGCAGAACAGTTGGAACAGGACATGCAGGGCAGAGGTCAGCGGCGGATGGCGGCATCAGGCAGGTGTTGTATTGCAGGTCAGAATAAAGATTTACTTTGCGCAGGAATCGAGGCGGCTTGTTTGGGTTTGTCACAACACAGTTCCCATCAATAAGGACTGCAGCGGCGTATTCTTCGTAAAATGTTTTTCTCTCACATTAAAATTTAGCTTTCTATATCGTTTTAAACTGTAGCAGCAGAATATTTTAGTTTGAATAGATGAGAAGAGAGTCTATTTAAAGAAAATTCATCTTGTGTTAATACTAACATTACAGATAGATTAAATTTGTTTATAAATGCAACAATCAGGGTTTTCCCCAGTGTATTATAAGCCTGGCGGGCCACCAGGGAGTAACATGCTCCCTAATGGCAGGATACAAGCCTGGCGATCTGATCCCACCACAACAGAGAAGTCCAAAACTTTGATAAAAATTAAACACAGACTCAAGAGAGAGTCTGTTGCTACTTGTAATGATGATATGAATCATGGCCGAGTTCCAATCTATCCCAGCATTACCTATATAAATGGAAAATATTCACTTCTGGGACTGACCCTTCAGGAACTCCTCAACAACTTCAGAGAAGCAGATTAAAGAAAATTTATATTTTTATGGAGCTTCAGCCTAAACAATTATATCATCTGCATAGAAATGTACATTCGCCAGATGCAAATGTTTTCCTGGGTTATTTAAATAAATAGAAAACGTGATTGGCCTCAAAAATAACCCATGAGGAAGACTTGTGTTCACCTCCACAGCTGAAGATTTGTAATGCAGACCGGGTTCTGCAATGTGCTTCAAAAACCAATAATTGCGCAAGAGAAGAGAAGTGATGACAGCTATTAGTCAGGGTATCTGTAATATCCCCAGTGGGAACATTTGTATCACAGCCAGCAGAAAATACATTCATCAACAATAAATACAATGAATTACTATGATAAAAAAAACACGACAATATAGACATAAAAACAATTTTGATAGACAAAATAAAAATAAATTCAAAAAACTGAAAATGAAACATTTAAAACAGGGGTGTGAGACAGACTCATTTTTATTTTGGGCCTCAAGATCAAGATCATAAATGTCCTCAAAAGGCCGGTTGTGGCAGAATGTATTGATAAAACCAATGAACAAACTGTGAAATTATTGCAAAATAGCCGTGTCTGCATTTGATTAGTACTTCTTAATTAAAAAATATTGAGCATCTTTTCACACTGATCAGTCCCTCCAGGATTTAGTGACTATCTTTATGATGTTTTGCAATCAAAATCACTGTTTTTGTGGAGCTACTTCCAAGAAATTTTACAAAATGTTTGTGCTAACCGTAAATGTTACTTGCGACAATGAAGTACGAAATTCTGCAGCCTGCAGATGGGACTTATTGCCTAAACTCAATATTTTTGACCATTGTGGAAAACTTGCAAATTTTAAAATTAGCACAAAAAAGTGTGGGGAAATGCTGGTTTTGTGTCTCGAAAAACTGGGAGACTGATGTAATTTTGCAGCGCACAGACAAAAAGTGCTGTAATTTAATTGACAAAGTAACATTTAATCACACAACTGTAATCTTAAAGGTTCCCTCCGCCCTATAAAAAGTTATCGCGGGTCGGGTTCGGCTTCCAGGCCTTGAGTTTGACATATGATCCAAAAAGACGGTAACAGCAGGTAAAAATGAATTCTTAAATTTGTTGGTTCTGCAGCTTTTGAAAGCAAATCTGCGTCCTGAGGGGAAACTCTGCGAACAGGGGGTTGTTGGGTTCAGCTGAAATTGCCTGAGCTTTCTTCAGGGATCTGTTTTTGTGCAGAGTGGAGATGTTGCTCAGAGGGGCGTGTGACGTGAGCATATCATTCTTATTCAAAAAATTAATCTTTTAAGTGATTCCAGTTGTGTAGCTGTTAATGACAAGTCTAAAAACAGGCAAATCACCACATTTTAACAAGATTTAGTGTTAATAGAGAAGAGGCGATTAGAGAAGGAGAGATTTCTGAAGAGAGGGAGGTGCAGAGATGGTGCACTATCCTTGCGCTTGCTGCATTGCTGTGCACGAACACGACGGACTACGCTACAGTCAGAGGAGGAGTTCAAATAACCAAGAGGAAGCAATTGAACATATAGCACTGAGGTCAGCATGCAGTCTGTCATCCGCTGCTTCTTAACCTGTGTCACTCAGGCCAAAATACACTCTGCGCTCGTGTCTCTTTAACTACATGCCTGTAATTTACCAATCTCAGTCGAAGCCTGAGGGACATTGAAGCGTCAATATTATCTTTCAGCTGACTAAATGAATGCGCTAATGGCTCTTTCCTTTTGATTTTGCACCAGAGAGACAAAGAAGGGCACTCTTCTTTTCTGTCTCTCTCCCACTGTGCAGAAAGATGAATTTGTTTAATTTTGAGCAGAAATGCCCCGATAAGAATTGCTGATATTAAAAAAAAAAAAAAAAACCCCAACACATCCTTGAAGCTGAGACCGAATACAATTTATAACATTCAGCTCAATCTTTCATTTGTGTCGTTCGCTGCGGTACCCGCGTCACATAATCAGCACCGTTCCCCCTCTGGGAAGATTAAACTAATCGAGCCCAATCAAGAAAGCGCTGCACACGAGCAGATGAATGGGGCTGAGGTTGCCATGGTGATACCTGAGCCCGACAGCGGAGAGGTAACAGAAGGGTTCCTCGCAGCAGCTGTAACGGCCTGTTTGAGCTCAAATGTCAACCAGAAATATCAGAGCAGCCTCAGCACTGTGAAACCAACACGCAGCCATGTGGAAAGTTTGCTCCTATTTTTGCACCGGAAAGTGAACATCACACCAGCCCAGTTTTGCTGATTTCCAGTTTATTTAATATGAATTAGTTCACCCTCACCGAGTTCACATGCACAACATAAAGGGTTTTGTTGGCTGTAAGATTTGATTCTGAACCTCGTTTAACATTTATTGCTCCAGCTTTGTTAAGTAAACCAACTGGACGAGATCTGAAGGGATTTTGATGATAAAAGTTGCATCATTTCCAGCTTGAGTTCCCAAGAAACCCTGAACCAAAAGAGCAGAGATGGGCAGAGATGTACCATTGGAAAACTGGGTTTGATTCCCACTATTGTCCAGGAATAAAGCAAGAAAAGGATAATTAAATCTACATCGATTATCAATATGAACGTTACAAAATAAAGAAAAACATCCAAAGAGTTAAAGGTGGGAAAAAATTTACGAGCAAATTTTTAGCTGAAGTTACAAAAACATGTTTAGAAGAACAAAAGTTCTTTTAAATTTTGGTTTAGAAGAACTTTCTAAACTTTAGAACGTTAAGAAACTTTCTAAACGTTAGGAACATTTTTTTAAGAAAAAAACTGCATTTTTTCAGTTTAAAAAAAAAATTCTTTTTTTAAACTGCAAAAACTGAATTTTTGCTGTTTAAAGTTTCTGCAAATTTCAGAAACTTTAAACTCGTCGCCTCGTTTGGACGAATGAGGTGAAATATATACTTTCCTGGAACGAGATAAGGTGGGGAGGATCCTGGAAAAATATGACTATTTCTAACACATCAAGGTTTAAACTGTATTTTTGTTAAATTAGTTGGTGCTCATTTATATTTTCATCGTCATATAACAAAGAGACAACTCTCTTGTACATATTCTTTCTTTAGCTACGTTTCAACGTTTGCACCTCTTAATTAATTTTTCTGATTGCCGTGCACCTGCAGATATAATGTGATGTTACCGTGGAAACTGAGCCTCTCATGTAATCAAACCAAAGACGACAAACCATTCCAACAGGCACCTATTTAGGAAACTCCTCCAGGTGGTTATTTTGGGTAGTCCATCATCCTTTTGAATGTAAGGATGTTTTAACAGCGGTTTTAATGGACTGTCTGTACAAGAGCAGCACTCAGGTCTGACAGGATTTGTGTGTGTTTCCCACAAATTTAACCCCCAGCAATATTTTTCTGACTATTCATTCCCGTTCATTCTCCACAGGAAGATATTTAAAGACTCAATCTGTTTGTGAATTAAAATCCCAGTCCAGGTCAAACAAGTGTGCGTTCCTTTCATCGGTTTTTGCAGGATCAAGTAGTATTTCTCAACTGGATAAGTGGAATAGAATAAAAAAATGAGCCTGTGTTTTTGTTTTCCAGGTCTTGTGGCATCTTGACATCTTTAGGAGAAGCTTTCGGCAGCTGACCACTCATAAGTGCATGGAGGACTCATGCATCTTCTGCGCTCTAAAGGTATGAACAGCAACTCCTGTTTTTCTAAGTAACTAATTTTAGTTTGTTGTTTTTTTTTCTGTAAAAATCAGAACCAGTCCGTTTTGGGTTTTTTTAACAATGTTTATTTGTTATCTTTTGCCTTTATAATTGACATGGAATGGCATTTGGATTTAAGCAAGGAAAAACAGTTACTTTGTGTAAATCACTCTTCACATGCCAAACATGGAAGAAATGTTTTGTGACAGGTGAAATAATCTGCCAGTGCAACTAATACTTTTTTTTAAATATTGTTAATGCATTATTGACTTAAAACAAGCTGCTATACCTTGTTGAAAAGTCACTTTAAGTTAGCTTTGTTTTATTTCAACTGAACTAAAAACTAAGCCAAAAATACTTAAGATTTTGTGTTTTTGGAGTTTGCAGAGTCAGAGCTTTATAAAAACAACTATCTCCATCGCATTGTTTCAAAAAATAATATTGTACAAACTGAATTGGTTTCAGAAACATTTTCACATGAACCCACGCTGATCGGCCCCTGAACTTTGTATTAAGCATGCCAAACCCATAAAATCTATGTCAGCCAATGAGATAGCTTCAAAACAACCACGACTTCCTGTTAGGAATTAAACATGGCGCCGGGACGTTCATTTGTGTTGACAGAAATGTAGGGTGAACTACTTTTGAATAGGAATCAAGTTAAAGCAACTATGTGGATATATTGGTGCATTATTTGTCACAGGCTGTAATAGTTGGCACTTTAAATCTGTTTTCCCATACAAACACAAATACGGAGTTTTCTCAAATCCCCACTTTGGTGTGAATTTTTACAAGTAATTGTTTTTAGTGGTATAAAACTGAGTTTTTGTGTGGCTGAAAGGAAAAAATGCACATAAATATATTTGTTTTCCTACATGTGGATTATTTTACACACAAATGTTGATCAGAACCTAAATAAATGGTTAGATTGTAGTACGACAGTTTAGCTATTATTTCAATGCACTTGGAATACACTTCAGTACTGGAAGTCTGTCACAAAATTATCCATCTATTTGGGAGCAAACTATAATGAATGGTTTAAAAGTTTTGCACAGTCCTTTGGTAGCCTGGCATCTCAGCAGTCCAGAAGATGAAGATCTGTAACCTCCTGCCTCCCTGATAATGACCAGGCTTAATGCAGCCCCGCTCCGGCCATTTGTTGCATCAGCGCCATTATACATGTGTCTCATCCTGGAAGTGTGCGATGCGGCCCGGTGTTGATGTGCGCGCTCCACACGCCGCTCCGTCTCCAGCGCCTCGCTGTAATTAATTGGCCCGGCTGAAAGCGCTGAGCCAGCACATCCCACGCTGGGGCACCGAAATAAGAAACGCACACAAATCTCACTCTGCACTCCAGCCACGCACCTCAGGATCCTCCCGCTTGCGCCGCACACGTACGGAATTTGTAGCGCGCACCGCGCCAGTCAGCTGTGGGTGTAGAAATGAAAGGTGGTGTCCCGTATTTTCCTGTCAGGTTTCATTAACCGTCCTGCCAGCTATCAGCTGCAACGCTGCTCCCCACAGTCTGCTTGGGAGTTGATTAAAGCATCCGAATAACCGAGGCAGACACTCACCAAATTAGCTTCAATGGAGTGTTAAATTTTTTAAACAACTTCTTTAAAGATGCAGCAACAAAAATTAAGGTTATGTTTTGTTGTTTTTTTTACTTTACTCTAGGTTGATTTGCAGCAGATGAAGGCTGCATCGTGTAGTGGAGATAAGTTCAGAGGACGCCGGTAGCTATCCCTCAAGAAAATCACTGCAACAATTTATCTCTCTCAGAAGCAAAACACTTTCACATTTACACACACGCACACTTGGATGCAGATACCTGAGAACACACTGCAATAACCAGGAAGAAAACAAGTGAGGAAAGGGAATGAAAGAATGGAAAAGTGGAGGAAAGAAGGGAGAAAATGAATGAACACGGGAGTGGATGCTGATTGTTTCTGTTTTCACACGCCGACATGTTCACACACACTCAAAACACACATCTCTAACTCACTCACTCCTCCCTCCCTCTCTCTGTAGGGTCTATTCCCCCTCCATTCTCCTTGGCGCAATGCTGCAGTCAGCACACACACCATATCACACACATACACACAATATTGCTCACACTTTCCCTTTTCCTCCTCTCGCTCTCTCTCTCTCTGTTTCTGTCGTTCACACACACACACACACACACACCCACACACTCCTCTCCGTCAGCAGCACGACTGCATTACCTTTGCCGTTGCCAACACTCGACTTGCACTCACTCTGATGAAGCCCATTGTTTGAGAACATTTTCACACCGTTATCATCGCAGCCATTTTGGTGAACTGCTTCCTGAACGCCACCTGAAATCAGATCCACTGAACTTATGATGAAGGACATAAACCATTGGCGAATCAGTTATGCTATTATTAACATATCGTGATTTTTTTTTAAACCCCCCATTTAGAAATAGCGATTAAAGCAAAAACACATTACTAAACCTTTCAACGTGGACATACTTTTAGCAGGGTTTCTACACGAATTTAAAACTTTTTAAGATCATTTGGAATTAAATTTAAGAGCTTTACCTCCGCAGAAATGTACAAACTTTATCCTGCTAAGTGGCGATGAATTTGCACGCAAAATAAAAACAAGCTAGCTAGCGAGGGTATGCTAGCGGGGAGGCTGACCAAAGTTATGCCTGACTGAAAAGTTCTGCAGGAAAAATAAAGTGATTAAATCGTTCAGTCAAGAGAAAATTTAAGATCTGTAACTCATACATTATAGGCTAACTTACATTTTTAAATTTTATTTTAAGGTTTAATTTTTAGATACATGATTTAAGAGTTTGTAAGGATGCAAAGACACCCTGTTCCAGAGACATCAAGTAGATACAATTACGTTTAACTAGAATCATCTCAGTAGATCTGCATGGAGTTCAGATCAGGCCAGTTTGCTGGTCAGTCAGGGACACCGATGCCACAGACATCAACGATTCCACATTGATGCTGAATCGTTATTGAAAACATAATCAGCATTTTCATAAAGTTTGTAGATGTCCGACTCTGGAGTTGATTAAACACAACCAATGGTCCCAAAATCATCTAAAGGTGCAAACTAAACACTGGATCTCAAGCAACTTGGATTCTCTTCCTCCAGACTTTATTTTTCAAATTAAATTTATTTTGAAACCAGGAATGCAACTATTGCTGGGCAAGAAAATATTTACAATATAGCAGCAAAAAAAAAATCACAAACAAATCCTAGAGGCTGGCTTAAAAATTCAATTTTATAAGCAATACACTGACAGTTTTTATTTAATGAATAGATTTGAAAGAAAAACAAACATTTCAATGTAAAGTCACATTTTAAGGAAATGTAGTTCAGTTTTGTTGCTTCAGCTTGATTTTCTTTTACCTCTGGTTGATGAACTAAAATGGACCCACTGTGGATAGAAACAGATGGCGACGAACTGTGACTGTGTGTGAATATTTTTCTCTTGATATAGTGTTTTTAAAAGTCCTCAGGACACAGAGGAGACCTGCTGCTTTTCAGTCCAGCCGTCTCATCAGCAACTGCATCCACCACTGCGACTGAAAACCAGCAGAGGACCAACCGCTGTTTGGATACGTCAAGCCAAATTAGGTTTATTTCTGTCCCCGGCTTTCTAAAAAAAAAAAAATTTAAAATAAATAAATGAATGAATGCATGTTTTTTTTTCCAGCATAAATCTCTTCCTAACTAAAAAGTAGGTCATTTTTATCCGTCGGCATAAAGTTGATTACGCTTTTATCTCGCTGTGTTTTGGTGCTGCAGCCCTCCATCCAGCTGAAGTCAAATTCACTCATTGCTGGTACCTGTGTTCAGAAACATAATTTCTCTCTCTCTTTTTTTGTTGTTGCTAGCAACACTGCACTATCAGCACCAATATTGCAGTTTTAGCTATCTTAAATACAGCTACACTCAAATAGGAATTGATTCAGTTCAATGTAGTTCAATTTAAATTCAGTTGAATCTAATTTACTGAATTTGATTCAATTTAGTTCATTTAAATCAAGTCCAATTTGTTCAGTTCACTTGATTTAAGTGAGTTAAGTTTAGTTCAATTCTGCTCTGTTTAGTTTGTTGAGTTTAGTCCAGTCAAAATCAGAGATTTTATTTTATTTTATTTTATTTTTTTACAATTTTACAGTTTAAACCAATTATACTCAGTCTGATTTGGTTTTCAGACCATTAACATGAAGTCCTGGAATAATGCAACTCTTCCAATTCTGTTAGTCTTGAAAATATTTTGTAGACGCCTTCTGTTGTCCAAAATATTTGAATCTGCATAGATTATAGAAATAACAAAAAAATGCGGTAAGGCTTTAACAAAGAGAATGTCAGGTGTATTTCTTGTAGAAACAGTATTTTTATTCTATAACTAATCAGTGAAGCCTGCAAAAAGAAGCACATATTTTTATGGACTGGTTTGTAAGATCAGGATTGTTTCCTCTAATTAGACCTGAGAGGCTGCAGACTGCCGGGTCTCTCCATGATGTCCTTCACATCGATTGCTGCCCTCAAAACATACTTCAGTGGCCTAGCTTTCTCTGTTAGCCACCTGGTTTGGTTTCTGTTTCATTGCTACAAAGCTCTCTTTGAGCTGCGTTATTTTGTTTGAGAAAAATGCCATTTATTATTTACATGTTGTGATATTGAGGCCTCGGTAGTGCCATTTGTTTTATCCCTGTCAGAGTGTTGTTCAACACTTTAGCTCTTGATAGGTTCACGAGTTTTCCTGCTTCTTTTTTTATGCTTCTTCCTGCTTCTTAGAATAACTTGGTGATCCAGGAAAATGCATTGACAGTTTTTTTGTTGTTTTTGTTCTAGCTCCAACAATGCAGAGGCGTGTCAGGAGCAGCGTTATTGTGCGAAATAGTTGATATTTGCTGCAGCAGATAAAAAATTAATGGATTCTTTATATTTGTGTGCATTTGCAGAGTATCTTTGCTCAGTTCCAGTTCAGCAGCGAGCGCGTTCTGCCGTCAGACGCACTGCGGAGCGCGCTGGCCAAGACTTTCCAAGACGAGCAGAGGTTTCAGCTGGGCATTATGGACGACGCTGCCGAGTGCTTTGTGAGTCTGCAGCAGCAACATGGCTTCACATATGTACACAGTTCGTTTGTTAGTTCGTTTAATACATATATATATATATATATATATATATGTATATATATATATATATATATATATATATATATATATATATATATATATATATATATATATATATATATATATATATATATATATATATATATATAAATATATTGTCATAATCAACAGACTAATTCAAGGAAAAGAAACATCCTCAGTGTCTGTTTTTTTTATTTGTTTCATCTTAGCAAAAAATAGCCAAATAGCATGTACACTGAAAACCCATTGTACTCGGGTCCAAATGCAAAATAATGAAGTGCATCTTGACAAGCGTGAAGTCCTGTCACATGTATATCAGTTATGATGCGCCCTCTTGATGACTTTGTGAGTGTATTGGGATGATAAATGATCACTCACAAACATTTTTTGAAACTGTAGAGTTTCGAGGAAAGAGATTCATTTAATACAATTTCCAATGTGGAAAAAGTGAAGCACTGTGAATGTTTTCAATATGCAGAGTAAGAACATTTCTATGGAAGTCAATAAAAAGTTGTTTTTTGAGTATATTAGACTATAAAACTTAATAAAAAAAAATATTATAGATTATGTCTTTATCCTTTTAGTTCTCTGTGGAGCGGTTCCTAACATCATGCAGATCAAAATATTTATATAGCTGTAACATATTTAAACTTCCTCTGTTCTGCTGGTTTCTTCCAGGGAATTTCAGTTGTTTTCTCCACTCTTTGCCCTCTGTGTGTGTGTGTGTGTGTGTGTGTGTGTGTGTGTGTGTGTGTGTGTGTGTGTGTGTGTGTGTGTGTGTGTGTGTGTGTGTGTGTGTGTGTGTGTGTGTGTATTTTATGTGTGCTTCTGAGAGGTGCTGTCTGATCGATTGGTAGTAAATGTGTTCAGTCAGGGAATCCGTCGGCTTCTTATGAAATATAGATGCTGCTCCCACGGTCAGATTAACAAGAGCACCAGCAGAGAGGAGCAATCTAACCCACACACACACACACTCACTACATGTAGCACTCTTAAAACCACACGGCTCATATGTGTAAACTTCGTTTCTCAGGAGAATCTGCTGATGCGTATCCACTTCCACATCAGCGCGGAGAGCAGGGAGGACATCTGCACAGCCAAACACTGCATACCACACCAGAAGTTTGCCATGACTTTGTTTGAACAGGTAAGTAATTAAAAGAGAAGCGATTGTTCATATGGAAACCCAAAGCTAATATTTTGTTCTCTAGACAATCCTACCACCAACTCGACCCACATATTTGTTCAAATATTTTAGAACTCATCGTCATTTTCCACTCGACTGATTTAATTTGTATTATCAGATCTCCTGTGTCTCAGAATAGCATCAAATTGTGACTCTACTCAACACTGGACATTTAAACCTCTAGGGAAAGAAAACTGTAATTTAATGCACTCATCTTAACAAGGAGTCACGTTTGGGGTAACCATTTAAAAAATAACTCTTTTTCACTTCAAGTATATTTCCAGTGGGGCTGTCGGCACGTACAGCTTAAGTAATCAAAACTTAGTCCATAAATTATGGTGTGAGTAATAAAGTGCAATAGCACAGAGAATAACTATAAAATATAAAATAAAGAATCGTTAACAGTTAAAGCTAGTAGATATTTCCAAAGACTTTCACTGTCTCTGCAGCAAAAGGTGGTTTTTATAAAAAACTGACTTCAGGAAAGTCTGGAATTTGATTATAACATTTTCTTGATCTGGAAAATTGTGGAAAAATTAGTATTTGAAGAGATTATTCAATTGTCAAAAACACATGTGTCAAACTCAAGGTCTGGGGGCCAAATCTGGCCCGCCGCAGCGTTTTAAGAAGCCCTTTAGACTCCAAATTACATCAATAAGTTCTTCCAGTTTTTCACAAATCCGCAAAATACACACTAAATCAACAAATCTCCATTTTGTTCTGAATTTATTGCAAATTTTCTCTAAATTGGTCAAAAACATTAAGTTGAAGTGACTGCTGCCTCAGCCTTACTTGATGTCAAGTCAGTCAGTAAAAAGTCACATTCAACATCATATATTACCGCAAATATTATAAAAATTCGTAACACTCCAAAATCTGCGAGTTTGACAGCAAAAAAACACTAAAATAATCACATAATCCTGGAGAAACAGGATTATGTGATATTCTATGTCACATAATATATTAAAACTATATTTTAATAGTTTAATTGGTTTTATCAATATATTCTGGCACGGCCAGCCCTTTAAGAACATTCAGATTTGGGTATTCCCCAAAATGAAAATGAGTTTGACACCCCTGATCTGAAACATCCAACATCTAATGAAATACATAGAAATATGAGCTTTGGATGAAATCTGAAAAAGACTTGAGCCATATAAATTCTTTAATAAAGACTTTCAGGCTGTTGCTTCAGCTGATTTATAACATCTTTAAAAAATTATTCAACAACGTTTTTTTGTTTTCGACTTTTTCGCCCAAAATTTCACATTTAAACTAGCATTTTTTTGTTTGGGTTCTTTTAAATAATGTTCAGGGAAATCATGCATCTGGACCTCCACTGGTCCGACTTACATCCAGTCTTCCAATTTCTTTACCACAGCAAAGATTCGGTGACAAGATGGGAATCTGGACTTTGTTGGCTTGGATTGTTTCTTCATCCGATTAAACAGAAACGGCTCTGCACAGCAAGCTCTGGCCCTTGTTTAGATCCAGAACATGCTTGGAGGAAAAAAAGAAACCCTAAATCATTATGTGATTTAACATTTGATGGCCCCTAACGAGAAAATAATTATCAGAGAAAACGATGTCCCGTAATGAATCCCAGGATGTGTTTCTTCTTACAGTGTGTGTGCAGCAGCTGTGGAGCCTCTTCGGACCCCCTGCCCTTCATTCAGATGGTTCATTACATCTCCACCACGTCCCTCTGGTAAGTCCACATTAACACACACACACACACACACACACACACACACACACACACACACACGCACACACACACGCACGCACGCACACACACACGCATGCGGGTGAATACACACGGTGCAGTAAACCTGGAAGCAAGCTGAGGCTTAATCATGGCAGTAAAAGAAGGTACAGCGCGTTCTTCACTTCTCTGCATGAGCCCCGGCCGAACGCGGAGAGAAATCACACATGAACATGTATGCGCATACATCATGCGCGTGCTCATGCGTATGCAGGAGCAGGTGAGCGTGTGCAAACGAATCCCAAATGTGAATGAAGGAACGTCCAGGCGAATCCTCACACAGTCAAGTGCGTGTGTTACATTAAAATCTCCCACGCTCCAAGTTAATGAAATAAGAAACTTGGTAGTAATCAATCAGTTGCACCCAGGGAGAAACAAAAATCTATAAGTAAAACAGCGGAGCAGAACCACCAAATGAGAAAATGAAACAAAACATCCATACGTATCCCTTTGGTAAATAATCGAAGCAGCAATGCTGGGTGAAAATACAAGTAAACAGGTAGTTCAAGCACAATGGAGCAGCCTCCCCTGTGTTTGTGCCTGTTAACACCGCCAGGCTATTTTTAACCTCACCGAGGCCTGCTGTTTACGGCCTAGAAAGCAAAAAAGTCAGCATAAGTAAGATAATCCAGGGGTGACAAAAATAGAGAGGAAGATATGTGGTTCAAGCAGGGCTCAGACACAAGTAAACAGAAATAAGAACGTCTTCTTGGCTGTGGCGTTGCATTTTCCTGCTTCCCCTAAAATGGAGCAGTCAAAAGGTTTAATTCAGGGAAAGAAGGAAGGAGAGATTAAGGTGGTTTTTAAATTTGTGTTATTATTGTGATACCTACAAAGCTCTGAGATGGGGATCAGAGCCTGCAGGGTAGTTTTAAAAAGCCTTAGATTAATTACATTAACTACATTAACCGCAGGTCTTACATTTTTTAGTGACAGGACTAATTAATCTCAAATATTCTCTGTAGTTTATTATTCCTGTTTGTCTGACAGAAAAGTCTCACGTTTATGTTACACTCAGGCGACTTCATTATGTTCAAACCGCTAACTAGCTGCTAACAATCCCTTGCTAGCTTTTTGCGTGTATCTTCTTTGCCGCTGTCTTTCTTCTGTTTCCAACCCAGACTAAATTCATTCTGTGGGGGAAAAAAATTTGTACTACTGCTACACAAAATATTAAATTTCCTCTCGCAAATTTCTAAGATCTTAAATTGAATTCATAGTGGTCTTAAAAAGGTGTCATATCTGAGTTGTTGAAACCCGAGTCAAACCTGTAGCTTCACATTCACAGAGATAAATTATGTTTGTATGAGTTTCTAGTCAGAGGACAGAGGAGTTAATGTATTAACACACATTAATACGAACTGACAGATACGAACTGTCAGGTTTCTCATGTTTTAGTTCTGTCAGCTCTTCTCAGTTAGTATTTTTTTTTTAATCACTTTGAATTAAAGGGAGATTTTATACGAGGTCAAACTTTAGATGTGGAAATTGAAAATCACTGGTTTCAGTGCCGTCTTCCTGTTATCCGCTGAAAGTTGCCTAAATGAACTGCTGACATTTCGTAGAAAAGTTGTTTTCCCTTTTAACATCTTACATCTCTCTGATGAATCTCACTTCCTTATAAGCACCTGCACAGCAAAGAGTATGTTGTCAGTGTGGTGCATTCACTGACCTGGAGAAGATCCAAAATTTTAATTCTCCACTTTTGGTCACAAATTGGGGCTGATTAAACTGAAAATTTAAAAGATTTCTCTTTATCTAAGAATTTTTTAATTTATTCTCTTGGAATGTATTTTTGTTATTTTCTCTGCAAAAACACAAAAACTTACCAAGTATTGTTGATGTTGTTTCTAATCCAAATACTTCTAATTTTCAATTTCACAAATAGGTTCAACAACATTAGTTTTAAGTCTTCAGCAGCAAAGTGTGTGATCTTTTCCTTGTGGCTTTTCTCTCCGGTGTGTCAATTGCTGCAGTAACCAGGCGGTGAGGATGCTGGAGTGCAGAGAGAAACCAACACCGGACATGTTTGGAGAGCTGCTCCGCAACGCTAGCAACATGGGAGACCTCCGCAACTGCCCTGTGAGAACATAAACACTTTACTCATGCACTAAGATATTATGTAAACGTCAGAGAAACTGGGAACTTTTAACTTTGAAATGTATGAGTTTAGTAAATATTTTTAACACACATTAACATTAACATCTGTTTTGGCCTTCCCACTTACGCTTATCATTAAAAAAGTAACATTTTTAAAACAAAATTAATTAACTTCTAATCAATATGCCTCCGTATCACAATAATTAGACAATATTAATTAGCCCAACATCTGGCAGTCATCAGGTACGTGGAGAATCGTGCGTGGAAATGGCCTAAGATTACTTGCGAGGACATTTTATTTACCCTGCAGGTGGCTTAGCAATGATAAACACGGCATTTAAAAGTGTGTATCTGGAAATGAAGTGTTTACTTTTGGTAATCAGAGCTGTACTCTGAGCAGGAATGGCTGCACACATCAGAGCAGTGCTTTGTGTGTCACGAATCAGACGTTTTTTAAAGCCAGAATCATCTCCTTTTAAAGCACGAGAGCTTTCTGAAAGCAAACAGAGGTTTTATAACCACAGCGGTGAGATCAGTAAAGGTGTGGATCTTGAATGTTAAAGCCAGACAACATTAATAAAGCTGAAGTGCCTCTTAAAATCTAAGTGCTTCAACTTGAAGAGAGTCATTTCTGATCAGCAGACTTGATGCAAAACTGTTACTTGCAATTGAGGTATTTTTCATATCTTAGGAAAGATATGAAAAATATCTTAGAATAGTTGTTTGCACAACAGATCTTTTTGCATGTTGCTTTAGGATTTTTATTTACCTTTGGGTGATCAATATGTTCTGAACTGCACACTTGTTGATTTTTAAAGTTTTACATGTGAGGAAATTGTCGCAATGAATTTGGTGGTTAGGTTATATAATTTAATTTAATTTAAGTTAATTTGATAGGGACAGACACATCGGCATAGACAAACTGAACAAGACAGCAGTCCCATGTTTGCGTTATCGTGCAATAGCTTAATGGCTTAATAATTATAAAATAATTTCAATATTAACATTCAGTGCATAGTAATTACTTATTAAAAAAGTAGAAATGAAAACAGAAACATGTTTCGTAGCTTGTAGAACCATATATAACATCAAAAACGACATACTAATGGAGTAATCATACAGGGAACAGCTGGTATTTAACATCAGTTTCTTAAACTGTGGTGCCTGGGCGCCCCCTAGTGGCCCGCTGGGTACTGCATCTAAACGACCGTTGATTTGCCGTAACGTTAGCTCAAAGTGCTACACTGCTGCTAGCTTACTAAAGAGCTGTCACTCAAAATGAAAACTGAAGATACCGGTGGAAAGAAAACAACGCCAGGACAACTAGCATGATCGGAGGAAGTGAAGTCTTACTTAAGGTTTTGATGTGTCGTTCACGAGCGATTCGGTTCTTTTGAACGGCTCTGTGCCGTGAAAGGTAGGGACTTCAGCCTCAGTTAGCAAGAACTGTTCTTCATTTTTATGACTTTGCCAGCTATTGTTACTTTTATTCAATTAAAAACAATTCAGTTAAATTATTAAAATATAGTACATACAAATGATAGAAATGGGTGGATGATTTTTAGATTTAAGAGTGCTGAAGAGGATTTTTTTGTTTCTGCAACTAAAGTCTATTTTTAAATTACAAATAGTCCTAAAATGTTATTAATGCACTTAACAGCTTCTTTTTTGATTTCCATGTGTTTGGAAGCTTATTAAAGCTTAGAATCCACACGTTCAAAATCCGTAAATAACAAAAAAACATGCCGTTCACATTAAAAAACAGCAGCAAAGACAACAATAAGTGACTTGAGACACTCATGTTTTCATTTTAGGTTTTATACATTAAAACCTAAAATGTTGTGGTCTGTGAGTGTTTGTTAAACGGGTTAAGTGGTCCTCAGCCTGAAAAAGTTTGAGAAACATTAATGTAAATCATCAAAGAAACCCACATAATCACACCTCCACCACCGTGCTTTCTGGGTGGTTTGACTTGTTTGTGTTGATGTTGTTTTTTCCGTTAAGGCCAACGTCTCTTTGGTTTTATCTGAACAATTCCAGATTTGTTGTGGTTCATTTACAATAGATGCAACTCAATTTTTGACATATTTTTGTTAAATAATGTTGAATTTGGTGTGTGTTTTTGCACATTTGAAATTTCATTAGAAGGATTATAATTTTTGCATAAAATAGGTTGTCATTAGTTTGTCTTATTATATCATAGCTTGTTTTTATAAGGAAGTAAAACCAGACTAAATTCATTAGCAGGCACACGGTGTAAAACATTGCCATAAAAATATGCTTTTGTCCCTTTAAATGCTCACTGTTAATGTTTATTAGATAAAATTAGTGCATGGACGAATTAATCTAATGGGCAAATTAAAAAGATGATGAGTTTCCATAATTAGTTTCATAATTTCTTTGTTTTCCTCTTCTCTCTTGATGACTGTGTGTTACATAACATGCACTTCATTTGCATTTTCTTTTCATTTTCTCCATTGAATTCTATTACTGGAGGTATTCTTCACACTAATCCATAGTTATCAGTTTTCTCACAGTAAGAGATCATGATCAGGTGTTAAGTTGGAGATCAGTTTAAGGGGAGAAAAATGAGTTGTTCAATTAGGATAGAACACAATGGACCAACACCAACAAATGACCATCAGTGGACTTGAAGCAACGTGGATTTTATATCTCTCTGCTCTTCCTGCAGACTCTGAGATCTTAATTTCCACATAAAATGCAAACTTATTTCATTAGTTTCTTAAGTTATTATAAAGAAATTTGTCATTAAAATAATTTCCAATTCCAGTTCTAGAGGTTTTGGTTATTCAGGTGCAACTTTTTTAACCGTCGTCATGTTTTATGTGGTAACCGAGGCCTATAGAGTCTGCTATGGAGCTTTTGAGGTTTTTGCTGCTTCTCTGAACATCGCATGTTCTGAAGATGGCGTGCATGTGTGTGATGCCTGTTGTTGCACAGACTCCAGGTGCAGTACACACCTTGTGGATCTCCCACAAATTATTGAATGGGCTTTTCTTCAACTCAACTTTTCATTGACATGGTTGGATAGAACAGCCAAGCTAACCCCTCATGTAGATACTCAATCCAACTTCTGCACTGACACAATAATATTTTGTTTTACCGTGTTGCAGTATTCACATTTAAGAAGTGAAACTTAAAAATTTCAGTAGCTGTAAGCCAAAATCTTCAGTTATCAGAAATAAGCCATTTTTTTCAATTCTTGACTCACTGAAATCTATTATTTTACAGTTGTTCAAAAGACCCTTAAATAGTTTGAGTTTGTTATGTACTATTGTTCGTATTAGGTGATTTCTGTTCATTGTTACTTTTGCCACTTAAGGCATACCGCAGTTGGGGCGGCGATGACGTCATCTCGTTGTCATAGAAACCAAAACTGTTCCTGATATCACGGAGGGAGGTGGGGTCGCAAAGCCACTGTGTTAATACGTGAGAGGGCAGAATATGTGTGTTCACCTTATAAGTGTGCGTTATTGACAAGAGGCCACACACACATCTACACACATACTGAAGCACTCATCCACACCCACCAAATACACCGTGATGCTATTACTGTTGTTGGACTAAGACCTGTGACCGACTTGGAATACAGAAAGCAAAAGGGATCCTGCCTCATGTCTTCCTTCTTACACCTGCTGCACCACATCTGGTCCTGAACTGAATCCCAGTCTAAATAGTGTTCTGACCGACACTCCAGGTTGAGAGCAGTGAAAAAACCTGAACAGTGCCTTTAAACAGTCCCACAAATTAAGAGCACACTCAGCTACATTAATGGTCCTTCGAGCCGGATTCACTGCCTTACCCTAGTAAAGATGGATGGAAATCAGGACTTCAGAAGTGGCGCACGTCCCTAAACGTCAGATCCGTCCCCCCAACGTTATGAAGATTATCAGCTCGATTTCAACAGTCTCAACTCTTACCAACACAGAGTGGAAAGAGGAAGGATGGCTACACAGGAGGGACTGGCCGAGAATACTCCCCTCACCTCGCCATATGCTTCCCCCAGCAGCTGTGGAGACATGGGTTCTCAGCGAACCTACCACACATGATCCAGGAGACAGTCAGCTGTGGATCAAAGAGGAGCAGTTAGCTCAATCGCTAGTGTCTGAAGGAAGGCCAGCAAGGTTATGGAGACATCCTACCCCTCACAGTCTCTTCCCTCCCACCTCGACTGAAGCCATGGCTCTAAGATCAGAGTTAGAAGAGCTCCAGCATGAGAGGTTCCTCCTTCAGCAGTCACAGCGACGTATTTCAGCAGACTTGGCACATTTAAAAGCTATACAGACTGATGTGTTTCAGATAATGAATGCTGCTCATGAGGCTCAACAGGAACAGCTGAAAGGAGCAGTATGTGTCCAGCTTCCTGACCCACCTGTCAATAATGAGGATGAGGAGTGGCCACTGCCACCTCCACCGGTTTGGATGACTGAGGGTGAGGAGGAAACACCGGCCCTGGAGCGCCTGGACAAAATGATGAGTGAGCTTCAGATTTTGAAAGGTGAGGCTCTGCTAACCCAACGCAGTCAGCCTTCAGCTCAACCAGCAACACAAATGGCCTTAAGTTATCACCAGACAAGGAACAATTATCAACCCAGCAGTCAGGCTCCACTCATAATTCCACCGCAGCGTGCATCAGCACATCTGTCAGCTACTTTCACTCCAGGATTTAGCTCCACCAATTACTCGCCTACGAGCATTCCAGCTGCTCCCCCTCAGCAACCAATACAGCAAGCACCTCTCCCGCAAACTCCTCATGTCCCCCAAGCGGCCGCTCCAAATCCTAGGCCACCCTATCAGAGTTTCAGCTCAGATACAGCCTATCATGGTCCTCGTCCCACCATCCCTAACCTATTTCACCGAGACCCTGTTGAATTTGCACATCTGAAGATGGCTCTGGAGAACTTACTACCACCTGACAGCCCAGAGCTCTTCAAATATCAAGTTTTAGTGGACCATCTAAAGTTGGAGGATGCCAAACTGGTAGCGGAGGCCTACCTTCACTCTCCAACCCCATTCACAGACACCATGGCGGCCTTAAATGAGAAGTTTGGACAACCTCACCAACTGGCTCTAAGGAGGATTGCCACTGTGATGGACTCACCTGACATCCGACGTGGTGATGTTGTCGCCTTCGAGAAATTTCTCTCCAGATCCAGTCACTGGTGGGCCTGCTAAAGACACTTGGTCCTGAGGGAGAGATGGAGCTCTATTGTGGCTCACATGTTGCTCGCCTGCTTAGTAAGTTACCCCCTGAGCAGCGAGCGGAATTCCGCAGATGCATGTTTAAGCAGTCTGGACGCAACCATAACCTTATTGATTTGTCTGACTGGCTGAAATATGAGTCTTGGTGTCAAGATTATGATGGTCAACTACCTGCCAGAGGTTTAAAAGAGAAACAAAGCGGCATGAAGGGGAGAAGGAAGATTCGGGAAACGGTCAGTTGCTGTGCTCCATGGTGCGGACAGTTTATCTCAAGGCATTAAACCACCAAGTAGTTCACCGACAAAAGCCAAGCCACCCCCTTATTGTGCCTTTTGTGATGTTAAAGAGCACCATCTAAGTCAATGTGCAGCAGTAAGACAACTGACAAAGGAACAGCTGGCAGATTGGATACGGACCAACAAAAGGTGTTGGCGCTGTGCACGAGCACATCATGCTGCACAGTGCAACCTGAAGAAGTCTTGTAACCTGTGTCGGGGCAGACACTTACAAGTTCTTCATGATGTTAACACAGGTCCAGTAAAGGGGCCATTGCCAGCATCAGCCAGCCAAACACCAAGTGAGAACCCAACAGGGGTGTTGTATCTAGATCGACCAACAGAAGGTAGCAGAGTTTTGTTGAAAGTTGTTCCTGTTCTCCTTCGTCATGGTCCCAAAAACTCTGAAACCTATGCAATCTTAGATGATGGTTCCGAAAGAAGTATGCTCCTGCCTGCAGCAGCTCAAAAACTGGGACTCCAGGGCTCTCCAGAGTCTTTGCCTCTACGTACCATCAGACAAGATGTTCAGACACTTAATGGATCCTGTGTTTCCTTCATTATATCCCCCAGAACCAAGCAAAGGACTCAATACCGCATCCGTAATGCCTTCACCACTGAGCACGTATTGACCTAGCAGATCACACTTATCCTGTCAACTCCCTCATGAAGAAATACAAGCATCTGACTGGCTTGCCAATCCAGCCCTTTAAGAAAATAAAACCTCTGCTCCTGATAGGCAGCGATCACCCCCATCTCATTACTCCTACAGAACCTGTGCGACTTGGTCCACCAGGAGGCCCAGCTGCTGTTCACACCAGGTTGGGATGGGACGCTACAAGGTCCCTCCAGCATCCTACACCAAGGAGAAATGTCACAGCAGTGTTTAGTCACCTCCATACCCCCTCAAGTGAATGAGCTAATGAGACATGTGGAGAAGCTCTGGAAAACAGATATTATTCCCCTGAGGGAGTGATAAAGTGGTGACCCGCTCCAAGCAAGATAATCAAGCTCTGGACCTTTTTAGAGGCTAAAACAGCCCGAATGGAAGTCGATGGCATTTTCCACTATGCCACCCCACTGCTGCGATGCAAAGACATGCCTCTCCTGCAGGCCACACCTGAGGCTGTCATGCCGAGCCTGAGAGGAGTTGAGAAGAGGCTTCGCAAAGACCCAAAGAAAGCTGAGATTTACCAGTCAGAGATAGACAAACTGATAAAGGCTGGATATGTGCTGAGAGTGGAAGTTAAAGAGCTAAAGAAAGGAGATGAAGCGTGGTATATTCCTCACCACCTCGTCAGCCACAATGGAAAACATAGACTAGTGTTTAACTGTTCCTTTCAGCACCAAGGTCACACCCTGAATAATTATCTCCTTCCTGGCCCCACCCTTGGTTCCTCTCTGCTCGGGGTCCTTTTAAGGTTCCGTGAGCATGCCGTGGCAGTAAGTGGGGATATCAAAGCCATGTTCCACCAGGTCCGCTTACTACCCGAAGATCGCCCTCTTCTGCGCTTCCTGTGGCGTAACCTACAACATGAGGAACCACCTGCAGTGTACGAGTGGCAGGTGTTACCGTTTGGCACCACCTGCAGCCCCTGTTGTGCCACATTTGCTCTGCAACGCCATGCCAAAGACCACAGTCAGCCAGGAGAGGAGGTGAGAACTTCCATAGAGAAATGTTTTTATGTGGATAACTGTCTACACAGTGTGCCAACAGCCACAGAGGCCAGAGAACTGGTGGACCAACTTAGAGCGCTACTGTCATCAGCTGGATTTGTCCTTCGGCAATGGGCCAGCAACGAGTCATGTGCCATCAGTCACCTACCAGAAGAAGATCGGTCAGACAGTGCTGAGCTCTGGCTTGCAGAGAGTAAGACAGAGATCCCAGAATCAACCCTGGGCCTTAGCTGGCACTTTGCTTCAGACATGCTTGGCTATAAGCACCGCCCAGTCCAATATGCAGCTCCTACCATGCGCATCATCTACAGAGTACTGGCCAGTCAGTATGATCCACTGGGGTTCATACTACCATACACCACCAGAGCTAAGATGTTGGTCAGACGTCTATGGGACAAGGATCGGGGGCTGGGATGACCCCCAGCTGCCACCCGACCTCCGTCAACAGTGGGATATCTGGGAACGGGAGCTGCAGTTCCTTTCTGAAATCCGTTTCCCCAGACCATACCTGCCCACTGATGTAGCCTGGGAGGCGACAGGGAGAGAGCTGCATGTGTTCTGTGATGCATCAGAGCAGGCTTATGGTGCTGTGGCGTATCTTAGAATGACTGGAGAGAATGATCAAGCACATGTGTCCTTTGTTATGGCTCGCTCCAGAGTAGCTCCCAAACGCCTTCACTCCATTCCAAGACTGGAGCTATGTGCAGCACTTCTGGGAGCCCAACTTTCTAAGCTTCTTGAGGGTGAGCTCTCTCTGCATATTGAGAAGACAGTGATGTGGACAGACTCTACCACTGTGCTGACCTGGCTGCGATCTGAATCCTGCCGCTTCAAAGTCTTTGTGGGCACGCGCATTGCTGAGATCCAGGAGTTGACCCATCTGCAGAGCTGGCATTATGTGGAATCTGCCCAAAAACCCTGCTGATGACATAACACGTGGCAAAACCCTGCAGGAGTTAGCACGACCAAACCGATGGAGTCAAGGTCCTCTCCACCTATACCTACCGGAAGACCAATGGCCTAAAGACCCGTCTGACAACCCTAAAATCTCCCCGGATGCATCTGAGCTTCGCAGGTCAACCTTTTGTGCCATGACCTCTGCCTCTCCATCCTACATGAGTCAGTATGATACCTGGCATGAACTTCTGGAGGCAACCGTACAGGAACTTCAGGGGGCGGCGAAGGACAGTAGTCCCACCGCTGAGGACTACCGGAAAGCAGAGATGCTTCTCATCAAGAGAGTTCAACAAGAGAGTTTCCCGGATGAATTTCAATTTCTGACAGCAGGAAAACCAGTTCAACGAAGTAGTCGTCTCCTAACATTGTCTCCAGAGCTGGATGAAAGTGGAGAACTGATAAGAGTGGGTGGCCGGCTGCGTCGGGCTGAAGACCTAACATTCTGCAACCTTCACCCCCTGGTACTAGATCCCTCTCACCCAGTGACCAAGCTGCTCATCCAGGACTGTGACCGTCGACTGCGGCATCCTGGACCAGAACGAAGTTTTTGCACAGCTCCGGCGCCATTATTGGATCCTAAAAGGTAGAGAAGCAATTCGGCGGTTTCAGAGAACCTGTGCAGAATGTCAAAGATGGAGGCGAGACCCAGTGTCCCTAAAATGGCTGACCTGCCTTTGGCTCGACTCCGCCTCTTCAAGCCAGCCTTCTATTCCACTGGAACTGACTGCTTTGGTCCCTTTGAAGTTAAAGTGGGCCGCCGTTTGGAAAAAGAGATGGGGAATAATATTTAAGTGTATGACTGTCAGAGCTGTACATCTGGATGTACTGACCTCCATCAACACAGACTCCTTTTTTGATGGCTCTGCGTCGGTTCATTTCACGAAGAGGAACACCAGCTGAGCTTTATTCAGACCAGGGCACCAATTTTAGAGGAGGTGATGCTGAGTTGAGGGAAGCGTTTTCAGCCATGACATTGGAACTTCAGCAACTGCTAGTTCCACACAAGATTCAGTTCCACTTCAATCCTCCTGCAGCTCCTCACTTTGGAGGGGTGTGGGAGCGTGAAATCCGCTCTGTGAAGACAGCACTGTATGCTACAGTCGGAGCACAGCCCATCACAGAAGAGGTCCTTCGTACAGTACTTGTAGAAGTAGAGGGGATCCTCAACTCAAAGCCGCTGGGCTACGTCTCATCCGATGTAAGAGATCCAGATCCTGTGACACCAAACTGCTTGCTTATGGGGCGGCCGGATGGTTCGCTGCCACAGGTGGTTTACCCCAAAGATGAACTTTTGAGTCGTCGACGGTGGAGGCATGCCCAAGTGCTCGCTGACCATTTTTGGGCCCGGTTTGTTCGTCTATATCTACCTGGACTTCAGACACGCCAGAAATGGCAAACCTCTGCAGTTGACATCAGAGAAGGGATGGTCGCCATGATCGTGGATCCTCATCTGCCAAGGGCCCTCTGGCCTATGGGACGCATCATCAAGGTTCACCCCAGTCCGGATGGACACATCAGGTCAGCAGATGTGAAGACTAAGGACAGAACTTACACTCGACCTGTGGCCCGGCTGGTGATCCTCCCTGCCATACCTCAGGAGGACAGTGACCCTCAGGCGCAAGGTCGCCCTACCTAGAGTCTTTTGTTTGAGCAAATGTATTGTACACATTTGGGGGCGGCTGTTCAAAAGACCCTTAAATAGTTTGAGTTTGTTATGTACTATTGTTCGTATTAGGTGATTTCTGTTCATTGTTACTTTTGCCACTTAAGGCATACCGCAGTTGGGGCGGCGATGACGTCATCTCGTTGTCATAGAAACCAAAACTGTTCCTGATATCACGGAGGGAGGTGGGGTCGCAAAGCCACTGTGTTAATACGTGAGAGGGCAGAATATGTGTGTTCACCTTATAAGTGTGCGTTATTGACAAGAGGCCACACACACATCTACACACATACTGAAGCACTCATCCACACCCACCAAATACACCGTGATGCTATTACTGTTGTTGGACTAAGACCTGTGACCGACTTGGAATACAGAAAGCAAAAGGGATCCTGCCTCATGTCTTCCTTCTTACACCTGCTGCACCACATCTGGTCCTGAACTGAATCCCAGTCTAAATAGTGTTCTGACCGACACTCCAGGTTGAGAGCAGTGAAAAAACCTGAACAGTGCCTTTAAACAGTCCCACAAATTAAGAGCACACTCAGCTACAACAGTTATATACTAATTTATTAAGCTACATCTTTATTTTATGCTTAAAAGTCTGCAAGAACACTAATCCTTCAGTGAGTTTATTCAGGAGATGGTTTTTAAACTCCGAGTGAGAAAGCAGTGAAGTTATCATCAGAGCAAATAAGTGTCTCAAAAGCTATTCCTAATTGTGTTTGACCTCTGAGCGTTGCACATGCTCACTCGGCATCGCAAACGTAACGGCAATTTGCAGCCAACTATTATGTGTGAAATGAGAAGCTGTGGTGGTCTGTGCCCTGCATGGTAATGGTGTCTGCAAGCTGCCTTTGTGAGAAAATGTCCATAATCTACCTAAATAGCTGCTGTACTTACACCATGTCTCATCAGCAGGACATGGGAAAGAGCAGTTTTCCTTCTTATTTCTCTGCGATTCAGAGCCATGACTGAAAGGGAGGAAAACAGGTGTAAGCAAAAATAAGATTTAAAAATTCATCCAAACTGGATCTGTCACCTGAACCTGTGAAAACCCACACAGGCTGTGGTTGTTTTGGGGTTTTTTTTATTATGTTGGATTCAGACCTGCATCAGCAGTCTGCTTGGCTGTCAGCAGACTGATAAAAGTGAGATTGTCTTTATTTTATGGAGCTTTTTGGGTTGTCAGGAAGCACGGCGTCTCTATTCCCTTTGAAGGATGCAACAATCAGCATTCTGGAAAGCTATGGGATCATTTGACAAACAGCCCTGTTATGTAACCCGCTGTCGTCTGGAAAATTCTGCATATCGAAAGGTCTGCAAGAGCAACACTTTTTTTTTTTTTTTTGTTGCTGTTAGTTTATTGTGTGCACTGATTAATATACTCAAAAACACAGAATGCTGCTGGGTGACTGTTCCAGCAAAGTTTCATCTGGGAAGCACTGAAATGTATCTATTAATTGAGGTTTTGATATTTGAAGGTGTCATTTTTGGTAAATCTGTATTTTCTTTTCCCCAAAATTGCACTTACAGGGTTTCCATAGTTAAGAGTGATGTCATTGCATCCGGGGCAGCCATCTTGTTTCACAGCTTCTATTTGGACATTGAATTCAGGTCATCTCCGCAAAGAAGTATTTTAAATAATTAAAAATTGTATGACGAGTCAAAATATCATGAAAATAAAGTCGAAATATTAGGAGAATGAAGTAGTAGTTTCAAGAAAACTCCTACACAAAAAATGAAAAAAGAAAATGAAAGCACCTCTTGATTTTATACTATGGTGTTGGTTTTGCACTTTTTTAACACATCGGCATCAATTTATTATCAGTAGCATGACTTTGAAATGATTGTGCAAATGAACGGCTGAGGTGGTAACATTAGATCTGGGTAACTGTCAGGCCTTTTTCTCATTAACCCCTCCAGACCGAATGTAGCAGCGACAGTCCAGACAAATTTGCGGTGCCGTAATTCTGCGACACTTTGCGCTATCTGAAAAATTTCCAACGGTTTCTGAAAGGGGAGATGTTGCGCTTTCCAGCCAATATTGAGTTATTATGGTAATTTCACCCCCCACTGTAGGAAGGGTGCTCTTTTAATAGATGGTAAATTATGAAAATGACTTGCAATATTTTGAAAGTTCCAGTGGTTATAGATAAATGGGTAAATATTTACTCACAGGATACTTTAAATTAAAATAAGCAAAAATATTCAGGCAGACATTTGAAACTTTGGTCTTAATATAGGGTTAAAATAACTTTTTTTTCCCTGGTAGAATAGTGTCTTTATTCTGCTAATATGACTACATTCTTCATCATATGCTCACAGACAAGGTGACTGAAGTAAAATCCACTTTTTGAAAATACTTTTCAAAAAGAGAAAAAAATAGAGTGTAATCAACTAAAATCAGATCTGGCATGAAAAAGTCAGAAATTTTATTTGTAGGTCGTATCGCCCAGCCCGACCGATAAAAGAGTGAGGCTGTGTGCCGACCTTGCGTCCTGGACGCACAGATAGCCTCTGTCCCGGCGCTGTGCCGCTCGGCTGCCGCCCTCCGGCCTGTGTTCGTGTCTCACTCTGGGAAGTGAAAAGCAGACGCTGGCAAAATACCTTCCTGCCATCGCTGGTGCCAGTGCAGGACGGCTCTCTGCCCACAGAGGGATCGTTCTGAGCGGGACTGTGCTTAATGTGTGTGTGAGTGCTGCGTTTGGCAGAGGACCTGGACGCCGGGGTGTTCTCAGGCTGTTTCCGAGTCCGCTTTCCCGGCCCCGTGTGCGTGCTTGTGTGTGTGTGCGTGCAAGGCTTTTATTTCAGGGTGTGTGTGTTTGTACCAGCTCTGCGGTGGGTCATGACTCAAAGGAAGGATTCAGAACACACGGTTCTGAACTCAACAGAAGGCCCGAGGGACAAATACAACTCAGCGCAGCACTTTTTTTTTTTTTACCCCTCTGTCGTTCTCTCTTACAATCCGTTCATTATCTCTTTTCTCTTGCCTTCATCTCCGCTCCCCTTTCTCTTACTGTTTACTTATTTCCTGTGTGCATCTCCATGTGTACTTCTGTTAAGTGCAGCCAAATTAGGCAGTAAGAAATCTAAAACAAAATCAGATAACAAATTTTAAAAGTATTAAAAGCTATTACTTAAATCAGAAAATCAACTTCTTTGAAGTACCGTCAATAATTGTTTCAAGGGACATCTGTATCAACAAAAATATCATAAAAAGTAATTTTTTTCACTACTTCAATTAGTTAAGTTTAAGTGTGTATCACATTTCAGCAACAAGGAAGTTCAAAGGGCTTTAAATTGTTAAAACATCACCAATTATTAAACAAGTAATACACATTACATTATGTTTTGTCAAATTTATCAAGCAAATATGAATCAAATATCTTGATCAATGTTCCAATCTAACTCTGTTTGGTCTTGATTTAAAGGAACTCAGCTTTTCCAGATCAGTTTCTAGTGGAGCATAGAAACTGGAAGCTGCGTCTCCATGTTTGGTTCTGGTTAAACAAATGAAGCTCATGACTTCTAAACCCAGCTCACTCGATGCTGCCCACACAGGCTTCCACATGAGACACCAGGCATGATGGGTCACTTGTTCTGAACCAGAGTAAATCTGGACTCATCAGTTCCCATGACCTCCTGTTTAACGAAACATTTAAGTGATCACCGCTCACAGTATCCTTACAGATTTTAATAATGCATTGGACAGTTCTCTATCCAATTTCATTTTTTTCTTCAATCGACCTATATGTTTTTGTTTTTTTTGCTTGATGCCGGTGATTTGACTGTTCTAGACTTCTAGGATGAGTCTTTCCGCATGGTTGTTTAAGAAATTAATAGCTACTCTTTGCAGCGGTTGCAGCTAAAAGATAATCGCCCATGCAGTGGGGGGTTTGCTTGGTCAAATGCAGGTGGTGACTTTTATTTGGCCAGGCAGTGTATGGTAGGTTTGCTAAGAATCATGTTTTATTGGTCTTATGTAATATTTAGACTTTTTAAAAAACTGAAATTGTTGTCTTTGACTAACAGATTCTCCAAATATGTCACTCTGTATCTCCAGACTCTGAGTTTCTGTTTTGATAGTACTTTTTTTTTTCAATGCTCCTGTATCTACAAAAAGCACAAGTCTTCTTTTTTACCATGATAAATGAATCCTTTCTCTCTTCGTTTGTCGCAGAGTAACTGTGGGGAGGTGCTGCGTATCCGCCGGGTTCTGATGAACTCACCAGAAATCGTGTCCATCGGGCTGGTGTGGGACTCGGACCACTCTGACCTAGCGGAGGACGTCATCCACAGCCTGGGAACCTGCCTGCGCCTGGGAGATGTAAGAGGCTCACACGGCACGTTGCACACGTTTCGTTGTCTCCAATAACTATCAACATAATGCCCATGTGGCCACATAAGCAAATCCATGCAAGCTGATAGATACATGTGTATAATACTGCAGTAGAAATGCAAAAACACAGCAATTTGTAAATGTGAGTCAGCTTCGTTAATGTCTGTAGTTGTAGGTTTAAGGCTGTGTTTGTGTCTTACTGCAGGAGAAATGAACCATCTACGTTTTAGCTGCTTTACGATCTGCAAACAGCTTTCCGCGTAAAGATTCTGGATGTTTTTTCCAGAATATTAACCATCTTTCTAATTTATATTCATAAACACTTTGATTGCAGCATAGGGAGCTCTTTGGTGTAATTGATTACCCTTTCTGGAGCTGAATTTTGGCCTCTGAATAAAATAAATAAAACATTTTTGGGGGGTTAAAGTACATGCATCATCAAATTTCAGGGTCAGAAATCTGACAAACTGACATGAAATAAATAGAATGCCCTTTTCCCAGTTGTGCAAATCAGCATAATTTTAAAACATATTTCTGAAACAAAAGTACAATGGAGTAGTGTGACAAAAGTTGTGACAATAAGAAAATCCATATGTTGTGAGAATGACATTGTATTACAAAAATAGTCAATATTTTAAAAGCATTAAGCTGTTTGATAATAAAGTTAAAATAATACAAGATTAATAAAGTTGTGCTATTATGACTTCGTTCTCGTATTATTTTCTCTTAAGTGTTTTTTTCTCGTACGTTTAGGAACATTATTTTTATCAATCAGTAACAGTAGCAACTTTTTTGTCTAAAACTAAATATGTTATTATCTTTCATACAACACATGTTGCATTAGCTTTAGGTACTTTTTTAGGGTAAAAATATAAGCAAAACTAGCTCCAGATGTTTGGGGTTTTTTTTTTAGTATCTCAGTGGCGAAACAGCTTTTGCTCTCAGAATGGTATTTTAGATTATTGCAGAAAGCAGCTAAACCCTCATGAGAGAAACTGAATGCTGTCACCATTTCTGATGATATTTGGTGCTCCAAATCATCATTCTTTAAGTTTTATCTGTGTTCATATTTCACTAATTTTGTCTAGTAATTTAATATAACTACCATAGACTATAATACTAAGCAAAGCTGAAAATGAAAGGTTTTAAAATGATGATAAATGTCCTTTTAAAGGTATGATATAGGTTGTGAGAGAACCAAACTGTAGAGATTTAAGTATATCTCTGTGCTTCTCTAAAATGGATTTCACTTTCTGACAGAGTAAGCAAGAACTTTATCTTGTTGATAAAAAAGCAAAAGATTGACAAAAATAAATAAATAAATGCTGGATGGCAATGAAATTAATGTCACATATGGCAGCAAAATGAACACTTGGTGGGATTTATTGCAAAACACAAAAGACTTTAGAAACAGTCAAGTTTTAAGCCGGTAACATAAGGTTTATAAATAATTATAGTTTTTCATTCTGAAGCTAGATCAGTCAAACTTTTGAACAGGAGGTATGCAAATGAGTTTTTCTGCTTATAGTAAAAGCGAGCGGCACGAACATTTAAGAAAACAAAACACACTTAAATCTTTAAAGGTTATGTTTATTTGAAACTAATATATTTTCTTTTTTTATACTCTTTTTCAGTCAGAGGCTGATTGGTTGTTCCGATTTATAAACTCTACTAAGCTAATAGGCAATTGAATGATCATAACCTACAAATATAAACACAAATGTAAATAAACATCATGCTGCAGCTGGTGTTCAAGTTTCTCCCTATATGACAATCTTGAGTAAAAATGTTTTCACAATACCATGCTATTTGCACACAAATGCTTTTATTTTAAATAAAAAACAACAATTATTCCCACTGATGCTGAGATAATCAATGACTAACAGCCAAAGTATTGTTTAGACTGGATAAAGGTGCTGTACTCTTCTCTCAGGCAGCTGACTGGCAGTGTGTGGCAATTGGAGGCAGCTCTTTTTATACCGTGTGACTTTTTTTTCCCATATTATACATTGTAATATGGAAAAAATGTCTTGCTCAACTGGCAGGTTATTTCACTTACAGCTAGTACTTTTTCACCAGTAGGGAATTACTGACTTAAAACAAGCTCCTATGTTGTACTTAAAAGTTACATGTGAGTTTGTCTTATTTCAAGTGTAGTAAGACGTTTGCCCTAGAAACAAGACTAAAAATACTTGGTAAGATTTTGTGTTTTTGCAGTGCATAAAGCACATTGATAAATAAATACACAGATTTTAAGTCCTGAATGTGCAGGGTCAGTCTCTTTAAACCAACTGGAAAACCGGCGAATGAAGAAACATAGAGAAAACCGCCGGATTTGCAAGCATCTTATTTTTCCTGTGGGTTTTTACTCCGCTCTCAAACACCCACTCACCTCGCAAGTTTGACCTCTGATACTCCGTGTCATACCTGAGTAATGTCGATGCATTTTAATGCAGCTGCAACGTCTCCAGCAGCATTCTGAAATGATATGTATGAATAATGGATTAGTCAACATGAATATGTGTTTTAGTGAGTCAAGTTTTTTCCTCCTTCTTCATATTCTGTCTCTTCTCCCTTCCCTCGTTTTCATCCTGCGGTTACGGGATGAAACCTAGCAGTTGGGTACAAATCTGAGGAATCATCTATTGAATTTCTCTCTTATGTTTAGCAGTTAAAAGGGAATCCATCTGCCTCTCGTTTCCCATCTCCTCCCGCCACAGTCTGCCTGTCTTCTGCACCTGTTTCCCCAAAAACACTTCTATGCTCTTTTATTCTTTAGATTGGATCATTTTGCATCTGAAACAAATAGTCTGCCATATTAAATAGATTTTTGATTATCCATTATTACTATGAGTCATCTAGCAAAAAAAAAAAGGAGAAAGCATTCTGGGTGCAGCTGGTAAAGTCTTAGCTCCACTCTGTTCTTGCAAAGTGACTTCTCCAGGGTTTGCCAGGAAAAAGATTGATTTGCACTGTGAAAATTATTTTTTGACCTTTCAAGCACTAATGAGTTGCAGAACTGAAGCTTGCAGCCTGTGTATTCAAGCTATATGAAAGCACTATTAAAGCTACTAACCAGACTTTTGTGAAGTCAATGGAACTGGAGGTGAACAAGTTTCAGCTTGAGACCTTTACCAGAGCAACAAAGTACGACGGCATCAGGGACATTGTAGATTTGCCAAAATAACTCTGAAATTTTGAGATTAATCTCATCAATTTTCTAGAAAAAAATCTGAAAATTTCAATGATTTTTGAAAGGCAGAAATTTCCAATTTTTTTTCTAGGAACTTTCACAGATTAATCTCAAAGTTTCTTGAGTTTTTTTGGGTACAAATGTACTCCTTTTGTCTGTCTGCAGTGTCCATAATATGCCGATGTACCAGATAGTTTGTGTTTACATGCGAAAGTACCAATTCAAATGAACCATTCATCCGTTTACAAATAAACATGCTGACCAGTCATCTTTCAGGAGGATGGTAAATGCTGACTGATGCAGTCAAATAGGCTCTTCAGATTTAAAGGAGGGAATTATCTCACAGACCTAAAACTAGTGCAAACCCAGAGGTATAAAGGAAAGTGCAAATAAATATAGCAATCACAAGTACTCTAAAGTACACTTTGCATGCTAATAAGATTTTCAACCTTTTGGATGGAGTCTCACTGCAGTAGATGCAGCTTACTGGTGCAGATAAAATGGCCAAAGATCCTAAAATTTTTAGAGAATGATAGATGCAATGATATCCCATTCCTATTCCCAATTTTGAAATGTTTATCTGTGTACCAGTGGTAGATTGTGTCTGTTTGTGGAGAACAGACTGCTGTTCTTAGCCATTGCACCTTGATTTAATGTGAGAGGCTGTTTTAGCACCTGATATTCTGCCAGATTGTCAGGCCCAGTAAACTAAATTGCAACATTTGCTACATTTTCAGCTCGGCGCGGTTTGCTTTCACTCTGCTTCGTCAAACAATCCAAACCTGTTCCTCCCTCACCGTGGCGCTAAGAGCGACTGAAGGAAATGACATGAAAACCTCAGAAGACATGAGCGCAACTTCCATCTTTACAAACAAAAATAGAGCAGCATCAGATTTTAGCAGTTGTAGGATTTTCTCTTTTGTCTTTGTCAACATACCACAAGCATTAGCCTTAGACACTGGCGTTTGTTTTGGTTATATTTACCCAGAATGCTCTGTGCTGTAGTTCATTTCCTGCTTTTGTAGCGGTCTCTGGTCGCTTGCACCACATTTCGCATTCAAACCGCGCCAGTGTTCACTTCAACCGACACGAGATCGACACAGTTCACTTTCGTGGTCCGCATCAGAGTTGGATTGCGCATTCACACTTCCATAAACAAACCAGACTTTCTAGACAAACGAACTAGACTTGATTTAAAGCACACTAAACAGGACTGGTGTGAATGCACCCAAAGTGTGAAGCACAAAGTAGTGTATATTTGTGAGTGGAAGGGAAAAAAAAACAAACCACAACTTCAGAAGGTCATGTTCCAGTTTTGCGCATCCATTCTGCTTTAAAAGCTGCAGTTGCGTTGTGTTGCACGGTTCGTACAGTTTGCAAGAAACTTCTCAGATGCAGTCCATCTATTAGGTGAGCAAAATGTCCTTGTTTTCATATTAACTCCTGTTCCCCCGACCCCCTCACTGCCACCCCTCCTGCTATGGCACACCTCTCCCCTGATGCCCCCCTCCCCTCCTGTCTGCTCCCTCCTGCTCCTCCTCTTCCTCTATCTCTCTCCGTAGTTGTTCTACCGTGTGACAGAGGAAAGGGCTCGCCAGGCGGAGCTCTACTTGGTGGGCATGGTGTGCTACTACGGCAAGCACTACTCCACCTTCTTCTTCCAGACCAAGATACGCAAGTGGATGTACTTTGACGACGCCCACGTCAAAGAGGTGAGACCGTTTTTGTCCTTCTTTGGGGAGGGTGTTCTCATGGCGCAGAGTGAGGAGGCTGCACGGTACGGCATCTGCTGCATCCTCAGCACAGCCGGTGAGAGCAGAAAGGACAGAAACTCTGCTGTGTCTTAGTTGGAGTGCTGCATGGCCCGGCTTTTTGCTTTACTAAGGAAGCTGAGAGAGAAAAATGGTGGTGGAGTTTTATTTTGGGGATTTATTTTAGGCTTTGCTTTTGTAATCTAGGCTTTTCACCTGTTCTAATATTTTGTGTGTTAATTCGAGCGAGAGTTTTAGCGCAAATGCAGACGTCCTTGACTCTTTTATCAGTCACACTTCACACTGTTTATCACATTAGATGATTGAGCTAATGACAGAGTGTGACATTATGATTAAATCTGCCAGGACACGCGTCAGCACAGACTCTGTTTGACCTTCTAATTTTTGCTTTTGCACAAAGTTCTATCCAAATGCAGACAGACGTATTCCTACCTTATCTATGTCCGTCTCTCCTTTGATGCATGTGCTCCCCTGCTGCATCTCCAGATCGGCCCAAAGTGGAAGGACGTAGTGTCTCGCTGTATTAAAGGCCACTACCAGCCCCTGCTGCTGCTCTACGCTGACCCCCGTGGGACGCCGGTGATACTGCAGGAGAGCCCCAACCCTTGTACTGGCTCCAACCCACAGCTGGAGCTCCAGCACTGCAGCAGCAAGGCTGGTTACGACAGTGAGGACTCAGGTACAGCAAAGACTAACACCCTGCTCCACATCGGGTGGGATTATTTTGCCTTTATCAGCTGCTTGCGTGAGATGATTCAGCTGTAAATGCTCTGACCTTCAGTGCTATGATCTAACCTCTGCATGTGTTTGCTGCTGGAGACTAGGCTTGTTTGACTGGAAATAGACGGTCTATGTAGAGTAGTACCTGAAAGTGGTGGTCTCTCCTTTGTCGTTCAGGTCGGGAGCCATCGATATCCAGCGACACGCGCACCGACTCGTCAACGGACAGCTCGAGCCACCGCACGTCCCGCAGCCGACCCCTGCACCAGTCCACGGGCAGCCGGCTCTCCAGCGAATCCCAGACCACAGTGGTCTGTAACTACGACTCGCCGCCGCTCGGTGCTGACGCTGGAGGTAAAACTACAAAAATAGAGGCATGTTATCACTCTCAGAATCTCTTTGTATTTGTACTCAGTATCTTTTGGGTTAAAATCTCATCATCCATAGATATCATTTGCTCTTACAATAATTTGAAGACTTACTCTATTCTATTGACTCTAGAGTCAGGAGATCTTCCACTTTTTCCCATTTTGTGATTTTACAAACACAAACTTTACTGTACTTCACTTAAGTGGTAGTCTAACACGAAGTAATGCATTTTGGTTTTTTCAGTTTTTTAAGATGACCAATTATACTTCCTTCAACAAGTTAGGATGAGTCTAATCAAAATATGTTCATTACATTATTTTGCACAAAATTATTCCTATATGATGAGATTTTAGTCTTCTCAGTTCTGTCAGACCTTCTGTCACTTTAAATCCAAATAAGATGCTGCTGGCCACATCCTCCAACACTTTTAAGTAAAACTGGCTGCAAACAGATGGGCAATTATACAACCTTATGTCTTTGAAAAGCATTGGTAGAGCCTCCTGCACAACCAAAAAGAATACACCTAGTGGTTTCTGGATGGTGAGTCAACAACAAAACCCTTGTCTTTGCCAGCAGCCATTGTAACAGCAGTAAAACCAGCTGAACAAATATGTTGGAGCTCATAAGAGCTCATTTTCAAGATACCGAAAACAAAAACTTTTTGTCAAAAAATGACTGGGTAGTTTTTTTTCTTAAGCACTTGGGCTGTCTTTAGAAGCAGTTAAGACCCAAATGGAAGTATGAAAATGTGCTAAATGTTAATTTTGCATAATAGGTCCCCTGTAGCAGAAAAATCACTCTACTATGTGGTACAGTTGCACTGTTGTTTTATTAAAATACATCAAGGTTTCAAGTTTTAATGTGAGAAAATGGAAGAAAGTCTTTAAAAGAGTTATTAATATTTTAGCATTCGACTGTGCATGACAATTTGAATAAGCTGCTGTTTGGGTTAACAGATTGAAATTGTTGCATTGTGGATCTAATTAAGAGCTAACAAAGGTCAGATTGTGTTGTTCTTCTTCTGTGTCATCACTGCAGATTCTTCAGGTTGTGTAGCTCATTGGTGTAAATTCCCACATTTATTTGCACTGCTGCCTGCATAATTACTCCCTGTGGAATAAATAAAACTCTTATTGGTTTTACTTGCTCCTCCTTCCCTCCCTTTTCTCCCACGCTCAGAGTCAGCAGTGGAGGCTCCAACCTGCCACCCCTCTCCTCCCCTGCAGGAGACGGCAGTCTTCCTCCTGTCTTCACGCAGGCCCCTCACCTCCTCCTCCTCATCCTCTCGCCCCCTTTCCTCCTCGTCTTCTTCTGGAGTCGGGGGCTGCGAGGGCGGGGCTGGGGGGCCCCACTGGGAGGATGAAAGCACGAGCAGTGAGAGCAAATCCAGGTAAGGCAAGGCTGTTTTGATTTAATTCTTACGCCTAATCTCATGTTTTTCACTATCTCTCTGGGATCAGAGCCTCCCTGTTGCTTCTGTGCTTTAGGACTAACATGCTCTGCATGGAAATAACCTTTTCTCTATTATGATATTTATTTGATTTGCATGTCTTTAACAATCACAAAAAACACTACAAAAGTGTTAGATTTTTCAATTTAATATATTTTACCATCACAATGGGTATTAAAAGGTTTTTGTGATACAATAGAATGAGACCAAAGTAAATCATTTAAAATCTTTTTATACATATAATGTGACATTTATCCTTGAAATTTCTACCGAAAGGCAAACAAATGTAAGTTGTAAACTTATGACATGTTGAAGCACCTTTTAAATTAATTTCAGCATTCAGTACACTTGGGGTTTTTCTCGCATCGGCTATCAATTATATTAAATTAACCAGTAAAACAGTTCACACGTATTTCTAGGACACAGTCCTGAAATGTGAACATATAGATCAGTTGCTGCCAAAGTTTTTAAACAAGGAAGTGCAAAGTTATGATTCTCCTCCCATTTTTGTGGCCTGAAGAAAATTTAAAACTAAACAAACTTTTTCCTTTGCAAGAGAGCAGAAAATAAATATGATAAAAATAGCTTAACTTTATTCAAACAAAAAACTTTTTCTCAGGTGCTTGTTGGGGCTAAAAGAGCTGTAGAGTGCTTAGAGTGTGATTTACGCTGAGGAAAAGAGAGCGAGTTTTTTTTTTTTACAATAACACATCTTAAACCTTTGCTGTAGCTAGGTAACAAGTAATACTTGAAATGTTCTAAAAATAAAGCACATATATGTGAAGCCATGCACTCTGAACATGAGCCAGTCTGAGTTGATCATAATTCGATGCTTTTCTGCAAACATTTAAAAACAAACATTTATGATCTTGGTTTTATGTCAAGTGGAAAAGCAATAATTATTCCTCTTTCTGCTGAAATAATATAGAATCTTGGATATTCAATCCATATCCAGCCACTTTCTTCCAACAGGACACTGAGATACTTAAACATGAACCATGGCCTCAGATATACTGAATATTACAATTTTTATTTTTGTTATCTGTAACATTTATTGACTGTTTTAAAATGAATATGCCATCTTATGTTAGCAACTAGGTAACAACAACATCCTGTAGCTAAAGCCTTGATTTGTGGAAAGATGGCTTTTGTTTTCATAATGCAGAAATCACAAGTTATATGTGCTCATTATGGTACTAAAAACTAACAAAGAACTGCTAAGTAATATGTTATGGCTGTTTCAATTACTTTTTATGATGATTCAAAGTTCTTAGCAGAACTAAATCATACATTTTTAATCTGCAAGTCTTTCCTGCCTCCTCGGTTTGTCTGGTTAATTATTTGACAGTTTAATATATTCAATGCAGTACTTCATTTTCATCTTAAAAGTTGCATTGACATGTAATATCGCATGATTATATTAATTTAAACATAGGACAGTAAAGATGGTGTCACCTTCAAATGTATGCTTTTTGTTGTACGATGATTAAATACCTCAAATATTTCTTTGTGGTTTTACAGTGATCTGTCTCAAAATGTCTTGAAAAGCAAGAAGTGAAGCAAACATATAAATAAAGTTACAGAGCAATGATATGTGAAAGTATCCAGCGTATCCAACATATGGCTCTTTTTATGAAGTAAATGCTGTTCTGCTGCTTGTTCTCTGCAGTTTAATTACCTCCTCCTCACTGCCCACGCCTGCATTAGCATTTGGATTCTGAATATAGATGTGAACTTTGAGTCTCTCTTCAAATATGCACTCATACTCATCAGATTTTATGTAATTCCTCAATTCTTTGAACCATGTTAATGAAGCGGTATTGCATAAATGCTTATTAATGCTTAAAGATTATGTTCACGAGTTCCTACACGGCCTGGAAAGTCTGGAATTTGATTGATATATTTTTCATCCATCCAAACATACATACCAGATAAGCCAGAAGTTAGAACTTTGACACAGCTTGACATATAACAAGTCTTAACTGTATTAGTTTTTACTTTTACCTCATTTGTCATGAGTTTGACACAAGTGATTTCTGGTATGTAGAAATACATAAACTCAGTTCCTGATTGAGACAAGGACTGTTTGCAAAAATAAGGAACCGACATTTCTAGGTGCTTTTTGGGGTTGCAAAAGCATCACCTTTGCAAAGCATTTTGAAAATGTATATAAGCCAGATTATTTCCTTTGTTTGCTAGAGAATGCTTCGGCCTACTTTGACCTATGCTTTGACATGTAACTCATTGCATTTTCTACAGAGTTCATAATACTTGTGATTTCTGCCCCGGTGGTTCTTTTTAACAAACAATTGAACCCCTAGAGTAAACCTCACCTCACACTTCTAATCATCCACATCGTTTGCTCTAGTTCCTCTGGAAGCCGCTACCGGCCAACCTGGAGGCCCAGGAGAGAGGCCCTGAACATCGACAGCATCTTCACCCGACAAAGAGACTCCCAGCTGGGCTACAGTGCTGCACCCGGCTTGTCTCTCCCCGCTGAGCCCCAGCAGCCTCTCCCCTTCGTGGGAGCTGCCACACAACCTGGACTGGAGGACGTGGAACGGAGGGAGACCGGGGAGGTCGGGTTTGGGCTGGTTGGGCAGCCCAGGTCTTCAAGCGGCGGGCGGACTATGGGTCCTCCTGCTCCTCCACCTCTGAGAGGGGTGGAGCACCAGCCACGTCTGATCCAGAGAATGGAGAGTGGCTACGAAAGCAGTGAGAGGAACAGCAGCAGCCCTGACAGGTACGACACGCACAAATACCAATTACTGTCTCTGGCTCTCAGCTACTGTTGTCCATCATGTTTCCCTCTTGTGGATTCCCTTGCTTCTTTTCTGTCCAATTGCAATTTATCAACATGAAACATAAATGTGACATTAACAAGAACAAATGATCCAAAAGAGGTGCTCCGTAACAAACAATTAAACCCCAAACACATTAATCTGCTTGAATCCTCTCATTTATCAGCATTTTCCCCTTTTACGCCTGCATTTCTTGCTATTTTCACCATTTCTGCCTCCAAACAGGGAGGTGGGGCAACAAAAACGGGTGCTGATGTCTGGACCTTCATGGCGTACGGTGCCCAAGTCAAAAAGCAGCGGTGCTATTATGCAGGAGCTGCCACATCCCTGCTGGGTCAGCAGCTCTGACACAGGTCCGCCCTCATACATGTAGTTATACGCAGCTTCTTTAGGTGCGACTAGTTGTTTATTTAATGTTATTCTGTTTTCAGGCTCTGGGCGCAGTGAGCTGGATGAGCTGCAGGAGGAGGTGGCGAGGAGAGCCCGCCAGCAGGAGCAGCAGAAGCGGAAGGAGGCAGAGCGGGAGGCAGCCAAGGGGTTCAACCCCAGACCCAGCAAGTTCATGGACCTGGACCAGCTCCAACACCAGGGTACGGATAAAACAACCATTAGAGCATGACTCAACTTTTCTGTACTTGCAGGTGACCTATTATGATTCCTTGAACAGGTTAGCATAGATCTCTGGGTGGTACAAAACATTTTTTGCTCAAAATGATTCTTGGATAGTGGGATTTTAGTCTGGTCAGGTTTAGCTATTTTGAATTCCAGTCATTTTGAGCTATTTTAGAGGCTCTTGTCACTTTAAATCCAAATAAGCTGCTGTTAGCCGCTCCCCCTAACTCAACATTTATGCGAAAATGACTCCAAACAGTTGTGTAATTACAATGCAACCACAGACTTTTGAACAGTACAACCAACAACAATGTAGCAAGTGGTTTCTTGATGGTAAGTCAACAACAAAACACTTGTCTTTTCCAGCAGTCATTGCACAGCACACACAGCTGTGAAACCAGCTGACCAAATGTGCTGGAGCTTTGCTTGGGTTGCTAGATAATGGCGCAGTATCCATGAATTGTGATTTAACAATCGGGAAGCTTTTGAAATGGCTGATTTTCTACACACCAAAAACTTTAAACTTATTGCCGAACAACGGCTGGATGCTTGTGTTCTTTTTTTAAGCGCTTGGACTATTTTTAGAAGCAGGTGTTACTCAAATGGAAGTAGAAAATCATGCAAATTGTGAATTTTGAATAATAGGTCCCCTTTAAGTAAGTACTCTGTAAGTACCCCATCAGTCAACGGTAAGTACATTGCAGTAAGTCACCACAAAACGCTATCAATGAGCTGCAAAAAGATTTTTTTTCACCATAAATGGATGATTTCAAACTCTCATCTTATCCTGATTTGTAAATGCGCCGTACAGAAGGTTACATGCTGCCACTGAGAGAAGAAGGCTAAAAGTTTGATATTTTCAGAAAAAAATTAAATAAGCTAGGGGAAGCAAGTATAAAAATTTATCTCAAATTTTACATCTCTGCAGATATGCTATAAATAACACTGTATGGTTGGTCTACTCCGTTACCATTAGGCTCCACATAGGTACACTGTTATTTAATGACCCTGTACCCTGCAAAAAAGTAAATAATCACAAAGTTAAGTTGTAAGTAATCACCCCAAAGGTTCCTTACTGGTACCCTAAAAACACTGAAGTACCCCATATATTCATACATTTGTACCCAATAAGCACTTCATTAATGTCCTTTAAGTACAATGTGTAGGAAATATGATCTCTCATTTTCTCATTTTATTCATTGTTCAGACCTAAATCGAGACAGTGAATAAAGATAGAAAAATGCATTTTAAGATGTGGTCACCTGTTGTCTGGTAAGCCGTCAGAGTGACTGTTTGACTTTCGTCTGACCTCATTTTTGGGCTCCATCTGCCTCTTTGTGGTAATTTTGCTTTTTCCATGTGGCCAAAAAGTATCAAACTAGGTGTGAGCATTTATTTATCATTTGTCATGATGAATTTCTTATTATAAAAAAGTTGATTTATTGTTGTATGAATAAATCAATGAATTCCAATTAATCAAGTTTAACCTTCTACCAAAATATTGGCAGGATTGTTAATTTGAGTATTTTCTCTACTGTTTGTCCAATGAGAGTATCAATAACTTTGAAAATTTGTTTAAATATAAATCACATTTCTTTATATGCCTGGTGTTGTAAAGAATCAAATGGATATGTTATTCAGCAACATTATTTGTGTGTGTGGGGCCAGGATTGGTGTGTTGTGCATTCACAGCCATGTACCTTCTTAAAAGTTTTTATCATCTCAGAATATCATGATAAAGCTTGAAGTCTACATCGTCCATCCCTAAAGAAAACTAGTCAATCATTTTTAGCCAATTGCTACGAGACCTTTAATGACCAGAAAAGTGTTCAAATATTGTCTTTATTATTCAGATTTCAGATCCCACTTAATTTCAAATTCCCAATTTCTCAATCAAGTTATACAAAATACTAATTGTCCTTCCAAATAGTGGAAATGGTCCAACCCTCAGTGGAAAACAAGGCCTATGTGTGATTCATGGCTTCCGTAATTTTACGTTCTTGGGTAAACTTCCATCAAATCAGAGAGGAATAATAACTTATTGCAACAGTGGTATAATTTCCTTTGTGACCCAGGAGGACACAACAGTTCCAGCGTAATGATAGCCACTCTGTTAATTTATTTTGAACTCAGGGACCACAAAGTTGCAGGAAAAATGTGGTGCTATTGATTTGAAGGAATTTACCAAGTGGAAAGAATGTACAACCTGATGCAGAAAGATAATGCAGTGTAAAACACAGCTGGGTAAGTTAATGTTGTTTTATTGATCTTGATACTACTACTTTACTTTTAAATCAGATACTTTGGTGTTGCAGTGCATGCTTTACATAGAATGATTCAATTACCTTCATAATAATCAAAATCAATTGTTTATGGTTCCAGGAAACAAGGTACATTAAGCTTAAAAGCATAAAGAAATTAACATATAAATTTAATACATAAAAATTGTAAATGATAACCAATAAAATACAGTAAAAAATAGTTAGTGTCTAAGCAATATCTTTTCCTCACTGATTCACTAAATCAAAAGAAACAGAATAGTTTACACTAGAAACCACAACCATTATTTGCTAAAGAGCTAAAACCACTACTTGTTTGAGCTCTGTCCTGTTCTTAGAGCCATTAAACCAAATTAGTAATACCCATCAGGAAGGTTTATTGAAAGTAAAAGGCAAACAATATGAAATAAAATAGTTTTAGATATTGCCCTGGATAAATCTCTCCTTCTTTCCCTGAAATGTTGGGGTTTTTCTAAATCAGATCCCGACTCCATTAGCATTACTCTCTCCCAGTATTTGCTGTGTGTTTAATACAGGGGTCGTTTACTCCTTATTGACATCGAAGTAGCAACAGAAATCTCATTGAGGGAAGTCCAGGTTATGACAGTCAAGTGTCATAACTCTACTGTTCTGCTCTCGAATTATTGCCTCCCTGAGCCGTATTAAATTTTAACACTGGACTTTCCGAAAACTACCTTCCTTTGTATTATGGCATCATTAATGTTTGTTCACAGCATTTAGTTATTTCTGGCTTTAAATCCTGCTGGAGATAAAAACGAGTCAATATCAAGTGTTAAATGAAGCACTATTATATCATGTTAAGAAAAAAATATTTAACGATTAAAAACAAGTTTTCTAGTGTTTAAAAAAACTGTACTTGATTTTTTATGTTTTTTACATGTTAAATCTATATTAAAACATCTTTTTTAATTGGCATGGTCTAATTAGACCTGTTATGATAACAACTTTTACTGAATGATGAATTCAGTAAAAGTGGTTACTCTAAATTTAAAAAATATAAGATTAGGTACATTTCAAAAATATATTCCAACGGGTCATCAGTGTAACCGTCGTTTCTCACCATGTAAATTTGAATTTTGGTGTCTTAACCATTTTAATCATATAAAACTTACAACAGCTTAAGATTTACTTAATACATTCCTGTTTGTGTCATGTCTGTCCTACTGCGGGTGCAGCAGTGTGTTCAGCCTTATGCACCTGGTACTGTACACACACACACACACACACACACACACACACACACACACACACACACACACACACACACACACACACACACACACACACACACACACACACACACACACTACAGTTCAGTACAGGCAGCCTTAATGAATAGAAAGGACAAGTTGTGAACAAACAGATGGCATTCCTGTCAGCACGGTTATGTAACCGAATTCGGGTTCGACACATCTGTATCGATGACTGAGCCAGACTTTAATCTAATATCATACTTTAAGGGACGGCAGAGCCATCATCAAGCCTCCATTATTCCTCCCTTAGAAGCAAGGATGTTAAAATGCCACAGTCCTGCAGCAGCAATGCATCAACAGGACGACACCGGCCAGTAAACCACTCAAATCAACAGACGGGCTGCAGATTAATAGCATTTATGTTGGTGTTGGGTTCACTTTTTCCATGCATATTAGCAAATTGCAAACAAATCTAATGTTTGTTGTTTAAATTTTAAAATTTTGATTTAAAAAAAAAAAAGTGGATTCATTAAGGCAAGTTTATTTGTATAACAGAAAAAAAAATCACTAAATATAAACAATATATAAAAGAAACAGAAAAATGTTTTAACATGTAGATAACTAAGATGAGAAAGATTAAATAAATGTTACCTTTATGGGAAGGTTGTGTTTAGAGTATCTTAAGCCTTGACATTTTCTGAACATTTCAAAATTTAGACAGTTTGCTCCAGAGCTGAGGAACATAGACGCTAAATGTTATTTCCTCCTCTGTTTTGGAAATACTGGGTCCCAACGTCTCAGATGACCCGAGTCATACAGACGGTTCAGAACCAATATTCAACTCTAAGATGCTTTTAATCCAAGAGCCTTCAGTGGTTTATAGATTTGCCTGTTTAATATCTCAACATTTAAATGATCTAACCTACAGAAAAAACATGCACAGGTTTCACCATTTCTTAATTTATCAGGAAAGCCTTTGACCTGGCAGCAAATTAAATATGGGAGTTGGCCTATTTAATATTAGACGTTATTTAACCTTTATTTAATGTCTCTTTGAGATTAACAATCTCTTTTAGAGGAGAGACTTGGCAGCAACACACCGACAGTTACAAATCAAAACTACAGAAATCAAAACCCAATTAAAATACAACATGGATAACAAAGGAAGCCCAATAACGAAGGGCAAATTCACCCATTGAAGTAAAAAGTAAACTAATGTGGTTACTCTTATTTTCAAAAATATAAGATTAGATAGGTTTCAAAAATATATTCCAAGGGGTTATGAGTGTATGTAGGTAAGAAATAAGGGGAGCATGTAGATACTGAAAAGCAGTATTCTCATAATGGATCCCTGAGGATCACCAAATGGGATTTATTCACTTAATTTATTAGTGCCAAATGACACTTATAAGGAAGATCTATAATATCTAGATTAGTCTGTGTGCAATGAGATCTAGTAAAATTAAAACAGAAACTTTGGATGCATCAAACATGAAGTCATTTTGTCTGGATTTTTTTTATCGTCTCAGTTCTGTGGTTTAGTTTTAAACTCAAATTCACTTGTTTTCCTACCAGTCTCTCAAACTTTGTGACACAAATCGCTCCATGGCTAAAAAATGATTACCTGCATTAAAAAACATCATAAAGTTGGTTACTCACATTACTGCCTGCATACATTTATTGCGTTAGCATGTTCAGTTGGCTGAGGCTGCAGTGCATTCGGATCTGCTTTGACAGATTTGAATTACAATCTCTGGACACTAATACTGCTGTATCATGAGAAAAAATATTCTAGAATACTTTATAGGGGATAAAAAGTTACAGCTAGAATTTCAAAGACCTCTACATTACCAAATTGCTGACTCATGCGCTTTATATCATTGCTTATTTTTCACAATGGCGTTAAATTCAGAGTGGCTCGCTGAGAAAGAAGCAGTGGGTTTTTTTGTTGCGCTTTTCGCTCCTGTTTCTCTTTGTTTGTCGCTTCACGAACAGCCTCGGCTTTTGTTTTCTCGACTTCCATCTAACTTTTCTGATTTGTACGGATTTAGTGGCTGACGCCTGAGCAGAAGTGTGAAATTAATATCACCTAAAAGCACTGCTCCACCAGCTTTTATGTGCCTTCTCTTGGCACATAAAAGCCAAGATCTGAATGGTTATCTACTATTAACCATACAGATTAGTAGTAGTTATGGAGATTTCATGTTTTTTCCTCCATATTAATATTATTCAACATAAACAGTGAAACATTTTTCTTTCCTTAGACTCTCAAGACATCTTTTCTGCAAAACCACAGTAAAAATATTTATAACTTTTATTCATTATTCATTTTTTAGTCTGATTTGTAGTCCATCTTTATCCAGAGCTGAAATGTTCATTTGGAACAAACTAACAAACTACTGCACTGCTGCTAAATTAATTTAAAATGAACCAGAATCTGAGCAACTGCTGAATGTTTTATCAGCGGCTTCAGAGCAAAATAAGCACTTACTGCTATGTCTGCAGACAGCACAGCTTTAGGCTCAGTAAGAGTTTCAGCTTACATGTCTTTGATCACTGATGTTTGTGGGCTTGTTAGATGAAAACATGCGACGCTGACATTTTTATTCAAGATAAGTCCAAATAGGCTATCAGTAGGGGAGTGTACATTGCAAAAACACAAAATCTTTCCAAGTACCTTTGGACATATCATAAGTGAAATAATCTGGTAATAGAACTAATCCTTTTTTAATCAATATTGACTTAAAACCAGCTGAAAAATTGCTTGTAAGTTAGTTTAGCCTAGTTTTAGGTGATATTTGAACTGGAAACAGAAAATCCTTGCAGGGTTTGGTGTTTTTGCAGTGTAGTGCATGCAGGCCCCCAGCCCTCCAAAAGACAAACTTTCCTTCTTCTGCACTTTTTTCTCTGTCTCCGTTGTTTTCTCATCCTAACCTTCTTCCACTACTTTTATGCTCTCTTTACATTTTCGCTGCCACTCTGTCGTTATATCTCTCTGTCTTTTGTCCCTTTTATCTCCCCCCTGTTGTTAACACCCTCAGCTGTGCTCAGACCCCTGCATGAGGCTAACGCTCATAGTGGATTGGCTGTAGCTGCGTGCATGAGGAGCACTGGGGGCCCAATCACACGCAGGCAGGAACAGGAAATGGAACGGGACACGGGAAACGCCCACCCACAGGGGCTTAGCAGGTACCACAACTGTCCCTCACCCCCCACACACCTTATGTGTCCGCAGCGGTGCCTGTATAAAAATCCCCCTGTTTCCTCAGCTCAAACCGACCTTCTGTGTATCTCAACTCATTGTTGGGTGTTCTCCATTAGTTCTGGCTGGCCTGTGTTGTTGTGACCCCCACCCAAACGCCTCCAGCTGTTTGTGTGTCTCAATGTGTGTTCTCAAGCACACATTTGTTACTTTACAGAGGAACCTCTTGTCCCCTTTGTGTATTTGTTGCAATGCAGTAAAAAGCTTTGCTGCTTTGCTGTGTTTTTCCGTTGAGAATGAAAACTGAGTCGGTGTTGCTCTCTGTGCTTCACTGCTTCTTCTGCATTGTTGTTTGTGTGCGCGACCACGGCTTCCCTCTGCTCTTTCAGCGCTGCTGACCCGTCCTTCTCTAAACTGTAAAGCCGCAGTCTGTCACCGTGCTTCTGTCCCGCAGCTGCTGTCAAACATCCTGTGCTGTGGTGTGTTTTCTTGATCTTTTATGCTAAATGTGTTTCAGTAATTCAGTGTGGTCGTTTCTCATCATGTTAGTTTGAGAGGTGAACAAAATGTTATCAAATATACTGTATGTCAGTTGATCATCTATGAAATTAAAAGCTTTCAAAGAAGACATAAAAAAACATGCAATTAGGAAAAAGTTTGGGGTTTTTTGTGCTAAATTACCACAAATATAATTAAAAAGAGCATTTTCAGATTCTGAGTTATCCATCCTTTTTTGATCATTTGCATCCAGAGTCCAAATCATACTTTTAACATCTTAAAATGTTCCTGATTAATATTTCTTTAGGCTTTCAAATTTTTTCTTTGGACTTTGGCTGCCTTTTTTGCTTTATTTTTTCTCTTTTTTGGGATTGCATGACAACAGATATGAATTCAAACTTTGACCATCCCTGATGATGCTGTTGTCAATAATGTATAAAGCACAGGACTTTTCCAGGTTTCAAACTTGCCTTTGTGTTTTAGATACTGCAATGTTGGAGATAAACTGCTTTCTACATAAATAAATTCCAGTTTGCTAGTTTTAATTCCAAAAACAAATATTTAATAGAATAAAAACCATCAAAGTAGCTGCCAGCATAAAGAACAAACTAGTGAGTTGGCTATTTCTGAGTCTGCATGCGTCTACAATGAACTTTACCTCCGCCTTCTTTTACATTCACTCGCTTTTTCTGATGCTAGTCGAGCCATGGTGCAGTACTACAAAAATAGTTTCCCTAAGGGTGCTCATGAAAATGTATTAGGCATCTTCCTTTGCTCTGAGCCAAATTAACTTTCTGTAATCACATCGGTGGAAATAAAGCCTGGATGTGCTAACTTGTTAATATTGATTTTAGTCTGCATTTCATTACAGCTCTGTTTAGACCGTAGTGAAACTTTCGGGGGAAAAAAAAGGGACTCCATCTGTTACCAGTGGAACTGAAGGGAAGGAGTAGGTGGAAGTAAAGCTCTCAGCACTCAGCCTTTTTTATTACCTTCCTCCTCTCCTCTATTGATCAACATAAGCCTCTGATTTATAGCTTGCTGCTGCAGAGCCCTCTTCGTAATTACAAGGGCTTGAAAAGCGACATAAGAGTTAATGTGGGGGATGGGGGATGGGGGCGCTCACGCTCTCGAAGACACATAGGCCATGTGACGCCAAACTAAAATAATCACATTGACGGACTTGCTTCTCACACACACTCAAACGCACTCGATGCAAAGATAAAAACCCTTCTCTGCACATTCGCTAATGTTCAACTCTTTCCAAGCATTTCCTTGGTCTGTGAGCATATTTCAACATCACAGTTATGTGAGTAATTTAGGCATAAAGAGGCTCTTAAACTTGTTGATGGGCATTTATTACACATATTCTAACAGCAGACACAGATACAAATCAATATTGAGGCAAAATCACTGACATTTATATTCTTTATATACCTAATGTTTAAGTAACATCTAGAAAAATGTACCAAAAATCCTTAAATAGACTCAAATGTCCCTTTTTTGTCTCAAAGCACTTATCAGATTGTCACTTAACTTACAGCTTATCTGCAACCATTTCCTGCAGTAGGTTAATTCAGCTTTCAACGGCTTTTAAATATCACGCTTAAATAAACCAGAACTTAACTCCTTGTTGGCAAAAACAAGGTTTAGCTGGAAATTAATAAAATTAAAACTGGTGTCCCTCAGACTACGGTACTTTAATCCTCTCCATAAGTCAATTAAATGCTTAATAAAAGAGTTGATTACTTTGCAGTAAAATTAAAAATATATGTAAATGGCATAAAGCTCATATGAATCCAGTATGTAAAAATGAATGAACAAGAAATGAGCCAGTGTGTTTGCACTCGATAGGAGCTCAACTTATTTTCCCATAACTTTCAGTTGAAATACAGTGGCTTCCCTGTCTTTAAATGTAGCACAAGACTAAATAAAATTATTTAAATTTGTATGTTTTAAACAGAAAGCGAACCACATATTCATTGGTTTTATGATTTGCAAAACAAGAGACCAAAATTCACAAAATTCAGGAGTAGCTTCAAGCGGATAGAAAAGAAATAATCTGTTAATCAGATAATCTTGATCAGACCCGGCTTAGACTCAAAAATTCTGTTTTTTTTCCAGCCATCAGTGAACGCAGCGTACGCCACCAGGTTGTCATGACAACACCACTGTTTAGTGGGAAAGAAAAGTCAAATTGTGTTTTTCCACTAACGACGTTCCAGCTCCTTTTAGTGGACAATAAGGATGGAGAGTGTTTTTAATTTGAAGCCTGTTCCAAATTAAATCGATGATCATTAACAAAGATTTCAAAGTGTGACAGAGAAAATGGTAGTTCAGTACAGAACCAGGGTTATTCATAACCAGAATGACAAATTTTGAGTTTTTCATTTTTTTGTCCTGTCTGAAAAGGAAAGACTGAATATTTATGTTCTTCCTTAAAAAAGGATTTAAATGATTTGTTTAGTTTCATCTTTTGATGTATATCTAGCACAGTATAAAAAAAGGCTTAAGTGGTTTAATGAAAAATCTGTAGATTGTCAATTGATTAACCCTTTAATCATCAGAATAATCAGTAGATTAATCGCTAACTAAAATTCACCATCAGGCAGGAGGACTGGGCAAAAGATGAGCAAAAAAGCAGCCGAAGTAAAGAGAAAAACTTTGAAAAACCTTCATAACTCCTGGGGAAGTATTGATTAACGCCACTGTAAAGGACTACAAGCCTGGAAGTAATGCATGAAGAAATCATAGGTACTTTAAAACTCTGTCAGGGTGTTGAAGATCAAATGCTTTAAACATCAGTGAAAGCAAATCAATAAAGTAATAATTTCTGGTGGTTCAAAGTTTAGAGCAGCAGAAGCTTTGTTAATTATCATGTTGGTATATGTAGATTGGTGCTTTAATAAAGTGGAATCTGCTGCTAGGGTTTCTCTGAACACACTGATCCATCAGCTTGTGCTTCATAACAGCACGGTTCATTGCGGCAGGCGGCATCATCACCGTGTGTTTGGTTCTGTAAGTGTGTGTTTGTGCTTGTTTACCCCGCTGTTGTGACCTTCCCTCGATGCAGTAACTCACCTGACGTCAAAGCTGCTCGGTTTTTCTGTTTTCTTTTTTTTTTTTCTCCTCCTCCTGCTCTGAGTTGTCTGACTGGAGCCCCTCCCCTCTCTTGTGTGCTCCAGTGAACAGTCTGGCTCGATCCAAGTACTGCTGACACCCAATCAGGAGGAGGAAGAGGATGAGTCGACGAGCAGCAGGGCCGGTCCTCAGGGTCAGAACCCGCCCCCGCCTCCTCCGCCTTACCGCCCCGCTCCCCCTAGACCCACGCTCACCCTCAGCATCAGTCACCCCTGCAGCCCGTCCGTTCAGGGTGAGGAGGAGGAGGAGGAGGAGGGCAGGTGCGCTGGTGAGGAAGGTGAGGATGGGAGTGAGGGGACGGGGGTGAGGCTGTGCGAGTTACTGCAGGCCGGGGGAGTGAGTGTCCGACCCCTGGGGAAACACTTAGCCATCTCTCTACCCTCACTTCCTCTTCGTCTCTGGGATACACACACCGCACACGCCTCACACTCCACACACAACCCCCCTCCGCCCCCGTCGCCCCCTCTGGAAACTTATGGGCAGAGGAAACCCCTCACCCCGCTCTGGCAGCCGCCCCGCCCACATTCCCCCGACGGAGGGTGGCAGCAGCACGCCGTCCTCGCCGATGGAAGCACGCGTCACTGGTCCTCCTGGAGCCTGGACCGCCCGGACGCCGTGGTAACACCATATGACACGCCCCCGGACCGGTGCTTTCCCGTCAGGCCGCAGAACCCTGGTCAGAGCTGCAGCTACAGTTGTCAGTCTTCTCCAGGGCACTACAGCTCCCAGCATGCCCCGGGGCAGCACGGTGATCTCTGCTGTGACCGTGAAGAGGCTGAGCTGTCCGAGCTGGACTCCCTTTACCAGGCCAGTCTGCAGGCTGGAAGATCAGGTACACACACGCACACGCACACACACACACACGCGCACACACACACACACACACACACACACACGCATACACACACACACACACCTGCAGACACATTGTGGTTTCATACACCTGCAGTTTTTGTTAAAGTTTTATAAGTTTTATATTGAAAGAAATTGATTTAGAAAAATTATTATTTTGCCTGATTTTATTTTGCATATATATATATATATATATATATATATATATATATATATATATATATATATATATATATATATATATATATATGTTTGGGTTTTTTTTACTTCTTCTCCACGTAGTCTACAGATATCAAATATCCAGACGGAATCAGCTCAAGACATTGCTGATGACTATGAAAAGTGTATGATGAAACCTGCTAATAAATAGTTTATCTAACTATTAGTGACTGGATGCATAATATGTGAGGCGATAAGGTTTAGTAATTAATTTGTTACAATCTGCATTAAATTTATTGTTTCAAATTTTACTGAAGTTGTGTTTTATCATTTTTCCACCTGAGGGGGAAAAAAACCACTTCAACTGGATTTTAAAATCCCCAAGTGAATATGACAATGATGGCAGCCACTAATGTTTTATTTATGCTTTACCTTCCTTTATTTTTTTCTCTTTTTTTACAAGCATGTCATTTTCAGACACAGAAATGTAAATAAGTGTCGTGACCTACCAAACCTCATGAATCTCAGTCTTGAACAGTATAGTTTTTAACATTAGTGGTAAACTGTGAGGCTTTTGGACAGACCTCTGTGGATCTCTGCAAATAACAGAGTTGTAATTGTTTCCCCTGAAGGGCTCAATCTGTGAGTTGGGTCATGCACAGCGCGCTCATCTGTGCACACGAGAAATGTTTCTCCTCACATCAAACTTTACTGTGAAAAACCTCAACCTCATGTTGAGCTTTTTCGTTTACTTCCTAGAAACCTTTTCTCTCCAAAAATTCAGAAGTTATAACACTAACATTTTAACTTTATTAATGTAAGCATGGCTTGAATATTAGTAGAAGACTTCTTGTTGCATGAGTGAAGTTTTAATTAAATAAAACCTGGATTTAATTGTAGCACCTCATCAACTTTGCGATGAGGTGTCTTAAAACTTCAGTCTTAAAACTGAAGTTTTGAGACTGAAGTTTAAATCGTGAGGATTTTGGCCTCATTAAAGTCAAAGCTTTAATGTTGCTAGGAATTATTAATGTTTTTTGCAGAATACATCTTTATCGACTGACCACTATAGAAATATCGACCACATATTTTTTGAAGCACTTTGTTTATGCTTTAAAAACAGAAAAAAAAAGTGGATATTTGAGTTTTAATAAGTGGAATATTTCCATGAATAAATGTATAGGAATGCTGCTTTGTAATTCATATTGACATATTCATGTTGAAACTTTGAAACTAGTTCAGATTTTTTCAGGGTTGCCTTCATTGATTTGATTCGCACCTGAACATTTCAGATGTTGTGAACTGGCTCTGATTACAGGAACCATCTGATAAATGATATTCTTGTCATAAAATAAATTCCACTGTACATTCGGCCACAACTGATAAGATAAAAAAAACAAAAAACAAAACAGCAAAACAGTGGCAAAAGCTTCCAGGATTGAAATGTCTGTTCTGTGCTGCCTTGGTCTGAACATTTTTTGCGTACAGTGACTCACTTCGGGCAGTGACTCATGTTCGACACTGACAGATGGAGTTCAATTTTTGAACATAATTAGGTTTAAAATGGATGGGCTGTATGCTAAACACTTCATTTTGGATCGCACTATTTAACTAATCTAACGTTACAGTTTCTTTCTGATAAAGATTAAAGAACTATTAATGACTTTCTCTTAGCTAAGTGGCTTCATTTTCCCAGTTTTCTATCAGAGCAAGAAGAGAAAATAAAAACACAGCGGTAACCATGTAATTATGGCTGGTGGAACAATTTACATTTTCTACAGGAAGTCTTTTTAAGAATGCACAAAATGATAAAGATATCATTTTTGTTACAAATACGAATATAAATATTTTATTGCCCAAGGTGAAGCTTAAACATCTTGTCACTTGAGTGTTTTTGGATAAAACATATTTAATTACAAAGGAGTTTTCATCCTCAATGCAAAATGTAAACGTATTTCTACAGTTTTGGCTCAATTACTGCTCTGAGTATGTTTGTCTTTTTTTCTACAAATAGTAGTTGGAGTCTATATTCTCCAACTATTGATTAACCGATCACTAAATTAGTCTATGATTATTTCAGCAATGAATTTATCACAATTCTTCGTCTCATCTGCATGTTTGCAGGCTGCAGCCCATCTGAGAGGCTGATATCCAGGATGGGAGGGCAGACGCGCTCCAAGACCCCCAACGCGGACATGGAGAGGAGTGTGTACGGGGCGGACAGCACCAGCACCCCCACCTACCTCAACAAGGCAACACCTGCTTAATCATTTTGTGCAGAATCTCGTCACGTGTTCACGGGTCATCAGTCAGAGACGATAAGGGACGTTTTGTCTCCCTCTCCTTCTTTGCAGCCAGTGATGTTGCGGGATCCACGTTTGGGGGCGGAGCCTGATGATGGGGAGAACCAGAGGCGAATCGGACGCAGCCTGAGCGGCACGGTAGTGACCTCCCGCCGCAGCCGCCTCACCACAACCCGCAGCTTTGTGAGTTGGGTTTCCAGTGCTCTGCTGCCTCCTTGTGGCCTTGTTCTTAACTGCACCTGCCTGATGTCCCGTGGTCACGTTTCACGCATTGCTTGTCCCTGTGCTTTTCTCCCCCCTTCACTGTCTGTCTCATTTCTTCCTGTTCTCCTGTTTCCAATCTGCCCCCCTGCTCTCTGCGTCTCCTCTGTCTCTCTCTAAGGTGAAGCAGGCTGATGTCAGTGCCTCTCCTTGCTTACTTCCTCTCTTCTGAGTCCCTGTTGCTATTCCACTACCATCACTTCCTCCATCCTCATAACCAACACCTCTTCATCACCACTTCCCTTCACTGCTTCACAGGTAAACTCTGCTTCTTTAGAGCAGCTTACTGCTCATGTTTTGGCTCTGCTGCTTTGTGTGCCACATTAATTGGAAGTGAGCGACCTAAATGAATCATGTGAGAGTAACCAAATAAGGGCCATTTGTTACATCTCAGATTGAATTTGTTTCAGGGCTTTGGGCATTCTAGACTAATCCGGCACTAAAGCAGCATAGTTTCAATTTGCACTTATCATGTCTTTATCATGGGAATGTTCTCTAATGTCCTTTGACTGTCAGGTGCTAAAGATTATTTTTGGTCTTTGGGAGAGACTAAGAAGTGTATTTTTTTAAGTTCAACAAAACAAATATTATTTTTTGTAAGAATAGGAAGACAAAATCTACAAATACACTGTGTTTCTAAACCCAGAAACAATAAAACATCTGGATAAATGTAAATATTGTGGAATATTTCAACAACTCAAAAAGTGATCTTCTTGTAATGCACACACAGTGATGGATTACAAGTGGTTTTTAGCTGAGAATACCTAACATTACCACATAAGACAAAGGAAACATGGATTTTAAGACAGAAATCTTTTGTTATACCCTTCACACTCATGAGGAAAGCTGCTGACAGGACAGTCGCCCACCATACTGTCTTTGTCTCCATCCAGAACAAATGTAGCTCATTAAAGGTCAGTGCCAAAAACAAAACTAGCTCTTCATAGAGTGCAAGGTTTCCCCCAGAAAACTTGCTAACCCCTGTGGCTGGGGGCTGGGGCAGTCATTCATCCTCTTGTTTTTGAGTTAAAAAATGATTAGTTGACAGGAAATTTGAAAATATCGCTTGATAATTATGTGTTACTGGAAGATTTGAAGATTAGTACCCGAACACTAACAATAAAGTCTTTAAAAATGCAAACATTTTAAAAAGACTTAAATAAATAAGCAATGCTAAGCCTGGAGGGAGCACAAGTAAAGCCTGGCGGCCCGCCAGGCTTACAATACACTGGAGGAAACCCTGGAGTGCTGTGTTCAAACTTATTGATGGAAAATTATGCGGGGAGGAAAAACTGTTAGGAGAATAACAAAATAAGCAAAGCACACATTTGTATGCGTGTGTGTGTGTTTAACCAGGAACACACACACACACACACACACTACAAAAAGTAAGAACACTTCAACGTGACCAGAAGCATTCACATATAACTGTTTGAAACTCTACAAGCCAAATTAAAATCGAAGCAGGACAGAAGAGATGAGTGAAACATAAAAACTGAACTAGTGTAAACCACATGTTGAAATAAAAATATGAATAAAATCCATTTGAAGAACCTCTGAAAGCATCAATGTCACTTCAGTTTATTCATTTCAACAGCCGCAGTAAGAGCTGTTTTCAGCTTTACTTCATGTTATAATGTTATTCCTTCATCAAAGACATACCTGAAGTGTTGCTTTCTTTCTTTCATGCATGCTTGAGAAATCCTTTAGTCTCCATGGCAACCATGCAGCTGTGCAAAACGCCTGGTCGGACCTAGCGCCGCCTCCCGAGGCGCAGCTCCTCCCCCAAGCTTCCGCTTTACAGAGCAGCCCTCCCCCACTCAGCTCCTTCAGCGAACTGCGCATCTGCTGAGCTCGTCATACCAGCTGCTTCTTCGTGAAATCCTAGTAAAACATTGTTAAAGGGTTAATAGAGGAGCAATGTTATCATAACTTCCTAAAGGTGCAATTTCCCAAAAAGCAGGAGTTTTTAAAGAGACAGACACCCAATTTCAAGACATTAAATTACGGAGAGCAATGTCTTTTAAGCCTGATTGATATGTGCAGCATTTTTACCACTGAAGGTTGTTAGAAGTTGATTGTGCTATAAAGTATGTGGCTGGAAAACACATAATACTGACCATTTAGGATGTCCTACATTTAGGGACTGAAAATGTCTGACTGAAGGGAAGAAGCTGAAAATAATCCTTTAAGACAGAGGAGACTATCCGCTGAACCTGGCTAATATAAAGAGGCGCAGCTGATTGTTGGGTTTCTCCAATCTGCTGAAGGGCATCTTCTAAAGATCCAACAGTACAAAATGTTTCCATTTTTGAACTAGTATCATCATTTTGATCCAGCAGTGTTCTTCTCCAAGGTATCGTTTATTTCCCTAACCTGTAGTTCTTCCTTTGCCTTCCTGTCCAGGAGCTGTCAGGCAGCGCTGGAAGTTTCTGGCTGTGTCTGACGGGGGTCAAGCTGTCCTCGAACCAGAGCCCCGCCCTGCTTCACTGATATCCGCCCCCCCCCCCCTCCCCCACCCCTTCCTCTGAAACCTCCCCACGACGCAGCGGCGTCGAGGTCCCAGGCGGCGTCGCCTCGACTGACCTAGGATGGGCTCAGGACCATCGTCTCGACAGCCGTCCTGCTCCAGCACCTTCTCCTTCGAAACAAACACATGCACGCACACATCTGCACTGACGTCGAGCCCCCCTCCGCGCCTGAAGCTCCCCACTTTACTTGCCTTCCCTCCCTCCTTACTCTGTCTATGCAGTCACTCTGACCCCTTAAACTACAACCTCCCTTTCTTTCCCGGGACTGTTTCTCGTCTCCCTGCGGGTTTTTTTAGGAGGATTCCCGGCGTCCGACTCGGGACAAACTCGTCCTCCGCCCCAACAGGACCTTTCAGCTCAACGGGAGACTCTAACCAAGTAGCCACGCCTCTTCCTCTTTCTTCATGGGCATTTTCCCGTCGGACGCACATGTATCTGAACTGCCATATTTTTGCTCTCGTTTTCTTGCTGGGTTTCCTTGAGGTTTTGGTTTTCCCTCCTGAGACCGAACTCTGATAACTCAACGTGTACAGAAAAACACATGTATGAAACCTGTATGTTAATTAATAAGACCTTATGGAATGTTGATAATTAACAAATATTGCTAAACTAAAAGTGGTACTTCCTCATGTCTGCATTTCAAATAGCAGTGGAGTGCACTTCACAAGTGTCTAGCTGGAGTTTCCGCCCCTAAAATACTCCCAAAACTCGCCCCCTTTTCCCTCACCCCAAAAGAAACTGCTCGCTGACTTAACGACGGCTCTCCCGCTTCTACTGGGAGATTTAACGAGAAAAGCGCTTCCTGTTACTTTGGTCTTTGCTTTCTTTTTGCTTTTCTTTGTTCTGAAAGGGAAGCAGTAGCACCACAACCGAGGAGAGTCAAGAAAGGAAGACAAGAGAGAGAAAGAGAGGAATGTAGGTTAGAGAACCTGCCTCTTACGGGCTTTTTATCAATGAACGCGGATGATTCAAGTGCACTTTGCAGGGAAGAAGTGCACTTTTAATCGACGGCTGATGGGGGGGGAGAGAGACAGAGAGAGAAGTCCTTTTGGTTTTGTTTTACTTCAAGGCCTCAGGTGAACTTCAGTGGCACTTATAAATTCCCACTTTTATGATTTCTGACGCTGGTTTCGAGACCCAGATGGGAGCAAAAACGGCACATCTTCAGCCTGATACAGTTAACGTGTCTGATAGAGTATGCTTTATATGATAAATATGTATTAGAGGTATATTTTCAGCCAGTGAGCTATCTTCTTCAGAGATGTCAACCATTACTCTGTGGTGTTGAACATTTAAATCCTTCCCCTCACAAATGAGTAGCATTCTGACATATCTAGTCAGTTTATTATATGCTTTATTATATATATATATATATATATATATATATATATATATATATATATATATATATATATATATATATATATATATATATATATATATATATATATATATATATATATATATATATATATAAATAACTGGCCAATGTAAAGTTTTGCAAGAATTTCCTGACATTGATTGATCGTTGTAACAAAAACCAAAGGTTGGCACTTAGCTTGTTGTTTTTCATTGTTCATTTAGGTTGTTGTTGTTGTTGTTGATTGTCATTTTTATTTGGGTTGTGGATGTGGGAGAATGTAGCCAATTGTAGCGCATGAGTCCGCTATGCAAATCAACCTTCCCTCACAGTCCTGTGTCAAGAGACAGCCAGGAAGTAGACCCACCCGCCCACAAGGGGGCGCTCACACGGACAAAGACGACGATTAGGAGGAGAACTGGCGTTTTAATGCTGCTGGTGGTCTTTGTTGGTCCGCATCGACACGCTGACGTGTAGGCAGAGGCGACGGGAGCGAATGAATGTAAACTGGAATGTGTGTTTGTGAGTGGCGGCTGGAGGCAGAAGAAGAGTGGGCAGCCGCTGGAGGTGGGTTTTTACGTGGGTATGTGTAGACTGAGCGTGTGTCAGTGTTGGTCGGGGAAAGAGGGATCCTGTATTTTTGCAATAAAGTTATTACCAATGCCCTCCCGCAGGGGGCGTAACCACCGTAATGTGTCATCTTTATTTAAAGGATGTTGGGGAAACAATTACAGTTAATCAATTCATCAGATAAAAAAAACCCAATCACATTCAGTTGTGTTAACCACCTCAGCCTTTTTATACATTATTAAATGTCCTCAAAGTGCTGGAGGTGGAAGAATGTATTGATACAACTACCCAATAATAAACTGATAGAATATCAATGCATTCAATGTGGACTTCTGTAAATTAAATAACGTTGAAAATCTTTACACAGTGATTTAATTTGGCAGTATACAGATACAAATTGCTTTGATTTCAACAATAAAATAATATTCAATGGCACAACTATCTTAACAGTGTTATTTATGTGTCTAGAGGGCCATAGAAAAGCTTGTGGCGGGCCGGATTTGGCCCCTGGACCTTGAGTTTGACAATGGCATTAAAAGATGCAGATAAGGAAGTGATTTGATTCCTTTTCTAAATATGTTTTCCAGATGTGAGTTGGATTGAATTAATACAATTTAACTAAAAACTGAGGCAGTGACCCCTTGTGGACTTCGGTTGTTCAGGCACTTAAAACCAACAATCCCAGTTTCTCCATATTCCACACTTGTGCTCAAAGGTATAAGCAACGATGCCTCATTTCTCAAACTTCCATATTGTGGACCTACATTTATTTATGTGCTATGTTTAAGTTCTGCTTACAAACAGAAAACAGCTGAATTTGTTTACAGCAATGCAAACCGATTATAATATATTTCCGTTTTTTATATGTTCCATTGCAGGTGTCAATCCAGAAAAACTGAATGCTAAAAATGTGTAAGAAAGTGCTTTTAAAATGTGCACTCTTGGTTTTTTCCTCTAAGAGATTAGTTTCTCCTGCTTGAATTGGACAGGATAAATGTTACAATATGAAGGTTTTTCGATGATTTATTCTGGTCTCATTCCAAAACGTGAAATAACTAAAAACCAATGAACATTTCAATTATATTTCAAGCTGTCAAATTGAAAACAAAATGTAGTTTGCTTTCAAGGAACGCGACAGGAAAAGAAAGCAAAATAGACACTTTCTTATCTAGTCTAATAATCCTAATAGAAAACAGCAATAAATGAATACACCCTGGTATTTGTTAGAAGGAGGATTTAGAAAAATCCAAAGAGATTTGTCAAAATTGATTATCCTGTTACAAGGTCAACAGAAAATCATAAAAACAAGCCAGTCAGGCATGAGGAAACCATGGAAACTCCTCACTGAACTGAGATCTTAACGGGATTCAGCTGCGCTTTGAGGCGACAAAGAAAACCTCAGTACTGAAGATTAACTGCAGGCGTTTTTAGGTGTGAAATTAAGTCTTAATTTGATGAATTTCAGTCCAGGATTATGGGTGTTTTCAGCATGCTTGGATTGATTATTTTCACTTATTGGGACTTCTCTAAAAAGAAAAAGAAAATCTTTTGTGATTTGCAGAAAAACTTTATTTTCTTACCTCCATCACTTCCAGCTGTAACAAGCTGCAGCTCGTTCTGACAAAAGAAGCTCCAGCGAAAACAGACAATACAGAAAAAGTATGGAAGCAGTAAGACATGGATACACATTGAAAACAATCCAGTGCCAGATTGGGAAATGGACAAGTGGATTGAGTGAAAGACAGAAGCATATTTCATACATATTTCATTGAGTTTGCAGGGTTAAAAATGTTCCACCAGATTTAAATGATTGCATCGTGTGATAGAAAATGTCAGTTTTAGCTTTAGTTCATCTGTGATGGAAACGCTGAACGCCTGACCTGGCAATTGTCTTAAAGGTCTGACATGTGGAATGTAGTTTGTACCCTTGCTTGACCCTCCACCCATAAGTAACTGACAAAGAAGAATTAGAAGTTTGTCCATAAAATCGACCCCTCCAGGAGGTGAGGGTCAGTTCATGAGGTTTGTCTTGTGGTCCATCTGGCAGTAGAGATAAGATCGGACTTTGGGTGGGTCTTTTTCTTGCTGTGACGATATAACTCTGTGCTGTTCAGGGCTCTTCTCCTGACTGCATTCAGTGAGGCGACCCGTCTCCGAACGCCTTTGCCTTCGGATAAAGACAAAGATTAATCTTTCTCTTATTATAGATCAGATTCTCATTCCTTGATAAAATATTCTACAACAATCGATTCTGCAGAACCTGCTGGGGATTTAATCGTTGGAAGCGGGTGACCTGAACCTACGGCCCAATCGCTCCTGAGGAACGGGTAAGAGAACCACTGCTCTGTATCACTCACTACTTTAAAGACTGCGCATATTATTTTCTATAGTTTAAACAGTACTTTCCCAGAACCTAGAAGGTGTTTTCTGAAATGTACAGGTCTTTCTTTGAAATTAAGTGACATCTTGGAAAAGTTAAGATTTACTTTTTTTCTGCTACTCAGAGTACTTTCTGAAAAGCTTGTTTTCATTGTTCATTTAGGTTCATTGTTAATTTTATTGAGGGAGAATAAATCAAGCGACAGTTGGTGTCAGTTACACTCTGCGTTTCGGCAGTTTCTGCTTTTTACATCGCCATGGTAACGTCGAATCCCACTAAAAGTAAAAGCTCCTATGCTCCTATTGAGACGCACGTTTTGATACCACTCTTGTGGGTGGGCAGAAAGAAAACTAAATAAATAAAGAGACATTCTAGTAGGTGTAGGAACAATAGGTGCCTGCAGAACATCCTGGTGCTTTTCATAAATACTTTTTTTTTTTTTAATGAGATATTTTTTTCAGAAATATATGTTTAAATTTAAAATTTGTCAAAAAAAATTATTTTCCAATTTGTAAATTTGCAAATAATTTTTTTTCATTTACCACTAGATGTCAGCAGTGACAAACTGGCGTGTGAATCACGCAGTGCAGTGAATGTCTCTGGCTTTAATTCGCAGAGCCATCAAACACATTGACTGTTCCCGAACATGTTCTCAGAAACACATGGTGAGGCTTTGCAGAAACCCAGACAGCCTTTTGTTGTCTCTCTTTGTCGTCTAAGTTGAAGAGACAATCAAAAGTTTGTAGAGCTTTTGTACAGACAGCAGAAGACAGACATCCCTGCGGAGCGGAGAGAAGAAATAGAGATGGATCAATAACCATTAACTTTCACATACACACACCTCTCTCTGTTTCTGTCTCTGGTGCCCTGGGAGCACGTTTGATGCTTCTCTTCTGTGCATGTAGGTGTGACTGTGTGTGTGTTTCGGCTGTCCAGGTGGCCTGAAATGGCTTTTTGATGTCCAGTTCGCTCATTTAAATCGCCCCTAAACTGGTCCAGCTGCAGTAACGTGCCTCTTGTTAAAATGCGTGGGGTAAACCCATCCTGTGCGCGCCGGCGGCAGTGACATCACCTCAGCAGATTGCAGGAGATTCCTGCAGAATGACTGAGGGCCTTAAATAGGACGGCACTGCAGAATTTATCATGGAGATTCACAGAGTGTGTGTGCAACATGCAGAGGATTTCTGCAGTAATGCAGCTGACCAGTTAATGAACGCGGCGTTTTAAACGTGCGTGGAGGTTAAAGAAGATGGAAGCACTCACTGTTTGAATGAGATGTGGTGTTTCTCTAATTAAAATCCCAATAATAGAATTATTCCCTATCTCATTAAACGGTAGTTGCTAAGAGAAATCTTTTTTTTTCTGCACATGTCCTTGGGCTGCAGCAACACATTTGAGTGACCCTCAGTGAGACCTATCAGTTTATTTCAGCTGAATAGAGCTGCACCAAGTTCCTCCAAGCACATTCAAGCAAAGGTTTACGGCGCTTTTAGACTTGGAACAAAAGTATTTCTAAAAGCAACTGCATATGGAAAACCAGCCGTGACCAGTTTCATCATAGTCCCAGTGGATCGGAAATACTGAAGCTTAATTCAGTTCATCTCTGTTTTATATTCTGTTACGTATGAATTCACAACTCATGGAAGTTTATGACAATAAATTAAACATTTCTCAAAGAAATTATCTGCTTTTAACAGAAAGTAATTCCCTCCTAACTTATAAGCCACAAACAATAAAGACTTTTAATTACATAGATTCATTGCATACAGGCATATGCTAAATGCTAAGTCTGATGGTTTACAGCAAATAAAACCCAAAAACTCGGTTTCTAAGGACATTAGATAAGAAAACATAGAATATTCTATGTAGCTTATATATCAGGTGTGTTTGTTGACCAGTTAATGTCATTATTCTTGAACTTTTCTATGCTTATTCTTTCCTTATTTTGACATTTATTTCCATTTAGACTCTTTAATTGTAAATCATGGGTGTCTCTTTCACACAGACATTTTGCCTGTCTTTTATTTTTGACTGAACCGGGTTGCTGGGTCTCTTTGCCTATTTGTACCGTTGCAGTTTTGCTGTCTACAGCCGGACGTTTGGTACCGACCTTGTATCAATTTGTAGCCGCCAAGGGGACGCCGCTACGTGCTTTAATAAGAAACGGTTTAATTTTCTGGACTCTCAGACTCCTGGAAGGAAAATTGGCTGTTTGATTCCAAGTATATCAATCATATGTATCAGCAGGGGGTCATGTAGAGCAGTTCAGGTGATTGTAGCATCTTATTATAAACAACTCACCCAAGCAGGAATAAGAGCAACAGTAACTGGAATCTGGTGAGAAATAAAAAAAATAAATTAAACAAAAATGAGACTTTGCCATATTTAAGAGCATTTTTCATCTAAATTCGTGAAGCTCCAGAGAGAATTGGTAATTCTCCTTTACTGTTTTTTGTTCAAACGGTGGTTACCGCTGACAAAAACAAGCAAGAAAACGTAACAAATAAATAAAATCAGGATTATTTCCCTCCCGTTAGTAATATTTTCTCTCTACATGAAGGTTCTCAGATGTTTAAAAGTTTAAAAACTGTCAAGTTTACCCAACATGTATGTTTTTCTACTGTGGGAGGAAACCATAACGCCTGGAGAAAAGTCATGCATGCATGTGAGGAAGATCCAAACTGAGCCAATAACCTTTGTTTTATGAGGCAGCTGCTTTAACCACATAACGCTGCCTAATCTCAAAAACAAAAGCATGAACAGTAAACAGAATTTGTGTGGGAAAAAACAAAGTTGCTAATCTTTCACAATGACGGCATTGAAGGGAAGTGGGTCAAAGATAACCGTCCTGGTGATTCACTTTCAGGGCACAAAGTGTCTTTTCAAGATTCAGTTCGCTGGGGAGAAAACACACTCAATTTTTATGTCAAACGCTTTCCCTTCACTCGCAAACGCTGCTCTCAGGGGAAGTGAATGAAGGAATCTGAACAGAACCGATGTTATTACAACTGGTGACCCGCTAGACACCAAAATGAAAACACTGAAATAAAAGCTGGCTGGAAAGAAAAGCTTCTTCGTCCAACTTTTCCAGGACACAGCCTCCCTTCTGTCTCTGTTTCTGCAGTGAGTCATGTTGATTCTTAATGGAGCAACTCAAATTGGGTTTTAGGAAAGTTCAACATGAACATGAACGTGACCTAAGAATTGTCTAGACGAGTTGAAGGAAATCCAAGAGCGATCGATTCCTGGGTTTGATTTTAGCTTCCGGTTTGATGTCGACATTCACTGTGAAATATTTCCCTAAGAGCCTAAACTATCAGCTGCTTCTTCTTTAGGAGAGGTCAAAAGGTCATCAAAGTAGGTCAGATGTGGCAACAAATCATTGCCTGTGAGTTTGAGTATGATATTTCACAGCAGTCCAAGCTGCTTTGTGGTGATCATCTGAGAACTTTGTGAATTTTTTCACTAAACACCAATCTTCCTAATGTCAGCAAAGCAGACAAATGGAAAAACAGTTTGAACGACTGCAGAGGTTAAAAGGACAACCGCCAGATCCCACATTTAGCTGACAAAGCAGCTCCACGGATTGGAAACTCCCTTCAGAGAAAGGATGATCCTCCAGAATCATGTAATAACTCCCCGAAAACCCAGATCAAATCAGGCCTGTGATACAGGAACACATTGTGCACTGCATCATGTGTGGTCCACTGACACCCTAACGGCAGGAAAGCAAAGCTGTTTGTTTTTGTGACTGTTTTTGATGCCATTTATAACCATCAGGACTTGCAGGAGAATTTGAGCAGCTGTAATTATACGCCTTTCTTTTCACTGGCCTCTCGGCTTTTTCTCTGATTAATCCTTGCTTCACATTAGGTGGACCACCATGGTAGGGTCGAGTTATGTCATATCTATTCATTTCCAGAGCTGTGTGCGATGGTCAACGCTTGGAATATTGTCTGACCATTAAAGCTAACCAATCATGCTTTCTTGGATAGGCTAGGATGCATCTATTGGCGATACATCTCTATTACACTTTTTTGAGCAAAATAATTCAAATTTTAGTCTGGTCAGTTCTGTGTATTTGGGCACCTTTCAAAATGAGCTGTTTTACGGCGTCCTGTCACTTTAAATCCAAATAATTTTCTGCTGGCCCCAAATCAATGTTTACACTCGCAAGTGAGAATGACTGCAATTATACAACCACACATCTTTAAATAGCAGAAGTAGAGCCTCCTGCACAACCACCAAGAATGCAACAAAAAAAACACACCTGTCTTTTCCAGCAGCCATTGTGCAGCACACACAGCAGTAAAACCAGCTGACCAAACATGCTGGAGCTCAGCTTGGGTTGCTAGGTAACAGGGTGGTCTAGAATGGGGTTGCTAGGTAATGTTGCCGTGTCTGAACGTTCAGAAGGTTTTTGAAGTGGCTCATTTTCCAGACACCAAAAAACATTTAAATTATTTCCAGATAATGACTGAATGCTTTTCATGCATGCAGTCATTTTTCTTTTGGTAACGTCTTTTTCCCGGCAGTCTCCCAGAAAGGGCTTGTGCGAGTCGAGAGTTCGGAAGTTTCTGACGGATTCTTCCATCTCATTGAGGATCTCTGCAGCTCCTCCAGAGTTACCAGGCGCTAACTGGATGCTAGTTGGTTTGAAAGCTGTCCCAAACTTGCAGTAATATACTAACAATCGAGTGCTCTATACTTTTCTTTGGGGTGTCAGATAAAAAGTCAAGATACAAGGAAATTCCACTTTTTAGATTTTTAATGGTACAAAAAACTGGAAAACTTTGTAACTATTTAAATAACTTTTTCTTCTGTCAAATCTGATGGTTAAGAGCTTAGTAAGTCAAGTTTATGCATCAAATTATAAAATGCACTCGGCTGCAGAGGGAAGAGTAAATCGAACTCTCTGGAGGTTTAATTATTTCCTATTGATCCGCTGAAGGGTCTCCATGGAGCACATTAGATAGCAAGATTTGCTCGTGAGGAATGACCTCCCTTACATTTTTAAATCTCTTTGACAAATTTATTAAGTCTTCTGCTGTGTTCAGAGGCAGACAAATCTGGGCCCTGAAGCAGAAACTAATTAAATTACTTAGAAAAATAATCCCTAATAGTCACTTCTATCTACACCCAGATTATTATTTTTTTAACAAGGTATTTAAATGTGATTTGTTCGGCTTCAAAATGAAAAACCTTGTTAAAGCAGAACTTCTCTAAAAGCCCCTGCAGTGTTTTACTGACTTTAAAAAGCTATTTGTTTTCACGTAAAAAATGTCAAATGGTTGCATCTTTTTCTGATGAAGAAGCAGTAAACATCTTGGGCATTTTTAAGATGTTGAGAGAACAAGATCCAATTCATCCATTTTTAAATGAATCATTCCGGATTCACAAGAAAGGTAAGCCACATAAGGTCGTTGCCAAAAAGCTGGGTATTTAAAGTGCATCAGAATATAAAAATGAAAAGTTTAGTGGAAGGAAAAAATGTGCACCAGGAGGACGTACACTCTGGAGGAATACGAAGCAGTTGTAATTCAAGATATTGAGGAGCTGAGCTCCAGCATGTTTGGTCAGCTGGTTTTACTGCTGTGTGTGCTGCACAATGGCTGCTGGAAAAGACAGGTGTGCAACTGCAGTGCATGGCCTGCACTGCAGTTGGAGTCAGTTAACACACATGAACATATACAGAATATGAGATACAAGTTTCATATTTTTGGTGCGAAGTGGCTGCTGGCATCAAAACTATCTTACTGAGGATGTTTTATTAAGATGCGTTTTCTTCCTGCATGAACCACAGTAGTTTGTTGGACCGAATAACTGTCAAAAAACTTCATGATCTCAAATGTGATTGATGAAAAAAACACCAAAATTATCCCGTAGCAACAGTTAGCTTTTGGAAAAAAAAGAAAAAAGACTCAGTTCCAATTTTAGAAGAACATTCAGATTTTTGATAAATGATAATGAATATATATGAATATGTTTGTAAATTAATAATTTCTGGTTTACAAAAGGGAATCCATTTCAACCACAGAGATATTTTTCACGTCCTGGTCGTTTATCAGAAATCTCAGCTTTTTTCTAAAGTGTAAAAATGTCTCATTTTTAATTCCCCCTCATTTCTTCGACAAACTGATTTGCTGCCCTCCATCCTTCCGCCTCCTATCCTGCCTCTCTCCTCCTCCACCTGCAGGTCGTGTCTGAGGCGCGAGCTTCCCGCCTTGTAGCGGGGCTCGGACCTGCACGTGCTGCGGTCTCACGTGCGGCGCGGCGGCAGCCTGACGATCACGCTCCCCGTCAGAGACTCGTCGTGAGCTAAAAATAGTAGCCGTGGGGAGGAGGGACAAGACGACAGAGGAGAGAAATAGAAACTTTCGGGTTATTTTTAACCACCCACGCTGCCTGTGTGCGTGACTTCTCCCGTTTGCTCTCGGTAAAAACCCCTCCGCCGCTTCGCATTTCTATTTCAGTCACGGCTTCTCCTTCGTGGGTTTTCTAACTTTGTTTTAAGGAGTTGAACCGGGAGTCGCATCGACGAATCCGCCTCCAGTCAGACGTGGGCTTCCCGCAACTGAAATCACACAGACACTGTAGTTGTGAATGAGTGCGTGTCACCCGGGAGCTAAACACTATGTAGCTGCCGTAGCCACGTAACTGACAGCACTGTTACCATGCCAACCGCGCCTCACAAGCTTCCCTGCACGTGCAGGAGCTCATTCAGTTTCAGTGAAGCAACGGTTTCTGGGTGAGTTTTAAGTTTGACGGCAGTAAAAACAGAATAAATAGAAGCGGCACAATATATGAAATCCCACTTATAACCGCAGAAATAATATTTGGCAGGATAACATTGGAAGTGTCGTACATTCACGCTCTGTATAGACTTTTGAGCGGTTGTAGCTGAGGTGCTAAAGCTAACAGAGAGTGGCGGGAACATGGTAAAAACCCCCAAAAGTTAGTTATTAATGGTGGGCAATACTATTATCGCAAGTGAATGTTTTAAAGCAGTAGACTACCACATTAAATCCCAACAGAATACATTGAAGTTTGTGGTTGTACTGTGTCAAAAGAAAAACAAACAGTTGATAGCTGCGCTATAAATGTAAGCAAAACGTTGTCAATATTCCACTAATGTAAAAAAAAAAGCACAATTTCACAATTGTAATGTTTCAAGTAAAAATGAAAATCTATTAAATTCACAGTGATTAAGTTGTTCATTGTGGTAAGTCTTCAAAAATCATGCTGTACCATGATCCCCCAATGACTTCCTGTTGTCTTTTTTGTGGCAGCATCCCATAGTTAAACATGTGACTTGAGTAAAGATTTTTTTTTTAAAAACAGCAAATTTATTTTCAATAGGTCAAATTGCTCAACTATATGAACAATGGAAATGCAGCTGCTGGTATCAGGGACTTTGTCTCCATCACAAAACTTCATAAGACAAATTTCTGTGGTGCTTTAAATGCATCTCTGCTCCCACACATCTGAGTCAAATGAATGGTTCATTACCAGGCCTCTGCAGAGGGAACTCAGTCATTTGATTCAGGTGTACATCCGATTTCAAACTAGTTTATGAAATGTGTACTTATCTCCACCGTCTTACACAAAATGCAAATATATGCACCACTTATCTGTAATTTCTTTATGCATTATTTAAATTACTAACATGTGGTGTGAATTTTATGTCAATGAAGATATTAAAAATTAATCAGACTATATTTAAACCTGTTTAATCATGCATGATTTAGGTGTTTTCCTTCTGCCACATAATTGGGTGATTAACACCTGATGTCATGCTGAGCAGGTGATATATTTGTTTAAAGCAGGTGGGCTGCAGCAGAGGCATCTAACACATGACTGAGATCTGCTAATCTAAACAGAAGATAAACAAACCCAATAAAGTTTAAAACTTTATTTTAACAAACAATATAGTCGCATTCAATGCTGTTAGAGAATTACATAATGCATACATTACATTGCATTTTGCAGGTCTTCATGGTTGTTAAATGAAGTCCAACTGAATTGAAATCAAAACTGAGTCTTGGATTTAGCAACGCTTTTTCCTCCACAAGATTAGGAGCAAGGCAGACGATGCCTGCAGAGATGAGAGAGCTTAGTACAATTCAGTCTAACAGTTGGAGATGTTGTTTTGGCAGCAATTTGGCTACAATCATCATCATAATCTTATGAGAACCTGGTTACAGGCCTCCTCCAATAACATTGGACAATTTCAGAAGGACTCCTTGGAGAGTTATTGGTATGACGCTATTTGTATGAAGCACAACTTTAAGAGGTTAGATGAGTCCAGTTGATAGTCTGTGTCTGCTATGATGACAATGATGGGATGAAGGACTGCACATTTCAAAAGCTGCAAAAAACCTAAAAACACAGATTCTTCTGAACAACAGACTTCTGTCTGAAAAGAAGTCCACAAAATTAATAATTGTGAATGTCAGGAGAGAATTTGTTTTTCACACAAATGTGATTTTTTTTTCTTCCATGGTTTCTCACTTTTTATGAGATTTTCCAGAATGTTATCATTTTACATAACCTCCTGGTTTTCTAATAAAGCTTCTTGCTCCTGACAAAAAAGTTTGACTAAGTTTTATTAAGCACAGCAAACAAGGTATCAGTTCTAGTTGTAGCCAGTGACACAATTTAGCTAAAATGAATAACAAGGGGCATAAATCATCAGTAAAGCCTGTACAGTCATAATAACACATAATGTCCACTTTCAGTGCGAAGATAATGCATCAGCAGTGCTCTGCATTGCTAGGCAAAAAAGAAATAAATGGAAAAGTTGATCACATTACTAGACCCAAACACAGTAATGAATTGCAGATGGATGGATGGTGCAGTATTAGGGCCACAATTAAGATAAAACGATGGCTACTTCCTTGTTGAAAGATCAACAGGGACCTTGTTTTCCACCAAAGATTAAACAAAACACAAATCAGGGTGAAAATAATTTGGTTTTGTTGTTGTCTAAACCTGGAAGGACCCGTGTCCATCCAGCGTCCTTACTTTCAGTGTCACAATTTTAGTGACACTAAATAAATAAAAAATAAGTCAGACTAATTTTTGACATGGTTTGAAACCGATTTATGAATCTTCACTTAGCGTACCCACGCAGCTTAGAAAAAGCTTTAGCGTACTCCCATTCTTTAGATAAAATCGTTTTCCCATCAAGCAAACTAAAAGCACCTGACTTGAAGAGAGTTGTTTCCATCAGATGAAAACTAGTTCTAAAACGCATCTAAAAGATTTAGAAAACCGGATGGATGCTACAGGTAGTCGTTTGCTTTTTCTTTGAAACTCTTTTCAGAAGAGGTCTGCTCCGACTTGCATTTTTGATCAAAAATAAAGGGACAAAGTTTTGGGAGAAGCGAAGTACCTAACACACTTTTATTCCAGGACTCATGCGTATACGTGCGGTCGTCTCTGGTTTTTCTGGCGAGAGGCTGGAGAGCCTCTTAGGAATCCAGACACAGACTGGTTCGCAGATCCCTTTTATAGCCACAGGCTCCGGCCGCAGGAAAACAAAACAAGAAACAAATAATAATATTTACCGTGGGACAACGTCTTCTCTCTTGACGGCTCCTCCATCACACTTATATTGTTTATAATCTAGTAAAGAGACAGAATCTCTCAACTTGTGGCTTGTTTGTTGTTGGCAACAACAATGGCAGCTGCTGCCAAGATGGCTGTCAGTTACGAAGTTCACTGACATGTGAACTCCTGTTCACTGCAGGCTCCCCTGATCACTGCTCCGCTGTGTGAACAGGATCTGGGCCATTCCTGATAGAACGCTGGTGGTTCTGGAAATGTCAGAATCTCACCTTTTTGCAGGTGATGTGGTTAACTGCAGCATATAAAAGAAATAAAAAAAATGTTCAAGACTCAAATGACAATAACTAATGTTTTTGATATGTTTTTTGATGAATAACAAAAAGAAAGCTCTGGCAGTCTAAGTACTTGATTTGGATTTTCTGTGAGAACCAAACGTGGAGGAGCTTTGTTCAGCTTTTATGCATCTCAAATCTGGAACAAACGTCCTAAAAACGGTCAAACAGCTGAAACACTGCATTCCTTTAAATGAAGACTTAAAAACCTGCGTTTAGAGTCACTTTTGACTCATAATAAATGTAACACTAACCAACATATTTGATGAATATTGATGATTTTAACGATGGCACTTGATAAAAAGGAATGTCTGTTACTGGTTTTTACAGTTGTTGAAACTGCGTTTTTGATATTTTTATGTTTGCAAGATGTAAAGGGCCTTGAACTGCCTTGTCGCTGAAATGCGCTTTCCAAAATAAACTTGACAGATCGATTGTAACCGTTTATGGTTTTTACCAAGCATGAACAAACTCAGAACTTGCCAAAGAGGTTAGATATGACTTCTTTCTTGTGGATGTATTGAATTCCCCACAAAAGAGCTAAAGCATGTCAACAGGAAGAGGAATGTCTGAGTTTTTCTTTCAAGAACTCTTATGTCTGTAGTTTGACCTTGGATTAGTGAAAGTCACTGTATGGATGTTTGTCTGACTTTTGTTTCTCTTTTTAATGCTTCTTTCTATTGTTTCACTCTTATTCCACCATGTCTCACATCCATATCTTTTGACGTTTATCATCCTCCCTCTCACTCTTCAGGTCTTACATTTGATGGAAAATATGAGACCAGATTACAGTGGCTGCTAATCAATATCACCAATATAGGGCTTTTTTATGCTTAGTTCTGCCAATATTTCTCTAAGCTTCTACCTTTGTCTTTCATTTCTTCACTTTCTACCTCTTCATTCCATCATTTTGCCTTCTGCTTGAGATTTGAGGTATTGTCCATCATTTCTCAGTCCTATCTATTTGTCTCTTTGATGTTCTGCTCTCTTTCAAATATCTACTTTGTCTTTTTCCCCTCCAACATCTCATATCTTTTATCTTTATCCCCAGGGATCTTTGGCTTAACTGTTCCCTGTCATTTGTGTGACACCCTCAGCCAGAGGATACAAAATTATTATTTTACTGAAGCCGTAGCCTAAATCAAAACGGACTACTAATGGTATTTTAATGCCAGACAATATGAGTAGATGTGTCAGGTGGTACCAAAAAGTCAATGTGATTATTAAAAACTAGAATTCAACACCACGAGTTGAATTAGGTAACCCAAAATGTGAGAGTGTTGTGCTTTAATATATTTTATGAATAATCATTTTAATTTCCGGTCTTCCTTTTAGTTTAAGCCTGTATTGGTTAGAGTTTAACATAATCAGATAAGTCAGCAACTGACTAAAAATCAGATGATTTCCAGCTTTATTTTGTTTTCTTTTTTAATCAGAGACGGCATCATGAGTAAATAAAATCATGTCGAGCTGTCAACAACACTCTTTGGTGTGGAAGTTGAGGGCTCAACGTAAGCTATGTATCATCTAGAGTTTTAAATTAAAGAAAATGGAAATGCAGTGATGTCGGAAAGTCTTTAAGAGTTCAAATTTGTTTTCTACAACATGTCAGAATATGTCTGCACTTTCATTCAGTAAGAAAGAGAGAGACCTAAAACATAAACAGCAAAGCTGCTTCTTCTGCATTTCAGATCTAGAAATCTTGGTAAGAATCTACATTCTCTGGGGAATACATAAATACAAATATTGCTCTTTGGCATCTTATTTTAGGATTTACTGCATGCGATGCATATAGGATTTCCAATTTATGGAAGAAGATTAGGAACACAAAAAAAGGATTGTAACTTTACTGCTGATGGGGATTTGAGAGCAACCAGCTTCATCGACTGAGATGTGAGTTGTGCAGGAGGGGAACTAACTTTCTGGAGGAACATGTTGGATTTAAGTGATGTTTTATGTGGCTGATTAAAGTCAAAATTTGGAGAGTGAATCTAGCTATTTCGTCTTCAGTTTCCATAATCCTCTTTTACACTGAAAATAGTTTAAAAAGGCAACTTTGTAAATATTTAGATATTTAGAAACTGGGATTTAAAAAAAAAAGTGTTACCATTTTCTGTACATCACCTCTGCTTCTAATACAAGAGGTAAGCTCTCACAGCGTAAAGACTCAATAATGTTGTTCCTGCATCTAATTATAAATACTCAATAGATTATAATATTGAAAAGTTTAAAAAGTGATGACCTTATTGGGGAAACATTTTTTTTTTTTCATTTCTATTAGACCGACTTGACTTACAGCTAATGAAAACCCCAAATCAAGTTTCTCTGTGAATTATACAAGTTCATTTGAAGTCATAACCTTGGCCAGTTTCTGACCAGATCACAAAACAGTTGTGTTGCCACACAAAAAAACGTTAATCTAAAATGATTTGCCGAGGACAAGCTGCAAGAAAAGAATTGCCTGTTTCTCTATTACAACCTTGGGAGAGAGAGAAGAAATAATGTCCGTCTTTTTTATGCGCTTCGATGAAACATTCTGTCGGCTTCTTCAGCAATAGACTTTTGTCGTTGAACCTCCTTGTGGATTGCGTTAATGACTGTTGGACAGCTGTCAACTTCATACTATAGGAAATAGCATGGCAACAATGTTTCTATGTTACTAATCCCTTTTTTTTTGGGTTTATGTTAAGTTCTAGAGACTGCATTAGGAGTTATAATCAGCAAAACTCGTCAGAAATTAAAACACAAGCTGCACTTTTTAAATTAATCTCTTAAATAATTGATTTTTAAAATAATAATCTGATTTATTGACATGCAGCCATGTTGAAGCTTTTAAAGACAAACCAGAATGAATCATTCTTCAAGGTTTCACCCAGAAAACTTGCTAAGCCTGGTGGCTGGGTGCTAAGACAGTCGTTCATCCAGCAGTCCGTCGTGTTTTTGAGTTAAAAAATGTTTAAAGTTGGCAGGAAATTTGAAAATATCACTTGATAATTATGTGCTATTGAACGATTGGAAAATTAATATTGGAATACCAACTAAAGTCTGAAAAAATGCAAACATTTTAAAAAGACTTAAATAAATAAGCAATGCTAAGCCTGGAGGGGGCGCAAGTAAAGCCTGGTGGCCCGCCAGGCTTATAATACACTGGGGGAACCCTGCAGTTGGATAAAATTATAATATAAGCATCCTAATTATTGTCAACGTATTCTAAATACCTTTTGTTTCTAAGCTGTTTCCACCACATTTTGAAAAATAATACAAATATTTTATAGGACTGAAAAAAGAAAAAAAAAAGTACATATTGTCATTCCTTCAAATAAGTTATGCATCTTCATTCAACAAATGACATCACTTTCTCTTTTGATGGTCTCATCATCCTGAGGCTGCCAGGAGTCGGTGACACTTCCAGCTGGCTGCTTGCATCAGATAACTCCTTCTGCTTTGAAACACTTTTGCTCTGTTGCGGTTTGGATGTGAAACTGCCAGTCAGCCACAACATGAGCTGGATGCTCGCAGAAAGGGAAGACATCAACAGTCCGAGCTGCTGGCTCACCAGTTTCAAAATGTAGATGAGATACAGAGGGTCATAGCTGCTAGTTTTGTTTAAATTTTGTATGAAATTTGTTGCTTTCTTGACTCGCTGGGGTCTCCAAGCTCAATGTTAGCCTATGACTAACAATCTACTACTACGCTTTTTTGTGAATTTTTTTGTAGATATTTGAGACCAAACTATGGAGACAGAGGCACAAGTTTCTCTTTAGTTTTTATTAAACAAATTACAACAATTTATTGAAGTTATTTCCACTCTTTCAGTGAAAATGTTGCACATAACAAACTTGGAAGAGGTTGTTTTGACTTGTTGTTTGAATCAGCCAATCAGATGTCATATTCCCCCCCACTGAGTTTGATGGGTCAAGTTTGAACATTTAGATTAATTCATGATGTGATTCAACACAGGAGCATACAGTAATTTGTAAAATTATGAAATAATTACACCTAATTTTTAAAATGAAATCAACACATTTAATTGAGGCACATATAACTGCTTCTATACTTAATACATTTTGTCTGCTTTTATTTCTGGTTTAAGTTATTAGGTATTAGGGCCGAGCCAAATGTTTATTTTCTTGGGATGGCCCTAACACTGTCATATTAAAAAAACCCTAACATTTAAATAATTGTTTTATAAGTTATTCTATCAATAGCTCTATAGATTGATAGCATCAGATGGGTGAGGAATCCCTCCTGGACTTGCTGCTCCTGCAGCATGAACTTGTTTAACTTTACCGCTCACTGCTGGCACATCTGTGATCATTTTGAAATTGTTTCACCAGCAAATGCATTCAGGACTTGTACAATATCCAGCATTTCCATACATGACCAAAAACGACATGTGTTATGACTCTTAGCTGTTTTGCTATCAGCGGCAGTAAGTTATGGATTTGCACCCTGCAGGCAGGTTTTATCCTCATCTTTATCTGAGTCACTACCCCTCCCAGTTACCATTTTCTATTAGGAGAGAGATTTATCTCTCTGCCTTGATCCTTCATCTTCCCCCCCATCTTTGCTGACCAGCTGAAGTGGCCTCATCTCAAAATATTAATTGAATGAACAGTAGGCACCGTCAGGACTGGACATGAGTCCCGCAGCAGCATACAGACCTCACACAGAGACTTACTATGACCTAAGTAATCTCAAAACATCTTTGTTTAGGGAGGATGCAGTTGTGACGTCTTCTCTTAAATTACAAACTAATAATTGGGAATCTCTCTTTTCTTACTTTCAGATGTGTTATCTTTTATGATTTTTAGCTCAACTTTCCATAACTGACTTTAATGGTCAGATTTGCCCAAAGGGACTCAGGGATTCTGGCAGACTTCAGCCACGCATTATCTCAACGTGTCACATAACGACGCACGAGGAACCTTCAGTGTCACGTTTCTAAGGCGAGGGACGATCTTTCACTTCATTTCTGCAGTCGCCGAACTCCCTTCACACCACATCAGATGGGAAGTTTACGGTTGCTTAATATCTGCGGTTGGAGAATGTGTTTGAGGTGGAGGTTGAAGGTCAGATCATCACTAACTTCAGTTAAAAAGTAGAAACTGTAACTTAGGATTTTCTTAAAAGTTTTTCAGTTGTTCTGTCACTGTTTGGTCAAACTCAAAGAACCCAGCAGCACAGAGAGAGAGAGATCAGAGAGTAAAGTTTATGTCCTGACTTGCAAAAGAGTTCAAACCCTTTGAACTTCAGTTTTCTAGTGTGGTCATAGATTCCCTATTGGATTTAGGATTGTGCTTTGATAATCTAAAATCCAATCCAAGCATCTTTCCTTTCTTACTTTCCAATGTGTCATTCGGACTACATGTTATCGTTTATGATTTTTGGCTCAATTTCCATACGAGATATTCCTCTTTAATCATCAGCTTTGCCCAAGGGCACTCAGGATTCTGGCAGACTACATCCACACGTAGCATCTCAAAGCTAGCATTCTAGCATGTATGTTAGAATGCTGGGCCATTCTAGCATATAAATATCCATTTGATCTAGTCAAGGACTGCACAATATTGAATGAAACTGACATTGCAATTTTTTTTCTCGCCATTTTGATATTGTGATATGACTTTTCAAGAGATGACTTTAATAACATGTTATGTTGCAATCTTGTTGACAATTGACCTACACTGATCTTAACTGATCTTTGTCAGTATTTGAGAGTTACTTTGGGTGGCTGAATGAGTTGCAGTCATTCTGTATTTTAGAGTTAAAAAATGGTTAAAGTTGACAGGAATTTTGTAAATATCAAGTGATGATTATGTACTTTTGGAAGACTAGAATACCTAAACATCAACTAATAAATTAACAATGCTAAGCCTGGTGGGAGCATAAGTAAAACCTGGTGGCCCACCAGGCTTATATTACACTGAGGGAAACCCTGTATATGTTTACGGTTATTATCCTGCCATGTATTATTGTATTTTCATGCAGATGTTTCGTTTCCTGCTACAGACAACACCTTAGTTCAAATGTTTGTTTTGCCTCCTTTTTGTCATGAAGAAAACTTTAAACATCTTACAGGTTTTACTTCAAGCATACCTATCATCTTTCCATTCTTCAATAAAAGTCAGATTACAATCAGAGTGAAGAGGGCTAAATACATACTGTATGTGTGCCACATTTTCACACAAAAATATTAAACCTTGTGTGCCTGCCTTCCACTTCACATTCAAAGCATACTTTTGGTTAATCGTTGACATTAATAAAGATAAAACACACTGAAATTTGTAGTTTCAATATTGTAAAGTGTGGAAAGGTTCAAGGGGCAGCGATGACTCAGCAAGGGTTTCTTCATTATGGAGCCAATAATATCAGCTCTTTTAGCACACACTCCGGAGTCAACCTCAGAAAAATCAGTCCCACGCAACATTTAAATGTTAACAGGCAGAGGCATTGATTCGCTATTGTAAAAGACGGCCTTACTCTTAGAATCAATGCAAGCTGAGGTTCAACAAACCTATTAATATTGGGATATTAAACTAAAAAAATGCAGTTCGGATCAAGTCACTGATATGCTTTTAACATAAAGTAATAAGGTTTTACTCAAGTGAGAGTAGCGATACTTCATAATAACATTACTCAAGTACAGAGTATAGCGTAGTAAAACTGCTGCAATTATTTTTTCAAAAAGTTATTCAAGTAAATATGAGAAAGATGCATAAAAGGATGGAATATTTTGTCCTTAGTGTTATTTAAACCAGAGCCAAAACACGTTGACCTAATTTGTAGAGACCTTGTTTAACAAATTGTTCTTTAAAAATAACTCAGTAGATCACCTTTAAACTGGGAGTTTTTGATTTACCGAACAACTAATTGCAACCTGGAAATTGTTCGCCCAACCTGATATTAATGTCTCACAGTAAAAAAAGGTTAAAGTGTCTGCTTTAAAAGTTGTGAGGCATGGCTGCACACTGAGATCATCGAACTACATTAACCTCCTCTGACTCAGTTATAATTTTTCTCTTTCCTCAATATTGGTTGATTTTAATCCACGCCTGAATAGTCTGAGTCACCATCTGAGTTTTAAAGTTTGATTTGCCACATGACGTCTGGAAAAACACAAAAGATGCCATTGATTCTTTGTGGCTCTACCTGCAGCCGTCATCTGATTTGACTGTTTTCTCTCTTTTGTCCTCATCCACCTCCACACTGCAGGATTTTGTACTGGGATGCTGTCAGTTTTGTAATGCCTGACTTCTGTGTCCCTGCCATCAATCACTTCAAACAGCTCTTGACCTTCATTTTGTTGCCTGCGCCATCTTCACAGAAACGGGAATGTCTGTTACTTCAAGGCTTCCTTTGTGAGCTCTCAATTACTCTCACACCTTCCTGTCTGAAACCAGAGAGGAAGGTACTCTGTTGCATCCCCGCTTACCTCAGATTTAAATGGCATGTCAGTGTGATTATTTTCATAGATGAATCCATTCCACATACTGGATTTTTATTTATTTTAAACATCAGGCATCACTGAGCGTTGATGCATAAGGAGGCTCATTGATGGGATTTCCTTCCATTTTCTGCACAAACTCATTCTTACCGTGGGTTCACACCAAATGCGTTACGCGCATCGAAAACGATTCTGACGTTTCTGAAACACAACCTTATGGTGCATTCGCACCAAACATGTTTGGAGCATCTGGTTTCCATTCAAAGCCAAACGTGGAGCGTTTGGCGCTCGACGCGTCAAACGCCTTAAAAGGTTCAAATGGCGCTGCGCTAGACGCTCAAAACACGCTGCAACGTTCCTCCACGTGCCTCCACACAACACGCTTGTTGCGAACGCACCATAAGGTTGTTTTTACGCCTGATGGTTCAGTAGACTCATACCAACTGGGGACCAAAATTGTAAGATTTGTTACATTTTCAGCTCGTGTGGTTCGCTTTCACACTGCATTCTGTCAAACAAACCAAACTCTGAAAAAGTTGTTTACCATCCTCGCCTGGCCTTGCACCAAGAATTACTGAATGAAACGACATGGAAATGTAAAAAAATACATCGGATTTTAGCGGTTGTAGGATTGTTCTTTTGTCTTTGGCAAAAGACCAGGAGCTATTTCTCGAAGGCTGCTGTAAATCCACCTATAGATAATTAGATTTTATTCAAATCAGTTCTACCCCTGAACTCTGTGTTTACACAATGTTTTACAATTATTAATCTTTAGTATTTGTGTTCAAAGCAATTGAGCAACGATCATAATTTTCTACCTAAATTGTTGCTGCATGGCCAAAAACTGGTTGCAAGTCATAAACATTTCTTTAACTTTTATCGCTCTGGTGTTTTAAACTGCGACCCGTTCTCACTCCCTGCAGCAGCTGTGTCGTTATGGTTGTACCAACTGGATAAAAAACACAAACCATAAATGCCGAATTTGTTTCAGAGAAGATTTTGTTTGTCCCAGAATGATGCAGGAGAACAAATAGTTGCATTTGTTACTCATACAAAAATATTTCTTGCATTATATTCCTGCTTGTGAAAACATACCGTGCCGATGATCCTTTCTGCTTTGACTGAGTCACTTTGTTCATCAGTCCCACTCCGGCTTTACATGTTGAAGGAGATTTTGTTGTGTTTTGCTTCTGTAGTTGTCAGAAAAAAAAATGGAACAAACAGTTATTTTTAAATCATGAGGAAGTTTGAAAAGTCTTTTGTTGCTTCTAACAAGCTAATTTCTTTCATCGCTAATTTTGAATTTAGATATCTGTGCCAAACATCTGTGTTGTGTTGTCTGTAAGTCACACCTGTGAGTGCTCTTTTCTCTCACTCTTTTATATTTAATGATTGCACCAAAACATGAATAAAATGCCTAGACTGCGGCGGATATACGAGTGTATTTGTGATGTAGAAAAAATGTCAGTCCTTCACATCACAAGCAAAGATGTTCTGAGCTTAAAGTTTGGCAGAATGTGAAAATCCACAAGATCAAAATAGCACCTCAATAAGACCCAGAAGTGGTTTCTGCTTTTGTTTTCTACCACAAATGTTAAATATTTTATTGACGGCGAGGCTGAAACAGAAGGAAAGCATCCAGTGGCTCTGACCAAAAGAAGCATCTGCCTTCAAATGTTACCCATTAGGACCTGGACAAAAGTGTCAGTAACCCCTTTTCAAATGCTGTGCGGTCAGCACTTTTCTCCAGGGTCTTGCAAACATTTTCACACTCCTTGAATTAGTTCACATTACGTCAAATTACAGCCACAAACTTTTATGTGGCTGTTGGGATTTGATAGGCAAGGCAACAAAACAGTCCAGGGATATCATGTAGAAGAAAAAATGCTACACGGGTTTAAACTGTTTTATTTAAATAAAAATCTTAATGGTGTGGCTGGTACCTGTGCTGGGCTCTGAGGTCACAGATACGGATCCATGGGAGTATTTCTCTTCCAAAGCAGAAATGTTCTTATTTGCAGAATCACTCAATCTCAGTCAGGTTGAACTGAAAGCATTTTTAAAAGTTATTTTCAAGCAATGCCACATAATATCAAACGGATTAAGGTTTGGTCTTTGACTAGGACGTGGTAACACAGTAATATGCTTCTATCTAAAACGGCAGTGTTTTAACTCATCTCCTCAAGAGCCGGTGTTGTTTATGTCTTAAACGTTTCCGTCTGACACACCTGAACTAATTTACCTTCTCAGCAAGTAATGCAACTTTGGACACTAATCTGGTGTCCAAACACCAGATTTGGTGAAAACGTTTCACATATCTGAACTGTTCACTGTTCAGAGTTTTAGATTTTTATTTATAAAGCAACTTTAAAGCCATGTCCTCTTCCATTTTGCAAAGATGCTACTTTGTATTGATCCATGAGCAAAACACATGGAAGTTGGTGTTTCTAGCAATGTGACCAAATTTAGAAACTTCCTGGGTGTACGAATATTTTTGAAAGGTACCATTAGGACGAAATCTTTTTGTAAATGTATCACATGGTTAAAATGTGTCTGTTGGACTGAAACAGAGATCATGTCAACCTTTAGCTGCCGTGTCTCAGAAACTGGGTCATTACCAGCTGTTTGTTGTAAAACTGGTTATTTTGGAGCAACTCCAGCTCCTAGAGCGGCTTTGTGGTGTCAGCCTCCACCTTCTGCCTCTGCCAGATGTTTTACATAACCAGAGTAATCACAAGAAACTCAGCAGCAACCTGTCGCAGTTTGGCCTCACTGTTCAACAATCAACAATGGACTGAAAGTTTTAATGTAGAACGAAATGACTGTGCTTCAAATATCCACGACTGATTTCTAAAGCTTGAACTTCAGTACACGTTTTCGACCCAGACTGAGGACGGCATTCAGAAAAATGTCAGATTCAGCTTTTATTTGTAGCCTATAATTAGTGCATGATCCCTAAAGTCCCAAATAACTGAACCAATCCCTCTCACTGCTTTGCATGTGATGAATATACAGTGCATGAAAATCTGTCCTAATTCAGGGTCCTAACTCAGCACTCTCCAACAGTCTGACTTGCTTTGTGCAATACTTTAATCAGATTTAATAACAAATCTGAAAATACAGTTTTAGCATAAAACAACTTTAAAAAGACAGTTGCAAGTAAAGTTAAATAAGATACAAATATATAAAAAAAAAATTAAAAGCAGTACCTTAATCTTTATTTTTCTACATTTACTCTGAAAAATGTATTCTTAGACTATTTGCCTTGGGGTTTCGTCCCCTGGAGGGAAATAATTGAGTCACCTCATGAAGAACAGAGGAAAACATGCAGATTGTGTAGTGAGGGAGCAAATTAGAGAAAATTATGAATAACTATTCCAGGTTTCCCCCAGACAACTTGCCAAGCCTGGTGGTTGGGCGCCTGGCAGTCAATCATCCAGCGACCCGCCGTGTTTTTATTAAAGTTGAGAGAAAATGTCAAGGTATCATTTAATAGTTATGTGTTATTGGAATATTGAAAGATTAATATCTGCACATCAACTATAAAGTCTTAAAAAATGCAAATATTTAAAAAGAAAACTTAAATAATTAAGCAATACTAAGCCTGGTGGGGGCACAAGTTAAGCCTGGCGGCCCACCAGGCTTGTAATACACTGTGGGAATCCCTGCTATTAACAAATTCCAGTGTATGTTCAATGACATTCGCTCACAATGTATGCAACCCATTGTTTTCTGTTGTATCATTTTACACAATTTATGTGCCATATTTTCTTCAAATGTTATCATAGCTCCTGAAATACTCATGAATCATTCTTTTGTAATTTTTTTTTTAATGTTTTGTTTAGTTCCTACTATATGCTTGGTGTTAATATCAGAACCTTCTGGGTCGTGAGTAAAGTTGGGCCCCCAACCTTCAAAATTGGTGTCAAACGTTTGTGCAGCAGAAAATTGATTTTGTGCCGCTATCATTTTAAAAATATCAACTCGACTGGTTTGTGCAACAGAAATGTTTATTTGTGCTGCTTTGGCTTTGACGATATCAATAAAAGTTTAAAGGTCAAAAGGTCAACCAGCCTCCTCACTTTTACAAAGTCAAAGTGACCTTTAAACTTTAATTCATATCTTCAAAGTCAGAGCGACACGAATAAAAAATTTTGCCACACAAACGACACTTCTTTTAATATTTTTAAAATGATAACAGCACAAACAAAACTTAATCGTTTGACACCAATTTTGTGTGATTTGAAGAAGGCGGGGGGCAACTTCAATCAGGTCGTTCAATTTCAGAGCTTTTGCTTCTGAATAAAATAATATATAATTAAACTAATGAGTGGATACAAAGACGCAACTAAACGTTCTGTCACAAGTTTAAAAAAAACGTATTTAAAATTGCAGTATATTTTTGGATATGCGTGCATTTTCTTAGCGCCATGCTATAAATCTTTTGCAGCATCTTTCTGTACACATGCAGCTCCCGGGGACCTGGGGAAGTCCCCGGCACAGAGCTATCCGTTTTCACTGTCAGCTCCTTCACTTTCTCCAAGCTGAAGCTGCTGCCCCCAAAGGATGACTATGAATACAAAGTAAACTTCCTGACTTTTTTTCCTCATTAATATGTCTCACCACTATAACAAAATGTTACAATAAACTTAAAACTCATGTTAACTGACAGGTCATGACTCATTTGAGCTGTTCTGGTGTTTGTTTTGGATTACGCTTACGTCTTATTTGGCGCTCTTTGGATTTGGTTGGCATAAATTGAACATAATAAAAATACAAGATGTTCTCTTTAAAATCGGCCCCTGGCGAAACGCATGCCTAACTTCTCCACTCACACCCTGTTGTGTTAGCTTCAACTTGTGTGTCTCTTCTTCACGCTCCGTTTGTAGCGACAGTCGGAAAAAAATCAATGTCCTGCTGCCATCCACAACAATAAAATTATCATAAAGTCTTGAAAAGCTAAAGTCATTTAATGTGGATGACAGGAGATGCAAGAAACTATGCATGGGTTGGAAAATAGGACATATACATAGCTAAACTTGTAATTTATTTTGAGATGATTGAACTTTTCTTACTTTTTTAAATTGCTTATGTAATAAAATGATCTGTAACTAAAGGTTATTAAATGTAACATCAAGTTTGCAGAAACACAATTGATTATACTGTATTATTAAACATGAGGACAAAATAAATGTTATTTTTTTCTTCCATATGTTGTAAAAAGGGAAGTAGCTTCCATGTGCTACTAATTAAAACTCAACAGGTGTCGGACTAATGAAATAATAACCTTTGTGAAACACCAAAAATGACGTTATAGAATCAATTGGTGCTGCTTGTCAACCAGTTTCTAAATAGCTTGAAGTCTGTTATGAATTGGAGAGAAAAGTTATTCACAAGTAGAAACATTTTAAGGCCTTTTACCTTCCAGAGAAAAACATTTATGCAAATTCCCTCCAAGGACAGTCTGTGAAATCCTCAAAGACATTGGGCAAAACCCCAGAGCTTTCTCTCTGTTAGCATGTTAAATGTTGAGCCGCAAAAGGACTGAACAAGAATGGCATGTTTACCGAGCGAAATCTGACAAAGATTTACGTTGAATATCAAGATTTCACTTGGTGTCGCTTTATTTTAAGCTGACTCAATAAAAGACTTGGCTGTAGTGACGTTCATAAGACACAGGAAATGGAAGAAAACATGCAGCAAATTTCCACGATTCAGGAATTAAAGCCAGGATGGCAGCGTTGAAGACCAACCGCCCTAAACCAGGCACTGGTGCCATACCATACCAGTAACAGCAATTTGGTGGTTCTGAATGTTTGATACTGGTAAGAAAAAGAACAAAAACAACTGACTGGTGTGCTGGAAGTAAAGAGAGCGGTGAACAAACAAATGCCTGCAAACATCTGAACTGAAGAAAAGCTGGGAAAAGAGGAATGGACCGAAATTCCCCAACAGCGATCAGAGACGCTGATAGAGTCATGACTTCTGAGATTTATCGCTGCTGATCTTTGTTTCACAAGCGACTGAATCATGGGGGTGAACTTAGTTCTTTCCACACTTTCTTGTGCGTGTGTGTGTGTGTGTGTGTGTGTGTGTGTGTGTGTGTGTGTGTGTGTGTGTGTATTGGGGGAGCAAAGGCTTCTCCTTCAATACAGAATCACAGGGTAGATTATTTTTTATGTTGATTTTTATCAGAAACCAAAAGGAGTTAAAAACGTGGTGGATGAGAACTGATATGGATTTCACATCAAGCCGCTTTTAGAACCGAGTAAAGACCAGAGGAGGTTTATTATGTCCTGATCCAAAGGTCACAGAGAGGAGTAATTATTAAGAACGTGATTAGTTTTGCTATTTAAATCCTCTCACTTTCCCCCAAAATGTTTGGTTATTCTCTCACAGAGAAAAACGGTAAACAAATTTACATTCAACAAACTTAAACTTAACTTAACGGCATCAACGTGGCTTTCTGAATAAGCTTTAGGACATTTTCTCACAACACAAACGTCCAGATAGACATCATTTCTAAAGTGACTCAAAACCACAATTACAGACAGAAGCAAAAGCATCATTGTGGCATCAAACATGCCAGACAGATATCTGCAATTCAACCAATAAAATATGAATAGCATTTGGGGAAAATTGGCTTGCAGGAAATGAGTGATTGGTTATTTTAGACTGTCATACATTCATCAAAGAAAAGTCTGAAACACTAATCTGGTTCGCTGCCTCTACAGAGACGAACTCTGTATATAAAACATCTTGTGGCTGTATGATTTGCAGCAATACATGAACTTGCATTATCAACCTTTTCCATGAAATTATGTATTTTAAAACCAGAAATGATGTTTTGTCTCTAAGCCGGTAAAGAGAACAGGTCGACTCATTTGACCCGCAACACGAACCTGAACTTTCACTCTGGTGCATCAGCAGCCGTTTCTCAGAAAAAAGGCCTTTTATATCTTTATACCCTTTTATTTATTTATCTTTTATCGCCAAGGCAACCACTGCAATATTTTGATGTTGCAGCAACAAAATGACAGTTTAAAGGCTTTACATTGCGAAGGAGAGATGGATCTTTTTTCCTTCGTCTTCTTTGGTTGTTTAGGGTGAAGTTATAAAACCATTTCAAATGCCTTGAACATCTCACAATGCTCTGCTGTTACTGTGGATTAATGGTGATGGCAGCATCATGCTGTGGGGATTCTGTTTTCAGCAAAGACAGGAAATGTGGTCAGAGTTGGAGCAAATCTGCTTGATGTGTGACGGCATCTTGTTCGAACTGAACATTCATTGAACCAAATAATAGTTTTATGTAACTGCATATTTATTAACTCTGTTGTTTCATTATGCTTAATTTTATTCTTTTTGTCACCTTCCTAAAATATTGGCCGAGATTATTTTTTACATAATTTAGCTGTTTTGTTTGTTTGTTTTTTTTTTGGCAAAAAAACAAACTTTAATTTAGGGAGGTGATGATATGAAAGAAAGCAGTCAGGTTAAGCTTTGTTTATACTTCTGTCTGCCTCTTTTTCTAACAAATAGTCGTCCAAATTCATATCATGGCATTTGAATTGTTAATGAAACTTAATATGTCATAATTATCATTTTAAAGATCCAGCGGTAAAAACAGATTATAACTGGATTCTTTTTTTTTTTTCAAATGACAGACAAAAAAAAAAAAATCAAGCGCAGTTCTTTGTCTAAATGCCAAAGGCTTTGTTTGTGCCTCAATGAAAGCGATGGAGATGGGAGAGAAAGAGAATGAGAGAGAAAGAGAGAGAGAGTCAGAGAAAGAGAGAGAGAGTCAGAGAAAGAGAGAGAGAGCGTTGTCGCTCACAGGTTCATCATGAATGTCTGGTGGGACCAGATGATTTCTGGGCAGGGCTGTAAAGTACGGGGGGCAAATGGGGCCTGTGGCACTTAATAACAAAACAACAATAAATACAAGGGTTGAAGATTCTCTGACTTTTTAATAACTTTTATTTTGCAATCCTTAAGGTTCTGTTTCATAAATGCGACCTGTTCAATATGGGAAAGAAAAGAAAACATTTGAGAACATTTTTTCAGATAAAGCAAGTCCTGAAATGGCTACAAGAAAATAGCTACTGGTATAACATTGTTCAGTTCTACAGTGAGGAGTAATTAAACAGTTAAAATTATTTTTTTGTTTTGTTTTTGTCCATATGAGGATAATATTGATTATTTATGATGTATTTATATACAATACCATCATAAAGTGTTTCTACTGAAGACAATATTGAAATGTTAGTAATAACAGAGCATCTAGTCTGGACTGTGGTTAAGAAAGAGAACCTACATCTGCACTAAAATTTCATTTATTTCTCCATGTCTTTCTATGAACAGGTTCTGTCGTCCTGTTCATAACTTCTCCCCAAACCCCAACTAAAACAAAACCATACAACCAAGACATTATTAAAAAAGAAACTAGACATAATGGGTTGGCGACAGGAAACGGGCCTGATTCAAAAGCAGAAAAACGTTCTGAGCCACCAAACAATAAAAAAAATGTCCTGCATTTGAATGAGATCCAGTTTGGTGAGATAATTTCACACCTTATGCATGTTAGTTTCACACCTTATGCATGTTAGTTTTACACCTTATGCATGTTAGTTTTACACCTTATGCATGTTAGTTTCACACCTTATGCATGTTAGTTTTACACCTTATGCATGTTAGTTTTACACCTTATGCATGTTAGTTTTACACCTTATGCATGTTAGTTTCACACCTTATGCATGTTAGTTTCACACCTTATGCATGTTAGTTTTACACCTTATGCATGTTAGTTTTACACCTTATGCATGTTAGTTTTACACCTTATGCATGTTAGTTTTACACCTTATGCATGTTAGTTTTACACCTTATGCATGTTAGTTTTACACCTTATGCATGTTAGTTTTACACCTTATGCATGTTAGTTTCACACTTATGCATGTTAGTTTTACACCTTATGCATGTTAGTTTCACACCTTATGCATGTTAGTTTCACACCTTATGCATGTTAGTTTTACACCTTATGCATGTTAGTTTCACACCTTATGCATGTTAGTTTTACACCTTATGCATGTTAGTTTTACACCTTATGCATGTTAGTTTTACACCTTATGCATGTTAGTTTTACACCTTATGCATGTTAGTTTTACACCTTATGCATGTTAGTTTTACACCTTATGCATGTTAGTTTTACACCTTATGCATGTTAGTTAATGTTTCTGAATTGTTGGCTCTGATTTGTTGAACATGCATTGAAATGACATGTGAAATGTCAAGTGTCGTGCTAATTATACACCATGTCATATCAAATTAAAAGCGCCGGCTTTGCCCTCACAGCTGTTTTCTCTCACTGTAATAATGGACACAAAATGGCATAAAGGTTCTCAATGGATGGGAAAAATCAGTGGAGTCGAGGGAACAAAACCTTTTCTGAAAACAAACCAAACAAACTAAGTCACGAAGCAGGATAGGCATCAGAAAGTGTCATTTTTTTGGCATGAATCGCCAAGCTGTCTCTTCTCTCAATATCCTTTAAAAACTGGCGTTTCACTTGCAGGAACCAGAGCATTTGAAATCAGAACGAGAGGCTGATCTTCATTTTATCAGGCAGAACCAGCTCACACTGTTGTAAACGAGCCAGACACCCTGTCTACTTTTAAAGGGCAGGATTAAAACCTTCCTTTGCCGTGTTTTCTCACTCAGACATATGGTGCCGTAGGCTCAGACTTAACTCCCTTTACTCTCCATTTGTTTTATTTCCAATCTTTGCTACTAATAAATTTGCATCGTCTTTCTGGGTTTTTTCTTGGTACTTCTGACCAAGAGCAACTGCTTGACTTTGTCTCTGCGCTTTGCCTCTCGACCGATGCGTTCCCAAACTTCAAAGGTTTGGGACCGATAAAAGTGCTTCATCAAACTTGAAGATAAACGGTGCAACGTTTTAAAGAAGCAGTGCCTGTTTCTCCAGTTCCCTTCTGATTCAGAGGGCAGCCGACGCCGTCTGTACATTTAAATTAAATCACGTTAAAGTCGATGTCATTGAATTAATGGAAACTAAATTATGTATGTTATGTATTTCTGCCAACAGCCTGTTCTCCAGTGTCAGAAAAAGAACTTCAAACTTGATTAGTGTTATTGGTATTCTCTGCACCCTCTGATGCTCTGGTGAAGAGCGAGTGTTTAAGCCCAAATAGTGTTGAAGAGGATTCTGTTTTCGCTGAATCACCTCACAGCATTTAAGAGGAACCAATTATGCTTCCTTGACCAGGTTAGGATGAGTCTATGGTCTGTGCAAAACATGCTGATTAAAATTTTTGTACAAAGTCATTCATAGATAAAAACCTGTTAGTCTGGTCAGTTCTGCCTATTATGAGCTTGTTTCAGAATGAACTGCTTCACTTTAGATCCAAATAATTCAACATTTCCACTCACACATAAAAACGGATTCAAACAGACGCACTCGTACACAACTCCACACCTTTAAAAAGCAGAAGTGGAGGCTCCTGCACAACCTACAAGAATGCAGCAAGCAGTTTCTAAACGGTAAGGCAACCATGCAGGAGCTCAGGTTAGGTTGCTAGGTGACAGGCTGGGCATGGCTGAGGTTGCTAGGTAACAATGTTGAATGTGATTTAAAATGACTCGATTTCCACACACCACAAAATAACCTGAGTGGAGGTGCCCTCCCTCCCCCACCTTCTCCTAATCAGACAAAAAGTTTTTCAAACGTTTATGCAGCAAAACTTTTTGTTTGTGCCTCCGTCATTTTAAAGATACTTAGAAATGTTTCCGGAGGTCATGAAAGGTCAACCAGCTCCTTCCCTTCCCCCTTCCTTCTTCAAATCAGGCATCTTCAAAACGTTGCTGCACAAACCAGCACAAATGTCGTTGAGTTGATCGACACCAACTCTGTCTGATTTGAAGAAGGTGGGGCGGCTGGCTGGTTGACCTTTCATGACCTCTGGAAACATTTCTTACTATCTGCAGAAATGTTTGGCAAAGTTTTGTCTGATTTGAAGAAGGTGAGAGCTTCACTCAGGTCAAAACCTTTAACATGTTGCCAAAAAGTGGCTTGGTGTTTGTTTTCAAGCAGTTGGGTTTGTTTTAGAAGCTGTTGAGACCCAAATGGAGGAACAAAAACATGTAAAATGTGATTTTTTTTTTTTTTAAATAATGGGTTTCATTTAAGAGATCTCATTTGGCGTTCAGCTGAATCATTCCTCCAGGCTTTGGTTTGTTCAGCCACAAATATTTGTGTGTTTTCATTGTGTCAACATACATTCTCTGAGGAATGTTGTTCTATCAGCTTCTTGCACCGTTCCAGTGGATATAAGGTGTTTATTGACATGTGAAACGACAAGCAAACATAAAACATCCTGTACAAAATGAACAACTCGGCCTGAAGGAGCTCGGCCCAGTTGGGTAAAACCTGGACAGCCCAGACCAGGAATCAGGAACGACGAGTGAAAGGACAGGAAGGATCATTCCACACAGAGTGGCATTGTTTTCTTCTTTGTATTAGTTGTTCTGTTTGTATAATGCTCGTTAAGTCCAGACCCAGATTCTGATCCTCTTAATATCAGCCAGAACGCGGCATCATGGGACCAGTTACACCGCGGGTCTCTCTGCTGCCAGAGGGCCGCTTTGTGAAAAACGTCTTAACAAATGCACAGCAGCAATGCAGGAAGGACGGGTTTGTTAGTTAAAGTGACGAAAACGAAGGACGAAAAGAACCTCAATCTGTTGTGTGTTCGACTCATGATTGATGTGACAGAAACGTAAAACACACTGCAACGTCTCAACGTCTTTGAATTCCTGTTTTAACCCAGAGCAAGAAACTGATTTCCCACTGGGTTAAATTTAATCCACTGTTAGTTTTCCGGACCCGAGTCATCGCGACTGAATTTAAAGCAGCAACAGAGACATTTCTGCTCTGCCTTACAAAAGGATCACTTTTTCTCACTTTGTCTCATTACAACCAGAAATGTTCAAGTATTTAGTGCATTACATAGAAAACGTAGACGTGCATGTGTATAAATCCAACTTCATGTGGTGAGAGAAGGACAAAGTGCAGCCAGGATATTGGGAGGTTTAACTACAGAAGGAGAAAACTCACAGATCTTGCATAAGGAAAGCTGGACATGCAACCAACTAGTCAAGAACAATGGAAACCAGTGAGTTTATACACTGCTGGGAGAGTGCAGAGTGACACTGAATGCAGGTTAACTAATCAGGGGGACGTGGAAGAGCACAGAGCAGAAGCACTGAGGATGCAGCCTCCATCCTGCATGTTTCTGATGTTCCTCTGCTCCAACACAGCTGATTTAACGGCTGGATTACCTCATCAGTAAATCATGAGGGTTTTTTTTTTCAGAGACCTTGTAATCTGCTATTTATTGCATTGAAGTGTGTTGAGCTTGAGGAACATTTAAAAACGCAGGAAGCTGCCGATCAACGCAGCGTGGAATCGATCACCTTTTAGCTAAAACAATCATATTCATGTGTTTGACTGGCCCAGATGTCATTTTAACTGAGTATGTAAAAAAGAAATAAAAACACATTTCAACATATTGAAAAATAAATTTCCTTCCTCTGCACAATTGTCTGTAACAAAATCATTTACATTGTGCTCGCTACGAAGGATAGAAATGCGTTTGTGCTTGCTTTAAAATCGACCTGTAAGCTTCATGAGAGCGTTTGAGCTTTTGAGAGACTGAAAGTGAGCCGACATTTTGGATGGCTTGATGTAAGTAGCGGTTAATGTGTCACAATGTGCAAACAACAAAAAGATAAATGGAAGCAGGCCATGAGTTTGTGAGTTGGAACAACACCCAGCAGGATGGTCATGCTTACATTCTTGAACATCCCTCTGCTGCTGCAGACAATCAGCCATTATAGTCGAGCTCCACGCGTCTCGAGTCTTTCCTCTATTCGAATGCAGGGCAGAACGCTCGCAGCTAAATGTCATCTTGGATCCGTCGAGGTGAAACGAGCAGCTGATGTTTCAGTCGGCAGTCGCGACCGCAGCGTGTTCCTGGTTAGTGTCCTTGCCTACTTCAGTTGTACCTCCAGCGATCCTTTGTTCCCTTTAAGAACGACTGGGAAACATCAGTGGCGAAATGATTCTCTGACACTTAAATCAGTAGATTATTGGCCTTCCTGTCCAACAGAGGGGGCTGAACATGTTGAATTTAATACATTTTCCACTGTTGCTTTTTGATTCATTTGCTGTAGGCAATAAAAAATGTTTTTTGTTTAACTAGAAAAAACACTGATATATATATATATAATTACCACATGTTTAAAAAGTGACCATTTGCGTATTAAAGTTGAGTGAATATGCGCGTGTGTGTTGGTCTTTCTGCTACGTTGTCATTTGGTTTTATGTGTAAATCTGGCACAAACTTCTAGAAAACAGTAAAGCAGCTGAAACACTGAGTTCCTTTAAATCTGGACTGAAAACCCGCCTGTCTTAGAGTTGCTATTGAGCCACAATAAATGAAACACTCACCAACATTTTGATGAGTAACAAAGGCACTTGGCAAAATGTAATGTTTCACTTTTTGGTTTTGTATTTTTGTGTTTTTGTGATAAAATAAACTTGATTGGTTGACTGATGTATCCGTGTGTAGTCACATAAAAAAAAATAAAAATAAAAAAACATTTGTAATTTGTGTGGTTTTGCTCTTAAAATTAGAATCCGTCTTCCTTGCATTTCACCTGGTTCATGTTTCAGGAAAAGATTCGTGCTTTTCCACATTTTAACCCAAAATGAATCGGTTTCCACATGGAGTTTCGTTCTGAACTTGTCGGTCCGTTCCCAACGTCAGGACATTTCATGCTCCCAACGATTTGGTTGTGTTTGTTTTACGCAAGATCTTTTTTCAGGTAGAACAAGGAGATCTCCGTAAATCCATCTCCTCCTGAAAGGATCAACTTGGGTTTTTCGAAGTGAAGTTGTTATTAGGAATCATGTTTCCTTTAACGGCAGGAAAAATATCACCTGGAATTTCTTGGAAAAGACCAAAAAAAAAAAAAGAATAGACTGAGCAATGTAGCAACAAATTTAACGAATGCTTTGAACCTGCAGGCTGTTCTGGATTAAACAGCACAAAATGTGGTGCACAATCCAAAATGTACAGGGTTTCCGTACATTTTGAGGCTCTGAATAGGAAACTCCTGTTTTCTTTCCCATGTCCACTTAGAATCATTGATTTTTAGAAAGAGACGACATGGAAACAATATCTTGATTTCTGCATTTCTGTTAATACCTCCTTCACTCTGTTATCCTTTTTCCAACTCTCTTCATCTCTATTATTGTGTGGGATTAGAATATTAGATGCACATCCTCTCAAAATCTGTCTAAATCAAGCCTGAAGTACAAACTCTAATCCTTCCTCTACAATCTTAAGCTGTGACGTTGCACCTCAGATGCATCTCAAATTTATCTCTGTCACAAGTATTTCCTTTAAACGTTTCCATGAACTGTTGCCATGTTTATGGCACACCTGAATAGATTGTGTTGGGATTTAAGTTATCAGGCTGTAGAGTCGAAGGAAATCGACGCTTTTTATTTCATAATTGAAGCTAAAAAGCCTGGCATGTATTTCACTAGTCAAATATCTTGAACTTTGTTTGAAAAGAAAGTGTAAACTTATTTAATCATGCCCTCTTTCTTTCATGTCTTACTTAGACATTATTCTTTAAAGAAAATTAAAAAAATATGCACGCGTATTAGAAAACAGTAGCCAACTTGTCAGTTTAGGTGACTGTCTGTGTTTCTGGAGTTTGGACAAACTGTGGCACAAATCAAGAAAGAACTGCTGATTTCTTCAAAGTCCAATGAAACAAATAAACAGGGCAAAGGTTAGATCTATTTGTGCACACAGCACAGGGACCCACTAACACAGTCTGAGGATTCCCCGGAGCGGGGAGAGGATGAGAAACGGAGGGAGAGACAGAGGAAAAGAGAGAGGAGGAGAGAGAGAGCGCGCAGTGTTTCCCGCCGCTGCACAGCTGTTGTACTCCAGTTTCTCTGAGGAGGATGTAGGAGCCGGACGGAGAGGATGACCGGCCGCTCGGACTCCTGAAAGACAAGCTCAAAACATCTCAAATAAACTTCTCTTGCACATTTAGAGGCTCTCCATTGCTTGGTCCGCGGATGGACTCCAGGCTCCATATCGGACCGGTGGTTCCGACACCGGACCCGACCGGCAGCGCGCCTTGGAATATCAGCTCCATCAACCCGCACCGGCTCATGGAGGTGTCTCCGGTGGCTCCAGCTGTAAGTGTCCGTTTCCTGTTTCCAGCCGATTTGAACGCAACAGCTGCCTGCGTGACCGGAGAGCCGCTGTGCGCCTCTGAAATGCGCATCAGAATCTGATCCAGAGCTGCCAAGTCCAGTTCAACACAGCTGGAAGGACCTGGGGAAATGCTGCCTATTGATAACATGTTCTGCCGTCTTGTAAATTATTTTAATATTATTGCAAGAACACAATCAGAATTTAGAACTGATCATAGAAAGTGTAGGATTTACCAGAGTGGATGGATGAATGGATACTTGAATGATTGACGGATCTTGCTTTTCATTCATGACCGCAGCTGAATGGAGGCGGGATGCGGGTGGTTCCTCCATGTCTTGGAAAAAAAAAAAAAAACAAATAGAAAAAAAAAAAAGACATGTCTGCGTGCAGTTATGCGTGACTTACGTTCCCAAAGAGCGCATTTCCGCACACAATTATAACAAAACTCTCTGTTCTGTCTGCTGTAAATGATAACCTTTTGGTTGCCTGCATGTCTGAAGTTCACTGAAGGGAGATAAGTGACACAACACAAGCCTGATAATCACTTGAAAGCATAAAGAAGTGAAACAGGGATGAAAAAATGTAAATTGTCTCATTGTCTTTGGTCAATTTAAACCATTTTGCTTTTTCTACCTTCGGATCCTGTTAATAACGCTCCATTACTTCCAGCTATGCATTTAAAATGTCATCATTTTTATTTATTAATGTTTAAGACATTAATAAACCTTTTTAATTTAACCTTTTGACATTGAATTCATCATGAAAAATCCTGCTAAAAGGCGCATATTTTGAACATGGTCACATTTATAGAATAGAATAGAATAGAATTCAACTTTATTGTCATTGCAATGTCACATGTACAAGCAACGAAATGTAGTTTGCATCTATCCAGAAGTGCTATACATGATATAAATATTTATAAACAGATGTATGAAGATATAAACAGAATAATATTGACGTGCTATAAATAAAATGTTTTGTACAATATAAATATAAATGAGAGCTTATGTACATACTATACAAATTACACAGATTATACAGAATATACAGGAATATGAAGAATGGATTAATTAGTTTTTTAAAATGTATGTGTATGTGTGTGAGGGGAACAGTCCAGGGATGGGGGGGGACAGTCCTTATAGTTTGTGTCAGGAGGCGTTCAGGAGCGTGACAGCTGTGGGGAAGAAGCTGTTCCGGTGCCTGGTGGTTCTGGTCCGTAAGCTTCTGTAACGCCTCCCAGAGGGCAGGAGAGAGAAGAGTGTGTGTGCAGGGTGAGTCAAGTCCTTGGTGATTTTGCCGGCCCTTTTCAGACACCGCTTCCTGTAGATGTCATTGATGGCAGGAAGCGATGCCCCGGCGATGTGCTGGGCAGTTTTCACCACCCTTTGCAGCGCCTTCCGGTCGGAGACAGAGCAGTTCCCGTACCAAACTGTGATGCAGTTGGTGAGGATGCTCTCAATGGTGCAGCGGTAAAAGTTGGTGAGGATCTCTGAGGACAGGTGGTTCTTCCTCAAGGTCCTCATGAAGAAGAGGCGCAGGTGTGCCTTCTTGATGAGTTTGGAGCAGTTGGTCGTCCAGGTCAGGTCCTCGGAGATGTGGACTCCCAGGAACTTAAAGCTGTTCACACGCTCCACCGCTATTCCCTTGATGTGGATGGGTGGGTGGAGGTCAGCGTTCCTCCTGAAGTCCACGATGAGCTCCTTGGTCTTCTCGGTGTTCAGCTGCAGGTAGTTCTTGTCGCACCACTCAGCCAGACGGTCCACCTCCTCCCTGTAGGCGGCCTCATCGTTGTCTCTGATGAGGCCGATCACCGTGATGTCATCGGCAAACTTGATGATGGCATTAGAGCCATGAACAGGTCTGCAATCGTGGGTGAAGAGAGAGTAGAGGAAGGGACTCATCACACAGCCTTGTGGCACTCCGGTGTTTATGATGATGGTGGATGAGAAGTGATTGTCCAGCCGGACGTGTTGGGGGTCGACTGGTCAGGAAGTCGAGCAACCAGTTGCACATGAGTGAACTGATGCCGAGGTCTGTGAGTTTGGTAATGAGTTGTGATGGAATGACAGTGTTAAATGCTGAACTAAAGTCTAAGAACAGCATTCTGGCATAAGTGTTCTTGTTGTCGAGGTGAGAAAGAACAGAGTGCAGTGCTATGGAGACTGCATCCTCTGTGCTCCTATTCTGCCTGTATGCAAATTGGTGGGGATCCAGTGTGGGGGGTAGACAGGATCTGAGGTGTGCTAGGACCAGCCGCTCCAAGCACTTGGTGATGATGGGAGTGAGGGCTATCCATGTAGAAATGAGGATTTGAGTTCAAGGAACAAAAAGTGTTGAATTTTCAGAATAAAGCCAACAAGCTGACTTTTATTTAGTTTTTGTAATGAATCTATTTTATCATATTGACTTAATAGTGAACTACATAGTTTTGAGTTTTATTTCTTCCTACTGTGCAGAGGAGTTTTAACAATGTTTTGCCATAAATCTACATTTAAAAATGTTGTTTTGAACATTAAGCATGTTTAGATTTTTGTAATTTGAGTCGTGGTGAGTGAGGCACAGCGTAGTGAGTTATATATGTGAATAAGGAACACAAGGTGTGCTTTTAAAGCTCATAATATATGTTAAATGATGCAGCGAACTTAGCAGCAGGAGATGTGGAAGGCAGTAATTTAAACATATTATTTCAGAGTAAAATATGCGCATAAATACACGTAATTCCTGTCTGTAATTAATTTCACTATTGATTATTTGAAGAAAAGCTTGTTTATAAGACTAGAGTCTACAAAGTACAAGTGTATGTCGAGCCACAAGCCTTTCAGTCACAAGCTTTAGTCAAGTCTGAAGTTTTTTGTTTTTCACAGCAACTTGAGACCTAACCTCTCCATCTGCCTCTGTGCCTGACATTTTCAGAATACGACGACTAGAGGGAGATTTTGAGGCACTTTGACAGCAGATGATCTGTTTTTCAGGGTCCACCGTTAAAAAAAAGTTGCTTTTTGACACCAATAAAATCTATTTCATTACAAGAACTCGTTTTGTGTTGATCAAGGCTCATAACCTCACACATTTCCTCCAAATGCAGATTGAAATCCAAATAGTTGGAAGCAGAGAATAACACAAAGCTTTCATTTGGGTGCAGGCGAGATGTGGGCATTTTTTTAACCATTCAAGGCCATGATTCATGAAAATACTTGATTACAGCTAAAAATACACCATGGTTTAAGTTCATGGGTTCACAATTGTTTGTTTGCATGAGAGAAAAGAAAGAAGGGAGCAGCAAAATAATAATGTGTCTCTATGAAGAGGAGATCTGAAAGGCAAACTGACCAGGAGCCAAAAACAAAATGGCTGATCAAATGGGAAAACATCAGCTGTGTTCCCAAATCTTTGCTTTTTCTGAATTTGGATTCTTTATCTTGTGGGAGAAAATATTATCATTTTAACACACCAATCAGGAATAATATTTTGCTTCCAAAAGCAACACATGGTCTCCTTTCTTTCTTCCCATGATGCATCCTGGCGCCACGTTTTCCCCATTTAAACCGAGTACGCAGCTCCAGCTGCGACAGAAAACCAGAACACCTTTTACTTTCTTACCTCTTCTGGTTTCCACAAACCCTTTGTTGGTGTTTTAGGTGGTGGAGACTGTTATGATTTTGTGATAATTTTGTCGGCTCCCATTGCTGAATATCTTTAAAGTCGATCAATAGATCGATCCATTCATTACGCTGGTCAACGACCAAAGAATTGTCTGGGGGTTTTCAATTGTTCTACGGTCATTTTGATGGGCTGAATCCAAAAATCATGTTGGTTTTGCTCAATCGGGTCTGAACAAAGCTTCTTATTCGTTTGGGATCCAGTCATGATGACTGATTACTGTTGGACTCTGGAGGGAAACGTTTCTGCTGCCGTTCAAAGAAACAGAAGCTCATGCTCTGAATTTCGCACAATGAAGACAAAATGTTCAGTTTACATGTATTTACCATTACCTCTGTTTATTACTCAATTTATAGAAAGTTTGCATCAGTTAGAAAAACAATTTTTTTTCTCCTGAAACCTTTTTTGGATGAGAAATCTTAAGGGAAATTAACTGGCAATGTCACAAAAATGTCATCAATTTAGTCAGAAGATCAGATTTCTCTAAATCAAATTAGAATAAAAACCTGACCTGATTGAGAAAAATGGATGTCAGTTTTGGATTTGGTGGTGCAAAACAGTCCTAATTCAGTTATGAAACAAAAACAAAAACAAAGACTACTTCCAAAAATGTTTTTACTTCTGCAAACAACGAGCTGCTGTCACCGTTTCACTGCGTATGCAAGTTGTCTTTTTCTAAATCGTTCACACAGAAGTCTGATTTTGGACACTTTTAGTTAGTAGTTTGAAAGACAAGGCAAAAAACAAAAGAGCAAATCTCCAAACGGAGCATCAAGACCTGCTGAGTGAACGAAGCCCAAACAATCTGCTTCCAAAATGTGACTCAAGATGAATTCTTAAACTTTTCCAACCCAACCAGCGTTAACGCCTTCAGCAATCAGCCCGACTGCAGGATCAGGCCACGCTGGCCAGCCTTCAGTCCCCATTAGCAACAATTAACCTTTGACCTTGCCGTCAGCTCAACACTGTTCCTTTTCTGAGCAGCAGCAGCAGCCTGGGAACTCCCCTTAAGAGCTGCAGATTCAGAGACACTCTGACTATTCTGGCTTTCACAATTCGGCTCCTTTCACTCGAATCTTTATGGATTCCCATTTTCCTGGTTCAGCACATTAAATTTGATGACATAATGAACTTTATTAAGCTCTGATGTTATTCATATCACCTCTCACTGGTCATAATGTGATCAGTAATTGGTGTATTTTTATAGACTAAATAAAGACAAAATAGTCCTAGAAAATATGTCCATGATATTTATTATTAGACCAAAATATCAAATGTTTGCTGAGCAGGAGCCCAGACACACATCACATAAGAGAAATATGAGACACATGTAATTTTCACTGCAGCTTCTTTAAGGACAAGTTTGTATATTTTCACAATCCACTTTCAGGCCGGACTCTATCCACAGCGCAAAATGAGAGTTCAATAAAATATATATGAGGTTTTCAAAATCTATGTTACTGTAATGTTGTATTTTTTAGCATTTCAACACATTTCCCGCTCTGAGGACTAAAAAATTAACTTGAACTTGAGGTCTGGGACTTGAGTCTTTGATGTAATCAGAGTGAAACAGTGAATGGCTGCAAGAGCTGATCAAACAATACTGGTTACCCATCATTCATTTTTAATTTAAAGGGGACCTATCGTTCAAAATTTCCATTTTTTATGTTTTCTTGCTTCCATTTGGGTCCCAACTTTGGCTGATAACTCAATCCTTTTTTGTCTCTGAAAAATGAGCCGTTGTGACGTCCAGAATGTGACGTCACAAATCAGAGACGCATCCCTGTCACCTAGCAACCCCAGCAGAGCCCAGCTCTGTTACCGAGCAACCAAAGTGGAGCTGCAGCCCGTTTGGTCGGTTGGTTTCACCGCTGCTCAGCTGGTGCTGGAAAAGTGTTTTGTTGACTTACCATCCAAAAAAACCGCTTACAGCATTCTTGTTGGCTGTGCAGAAGGCTATACTTATGCTTGTCAAAGATGTACAGTTGTGTAGTTGTGCATCTGGTTGCAGCCATTTTCATGTGTGAGTGTAAATGTTGAGTTGGAGGCGTAGCTAGGAAGAAATGACCAGACTAAAATCTCACTGTCTAAGAATGATTCTCTACAAAAAATGCTTTGTGTAGTTCAAAAAACTTATTCCAACCTGATTAAAGAAGCATATAGGTTGCATTTAAGACATGGACGTGGAGTCAAAACGTAATTTCTGCCCAATTCGATCAACCCACAGTTACCAGCTCGATAATGAATCAGGTCATTTCTGGAAAACTTCGGTCTTTTCTTTCTGCTGTACAGGTTGGCTAATTCAGGCCTTGCTTTCAAGGAGTGGCTGATTCTGTGGTCATTGGGAGAGCAGCTCATACACTATTCATTACCCTTAATGAGACAAATGAAGAAAACGGGAGATTAATATATGGAGAGAGCAGAAACGGGAGGAAAACTGCAGGGATGGCTATAGCATTCATTCTGAACAACATAGTTATTCTTTAAAAGAATGAAATAATTACCAAAAAAAAAAAAAAAAGCATTCATCAGACGACCACTTTGCTGCTGGTCCTCCAGAATTTCCTCTCAGAGGAACAACAAAGGATATTTCTGTTTTATTCAAACAGTACAAACTAATAGGTTTCTTAAAAGTCTCAATTTTCACCCTTTTAGGTTTATTCTTCTATGTCTGCATTCCTCCCAATTCAAACAAGCAACCCAGACTGAATGAGCGCACCAATCAGAGGGACCTCTAGTGGCTGAGTTAGGAAGTGCATGCAAAGTTATTGATGTGTAATATGTGATTATTCAAATTTAGCCGTAAAGTCTTTTAACATCATTTGCTAGTGGGGGACTTTGTTTTGAAGTTGGCAGCTCCTCAACTCAGAAACATTGTTTCTCTAGTCAGAGTTCAGCATTTGTGGCATTTGAAGCTTTTCAAACAGCGACTGGAAGCAAAACAGTCCAAACGAGTGTTATCACAAAGTGCTATTTACTCTTTTAATGCAAAGTTGACACTTTTAGCAGACTTTTAATTCAGTATTATGTCAGTCTTATGGACATCATTTCAAATAAAGTGTTACACTGCTCCTTAATTAGTTTTTTTGGAGTTGTTTTCATCAGCATTCAACAGGCAGAGAAGTGAACTCGTCATGTTAGAAACAATTTAAAATGTGAGATTTTAACTGAGCTGAGGAAGTCAAACAAAATCTTGACTGTGTGCATTTACTACTCAAGTTATTTTCTCCCATCAGTGTTAAAGATGATCTGGAATCTCCGAGATATTAACCACATATTTGTTGGCATCGCCTCATTTCACACCTGCCAAAAATCCCAGAATTTTATCCGATTAGCTTTCAGAACAGTTTTAATTTAAATGTCTGAATCAAAACATTACTGCGAGCGGTTGACATGAGTGAAAATCAATTATAGATGTGATTTTTCCAAGCAGACAGTTACATGATTACAAGCCACAAGAAACAGCCTGAAAATGTAAGTTTTCTGAGAGGATGTGAGGAATGGCTTCGTGAATTAAAGCCGTCTTCAAACGTCGCTGGGAGAAACTTTTATTTGCATAGTTATTAGATTGCAACATTGTGGTTTTAGAAAGACAGATTTGTCACTGACAGCTCGTCAGAAAGGAATGGAACCACCAACATTTTTCAGATCAGAAAAAAAGAAAAGAGAGAAAATCGAAGCTTGAAAACACTCTTAGAGGAAATTATGGCACAGCGGATTGATAGACGTTCACTTGGGTTCATGTTTTCTATTTTCAATCAATCAATGATGGTGTCTTTTAGATCACCTTCCATTTGACCTTCATCTTAAGATTACATTTGGTTTCTTTTTGGTCAGCATTGGTTCTGGTCTGGAGGTTTGCCATTCTGGGTCAATTGCTAAAACTTTGACCTTAACAGAGGCAAGTTTAGAGGTTGTTCTGGTTTTGTGACCTTCTGGTTGAATCGTTGATGAGCTCTTGGAGTAATTTTAGTTTATTTCTCCGGTTGTGGATTATGAATCTCTGGCTGGTTCCCTGTGTGCCAAAGTTTTAGGGTGTTTTCACACCTGATAGTCCAGTAGAGTCTGGTTGATTGGGGACCATAATTGCAACATTTGCTACATTTTCAGCTGCTGTGGTTTGCGATAAATGATGCAAACCCTTTGAAAAACCTGTCCCTCCCCTTCCCGATGGTGGCGCCACACCAAGAACTATTGAAGGAAACAACACAAAAACCACAGAAGAAGACACTGAGCTCAACTTCCTTTCTCTCTCACATCTTTGTTTTAGTTGTATTTACCCAGAATGCAAAGCTTTTTAGCCCACTTCCTGATTTTGGAACAGTTTATGGTCCACTTCGCAGACACATACGCATTGGAACTGCAGCAGAGTTCACTTCAACCTGACGGTAACGTTGGGTTTAGGGGGACCAGAGTTCGATATACTTTTTCACAGAACTATATCTCACTAAAACAAGACCCTCAAATTGAAATGCTATCATCTTTGCATCACCTTTAGCAAATAAGCCTGTTCATTAGTGTAATTACTCAGCTGTGTTCTGTGTTTTCAGGAGTCAAAATAGTGCCTGAGTGACGACAGACTGTGATAATGAGGCCAAGTTGTCTAAATAAATCAGAATATAATCAGGACTGTTCTCAATTAGAAATGTCCCTTCAGCTATACAGCTGGGTCAAAACATTTCCATATGCAAGAAAAAGACCATCAATGCATCAGTCTAGACTGAATATGACCTTTATTGGTCAATTGGGGAAATTAAGTCTATTTGTTTACTACCAGATTGGCGAAGAGAGCGGTTGCAGATTAAGATTTCAATCCCTGTAAATGATTTGGGAAAGCTGAGGTGACGATGTTATGACTTTAAAGCTTCTGACGACTTTTAAAGGGGGAAATTTGACGCTTTTTCACCTTCAATCATTTATTATTCCCTCATCAGAAACACACCTGTGAGTTACTTTGACTCATTCACGTTTGTCCGTTTGAGAAATCCTTGAACAAACTGGGATTTTTTTATGAGGCTGTCTTGTGGTATTTGGCCAAAATGATGAATGTTACATTTTAGCAAACCTGGGAGCACCATCCCAGCTGTGAAGCATGAGAGAGGCAGCATTATGATGTGGGGCCGTTTTGCTGATGAAAACATGTGAAAATGTTGAGACAACATCTCAAAACTTCATCCAGTTCAGTTTGTTTCACAACAAACGTCATCGCAATACAATTTAAAAGAAAGTAATTTCAATTGAATTGCACATTAATCATAGCACTAAATTAAAGTTATTATACTTTTTCTGATTTTTTTAAAATCTTCAGTGAACTCCCAATTATGTGTTAGTGCAAAAAAGTGAGTGGATTTGTTGATTTTGTGTGAATTTCTACAGTAATTCTCAAGAAACTGGAGGGACTGACAGATATATTTAGGGAGTAAACAGATACAAACTGCATTGAGTTTATTGATCAAATATTTAGAGTTCAGTCTAGAACCAACAGGGCCACATCACAAGCTCTGGCGGACCAGGTTTGGCCCACAGGCCTTGAGTTTGACACATGTGAAATAGACTTACAAAAGTTACAAAATGCGGTGTAAAAATGTAAAAATGTTTCCCTTGATCTCAGTCCCAAAAGGCAGCGAACCTTACAGCCGTTCTGTCTGAAACAATTTGTCAAAATGTCAGAAAACTACAGTGAGAACCCAAAAAATTTGACGTAGTTAAATTACATTAAATACAAAGAAAATGTATGGAAACTTTTGAATCTAAAGGAAATTTAAAAATCCTGTACGTATTCCTCTGTAAGATCGGTTTCTAGTTTATGTCGCCTCACGTTTTCTCTCATCCTCTTGTCAATATCTAATCTTCACCGTCTTTCTTATCTTATTTGTTTATCCTTGTCTGTTTTTAATGTCACTGTGCATTAAACATCAACCAGACCATTTATATTCAAATTACAAGAGGCAACCTCCCCCCCAGAAAACATAGAGGGACATTACTTCCCACCATTTTCTTCAAATCCCACAGAAAACAGAGAGGATTTCACCCTTTCCGCCGCGTCTGCCGTGTGATCGGAGTTAATCTGGTCCTTAACTGCTGGAGCTGAGGCAACAGGAGAGAGGAAGCAGAGAGAGAAAGAGATTTTAGTGGAAAAGCCAGGAAATCATCTGGAAAACCAAAAGATAAAGAGATCAAACAGAGCGAGTTGTTTATATTCCACACACGGAAACGACATAAATTTAAAACTTGTTCTTTCTTTCCCTACAACGTCCCAGTGACCTTTTCACTCCCTGGCTCACACAACCTGCTACTAAAAGCCGTGTTTCCGCTGCATGATGGTGAAACTCTAGAGAAGTAGGACTGCTGAAACAGATGTCAAACACAGAAATCATGGCGAATGCATCCAGGATTAAGCAGAAAATCTGAGTGTGTGTTTTGTGTGTGTGTATGTGCGTGTGCGAGTGTGTGTGTGTGTTCCCGTTAAACACCGGGCCCAGCTCAGGTAGGCTTGGTGATGATGTGTGTCTGACTGTATGTGTGGGTGGCTGAGCATCTGCCTGAAACGAGCTCAGTGAAAGACAAAAGAAAAGCAGCCAAGGATATAACATTGTGATGCCTTCAGGTGCAGCGACTCAGCTGGAAAAAGCAACTTCCTGTCAGAGGGCAAACCTGCACTGAAAGGCATTCACACTTTTCTGTAAAAGTGTATTATTGTTTTTCTAAAAACTGTAATATGGTGTAAATAAATGTCATAAATGTTTTTTCTAAATGTGAACTTTAAGCAGGAAGTGACATAAAGTTGGTAGAAGCAACGCATTGCTGCTCTGAGCTGGTTTAGCAAAGGCTTTCTGCTTTGATCATTACAAATTTTGTTATTGTCCCAGACCTTATTGCGATAAACAATAACATTATTGTTTGGAGACCATTTTCAATCAATAAAGTAATGCAAGAACACATTAATAAACTTAAAATGCCAATAAACATGTAAACACTTGAACGGGGAGACCTTGGAAATACCCTAAATAAAGAAAGAAAAAAACAGAAACAACAAATAAAATAAAGTCTGAAGTTTATGTAAACAAATTTATCTATCAAAAAAAGGGACAGTTGAGCTCAGAGCACCAGACTGAAGATTTTTATCATTCAGAGAAAACAATAAATCAAGAATTATTGAGCGATTAATTGATTTATTGGTTATTTTGACGGGCCTATTCATAAGTCATTATCACTTTAAGAAAGAAAATTGCTGGATTTTTGGGTAAAACTTTGCATAAGCCTAACATAACACCTGTCATGAAGATGAAGGAGTTTTATGAATGTTCACGTTATAAAGTGTCACACTGTAAACAATTACACTTTCAATGAAAACTTGAATTAAAATGATCAACTTTCCATTAAAAGTATCATTATTAATCAAAGCATCCTCCGATGGTGCATTGGTACCTCCATGCAGAAAGACGCCGGGCCGGGAATCGAACCCAGGACCTGCAAAGCGGCAGCTACCAACTGCACCACTCACTATCACTTTACATTTCCTGAAATCTCTGGTTTCTCTTTGTGCAGGACCAGGATGCCATCGTCCCGGCCCACGCGTTTCCGACGGTAAACGTCCCCGCACACGCCCACTACACCATCGGCGTCGTCATCCTGGCTGTAGGAATCACAGGCATGCTGGGAAACTTCCTGGTCATTTACGCTTTCAGCAGGTATTCGAGGCTTTTCTATCCCTGATGATTATTGTCCAACGAGCAAATAATTAAAGGTGCATTTCAACCACTCTGCGTGTGCAGAAGTCGGAGCCTTCGGACGCCGTCCAACATCTTCATAATCAACCTGGCAGTCACAGACTTCCTGATGTGTCTCACACAGACGCCCATCTTCTTCATCACCAGCATGCATAAACACTGGATCTTTGGGAAAAAAGGTGATGTTTGTTTACAACTCTCTCAGAAATTCATCTTTAATTTCCAGCAGCGTAAAAGAATGAAGAACAATCCAGCTGGACGGGACATTTAATCATTTTGGGATCAATTAAAATGAAGCTTTTCAGCAAATATGTTTATGTTGGAGACCTTTCAAATTAAAATCCTAAAGTCACTGATTGTAGGTAAACTCCTAACTGGAGAGTAGTAGGAGAAAGAAAATCAAATCTTATAAAATATGAATTTTTTTAAAGAAATTCTCTGGAATTTGTGAGAATTGCATTAATTTCTTAGCATATGAGTTTCTATGGAGAAACAGGAAAAGGAAATAAAGAATCGGTTTCTCAGGTTTTAGTGTGAGATGCCTCTTTACCAGGACACAAATAATTATAAAAAATTTATCATTTTATAGAAATTATTCTAAAACTTAAGAAGATCCACCTGATAAACTTGAAACACAAGATTTTATTTTAAAACTAGATGTGAGAGCAATATCGCAAAATCATCATATTATATATAATATAATATATTATATTATATTATATTAATATCCTTTCAACAAAGAAATTCAAAATTACAATATCATCACAAATTTTCTACAGTTCTGGAAAAAATTAAGAGACCACTTTAAATGATCAGTTTCTCTAATTTTACTATCTACTGACAACATGTCTCTGAAATTCAAACAAAAATTTTATATTCATTCGCAGAAAATGAGAAATTGTCAAAATAATGAAAAAGATGCAGCGTTTTCAGACCTCAAATAATGCAAATAAAACAAGTTTATGTCCATTTAGAAACAACAAAACTAATGTTTTAACTCAGGAGGAGTTCAGAGATCAATATTTGGTGGAAGAACCAGGAGGTTTTCACTGGGCGTTCACTGCATCAATGTATCTAAATGTATGTAAAATATAAAACATTTTCATCAACAGGGCCGGAATAAAAACCCCTCAGGCAAACAGACCCAGCCACACTTAAAAATAAAAATGAATGAATCAATAAAAAAGATTCAACATTAATGAAACGTGGGGTTTGTTCTGGAGTAATAAGTTCTCAGTGTCTCGTACCGTTTAGCATTTTGTTTGTGTTCCAGCCATCATGGAGTGTAAGACTGTGTCACCAAGAGCCGCGATTAGTGCTGACATTTTCGGTTGAATCCGTAAATGCCATTTCCATATTTGTGATATTGGGGCATCTCTGCAAGGATCCTGAGATTAGTAACGGGGTTTTAGTTGTCAAACTGTCTCCCTGCTCTCTGATCCTCCACAAAATCCAAAATAAAGCTGATAAATGTATCCAAAAAGTATTTACATGGTGAAATGATGCGACACAGATCTGGTATTGTTAATAGTTCTGTTTTAGGACCAGTAAGGAACTGGTTTTAACCATGGAAAGAAACTCTGTGTAAGAAAAGCTTTGAACATTTAGATAATAAAAAAAAACAACAGCAACAATTTTGAACTCAGTTTCATCTGTGCAATTTTCACTTCTTGTGTCAAATTCAAAAGACATTTACCACTTAGCACTGCAAGTGCATTCAGTCTGAAACGCAAAGAGTGCATTTTTATTCAAAAGTTAAATCAGACGAACAAACCTGAGAGGAGATTTAAAGTGAAAACATGAAGGTCAGCAGCATGTTCTATTAACCTTCTCCTTTTCAGCCTGACCTGATTTAATGAATATTCTCCAGACTAATCAAGAAACCAGATCCATCTGCCTCAGAAAACATAAGTATATTTGTTGAGAATATATTGCAATGAGGCTCATTAAACACATTTAAGCACTTGTTTGGCCTTGATGCATTTCTGAACTGCTCCAGGATCTTTAATAATCTCTGCAGGCATCTTTCAGGTATCTGTCCTTTTGAAAAATAGGAATGTGTTTAAAATATCATCTTCTTCTTCTTAACTACCAGACCCAACCTTCCAGATGTGATTGAGGTTCTTTTCAATCAACCACGTTAAAGTGTTTAAAGCTGCTTTGAACGTCTCGCTGTTTCAGGAATGTTCGTTGTTTCCAGTTTTCATTTCTCCCAGCAGGATTTTAAATCACAGACAATTAAAGCTCAGCACTGTAAAACATTTGGAAATAAAACTCCACCTGCTGAAAATGCAGTTTATGTCCACAACAAAACTGTGTCAAAATCTTTGTGCTTTTTTATTTCTTTACATAAATTTTCTCTTCTTTAGGATTCATTTTATGTTTATCTATATTTTAAATCCTACAATGTAGAAATAAAAATGGGGCATTTTAAAAATAACACAGATTTCCTATAGTAGACATTTGGTTACAGCTCTTAGTGTTTTTTTATCAAAACGTTTTGTGACATTTGCAGTTTTATTTTGCCTGGTTTGGGTGAAAATGCTCTTTAGGTTGTAAAGATTGCAAACCCCTGAGACGTAGAAATAAATAAACAGAACATGATATGAGAAAAAGTCGCCGCTTAAAGCAGTAAATCCTAAATCCTTCATACTGTGATTTATTCCAACATATTCTCTTCTGTCGTCCTCCTCTCCTGCCAGGGTGCGAACTGTACGCTTTCTGTGGCGCGCTGTTTGGCATCTGCAGCATGATGACACTGATGGTGATCGCAGTGGACCGGTACGTCGTCATCACCCGGCCGCTGGCCTCTCTGGGAGTCATGTCTCACAGGAAAGCGCTGTGCTTCGTGGCCGCTGCCTGGCTCTACTCCGTGGGCTGGAGCCTTCCCCCGTTCTTCGGCTGGAGTGAGTAGAAACACAGACAGGCGGCTGGAAACGTTTCCTCTGGAACCTGGAGGAGAGTCAGGATGAAGCTACAGGGGTCGTTTAGGTCACAGTGAACCTGTCTGTCTGTCTGTCTGTCTGTCTGTCTGTCTGTCTGTCTGTCTGTCTGTCTGTCTGTCTGTCTGTCTATCTATCTATCTATCTATCTATCTATCTGTGAAAATAAAAATATAAACATTTCTTTTGCTTTTACACACCGAATCCGATCCATAAATAGATGCAAAAATCAAGCAATTATTCAATCAATCAAGTTTATTTGTTGAGCAAATTTCAGTTCGAAGTGCTTTGCGTCATAAAATCACTAAACCTTTAATGTTCAGGAACTGGCATATCGAAGGCAAAATGTGTTGAATATTCAACTTAAAGTTCTTGGAAATAATCAATCTGATCGTATAAAAACCAAATCTGTGTTTTTCCTCTCACAGGTGCCTACGTCCCTGAGGGTCTGATGACGTCCTGCTCTTGGGACTACATGACCTTTACCCCTTCGGTGCGCTCCTACACCATGTTGCTCTTTACTTTTGTTTTCTTCATCCCTCTCTTCATCATCATCTTCTGCTACTGCGGCATCTTCAGAGCCATCCGCCACACAACACGGTTGGTACATCTGCATTTCTTCACGGTCAGCACCAGCATCCTCCCACAGAGACAAACTCCTGTTTGGATTGCTCAAAAAATACAGCAAAAAATGTTAATTTTGTGTGGTTGGCAGAGCGATAACAAAGATCAACTGTGAGGGAAGAAGAGACTCTGCAAAGAGGTTCCATAAAATGAGGAGTGAATGGAAAATGGCAAAAATCGCCTTAATCGTCATTTTGCTGTTTATCATCTCCTGGGCTCCGTACTCCTGCGCAGCCCTCACTGCATTTGCAGGGTAAGTGCCTGGATGTGTGCACATTTCTGCTAAACAGAAATTATTTACTATGTAGCAGGTCTCAGACTCAGTGACGCACTGCATCTGTGGCGGGTTTCTTTTATAATAAAGCAGCCTGGAGATCAATTAAGATGTAAAATGTCAGTAAAGCCGCTTCATGCGTCATCCTGTTTTATACTGACTCATTGTAAAAAGTAAGTTAAATGATATTCCCATAAATATTAAGCTATATGATGCATTCTTAAAATATTCGCTGAAGTTTCAAGTCTCCGCCTGCTTACCTTTTTTCTCATAACACATAAATCTTCTAGATTCAGTAAAAGGTATTGAAGATTTTCTAACCATTAAAGTTACAGCAACATTAACTTTCTCAAGCTCTTTCTTCTGTGTATTGATTAGCTTGTTTAACTATGTAATTTGTTTAAATAATTAAACGTTGATTATTTAAACAAATTATTGCTTAAATAATTTGCATAAAGCAGATATTTTATCTTCCCAAACACATAAAATGGGAAAATCCTTCCCTGTTTATTCATTTATTCATCCAAATAAATTTGAAAAGGTTACATGGTAGATATATGAGCAAAAAAAAAAAAATTAAAATCACTGCAACAGCGAGATAATGCTCCCTACGGTTAACCTTTAACACGCTGTCACATGAAATAAATAAAGCTCTGTGGTTTCCAGCAGCTGGACTGCAGCAAATTTAGAAAATCTGCAGCTTTCATCACAAAACTACATCCACATACATATATTGAAATTTACCAATAAATATGGAGAGTTTCTGCAAGAACCTCGATGAGTTTTAGTACGAATGTGGTTTTCTGTGTTGCCACAAATCGTGCTGCTCCACACCGTCTCTGTTTTTGTTTTCTCAAACTGATTTCTTTTCATCTCTAAATACAATGTCACGGTTTCTCTCAGACATTCGTGTGGCTACATTTTTAATTTGAACTGAAACCTGAAGAACTTTCCCTTTGTCTCCAAGTGTACTAGTACATGCGCAATTTGGAGGTGTGTGCTCCAAATCAGGAAACAAATTGGAGAGGGAGAGAAGCTGACACCCCACCCACGTGAAAAATTGGTTAGTGCTCCATTACTGCAGGTTTGTGCCGTTAAAGTTTTCGTTTGTGCTGTTTTGGTTTCTGAGAAATAAAGTTATTTTTTAGGTCGTCTAGAGGTCACCATTCCCCCCATCTCGCTCCAAAACAAACCTACCACTGGGCTACTTTTTCATTGCAGGTTTGTGCTGTTAAAATATTCGTTTCGCTGGAGTTAATTATTGTGGAGAGAGCTATAAAGATAATATCACCTTCTAAAAACGTTGCTTGAAATGAGACAAATTCCTTCCTGTTCTAAATCTTTGTTGAAGTGCAAAACAAAGGAGACACACATTGTACAACAGCTGCAAAAGCCGCCAAATTTAACTTACATGAAATTAATAACTGCTGCTTTGTGGCGCTGATGTCCAGCGCAGACGACCGACATCATCGGTTTAGGTGGAGTCAGTTATCGCCTGAAGAAAATGATGAAACATCTCAAAAGCGAAAGCTGCATAAATGACTGTTTGGACCTGCACTAACCTGCATCCGGCTATTTGGTGGATTTTTTCATGTGGGTGAGAAATCAGCCAGATAGCAGCAGCAATGTTAAATATCACAGTAGATTTGCTTGTTTGGAGCATCACGAGTAGCTTTTAGTCTTGGCATAAGATGATTTATTTATTTTGTTCATTCTGTTGATTTCAGTTTTATAACTCCTCTTTCTTCTTGACATTGTTGAATCACTGATGACTTAAAATGTTATTTTAAAATGTACACAACCTACAAATACAAAAGTCACACACTCTGAAATGGACAAACTGTAATCTCTTTAGTTTTTGTTCCCTTTGCTTCTTTTCTTTGGATGATTCTCATCTCTTTCTTCGCCTGCAAATTGTCCCGCATTTTTTCTCTTGTTGCTGAGAAAAATGCTTTTATTTTTCAAAAGAAAGCAAGAAAGAAAATTATTGAAAAAGGTCAAATTTATCTTTTTTTGGGGGTGTAAATTCTTTAGTGAAACAGGATCCTGTTTTGTCTATTTTGCAAGAGACTCATGTTTGTTGTTGTTTTTTACTTTGCTTGAAATTGTTTTTGTGATTGTATTTCAGGTCATGAAAAATGACTCACCAACAGAGAAAGAAAATGTTGCGTTATTATCTTAGCCTCGTCCTCACTAAAACATTCAACTGTTATTTTCCCTCTCAACAAAATTGTTTGGCTATAAATGTCAGGATAGATAAAACAGCTGATATAACGTATGAAAACGTGAAAAGGTCCATAGTTTAAGCTTTATGTAAAAAGTTTCAGGTCTTTTGCTGTTTTTAATAACTCCCATCACTCACCTGGTCCTCATTTCCTGCTCTCATTCTTCTCCCTGTCGCCTCACGCGTCTCGCCGTTTCTCTCCCAGGTACGCCGACTTACTGACTCCTTACATGAATTCAGTTCCTGCTGTGATCGCCAAAGCTTCAGCCATTCACAACCCCATCATATACGCCATCACGCATCCGAAATACAGGTAGGATGAGACTCGATGCCGTTTCTCTTCCTCGGATCGTAAAACAGAAATACAGCCGAACTTTCAGGTTTCTTTTGCTTTGAGTTTTTAATTAAGAAACTTCTGCATGTCTGTTTGAAGAATGCAGCACAATTAAACTGTTTTTTTGAGGGAAACATTTTAGTTTCACACAGAGAATAGAAAAATAATTTTAAAAACGATTCTTCATGGTTTTAATTCATTTAAAACATTATCGATAGGGGAAATAAAAACATGCTTAGCTGTCATTTTCAGTTCTGGCAAATGGCATTTTGCAAAAATTCACATTTGCCACAGTACTTGATAAAAAAATGTTTAACAAATTGCCTGTATTACTAACTATTGTAACTATACAGCTTTCAATCCCATTTCGTTTATCTGTAATTCCCATCATGCTGCACATATGAAGCTGGTTGATAAGTGTCAGAAATAGATCATGAGTTGCTGGCTGTCAGATTTAATGAAGACCTGATGAATTGGAGCTCATATATCGAATAAAACACTGTAATTTCAGGGAACATAAGGTTGTAATTCTGCAGGTTTTCTCAGAAGTTTCCTTTCAGCAACAATGACTGGTTTCTAAAACGTGCAGAAAAGGCTTTGAAATACAAATAAATTTTCATCTTTACTTATTTTACAGTCGTAGTTCCTACGAAACTTCAGTTTTTGGAAAAGTCAGAAATGTAAAAACTAGTCAATTTTATCAATGATAAAATAATCAAGTTTCTCATTTTAGAAATAATCAGCTGTAACTGTGTCAAAAATGTTCTACTGTTTCTGGATTCTTTGTTTTTGCAAACATGCTTCCTTGTAGCTCCACTAAAGCTAAATGCACTAAAGCACAGCTTCACAGGTTGCATTGGATTTCTCATAAAATTACTGCTTTATTCTCACTATATTTACTGCTTTCTATTAACATTATTACTTTATTCTTGTAATTTAAAAATAAATGGAACTAATATTCCATTATATTTGACCTTAATTCAAAGTCCAAATAAACAGAAGCATTTAGGCAAAAACGAATATAAGCCTTAAACACACTGATGTTGCTCTAAACCTTGGAAACCAGAGGAGTGCTTTAGTGGGAAAAAAATCCAGATTCTCCAAAAATAAAAGTTTCAAAGAAGTTGAAACTTTTTTGCTGATTTTAATTGTACGCAGTATTTTAAATGTCCTGTGAGTAAATATATATTTACCCATTTATCCATAACAACTGGATCTTTCAATATCTAGGAAGTTATTTTTGTAATTTACCGTCTGTTCCAAACCGAACGATAAAATCGTGTCGATAAAATCGTGTCCTTAAAGTAAAGTTGCCGCCTCAGCGTCTTACCTGCGTCTCTTTCTGACTCAGATCGGCCATCAGCAGATACGTACCGTATCTGGGCATGTTGCTGTGCATCACCGGCAGGGACCGCTACAGCAGCAGCAGCCTGCAGTCCACGCGCCGATCGACGCTGACCAGCCAATCAGAGTGCAAAGGCCCCGGCAGGCACCGCGCCTCGTCCCAGTCCGAGAGCGAATCAGTGAGTGTACCTCATGTCTCATCTGGTATGTCTGTCTCACTCCTCCATCCACGACGCCTTCCAGCCGTGAGTCACTCATTTCGGAACCGAATCGTCACAGGCCCACTTCTCGGACACCGAGGAGGATTGCTCGTCTCGGACGCCTGCCGGTCGCCTCTTGTCCGCTGACGTCAAACAGGTGCGCCATGCCAGCCAGAGGTCAAAGGTGAGTGGTCACAGCGCAGGAGCGTTTGAGCGAACCGCTGCCCTCAACCCCACTGACCCGGCCATTTGTCACCTTTCACAGCTCACCGTGAGTACTCGAGGATGACCCATTTCCATACTTATGCTTTTCAAAGATGTTCAGTTGCATAATAGCGCATCTGTTGGCAGCCATTTTTGTGCGTTTGGTATAAATGCTGATTTTGGGAGGCGTGGCCAGCAGCAGCTTATTTGGATTTAAAGTGACAAACCCTAAAACGTCTCAATCTGAAAGGAGCTAAAAATAGACAGAATGATTATCAAAAATAGTGATGAACGTGTTTTGTATCCTAACCTGTTCATAGAAGCATAATAGGCCACTTTTAAAGTCAGTGGATGGTATTTTTTCTTCTCAAAACCAACAAGAAACAGTTTTAGGAGCGCTTCTTTGTCTTTGTAGCCAATTTTATATAAATGAGAATATCTTACACTCAAGACTAAGATCAAATCTTATCTTTGTTAAGCAGTGTTCACTTTCTCAATAAATACTCAACATCTCATTAAACGGCTCCTGTTATGCCCTTTCTGAGAAGTCTGGTCAGCCACTCTAAGCACTTGGGATGATAAAGACATAAAATTTTCATTGGTACATACAGAGTGGCTGCATACCTTAGCATGAAATCAAGTAATTGCAGTGTAACCCTGCCTGTTTGGTTAATTTGTGAATTCACCTATTTGTGAATTATTTGTCGGAGGAAACTCCAAAATGTTTGCGGTTCACAGATTTTTTGTTTTTTTTTGTAGAGCAAAGAAAATGCAGGTTGGAAGCTGAAATATTTAGACACTATGCTACTTGGCATGCTGTTTGTTGGCATTTGTAAAACAGCCTGACATTTTCCTTGACCTTGATTTGCTGGACCTCAAAGAGCAGAAATAAGGAAGACCATGAATGTTAGCTTCGACGCTAACACAGTTCACACTGTACATGTTGATGCATGTTCAGGTGCATTTGGTGTCTGAACTTATTCATGGATTTTAGCATTTTCCTGGTGAGTCATTGTTGTGACGTTTGAGTAGCCACATGTGAAATTGTGCAAATGTAGAGCAACAAAAACTCAGGAGTTCAACAAGCTTGTCTTCTTGCGACATCCAAGTGGAGCTTAATGGACTGTGAAATCACCCAGATCACAGAATTGCTTAAAAGTGCTAAAACAAACAGAAAATTGACTCCAAAACTCATCCCCTGTAGACCCTTTCATGTCGTAAAAGCAGAAAGTCAGATGTAGGTTAGAGCGCCGGCGCTTTAGGGGTAAAGTCATCAGCGCCACAGAATGTGTCTATAGCTGTCAGAAATGCTTCATCCTCCTCTGCAACAAGGAGGGAGACAGAAACAATCTCCTAAATATCACAGAGCCCCACCGGCGAGGGTCACCTCAGCAGGTCTGGACACATGTGCGTTTTTATGCACCATTACCTGGAGAAAGGTCACCAGCAGGGGGACATCTGTTCACAACGTGTGGAGGAGTTAGCTTGAAGTGAGGTGACTAAAGTGGATCTCACCTGCTGGTCATGGCCGCCCAGTTTGGGGTACCAGCAGGAATTACTACCAGAAGGTTAAGATTTTAACCTCAGCAGTTCAGTTTTACTGCTGAATTTAAGGTGAACAATTTTGTCTTTTAAAAATCAAATTACTTATAACTCTCTTGTACCTAATTTCAAATGTCAGTCTGAATACTTTTGCTTCTTTTAGTTGTACGTAGTTCTTTACACGTACTGTGAGTAAATATATTTGCTCATTTATCCATAACAACTAGACCTTTCAGTATCTAGCAAGTTATTTTTGTAATTTACCGTCTTTTAAAAGTGTTTCATCAGATTAATCCCACTCCCTGCTATGGCGGAGGTGAAATTACCGTAATAACCCGACATTGGCTGGAAAGCGCAACGCCTCCCCTTTAAGAAACCGCTGGAATTATCCAGACATGTCGCAGAATTACGCTACTGCAAATTTGTCCACGTTCGGTCTGAAAGGGTTAAATGTTCATCCAGAAATCCTCGCTGCTTAATTCATAAGTACTTCCCAAAAACCAGAATATCCCTCCAATGGTTGAATTCTGATCCGTTTTCAAAGAGTTATGCAACAGATGTGATCGCAAACAGGTCTATGAAGCATATTTATATATAATATATTTAAATAGGTTTGACTTAAATAATTCTAATAAGCATTCAATTTAATTTATGCAAATAACAGCATTTGAGTGGGTGGTTCTGATGATATTATTATTTATACATTGCTTGCTTTGTTATTACCATCTTCACTCTGCATTATCTCCTCCACTGTTGCCTTGAGAAACAGTTTAAATCCCCTGAACTGAAATACTATTGAGAATCTGATAATATCTAATCATTTATCTGCACAAACCAGCATTTTATGACTTGATTTTTAAAACAGATTAACAATAGGTGCTGCGGAAACTTAATTTTGTTGGTTTAAGTTCAGTTTTATGACTCAATTAGTAGCATTTAATCAGGACTGCTCAGTCTGAGTGATTCTCAAAAGAGAAAAAGTTGTTTATGACGAAGAATTAGAACCAGAATAAAAAGTTTTAATACGAGGATAGAGTTGCAATAATGAGAGAATTAAGTTGTAGTTCAGTATTTTTCTGCAGTTTCTTTGACAACACTGTGCCAAACTGCTTTGAGGAATACTGAGCTTCTTGTAAAGTTATAGTCGGGTTTATAAATTAATTTGTGCGGCTCGCAGGACTTTGAAACAATTGTTCAAGCGACTAAAATCATCTAAGATAAACATACAAGTCAGATCTTGATAACTCCATTGAAACATTTTTCTCCTGCCACATCCACTTTTTAACACTATTTAGAGCAAATTAAAGAGATTTGTTTTCTGTAAATGAAACGAACCAATCCTGTTATTTTGTTTGTCTTAGATAAAACTTTTCAAGCAGGAATAAAAATCCACTTCTGAATTTGCTTCCTGAACTTCAGAGCCTCTTTCTGAGAAATGGTTCAATCAAAGTACCTGGAAATAAATTGTGGAACAGATATAAAGCATTTCTGTCCGTCTGTAATCACGTGTAAAAAAGAAAAAAGTGCGAATAACCTATTTAGATTGTCACACGCAGACTCTCACAGATGGACTGGCTGCCATTAAGGTCAGGTTTACCACCGAGTCCTTTGCAGAGAGATCGAGCGCTAATCCAGTAATCTGGGACTTTCAGTTTTAATCCACAGTGTGGATGATGTGATTTCATGTTTCAGCATACGGCAGCAGCTGATAGATGAAGGCGCCCGATTCTTTAATCTCCACAGCAGATGAAGAGGATACACTTTTTCTTTGAATTCAAAATCCGGATTGTCTTTTCACAAACTATAAACTTCTACACCTAAAGTTTTGGGGTTTTTTTTATAGATTCACATTAAAAATTCACATTTTGCATGTTTTTGTGCTTCCATTTGGATCTCAGCTGCTTCTAAAAACATCTTAGAGAAACACAAAAACACCCAGCTGTTTTTTTTCTTTTATTTCTGTAAAAGGAGCCGTTTCAAAAACTTTCCGGATTTAACGTGACAAATCAGCAGGAGCTTCCTGTTACCTAGCAACCCCAGCACATTTGGACAGCTGGTTTTATTGCTGTATGCGCCTTACAATGGCTGCTGGAAAAGGCGAGTGTTTTATTGTTGACTTACCATCCAGAAGCCACTTTCTGCATCCGTGTTTGTTGCACAGCAGGCTCCGCTTCTGCTTTTCAAAGATGAATGGTTGTATAGAAGCACTTCTGTTTTCACATGCGAGTGCAAACGTTGAATTGGGCGTGACCAATAGCAGCTTGTTTGGATTTAAAGTGAAAGGAGCCTCTAAAACGTCTCATTTTGAAAGGAACTGGAAATAGACTGAAATCTCATTACCTAAGAGTAATTTTGTGCAAAAAAATGCCACAAACATGTTTTACATAGAGCATAGATCTATCCTAACCTGTTCAAGGAAGCAAAGTAGGTCGCCTGTAGGAGTGACGTCAGGAGAATAATATCTGCAACAAATCTAAACAGGTCAGTTTACAAATCAGATTAACACCTTCACTGGGAAACAGAAGTGTGAGAAAAGGTTGTTTGGGGTCAGTGCAGACACCTGAGGCTTACGCCTGCTGAGAAAACAGGCAGCAGAGGCGTTTTGATCCCCTGGTGAGGAGAGGATTCTGTCACAGAAATCTGTTCTGTGTGTTTGAGATTCAGCCAAAGGTTTTTATCACAGAGGCGTAAAAAATGTCTGGTTGTAGTTCATCTGATTGTAATCAGGCCAATTCAAACTTATGAATTGACAAGGCAATTAACCCAGAGCCTTGTTGGTTTGATAACTTTTATGCTTATATAAAATTGTTAACTATTCTAGAGCTGCTCCTGTGTATTCAGGTTATCTGTGTCTGATATTTACATTTTGTTATCGCCTTAAAAATGTAAGTGTGATTAAAGAGCAGAAACATAAAAAAAAAAGAAAATCTATGAATTCACCACCCAATATTTGTTCACCAACCTTTAAGAAATTTTTTTAGAAATAAATACAATTTATTATCAATAGGGAGGAAATATTTTAAGCTGGAGGTTTAAAGTACATGACTCAACTGGGGCTACAAATAGCTAAATGTAATTTATGTTAATGTTTGCCTTTTAAATGAATGTTTTCATTATTGTGTCTCCCGTTTCTCTCCACTCTGCTATTTTCTGTAAATTGAAATTACTTTATGGCTTTTTTGTGCTTTTAGGCTCCTCCATTAGCCTGCTAATGTAACAGATGTAGCAAAGTTCAGATGGCAGCTAAAAGTGTCAATTTTCAAATTAAAGCTAAAACTGTAATTGCCTTGTATTAGTTTAGTAAAAAAAAAAAGACGTGAAGCAAACCATCAGCCCAGCAGGCAACAACGAACAAACTACAGTGACAGTAACACTATTGACATTTTTCCTCCATTTTTTTACAAAATTTTTCACCTTTACCTTTTAGATTCCAGTCAGGAAGGCTGCAGTATGTGTTGTTTGTCAGTAGGTGGCGACATTGTCAACAACTTCAAATTTCAACAGAGGAAGCTTCTCAGCACGGCTAAAGCAGATCTGGGTCAAATAATCCAACATAGATAATGTAGCCGGTGTTTCTTTTCCTTTCAGTCGCTTTTTTTTTTCACTTTAATGGAAACAAAGTCAAGAAAAAGCAAAAAAAAAAATATGTTGAAATTCACAGTTGTGGTTTCTGTTGCATAATATCAGGATGGATATTTGAAAAATGAGCCTCTGATTATTTGTTTTTAGTTGTCTTTAAGTATCTTCCACATATAAGCACCAAAAAACAGAGGTTTTTTTTATATATACTTAGTTTTAAAGGCATTAAAACAAATTTTATGAGTGTAAATGTTGTTTGAACTTGTTCTGATAGATATCTGTGTTTGTGTGGATTCAAATCAAACAAACAAAACATCTGAGAGGAGGTGGAAATAAACCAAACTACCCAATGTCAAAAACAAGAAAAACAAACAAAAGGCTCCCAAAATCTCTCGCATCATGACTTGAACACAGTGAACATAATTTCTCTTCATCAGCAGGATGTTTAATGGCAGGCAACTATCCTTGCTTTGAACAAAAGGAGCCACACGGTGCTGTTTCCAACATATCAAAGTGTTTTGTGATGGCAGACAGGAAAGGAAACACAAAAATGGAAAACACAACTGTGACAAATTGCTGTCACATTTTCTTTCCTCCTCTTTCTTCCATGTCTGCAAATGCACTCCAGAGTTGTATTTGCAGACAAAACTTATGATATTGCTGCAGTCCATGACATTTTATGACCCTCATCTTTTTTTTGTCTTTCCATTTAAACCCAAAGGTTGCTTTTCTTGAGTGGCATCTGATAATGTAAACATTTGTTCAGAGAAATTTCAGCACAAAAGTTACTAGAGTTCCTATTGTACAGGAATATAAACTTATGCAGCCAAAAATTAATTACAAATTGAAGCGTCACACTGCTTGTAGATGTTTAGGTCATTTTTTGGGAGCAGTGTTGGTCAGAGTGTCGCAAATATGTAAAAAAAACAACATATTTTATAAACGTTGCAACAGTTTCAATACGAACAGGAAGAATCGGGACAAAACAGTTTCAGTAACAAATGTCTTTATTTCGTTTCATTAATTATGTTGACTGACTTTAATGTGTTTTCTAAACTCTTGCAAGTTTTGGCTCCAGCTGAAGAAATATGAGGAAAGTCCAGCTTCTTTTAGTTATTCATGTCATCTAAAGTGATGCTACGAAACAACAACACTGCATTTCTTTAGTTTTCCATTTTAACAGGTTTATTTGTTTTCCAGTTAAAAACATGAAAAAAACTAAATTTCTGCCTCCTCACTAAAACTGTGTAGACTTTTTATTTATTATATTTGCTGAGAATCCCCGAGTTGAAACATTTTGACCTTTGACCTTTGCATGCTGATTTTCCCTAAACGAAGCAGGTTTCTGTCTGATCCTGACGTGGAGCTACAGAAGATCATTTGACGCTGAAACTGTTTTTATTTGCGTGCTGTTCAGACTCTGACGGAGCCTGAAGACATCTGCATGCTGGAGATCAGCCGGCCGCCGACCAGCCATCTGCCTGCTACTGTAAGAATCCACTAATTGTTCATGACAGACATTAAAATAACTAAATCCTCAACAGATCCATGCTGCTTATGCTCACACAACGATGATCATCAGATATAGTTTAACTTTGCTTTTCTGTTTTCATTTCATATTTTACATTTTATGGTTGCATGCAAAATTATTTCATTCATGCTGTTTTATCGAATAACAGCACATTAAAAATGAAGGTTAAATGTTTTTATTTGACAATATTATTTTATGTAATACAGTTATTTGTGAGTAAAGAAGTTAAATTTTAAGTACTTTGCTGTATGAGTAAATACAAGCTGTTCTGTTTGCAAGAAAATGCTTAAGCATTAAACTTCTTCTTTTAAAAACCCATTGACATTACTAATTTATATAAGAATAACTCTTGACACTTTTTAAAAAATTATTTAGAATAATTAACCGCATGCACTTGGTTCATAACAAAAAACATTTTAAAGACACCAAGTCTTTTATTTTGTCTTCATTTAATTCCAACCAGCCCTTAAATTTCTGCTGTTTCTGTTTAAATGCTTTAACTGCTGCTACAAAAATAAAAACACAGCAGCGTTTTCTCCCATCAGTCCAAAGGTGTGAAGTGGTTGTGTTTAAGATCTGCTTCAGTTTGGAAACACTAATAATATAAATAAATCTGATATAGAGAGCTGGATCTAAAACTAAAACTTTTCCTTCAGTATTAATGAATTATTGATTTTAAAAAAGCCTCCATTTCTTGCTAAAAATGACTTGTACGTCAGTTTTGTCTTATTTCAAATGTACTAAGATATTTGCACTAGAAACGAGACTTGGTAAGATTTTTTGCAGTGCAGTCACCGCCTCTCCTTTATAAAGATTTGTTCACATAATCCTCCTTCTCTCTTCCTCCACAGCTGGACAGCATGATGAGGGAACCTGGACCAAAGACGGCGTCCAAGAACCCGTCGTCCATCATCGTCACCTCCATATCCACCCCGTCCATCCTGCACAGTCCTCCCGGTTTCCACGGCAGCCTCAAAGTTGCCAAAACCGTCACTCCGGTTAGTAAGGAGCTGCTCGACATCGCCAGACTGGAGACGACGGCTTTACCGTGAACATCTTGCAGTAAAGTCCACTACTGTCACCGCGCCTCCCTTCTGAGGAGTGACCTGTACCAGCATGCTGTCTGATCGTTATGGTTCCCTTTGCATGCAATGAAAATATGTGAGCCTGGATTCCCAGAACATTTAGGTGATGTGTGTTTGAGCCGGTCTTAATGAATCAACGCCACGGTTTTTAAAAGTCACTGAACTCACCGTCTTGCTGTTGAAACTCTTCAAGGAGACGCCAAGGATCGTCTTGGGGTTTCTTTGTTTGTTTGAGCCGCTTCCTCGCCCAGCTGCTGCTGCAACCTTCAGTATTAAAGTCACGTTTTTAAACAAGGTTTGTGGGTGTCGCCATGTTGAATTTCCCACTTCTAACTAGAACGCCGTTACCTCGGGTGTGACGTCAAATCCTCCTCCAAATTCAAGGTAACAGGAATCAATCTTAGCATAGCAGTGAAACAAAGAAATCACCATCGCCCGCTTGGACAGTTTTTACCTTAAAGGTGTCTAATTTCTTATAAAAACTTATAAATACAAATACAAATTAAAGTCTAGTCAAGTCGATTTTAAGCAAAGTGATAGTGAACACTCATTTACAGGAAGTGGCTGTAGTCTTATAATGGAAAATGTACAGGAATATTTAATAAATTAGAATAATTTTAAAATTAAAATGTTTTAAATACCTCAGTTCACTAAAGTGAATATATAATTAATCTAGGTATAGATTAATTATCTTCAGATTGAGGTTTTAAGCTTTTATTTCTGTTACAGTTAATGAACATTTGAATGTTACATCAGACCAATAAAAATTCATTTGATACAGAAATTTGGGCTTAAAGAAAAGTACGCTCAATATCTGCTTAAAGGTTATTTTCAGTCCTCAACAGAACTAATTTATTTTATTTTGCTGCATCATTCTGTGATTTTATAAGAGTACTTATGTTCCTATGTTTAACGCAAAGCATCTGGTTTATAATATTTATCTTTGTTTTATTGTTTTTCTTAGTTCTGATTATTTTTGTGCGTCATTTTGCACACATTGGCCCATTTGCAGGAAGGTGGTTTTTATGTCATTGAAGATAATTTACCTCAAAGAGGAAAGGAACAAAATAGCCTTAAAATTACTGTGTCAAGTATTATGAAAAAATGTTATTTAAACCTGGAGTTATTTAACAAGTGATGCATTTCTCTACTAGTTTTATTTTTTTTGAGATTATGTTTCCTGTATATAAACTGTGTGGCTGTTAAAGGTTTTTTCTTGTGGAGTTTCTTTGGTAGGAAACATAATTTGCTAAATAAAAATCTGAAATCCTATCATAAGTTTTGCACACAGTTCATGACCCAAACTTTATATGAATTTTCTAGCTATGTACTTAAATATTAACATAAAAATATGCAGTATTTCCATAAAAATAGAAAAAAGTTATGTAATTTCCAAAAGCGACTAATGTTCTCAAGCCAAACTTTTATTTGGTGTAATTCTGAATCAGTTTTAGTTTCACATTTTTCTACAGAGAAATAATTAAATATGTACTTTAAATATATATTTAAAAAGTTTCTGCACCATCTTACAAGAACAAAAATAGTTTGAACTAATACAAAGAGAAAGATAATATTTTAATGACAAAATGTCAAATATAAAAGGAAGATAAGAATATTTTAAAAACACTACAACTGTAATACGAATGGTACTTTAACCGCAAAACAAATAAATGAAGATAAAACATAAATTTGAAAATTGTGGCAAATAATCAAAAAGTAGCACTAACAATATTGGCATAAAAATAAAAGTAAATAAATTCAAAATACAAAAGAACTAAGCAGAAATAATCGTGAATTTTCCACATAGATTAGTCAAAGTAAACAAAATTGTTTGTTTTCTTCTCAAAGCCCCAGTTTGTTTCTTCCTGTTGCAGTGGAGTTTTCCTCTCCACTGTCGCCACTTGGATTGGATTGAATTGTGTTTTTCCAAGTGCCTTCAGACGACATTTGGTGTGAAACGGCACTAAATAAACAGAAAGCGTATATTTCACAGCAAACATCCACGTAAAAACCACTTTTTATTGCTTTGTTTAGTCAAACAAACTGACAACATTGTAACAAAATCAACTCTCGGCTTAAACTGTTGATAATGTTTAACGCTTGATCGTGAATTTGGACCATTAAAACGTGAAAGTGCTTTTCATTAATTCCCCAATAACTTTAATGCTATTTGCTGGTGGATTAAGGCCTTAAAACTCCTTGCAGTGTTGAAAATATATTGTGCACACATTTCTTTTCTAAGCCAATAATAATTTTGTTTTGCACTTTTTGTGCAGCTGCTTTGGCTCCAGAATGTAAACGTGTAACAGATACGGAAAAGTTCCCATTACGATCAATTATGACAGGTTTGGATTGAAACTGAGTCTGTTTATCTGCCTTCTCTCTGAGACCAAACTTGTGTCATTACCTAAATGGAAATTATTATTATTATTTTTTTTTTTTTTGACATTTAAGTTTTCAGTAACACTTTATTTGAAGGGGTGTCATAAACATGATATGGTTCCTGTTATGAAGGAATCTTCATAAATGCTCATAATTGTTGTCAAAAAGTGTCATTCAGTAAATAATAACACTTTCATTTTGCATTAAAAGCGTCATTATTTACTCAATAATGCAAATTTGACACTTTAATGCATTGGCTGCCTGTTTCATGTTGAATAGATTATAAAATTCTTTTAACGACCCGTAAAGTTTTAAATAAATTTGACATTGACAGCTTTTAGTGAACCTTTGCATTAAAAGTGTCGTTATTTAACAGTCGTAAACATTTCATTCATGTTGATTTCAGTCTTATGCAAACCTCTTAAAATAAAGAGTTACCTAGTTTTCTTTCTTTTCTTATTTCAGTTTAGGTTCAACATTTCGAAGCTTTTTATCTCCACTAATGTACATTTACATGGACGTCTTTGACTATGATTGTACTGTAATTGTTTTCTTCATACTATATTGACACTGTGGTAAAAACAATGATCAAACTTTTATCCCACTTGTTGCTTTTTTTTTTTTTTTTAGCATTTTATCAGTAAATCTGTAAAAATAAAAATAAAAAAGAAAAGCATATATTATGAGCATTACTGGTAAATTATTGTCAAATTAGGTATTAGTATTTTAGATGTGTTGAATTTAAATTCTGCTTTACTGAAGTGATGATTTCTGTGATTTTGTTGTCTTTGTATAAAATGTTTGTGTTTCTATTTATTTTTTTATAAAAGGAAAATGATGCCAAACTCTGCAGTGTTGTTGGAGTCTTTATGTAGGTTTTCATATGATTAAATATGAATAATATGAAAAGCAGCGGTGCTTTCTGATACGGCGGTTACCCAGGGCAGCATCAGAAAGGGGGGCGGTCACAGTAAGAGCTCTGTTGGTTTTATGTTTGCATGTCTTTGGGTTGTTGATGCTGAGGATAATCAGAACGGCCACTGTTCGTTTCAGAGCAGGAAATGTGTTGTTGAGTGTGATGGAGCCATTTTCTGTCCCATCTTGACTCCGGTGCATTTACTTCCTGTCCTTTGAATGTCTGGAGTTACAAAATTAACCAGGAAGAGTTAATTGGCAGGAGATTCTGGAAGTTTTTTTTTTATTAATTTGCCTCATATTTGAATTGGTAAAAGTCGTTTCTTTCATGTTTTGGTCCAAAATTAGAAGCGTTAAATCACCGAAGAGAAGTTTTGACTCTTTGCCCTTCAGCTTTGCTCTGGTAGAAGAAAAAATGTAGCAAAACTCAAAAGCTATTATTATCTTCTTTGGCTACCTGCACAACTTTTTGTCTTTTAATTTGGAGTTTTACAGTTAATTTCAGACAATCTAATGCACCTTCCATTAAATTTTAGAAGGCGCTTGTTGCAATTTCTATGGCTAAGAAAAGAGAAATTAAATTAAAAGGATATGTCGAAACAATGAGAATAACATAATATAACCAGAATAAAGTAGTAATAATGCACAAATAAAGTGATATTATCAGAATAATATAATAATCTAATGCTGATGAGTTGGTGGATTATTTTACAGCTTGTAAAAAATGTTTAACATTCCTCATTTTGCTGCAGTGCTTTTAAGCATCAAGGTTCTCATAATATTACAAATTTAGACTCTATTATTGTAATTTTGGCCGCAGTAAAGAAGAAGTGATATTACACAGCAGGTTGCTGGAAAAGGTCCATCTTTGTTAAAGAAACAGAAGATTAGAAATACAAGCAACACATCGATGGATCTAAATAAAATATTACAACTAAATATTGGAATATAAAGAGCTGAAAATCAAAAGCATCTAAAAATCTGATTCGTAACGTCACACCTTTGCACAGCCTTTGATTTTAAACGTGTTGCTGCAGGTGACTGGTTCCCAGAAACACCTGGAGGTGACATTTAGAAAAGGGTAGCTTGTAACCACCCATTAAATAATCAGCATTTTTTTCCCCTTCATTTAACCTTAACAGCTGTGGCTGGCTGCTAATTAAACCGCTCCAAATGACAAACGCGCAGATCTACGGCGAACAGGCGGCAGCAACAGCAACAGCCTGCCGGGTTTGTTTCCAGGAAGTCAGTTTGTTGTTTCCTCCCTCCAGCAGAATTAAACACGGAGCCGGAGAAAAAACTGGACGCACCAAAAACCTGATTACAGATAATAAGGTGCTGGCAGCGGGAAGCGATAGCACTGAGAGAGGAAGAATGTGTTGCAGTAAGAGGGGTCTATATTAGCGACGTGAATCGGGCAGTGAAGCATTCTGGGGCTTCGTGTTACAGGCCTTATACGGGGCCCGGGCCCCCGTGTCTCTGTTGCTATGTCTCTGCTATTCTTAGCCTGTGTGTCCCTCAACCTCACCAACCCTGCAGGCAAGAAATCCTCCTTCATCTCAATTTTGTGTTAAAAAGTAGCTTTTAAAGCTCCCAATCCGCACAGACTCTGAGTTTCTCTGTAGTTTTTGGTTTCAGGGTGAGACTCTGTTAATCTGGAGCGGCTCAGCTTTACTTTGCACCCTGTTATCTCTGTGTGTGTGTGTGTGTGTATGTGTGTGTGTGTGTGTGTGTGTGTGTGTGTGTGTGTGTGTCTCAGAGGTTCACAGCACCTGACCCACCCACCTACCCACCACCACCACCACCACCACCGCCCCCCGTGGCCTTTGTCCTGAGAGCTGGACTCAGACGAGGAGGGACGGCTGTGAAGCCAGTAACGGGCGGTGGAGGATCCAGCAGCCACCAGGGGACTGAGGCCCGGGACGGAAAGGATAACCAGCAGCGAGGCATAAGGGGGAGAAAGTGCGCCGACAGAAGGAGCCGTTCGCAGGAGGAGTGCTGACATCAAGCAGAAGATGAGTACGTACACAGTGACTCTGAACGGCCCGGCTCCGTATGGCTTCAGGCTACAGGGAGGAAAGGACTTCAACATGCCCCTCACCATCTCCAGGGTAAGAAGAGTTGGCAATGAAAAGAAAGCAACAAGTAAGGCGTGGTTGGCAATAAACTGCAACAAAGCATCTTGGATGTTCTATAAAACCTGGCCAATCAAACTTGGTCATTTGTAAAACCTACATTTTTTATACATTTGCTCTGTCTTAATGGAAATAGGTCAAAGCTAAATCTACCACCTCCTTTATTGTCCAGCATGTAATCTAGAACAAAGTTTTCAAGTTTTATTCTTCACAGCTCACATTTATGCACGTTGTGCTCGCAGTAGGTGCATTTGCGTGCAGAAAGGTGTGATTTGCGTGTTAAGGAGGAGCCAGCCATCAGATTATGTAATGTTACCGTATGGGATGAAGACAGAGCGGCTCCGCTGTAATCTCAGGAAAGATTTCCAGAATAGAACACCACTTGTGAAAAGTCTGGAATATTTTTGCAGTGACGCCAACTTTCTATGCCAAAAGAGTTAAATTCATTTCTAAAGCACATTTCAACACAATGCAGTAATGAAACGAGCAATAAATGTTACATTTTGCCATCAAGGACATCAAATATTAATCAATGTTTTGGTTACAATTAATCAAAGACGACGCTCAGCAGGTGGAGTTTCAGCTGTTTTGCAGTTTTCTGGAAGTTTGTTCCATTAAAGTGGAGCATAAAGTAAATGCTGCTTCTCCGTACCGCTAATTAGCGCTGCAGCGTTTTAGAAAAACACTGATGTGACGTCATTGGTCAAAATTGTAATGGTGATAAAATTCACTCACATTTCCTCACTCTACTTTTACTTTACCTTCATCAGGACGCCTGCTAACTCTCTGTTAGCATTAGCATCCTAGCCTCTAAGATCTACATCAGGTGTTAGCATTAGCGGTAGAGAAGGCCCAGCTAACTGGATGGTGCTAGAAACATAATAATCTATCAATTATTGCATTCAAGTTGCACACAATATTGTGAAACTGTAAACATTGATATTTTTATTATTATGATTTCATGTGTTGTGTAGTTCTCCTAATCAATGATGATAAAATATTTACATTTAATTTAAAGCTAAACCTCAAATTCAGATTAATTCAGCTTAATTTTGAACATTTACTTTCTCATGATGTAATTAATGATGCAAACAGTCATTAATTCCCTACAGGAACAATGTACAAAAAAAACAATATGTGTATCAACTAGTTTGGTATAGTGTTGTTGTTGTTTTTTTTTTACCTGAACTACCCAGTCGTTCAGCATGTGACTCTTCTTCTGCACCCTAAAAATATTAATTTGTTTTATTTATATTTTGAACTGTATCAAAACTATTTCCCCCACAGATCATTACAGGGTTTCTCCAGGTGTATTATAAGCCTGGCGGGCCACCAGGCTGTACATGCGCACCACCAGGCTAAGCATTGCTTATTTACCTCAAGGTAAATAAGCAATGCTTGTTTATATGTATTTTAGGATTAGAAACAAACAAACACTCTTTAATTAGGAACTGATTTCTGGGAAAGTTTTGAGTCACTAGCCTGGCAGAGGTGCATTTCATTTAAAAATTTTGCAGGATGTTTTACACTGGGGACATTTAAAAAACAAATAGAAAACTTATTAATAAAAAGAATTATAACCTTTATTCAACCAGACAAAAAAACTCTTCTAGATCTACAATTTATTTTTCAAGAGGCACCTGGGAAGATAAATGCATTGTTTATGCAACAATGCAATATTTCAATCAGGGAAATATGTTTGTTTAGTTTTAAAAACATCCAGGCATAAAATAATAGAAACAGCTAATAAATCTGGTGCTAATCTGACAGTTACCTGTGCTGCCCCCCAGATTATGGCGCCCTGGGAGGTGACCTTAACAAAAAACACCACAGTAACCTCAAATTCAGATGAATTATTTGAGCAGGACTTTAGTCACTGTTTGGCATGTCTGCTGCCGTATGAGCAGCATTAGCTTTAAATAGCATGAGAGGAGAGATGGATGGAGGGGCGGGAAAGAAGTGAGGAGGCTAATGACAGCTTGTGTTACCTTTAGTAAGCTTAATTCCTCGCTGCTCGTCAGTTTCATGTTCGGCCTCTGGAGCTGCGCCTGCAGGCCAGATGGCTGAAGGAAGTGGGGAAATGAAGGTGGGACACTCACCTGTTCTCCTGTCTCCACATTCTGCAGCTGCTGACATCTGTTTGTTTGTCCTCTGATCTTGGGCTTTGACGGTTTTCATCGCTGGCCTTACGACATTGAATCATTTTATCTGTGCTCTGCGTCCCTCCCTCCTGTTCGCAATGGACTCCTGCAGGTTAACATAACATAAAACACTGGGGCTTGACATGACGGCTCAGGGTGGCCTTACAGTTTGACGTAACTCTGCTGAGCTTGGATTTCCTTCTGCTTTTGCCAAGAACTAAGAAAGGAAAGAGACGGTGGATTCCTTGCATACTGTTAGCTAAAGCACAGAATCCGGTGCACAAGCTGCTGATTTAATATTGAAATATATCATTTGGCATGTCCAAATCTTACACTCTAATGTTCCTGAGTGCATTTATAAGCTTTAATTAAATCAATTCTATTGTCATTGAGGTTAATTAATGAAATTAGCTAAAATATGTGACCATGGAATCCATTTTGACTTTGAAAAAGCATAGAACATTTGATATTAAGGCACAATAATTCAATATACAGTAAAGTATGTTTTATCATCTACTCTGCTTTGACTTGGGCTCTAGTGCATATATAGTAATGTCTTTATTTAATGTGCTTTTTTTTTTCATTTTTCCTGTTCGTCACTGCATGGATCTAATCGCTGAAACTCAGATAGTGAGGGATGAAAGAGGAGTGCAAAAAGCAGATCAAAGCAGAGGCTGCAGAACACGATCAAGGACATGTGATAGTCATGAAATTGAGTGAAAAGGTGGCTAGTTTTGGGAAAACATGGTTAATATACATATATTTATTTAAATAAGACAAGACTCTTTTACATGAATGTCAGTAGCAGGTGTTTGTGTGTCGGGCAACGGAAGCAGAGTCAATCACTACGAAGCCATAGGCATCAACAGCATTGCTTATTTTTAACTCTTTAACGAGTCGACTGTAAGTCTAGACCAACATGTACGGCTCTGGATTCACTTAAACTTTTTGTCCAAACTTTACGGTTTATCCAATTCATTGCACAACAAATTCGTTCCTTCAATCTGGCATAAAATCAGACTAAATATTTTGTGTTTTAGGTCAATTTTAGGGCAATTGCCAAAATAATTTAGAGTAGCTTCAGCCAGAATAAAAGGATGTTTTTGGTTGAAACAAATAGCCTCAGTGATTTGGGTCAAACATTTTGGGCTCTTCATGGTTCTTGCAGTAGTTTACTGGCCCATTCCTCCTGACAGAACTGGTGTGGCTGACTCAGCCCAGTCGGCCATCTTGGTAGCCTTGAACACATTCTATGGCATAGAGTTCAGGACTTCTATGATGGCTGCTCTGAACCGCTAATGGGTTGGTTTTCTTAGGATCATCCTCTACTTGAAGACCAATTGGTCCTCTTAAATTCTGGGCTGATATCCTGAAATTTGGATCTATTTTGTGAAGCGCACCGGTCCCTCAGGCAGCAAAAGACCCTGGAGTTATGGCTTCTTCCTCACTTGGTGGCTCTTCAGCCCATGTCAGTACAGGACTTGTTTTATTTTGTATTATGGAGCCATTTTACCGGTTCTGGCCCGTATTTCCTTCAGGTCTTTTGCTTTTCCTCCATGATTGATTTTGGACATTTTGCACCAAAACTCATCCTGGGACAGTGAGTCCATCTCTGACCTGAACACTTTGTGGATGGACATTACCACTGTGTTTATATGTCCATGTAATTGTTAAAACAGATGCGTTGCACCTTTAAGCAGCTGCAAATTGTACCCTAGTATGAATTAAGCATTTTGAGGTCCTGATATCTTAGTTTGTTTCTTTTGATGTTCACACTGTGTCAGGCAAAGATGAAGACTTTTAGAGGTGAAGCGTTACAATCCATCTACATAAAATACATTAAATATAAATTAACCAATAAGACGCTTACAATGCAGTGACATCACCCTCTGACACTACCCAACTTGTTCAAAGCACTTCTGAATCTTAAAGTAATAAAGTTTTCTCATTTTTCTGGCATTTATCTAATAGAAACGTGACTTTGGTGAGACTAGCTGATTTAAAACAGGACTCAACATAAATGTCAAATCCCAAGAAAGAGATATTACTCCCAGTAAATTCAAGTGTAAAAAAAAGAAAAGTTCTGCTATATTTACAATAAAGTAAATCAAGAAATTGACAAAAAAAAAACACAACTTGTGCACCAACCGAGACAATATATGTCATTTCATGCTTAATTATTTAGTGTGTGATTTTGTAGAAATGCCCAAGTACTTTGAAAATAGCCTAAAGTTTTCAATACTCAAACCCTCCAACAGAGGCCGTAAGACAAGTTTTTAAGTGAAAGTTATTTTAAATAATATTCAGACAAAGCGATGCACCTGATGCATAATGTGCGTTTCTAAACCTTCTTTCTCAGATAACTCCTGGCAGCAAGGCAGCAGGCGGCAGCCTGACCCAGGGTGACATCATCTCATCAATCGACGGGGTCAACACCGATGGGATGAGCCACCTGGACGCCCAGAACAAGATCAAGTCAGCAATCAACAAACTTACGCTCACCATGCAGAAGTAAGCGAGCCTGCAAAAACGAAAGCAACCACTCAAACAAATAGGTGTGAAAGTAGAGCGATATCTTCAGTGATAGATAAATAACTTTAAATTTAAGAGAGAATTCAAAAGGGAGTCTTGGTATCTAATTTGGTACAACGTTTGGGCTTTTAGGCCTTTTCCGCTGCTTGAGAAAACAGTTTTTCCAAATCAAATTGTGCTTTTGTCCTTTTTTTAAAAATGTAATTAAAAGCATAGCATGATCTCATTAATGGCCTAAAGTGATGGTGAAGCTCCTGGTATGAGGCAACAGACAAAAAACTGGAGAGAAAAACGAAGCGTGTGCTTTTAGTTTAGTGTTGTTGCCAAGGACAGACATGTGAACGCTTCATTGTCTTCATCACCCACCTCCAGCACATCGCCAGCGCAGCCACCAGACTGGGAGAGGAAATTTACCTTAAAGAAAGAAGCTTGAAAACCAAGAACTTCAGATTTATTCATTCAAATTAATTGTTTTTGTGCCCAATGGTGTTCATTTGAAACCATTTTGTGAACTTACTGTTTTCCTTTAGGTCTGTTATAATTAAACGCTTTAAAACACATGTGTCAAACTCGAGGCCTGAGGGCCAAATCTGGTCCGCCGTAGCTATTTATGTGGCCCTCTGGACTCCAAATTACATCAACAAGTTATTCACAGTTCCACAAAATTCATACAAAAATCAACAAAACCCCACATTTGTCCGCAGATTCTTTTGAAAATTCAGAAACATTGGATTTATGTGACTGCTGACTCACTTGACTACTTGATGTAAAGTTATAGTAACGGTAAATATTGTACATATTGTAAAAATTTCTTAAAAATATTTCTAAATTAACACCACAAAATCTGATTTTTATTGAAAGAAAAAAAAACAAAACACAAAAAACAATCAGGAAATCCTGAAGAGACTGATTAGTGTGTAAAGATGTTCAATATTTAATTGTAAGAAACACAAATAAACAGCTATTTCTTCATTTTGTAACAGTCTTATGGGCACAACCGGCCCTTTAAGAGCATTCTAATTATTGACACTGCTGCTTTAAACGGCGGGGAATGATGGCGACGTCTTTCTAAGGTTTGTCTAAAGTTCACCACAAACACGTTGCTCGTTTGAGTTCCTGAGAGGTTCCTCCTCTGGTTCCACTTTCAACTGTTCAGACATTTCTAGCTACATATTTCCAACCACCATACTATTCAGGAAGAAGGCCTGTTTGTCACAGAGCAGGTTACGTTCAAGAGCAAAAGACAGTGGGAAGATCCAGGCAGAAATTAGAACAATAACGAAAAGGGAATCCTGTCCTGACGTGGCCTGAAAAGCCGCTCAGAGAGGAAGAAGCCATAAGAACTGGCTTTCATTGCTTTTTGCCACTAACAATATGGAGGCGATCTTAGTGTACAGTATCCTTTACGATTATGGATGTTGTGTGTAATATCCTTGAGGAAATCTAGCTAAACTAGAATCTACATTAATATTTAATAATTAAAAACAAATGAAATGCTCATAAATCAATACAAAAACTGACTAGATTTCAATAAAACTACAGATATGTTTCAATTTTGCTTTTTAAAATACACAGTGAAGGTCTCAGTTGTTCTCAGATATTTGCTAAAGCTGCTCCACCGGCAATAGAAAATGTTTAACTGTGAGTTTTTTACCTTTAAGTGTTAACAAAATACATTTTCAGATAATATTTAATATTTGGATGCCTTACACAGTATAAACAGTTAAAACTGTTCAAGTTTTCCTCTCCTTTCTGCAGCGCAAACTTCCAAGAGTCAAACAGAAACAAGTTTGTCAGTCAGGTCAATAAATGTTTAATAAAAATGTTGATATATTTGTAGATCCAGACGCCCTGTACCAGTTCCCACGGCAGCTCCAAGAATGGATTCGCCGATGCCCGTCATCCCACACCAGAAGGTACGCAATGAAAACAAAATGTTGCCAAGAAAAAAAAGAGACAAATCGACAAGTAATGTTACAGTCTGGGTTTGTGTCTTTGTGTCTGTCCATGTTGAGGAGAAAATCAGAGAACAAATCCATCCCATCAGGCTCACGGTGCCCTCTAGTGCTAGAAATCTGTAGCGCACCTTGAAAAAGCACTGCAAGGAGGTCAGAGGTCAGCAAACACAAACAGGAGACAAGTTGCTATAATTGGGATCCTTCTGCCTGCAAAGCTCGATTCCCTTCAGCTTTTTAAAGAGGCAAAACAAATTATTAAAAACTAAAAGCAATATGTTTGTGGAGTAAAAATAAATCTGTTTCCATCTGCAAGATCTGTAGCTGACCTTTCTTCACCTTTTCACTAAATTACAAAATGCAACTTTGACAAAAATGCAGGCCAGTAAAAAAGTGACTGAGAACCTTGAGGTAATTAAAACCGTCCCATTGAGCAAGACTTTAAAAACAATTTTAAACAAAAACTCCTCCAGTTAAACTCCAAGTTCACTAATGGGATTAAATGAATAAAATAAGGAATTATATTACCATTTCTGAACTAATAAAACTTCTGAGCTGTGGCTGAGTGCTTTTAATTGGATTTAGCTCCATTATTATCTATGTAAATAATAAAAAAAAGCTCCTAAGTGAGTCTTTCCTCCTGAACTGGGGCTCTAACCTTTAGCATGGGTTATTACCAGTTTGTAATAATGATCCCAGTTTGACTGAACTTCTATCTGCTGCTATTCTGTTACCTGGTTTGAGGCCAGACGTGTTTATGTGTGCGATCTTGAAATAGCGTCACATGTGAGCGGTACGAACACTGGGACCAGTACAGGAACTTCAGAGAACATTTTCTTCTCAAAGACCAGATCATGTCTGGTCCAACTGGATGATGTCATTTCCTTCCACAGCAGTTTCAAAACATCAGCTGGAATAAACCGGTGCCGGCTTCAAGGGAATAAATATTTCCCACTTTGTATTTTGTAAAATAACTAGAGCTTGGTAAGAGTTTTGACTGTCATTTTGTTAAATTTAAAAAGGCCCAGTTTATGATTAAAGCAAGTTACAAAGATCTTCCAGAGAATATTCACGATGTATTCAGAGACGATAAAATAAGATTTAAAAATTAAAATGTGCACACAACAAGAAAAACGTGTGTATCCATGTGTAGAGGGGATTTTTGGCGCAGGCTAAATGTGAGGACTTGAATCAGTGCAAAACATAAAAAAGTGATTTTAATTGGCTGTATGGTGAGAATATTGAAGTGAAATCAACTCCATTCTTACAAAGTTAGTTTTCAGTGGATCGATGTTTGAGGGCAACAATATCGCTGCTGCAAAAGACATTCTTCAGCCTTTTCTCCTTTATCTATTTAGTTTTTCTTCTGTGTTCTTTAAATAAACAGTCATGCTTTATCGAGTGTTTGACTAACGGCTGTCGGATGTCAGATTCTCCTGCCTCAGTGTTGCATCTCTGCAGCTCCTCCAGAGTTTCTGCAGGCCTCTTGGCTGCTTCTCTGGCTTATGTCACGTCTGCTGGGGTGTTTGGTCTTCATGTCTGCTGTTTCTAATATTCTCCAACAAACTCATTGGTTCTTCACATCACAACTGGATTTACCTGGAGATTAAAAAGCATGCAGGTGTTTAATAATTAGGCCACATCTGGACTTAATTTAGGGGTGTCACAGTAAAGGTAGCATGTCACAATAATAATCATTAATGTTTTTGGAGGATAGTTTTGACTTTATAATCCATTTTACTGATAATGTTTTATGTTGGATTTTTAAAATATATCTCCCACTTCCAGAGTGGAGTGTTTTGCACAACATTAAGGTTTATTAGTCTTCATTAGCTAACATGCATTATCATGCCATTATCCAAACATTACTTGAAAATGGCTTCAAAACAATATCATCATTTATCACGATAATTTGTGGGACAATTTATCGTCCAGTAGTTGAACTTGTATTATTATGTCATTATCATTTTATTAATTAAAAATTGTCTCAAAACAAACAATATTACCATTTATTGCAATAATATCTGGGACAAAATTTGTCATCATGACAGGCCGAGCCGCTAAACGCACTTTTAAAATGTCTATTTATAAAATACAATGAAAGCCATGGGCCGATTTTATTCCGCTTAGCAATTAGCAATTAATAAAAGTGTCGGTTTTTCTCAATAAAATATAAAAATGTTAGGGAAAATTAAGACTTTTGTAAGATTGTATGTCCAAAGTTCAGCTAAAACTGGTATTGAGTACCTTTAGTTTTTACGGGGTTTTTTTGAAGTGGGCCCTGCTGGACCTCCAGCATATCAAGTCCAGATATCAGTCTCTGTTAATGTGCTTCCCTTCTGGAGCTGAGCTGGTTTACAGTGACAGCCAAAGGTACATCAGGCGTCAGGAACCAAGCCGGTGATCTCATTCATGCCAGTGGCCCCACCTCTCAGAGGACACACACACACACACACACACACACACACACACACACACACACTGATAGGTCGGAGCAGCTGTTGAGCTGGGTAATGGAACTTTCCACTCTGGTTTCAAACCATCATCCTGAATCCCCTGAATGCTAACCCCAAGATAGATAGGGCACCCCCTGTCTGCAGGGAGATGTCTCATGTATTGGATGTTTTCTACTGTACACACAGCAAACCCAAGTTCTGCATAGACCAGTCAGTCAGGTTACCAAACCTTCACAAGATCAGGTAAACACATTTGGTGCAAAGTGTTGCTTTTTGGCTGCAACAAAAAAACACTTTTTGCTTCTTTTGTTGCAAAAAAAGCAACACAAAAACATGTACTCAAAAAACTAAAACTAGAAAGGATTAAATTGTCTAAGATGGATATTTTCTCATGTAATAAATGCAAAATACAGATTTACCAATTACTGCATTATTCTGTGAAATATGGAACTGAGGTCATAGGTCAGAAAGAACATTTTGTGGTAGTTTGGTCAGGACGTCTAGATTTTGTTTTTCCTTTAGGATCCCAAACTTCTCAACATATGAAGTCATTTTCTTTCTTGAATTTTGTAGGAATTTAACACAAAACAATTACAATAAATTTGCTCAGGTTTTTTACAAGCTTTTAGAGTGGGCACTTATTATGAAGATGTTGTTTATGATGCATTGAATTTGTTCTCTGTTTATGTCATTTCTGAGTATAATGGTGGGATTTGAGTTTTTAGATTGGCGATATCGCATCTTGAAAAAGCCAAAGATGTTTTTTGTTTTCACAATGTGTGTTAAACCAGGTCTCAAATTTAACATTAGCTACCATAGCCATGATGCTAACAAGTTAACTAGAGGCTAGTTAGCAATTAGCATTTCTCAGACAAAAACAGTGAAAGACCTCATCAAGATACTTATTCAACTATTAAATACTTATTAAATTCAATTCTCAGTAACTCTGATTTCTAAAGAAGTAACACTTACTGAAAAATGTATTTAAAAATAAAACAGAAACATGAAATCTGCATTCTGTCTAAACAACATGAATATGCTCTTCAAATGTAATATGAAACACTATTAGTGTTTAAATGTGATTAAAAGACATTACTTTAAAAACAAAACAAAGAATATCAGTTTCTGCGGTCAGACTAACTTCAGACGTTTCACTAAATGTAGAGGCTTGAGAAGAAAACGGCGTTGATCAATAGTTGATGTGATTGACACTCTAAAATCTAGAGTGTCAATCACAATACAATAATATTTGTTAGAATACAAAATGATTATCGTACACAACCAAAGATTTTTTTTTATAATATTATGGCAATAAAATGTTTGTGAACCAGAATGAATACAGATTTGATTCGACCAATCAACAAACCATGTAACCCAATTTTACCTTTTGCTTTTTTCCACACTAGTATTTCTTAAAATAAAATAGAAAAAATACTACATTTTGTTGATTGTGACTCCTACTAACCTCTTGGTGGTGACAGTTTATTAAGAGATAAATCCTTTGTGTCTCTTTGTAGGGGCACAGAGCATCTGCAGAATTAATTTCTAGTTCTGACATAAATGGATCTGGTACTTTGTGCTACGTTTGTGTATATTTCTGTCTGTTCTGTGCTAAATGTGTCCTGCATCATGTGCCTGAAACACTTCTGTTCTTGTCAGTCATTCCTGGCGATAAAATAGGAGCAGAGAAACATCACACTGATGATAAATGGCTGCTATTCTGACCTGAACATGGGATTACTGAGGAACATTGTTGAATGCAAACATAATGTGATATTATTACCGTTACTGAATTTAACTTTCTCCTTTTTGTTTCTGTGTGTCTGTATGTTGCTCTGATGTGTTTCAGGTCATTGCCAACACAGCTGCAAAGTGAGTATCTGAGTTTTTTTTTCTTGCAGAAAAAATGACTCCGCCCCTTTACTTCTGCATGGGGGCGGAGCCGGTGGCATGTCAGTTCCTCTCATTGCAGCCCAAAGTGACCCAATTCCATTTTTTTTTTTTTTTACATAATGTATCTTTTTATTTTTACGCCTGTATCTGATCTTTTCATGACAGTCTGAACAGCACAGGTTGGATTCTTTTTGAAAGCGACCCGGGCCTCTCGGATTTCCGATACGTATCAGAATCAGATGCGACTCTCAAACCTACTGATACTCGATAAATCTCACTATTCTGCATCCTGATACGCTGAAGCGGGAAGAAAAACAACAACCATGGTGAACTATAATGAGGATTCAGTTGTTAAAGTGCTGCAAACGCTCCACCGTTTGCATCCATGTTTACTTCTGCAAACACTGAGCACCACTTCTTCTTCATGCTGTCGTTATTGCGCCCTCTACTGTGCATGTGGGAAACTTTCAGGTCGTTTGCAGTTCACAATGGAGATCAGATACAGATGGCATTTATTTGGAAGTGTGAACGGCCACTTCAAGAAAAAAATAAAAATCTGATTTGACAAAACAAATTGGATTCGGGTCACTTCAGGACGCAGTGTGAACGTAGCTTAAGAATCAAAACGGTGAACCTGACTGTCTGTTGTGAAATCAAACTACTGGACCTGAGGCGAACATGGAAGATGAACATGGGGTTAATGACCTCTTTGGTCAAATCATGACCAGTGACCTCGCGCGTCTTGAATTTCTGCCTCTGATCCGGATCTGTTTCCTGTTCCCACGCTTCCCCGTGGCCTGACAGCGTGGAGTATACCCCCAGCTTCAACCCCATCGCTTTGAAAGACTCTGCCTTGTCCACCCACAAACCCATCGAAGTGAGGGGCCCGGGCGGAAAGGCCACTATCGTTCACGCCCAGTACAACACACCAATCAGCATGTACTCACAGGACGCCATCATGGACGCCATTGCAGGACAGTCGCAGGCCAAAGGACACGACAGGTGAGACCGGAAAGCAGAATAAATTCAGCGTTTATTCTCCCATCCTCAACTGATGATTTGAGATTTTCATCACTTTCGGTTATTTCATCCAAATTAATGGAGGAGAAAAAAAAATATTTTAACACTTAAGCTAAAAGCAGCAGATTTAGCAACATAAACACAGTTACATGATTTCAGTGTGGGCAACAATTTTATGTTAGATTTAAAAGATTTAAACTAAATCAGGAAAGTCTCAGGCAGAAGAGGAAGTACTCTAATATCAAACACAGTATATTAATCTATAGATATTCTCACAAGTAACTAATTAAATGCTGGAAAACAATCAAATGCATTCTGCTTTGCCGAATGCATTTGAGTGTTGTTAAAGGGTTAACTGGCCCTTTAAGCCAAGCACTGGCCCATAATATACTCTCATGCAGGTTTTAAGAGGCATTAAGACAAAATGAAAAATAAAAAAACATGGTTCATGTGATAAAGATGCTTTCAGATTCCAGGAACCTTTTATCAGTTCCTGTAACTATTCGGCACAGTTATCTTTCTATTGTTTAAATACTACAGGAACTAAAGTTTATCTGAAATGTTCATATATATTTTTTGTTTTTTCAGCAGAACCTTTCAGGATTAAAAGTACTTTTTACAACATGTTGTCTTGCCTTCTGAATCTTTCAAGATGTGAAGGCCGACATTTGTTCTCTGACTGGTTAGAAAAGTGTAGTTTAAGTCGAGTATTTTGTTTTCTGAGGTATCGTTTTTGAGAATAAGTTAATGTTTAAAACTTCCTGATTGTTAAGTTACATTTGACAGGCACTGTGCCGTTACCTAGCAACCCCAGCCCATCACCTAGCAACACAAGCGGAACTCTGGCATAATTGGTCAGCTGATTTTACAAAGATAAATAAAGTGAGATGTCAACAAATAAAAAAACATAAAATGGCATGTTAGGCACTCAGATTATGATTATAAGCCCTTTAAACTTAGAGATATTTTGCATGTGTAACAATTACATTTGAAAAGCTGCGGCAGTGTAATATTGCCTCTCAGCCTATGCTGCTGCAAATATGCAAATAGTATGCCAACAGTAGATTGTTTGGCTTTTCTTTTCTGGCTAGCCAGTGGCTGTGCCATGTACTCCTCTGTTCCTTTCACCCACTGTCCTCTGCTCATTCCATCCTACAAACCAACCCCACCTGTGATCTGTCCTCCACCCATCCCTCCCATCCTCCCTTCCTGATCGTGACGCAGCGAGGAGGCCAGCTCTCCTTTGGCGTGAGTACAGCAGCGTCGCCTTTCCATTCTCCTCAGACTCATGGCTTCTTTGTGCCCTAACGGCTTGTGCATTGCTCCAGATGCTTCACTTACATACAGATATGTGCATTTATTTGGTAATAATGGGTTGTGTGTCATTGTGTTAGAAGGACGAACCGTCTAACTGTGACTCTTTCATGAACTCGTTAATGTTGAGAAGTACTTCCAGGTACTTCGGGCAAAGTGTGAGACTGCAGCTTGTGTTGAAGATGTCGAGCATTACGTTATCTGGAACCTGTGATTTCATCTGAAAAGATGACAAAAACTGAAACTCACTTCCTTAACCCTCTGAGGAATACAGTCATGTTGCCTTATAGTACCCTTACTGCAGGACCTCCACGTCTGTCTGTTAATAATAGAGGAGCAATAAATGCGTCTTTATGTCCACAAATTAGATCAAGTTGTGCTTCAGGAAATTTACTGTCCCTTAATAGCTTTTCAGTGACAGTGAGTTTGTTTTTGTGGTGCATCAGAGATTTTAGAAAGAATGAATGAGACAGAATGGAATAATCAAGAGTTTAGTCTTAAAACAATACAATTTTCAAAATAAAAATGATGACAGTGAATTTAAAAATCATTAAATGTTTGACCTCACATCTTAGAATAAAATATGTCCATTATCATTTTGATTTGGTACATTTATAAGGACATCTAATTATAATGTTCCAGATCATTTCTGTAGTTTAAATTTACACTTTTACTTCTTATAACTAGGAATAAGAAACTCAATGTTACGACATAAAAAGTCACTTATAAGACAAATTATTTAATAATCGTGGTTTTAAAAGTTTAAATTATAACTAAATATCTGTATCATCATGCCACCTTGAAAATAAATTATTTGTATATTATTTTTAAGTGGGTGAAATGGGCTTCCATAAAATTTTTTATTTTCTTTAAATTGTTCATTTTTTGCTCTTGTTGAACTTATTTTGTGTCTTATAATTAAAAGTCCAAATGTCAGAATTATAACTTTAAAAGTTTGAATCTTGAATTTGTGAGTCAAAAAATGAATATAAATTGTGCCATTTTTATTTGAAGTGGCAGATATATTTATCTATCCAAAAATGTTTATGTGATTGATCACTTTTCAGTCTAATTTAAATTATAGTGTCTCAAAATTATGATTTTAATTTTATCATCAAAATTCTAAATTGACTTTTAATGTAAAAATTATAACTTATGAAATACAACATTTAGCACATTTATATTTTACTTTATAAAAATAATATTGTAAATCACATTTAAAAACAAACATATATATTGTTACAATTATATATTGTGTTTATTGGATCTGTCACAGATGCAAAATAGCTCATTAGTTCCCCCTAGTGGCGGTAGTTAACCTGTACATCAAGAAGGCAGGACTGTTCCTTCCATAAAAGAGCGAAATGATAAATATGGGAATAAAATGTTTCCGTTTGTGAGCTGAGTTTCCTCTCTGCCCTGCAGTGGAGCTCTCCCGATCAAGGAGCCTGTGGTGGACTGTGCTTCTCCTGTGTACCAAGCCGTGATCCGGGCACCAGACACAAACCAGGACATGTCTGAGTGGGCCCGTCGTGCCGCCAACCTGCAGTCGAAAAGCTTCAGGATCCTGGCTCACATCACTGGCACTGAATACCGTCAGTACCAGGCTCACCGAGCGTTTCCTCTGCCCTCTTTTTGCACGCTCTGATTTGATTTTTCTGATTATTTCTGTACCTTTTTGTCATCACAGTGCAAGATCCAGATGAGGAGGCGCTGCAGAAATCAAGGTGAGGGTTAATCTACTTTTCTGGGAAGCAAATGTTTTTGGATTTTCTTTAGACTTTTGTTGCAGAAATAAAAATTAGAGTCCTGGAACGATCCAGTCAAATACGTTCAACATAAACAAGTGTAATGTGAGAGCAAATTAAAATAAAATTAACTATAAAAAATGACAAATATCGAGGATATCGATCAAAAGAAATTAATTGTATGATTATGAAAAATACTCTACAAAAGAATATTAATATCTTACCAGATAATATAATATGACAGTGATGGTTGTTTTCCTTCTGAAAGCTGTTTGATGGGTTTACCTGTGCAGGTAAATCCTGCACAGGATCAGTTTTCTAAACATTTATGATTTGATTCTGAGCAATGGTTTTAGAAAACATCCTTCAAACGCCACACCGTTTTAGAGCAGAAGCTTGCAGTTTCTCAGAGAACAACGCGAACGTCAGCTGCTTTGCTGCTTCTCCTGATGTGACCGCCTTGTCCTGTCGCCCTCGCCAACAGAGAGCGATTCGAGTCAGAGGTCAAAGGGCCGCGCTTTGCCAAGTTGAAGAACTGGCACCACGGATTGTCTGCACAGATCCTCAACGTCCAGGAATAAAGAGGAGGAGGAGGAAATTCAAAGAGAGGGAAGAGTCGCAGAAGAAAGGAGGACATGTAAACGTGGGAAGAGACAGGAAGTATGAGAGAAAATGAACAAGAGGAGAAAAGTGAGCTATAGCTGTTGCCTAGATTAGTAGAAAGTGTATTAATGTTAGTATGAGAATGCTATGTGTTTATAAGTTAAAGTGTCAAATATATCTGTCTCCTATTTAGATCTGCTCTCATGATAGGTTCTTTCTTTTTTCATGTCCTGATTATTGGGGAAAATGTACAACAGAAAACAAATATTGAAGTGAAACTGCAGAAATGTTTCCCTTTTTTTTGCTGCTGGAGATAAATCGTAGATGTATGGATTTAACAAAAAACAAACTATATGAGCACGTTTGTCAGATGTGACAGCAAGACGAGTACACAGTTTATCTATATGCACAAGTACAGTATGTAAAAATGCACTCAGAAATGTACTGATATCAATGTGAATAAATGTTTTATTAAATCTACAGATGGTGCCGTGTTTTGAAATGACTTGAGGAAAGAGAGATTAATAATAATGTGATATTTACTGGAAGAAAAAATAGATTTTTTTAAACATGTTTTCTAGTTTCTCAGTAAGCATGAGTAACAAAAAATTGTTTAAATAAATAGATGGAACATTATTGGCATTTCCAGAGTTTATAGTCCAAGTTTTAAGTGATTCCCTGCATCTGTCATCTGTGGTTAAAATGAATATTAAATAAGAAATGTGTACATCAATAATATATCTTATGCATTTGTATTTATATGGTTTTCAGTGAGTTCCTGCCATTTTAAAGATGGGAAAACTAAACCATGGAAGACACAAAACTTGTAAGATTACAACAAAATCACTATTCCCTATGTGAATCATGGTGGTGGCAGCATCATGCTGTGGGGACACTCCTCTGCACTCGGGCCAGGGCAGCTGGAAACAGACCAGTTAAAGGCTTTCAGACTGGGACTGATTCCAGCATGAAAACGACCCGAAATATGAAAACGGAGTTTAAATGGAAAGATTTCGATCAAAGGTGTCCAAACTGTGGCGCAGGGGCCATTTCTGGCCCGCTGCAGGACTTTAAAGTGTCCCCCCAGGATGAAATCTGGCGATTTGTAGCTGCAACTGCAGCAAAAGGTGGTGCTGTAACATCCTCACACCACACCTTTCAGATTTTAACTTGTGCGTTTAAAAACTCTGCATCGTTTCCTTTCACAATTACAAAGAAACATTAAGATGTGTGTTTTTAAGTGTGTCGATTGTTCAGGGGGTCAGAAGAGTTTTGCAGGATCTGCTTACAGTTGAAGTCAAATAAAGTTTCGTGAGCTTTGCCACATTGCTGGTCACGATTAACTGGTCACATGAGACTGAGCAGAAAACGGTCTGAAAGACTCGCTGCTCTTTTTCATCACTAAATCTGATGACATAAAACCTGATCCGTCGCTGCATCAGTGTCTGCAACGCCGCCGAGTCAGCAGAGGAAGGAGGAGGAAGAGGAGGAAGCTGGCTGTGACTCACTCAGGTGGGGATGACGAAGCACTTTTAAATCTCTTCACAACAACAAAATGGCCGTGGGGGCTCGTCATCTCTGCATTAATAAGAAGCAACTTGTTGCAGCGAAGCTGATGAGGAAGAGGAGGAAATGACATCACACGTCGGGATTACATGACAAAATGTCAGCTGGTTGGCCGGTTATATAACATGGGTTTGCATCCAGACCAGAGTCGGTCTGAAGGTGCAACCAGAGAGGCGGTGAGGGGCGGGGATGCTGCATGGGGGCGGGGGGAAATGCTGCAGCATCCAGCCATCTCTCTTCCTCCTCCTCCTCCTCTTCCTCCTCTCTCCATCTCGTCGGTATCTGCTCTCTCCTCCTCCCGTCTCTCCTTCAGTCTGCGCGCTGTGGTCCTGCTGTGCGCCGCGATCAGCGCTCTGCCAACCAGAGGAGGAGCTAAAAACAGGCACGCGCACTCTCCGACATCCCACATCATCATCACCATCACCACCACCACCATCATCATCATCATCACCTCTGCTGCACGCTCACTGTAAGCACCAGCCAGGCCTGTTCAGAGCAGGGGAGCCCAGCCGATCCGTCGCCCACAATGGATGTACTGATGAAAGGGTTCTCCATGGCCAAGGAGGGGGTGGTGGCCGCTGCAGAGAAGACCAAAGCAGGGATGGAGGAGGCAGCAGCCAAGACTAAAGAAGGGGTGATGTATGTAGGTATGTAGCCTGAAAAGCAAGAGGAGAGGAAGATGCATTGGATGACGTGTAATAATTTCTTTTGGTTTTCTATCTGGGTGAAAACAAGCGAGGGAAGCAGAGGGAGGAGGAGGAGGAGGGAGAAGTGAGGATGCCGCTGCAGGACTGCTGCAGGACTCAGGGTGTGGGGCTGGAAAACGATGATGACAGAAACAGACGGGGTGAAGAAGTTGCATCAGGACGGGAAGCGGTGGAAATCTGGCGTCTGATGGGCAGAAATAACAAAAAAAAAATGTAATTTGAGGGAAGGAAAAGGGGGGACACTGCGGAGTCCCGGGACGGTGCTGCAGGCTTTCGTAGCACAAATTCAAGATCAATCGAGTGAAACGGTGGGGCGACAAAATGCTGAATGTCGCTTTATGAAACAGTCTTTAAAGATGTTTCAACCCCTCTTGCTGCCGTTTGCTGCGATTTTAATTTTAGCTCCAGCAGAGACTGCGTCACATCTCAAGGTTACCACCTGAGAGGAGGAGGGGGGGCAGATAAGGAAGAGGGGTGATAAAGCAGGAGGTGGGTGAGTGGGCCTCAGTCGTTGGCCGCAGTCCGTCCCTTCCGCATCGTCTCTGACGTCAGGTTGCTGCTGCAAAGTCTTAATGGTGGCGTCCGAAAGCAGGAGTCAATGTCAGGAGGTGAAAGGAAAAAGGAGCGGCTCTAACCATGCGTTGTTTGTTATTCGTCTGAAAAATCGTCTTTTAAAATAAGACAAGAACAGGATCCTGCAGATACTAGGGGGGGAAAAAATAAATGTGGATCTGAGCAGGGGGAGGGAGAGAGGGAGGAAAGATGAGGTCGCTGAAGTGAGAAGGGTCGATGGCTGTGATGAAGACGACAGTATCCGCCTGCAGTCGAGTGCACATGCACTAAAAATAGACAGCAGCACAAGCAGTGGAGGTTGTTCATCTGGGTTATGTGGCTCTTTACCCAGAGCAGCACAGCCTTGAGGGCGGCTCAGAGCATCTGCTGGGTTTTGTTTTGCAATAAGTTCTGTAGCATCCCATCACACTTTAGCATTTCGGCCTTTTGTTTTCATTTTTATAGCAACCTTATACTTCTGTCAAGTTATTGAAACTGAGAGTGAAACTGACAACATGACAACTATCTGAGTGATTTAGCTAATAATGATTTGATCAGTAGAGGAAAAGGCGGAGTATTAAAATTTCTTCCCCTGATGGTGAGTCGATTCTTAAATCTGGCCTGTGAATTTTACACTTTGAATCCCAGTAAACGTTCTCTATTCACACCATATTTCCAAGATGTCAGGACTTCATGTATGAACAATATGGTTTATTTTCTCAGTTTTCTGCAATTGTTTTTCAATTGGGGAAAACGTTACAGAAATATGAATCCACAGCTTTGCTTGATAAAGTCGCAGGTTTTGATTTTTTTAAGGAACTAGAACAGCATTTGATCGTCTGCAGCTCAAACTCTTTAACTTAGGGAGTTCAAACCTGAGCTAGATATCAAATATTTTAAATGAGATTTTATTGTTTTACATACGTTAGTGCTTTTATTATCATTTTACTTTAAGACTTACATGCAAAGTGCATTATAAATAAATCATTAGATTATTCTCCACCGAACATGACACCGTTTGAGATTTAATCTATTGATTTGATTTGTGGAAACATAAAAATGCATTTTTACATTTTTAAAGAAGAAAACTGCGAGAGCAGCCATTGGTTAACGAGATCTGCATGCAGGGCAGCAGGACACGTTTCTGTAATAGTAAAACATCCAAATGTTAAGATGACTTTATTTATTTATTTTTTTTCTTAGTGTGAACAGAAATAAGCCTGAAAAGTTCAAAATAATTTCCAGGAAATATTCAAGTCTCAATCTGTCTGCATTGTTCTCTCACAGGCTACATTATTCAAATTTTATTTTCCTAATAATCACATTTTAGTGGATCGGTCGCAGCTTTCATCAAATCAGGGTCACAACAGAGCAAATCCTCTGCTGGGAAAAAAGAAACGATTAGATCCATATTTGCATGTTTGATATTAAAATTTCATAAAAATACTCCCTCTAATCCAAGCAATCTTCATTTATTCAGGCAAGACTTAGATTGGGATTATCATTTATGGTCGGGATTATTCCTTGCTCTGATCAGTCGAGTCCTGCGCGTCACCTTCTCCTGACGGTCAGTTGTTTATAATTTGAAAGCTCTGAACATTTGTGCAGCTTGTTGTGCAGCGCAGGGACAGACAGCGTGGGGCTCCTTCGCTTAAACTGAGCGAAAAGTGTCTGTTTCACTGCAGTGTGTGTGTGTGTGTGTGTGTGTATGCATGTGTGTGTGTGGTGTCCTGCAGCACCGCTCCGTACTCAGGCACGTGGATGGCGTACCTCGGAGAGCGTGCAGGGCGAGCAGCAGGCGGGGGAGGGGCGACGTGGTGTGGATGCATGAGGCAGCAAATCGCAGTTTCTGCATCTGTTCCGACGAGCCAGAGAGAAAGGAGGAAGCATCGGGTTGATGCTCCTGACCACGACCTGCAGAGTTTTCTCTTCTTCTCTCTTATTTCAGCGGACATATTTTCCCCCGTCCGTCCGTCATTTCTGCAGATTATATAACTGGAGTTTAATCTGTCCGGGATGATGCTGCAGAGAGCACGGCGCTGGGGACAGGAGGGTGGGGCAGGTTTTAATTGTTTGGGAGTTTATTGGGAGAACCGAGCTTTTAAAACATCCAAAATATAAAAGAATAACTAATAACTAACAGCAAATTGCAGGACAAAAGGAGGCGAGGAGAAGAAAATACTCAGAATATTGAGCAAACACAATCGGTCAGATTATAGCCAAACTTCACTGTATTTTATTGTAAAAGCACAAATTCTACCAAATTATCTAGTTTTAGTGTTTAGTCTAGTTTTGTCTTGTGATAAAACAAAACTGTAGGAGTTTGTTTTAAGTAAATAACCCATTAATATTGATGAAAAACTATTAGATCCACTGCCATATTATTTTATGTAAAACAAGAGATTTTCCCCCACATTATTAGTGACATTATCTGCCTGTGGAACTACAACTTTTTCATCAATATTCAGAAATTATTGTCTTAAAACAAGCTTATATGCAGCTCTGGAAACTATTAAGAGACCACTTTAAATGACTGATTTTACTATTATAGGTAAATGTTTGAGTAAAATTAAAGTTCTTTTATTCTATGAACTACTGACAAAATGTCTCCAAAAATCCAAAGCAAAAATTTTGTATTTATTTGCAGAAAATGAGAAATGGTCAAAATAACAAACAAGGTGCAAAGAAAACAAGTTTATATTAATTTAGAAACAACAATACTAATGTTTTAACTCAGGAAGAGTTATTTTTGTTCTTTATTTCACATGTACTACGATATTTATACAAGAAACTCGACCAAAAATAGCACAATTTTGTGTTTTTCTAATGAACCCAATAGAAAACATAAACGGTTTTTAAATGTTTTAAAGATAAAACTCAAAAGTGTGGCATGCTTTTGCATCCAGAGCCCTTTACTCTTGTACCTCTGAATAAAATCCAGTGTAAACAAAATGCTTCAGGAGGAAACCACATCTCAGTGTAATCGCCAACAATCTGACATTTATTCAAGATTTGCAGGAAGAGAGCCGTTGCTGAAAGGAGAGTATAAAAAAATCTTGCTTGTTGTTTGTAACAAACCATTCAGAGAAAACAAATCAATCTTTAGCGATCAGGTCAATTAATTGCATTATAAAGAAAAACAAGCATGGTTGTTTATCTGGTGTCTCTTTCTGTGAAAGTCTGGACGACAAAAGGCTTCAGTTTTGTCTCAACCAATCCATTTTTTTTATTATTATTTCGTTTACAGAGACTTGTATATTTTTTATTTAATGTTTTGGGTGTTTTGTTTATTTATTTTGGAGATTTTGAAATGACACAGCAGACATGGAAGAAGACGCTCTGGTCAGTGGCTGAATACATCATAAGCACACCACACTTTTCAGATTATTTTGGTAAAAAATATTGAAAATTAATTAATCACATAATCGGTAAAAATACTCCATTAACAGCTCTAATATGGCAAAATGTGGAAAGCTTGAAAAACTTTTGCAAAGTGTCTTATTTTCATTTAATTTCTCTATTATTTTCAAATAAAACCAAAATGAAAACGAAAATAGAAATTGGAAAACAATATTCTTTAATAGAAAAACAGAAAACTGTGAAATATGTCAATTGTGAAAGAATGTAATTCTTGTTTTCTTTGGTCTGCAGGAAGCAAGACAAAGGAGGGAGTCGTGTCATCAGTAAACACAGGTAAGAAAAGCTTCATCCGATAATAAATTAAAATGCACTGATCAGGTTTTTATTAACCGGACTGATTCCCAGTTTAAAACCCACAAAATTAACTAATTAAATGCAACAAATATTGACAATAAACAAATATATATAGATATATTCTGCAGTTTGTTTAAATATAAGTGCAGCAGAAAACAAAAGCTTTGAAACCGTATCCCTGCCCCACAGTTTGTCGCATATATTATATACTAATATATTAAAAACAGAAGTTTTAAAACACAACAAACAGCATTTAATCCACTCAGCTGATTATAGTCAAAGCTGATTCCTGGAAACGATCAGTGGGTCAGCGACAAACTCTTAAACTGAAACTGAAGTTCCCATTCTTGAGATGTTTTCTGTCGTATTACACAAAGAAATGTTTTCTAAGATTAAAAAAAAAGCTTCAGTGGCTCCATAATTCACAGAAGACCAGACTATAATCCAGGTGAAGACATCTCACAGAAGATCAGGATTACCAGCTTTTTCATACGTTAAATTTTAAATTGTTTAAATAATCTCAAAGATTTAACTGAATCAATAATCTAAATCAGAGTCCGACTTGATTTAAATATGGAATAAAGAATGAGGAATGCAACTCCTTTTGTTTCAAATATTGCTATAAATAGATTAAAGTATTGAACAGAAATCTTGCAGCTCTTATTAGATTCAGATTACATGCATGGATGCAGGCAGCTGGAAAAGCTGAACATCTCATCCATTGAGCCATTTTGATTATTTATCTTTTTATTTGCAAAGATGGCGGGCTTTCAAACACTCAAAAACTGCTCTTTGGATTGTGAAGATTAACAATAATCCCTGCACTGCGGCTGTGATTGCTGTCCTGCTAATGAGAACCCAACAAAACCCCATTACACTCCAGCTATCACTAAATTACCTGCACTGCGTTTAAAACGTGCGCTAAAGGAGCCCGTGGGGAGCCTTCCCACGGCTGTCCCACTCACCCGTGTCGCTCCTCCCCGTGTCAGTGGCCAACAGGACCGTGGACCAGGCCAACATCGTGGGAGACACGGCGGTCGCCGGAGCCAACGAGGTGTCACAGGCGACCATCGAGGGCGTGGAGAACGTGGCTGCGTCAACCGGGATGGTCAGTCAGGTCGGTTACCATGGAGACGCTTTACGATTCGATCACGTCAACTGCTGTTTGGTTTTCAGCCACCAGAGGGTGCTATTTGCACCGTTGGGAAAACGTAGAGTTTGTGTGTAACTCTGATTTCTGAACTTATTTCTTGAAATGTTTTATTGGAAAACAAAGACTTATTCTGGGTTTGTTTTATCCGACTGTAGATATAAAAACTTCACTTCATGAGGCGAAACCCAGATGTTATTTTTACAAGAGTTTCTTCCGGCTAATTTAGATTACGTTTGTCGGCACAATTGATATTTCATAAGACCAATTTAAAAAGTTCTTTGTGATGCAAAATGTTAAGTTGTGGGCCGCACAATTATGCAGAATGTTAGTGACTTTACAGTTGCACAGCAGAGAATTACTGGAGGCACAAAAGGGAACTGGTTGTTCACAGAGGTCTGGATCCAAGCATATCGAAGGAAAGTTAAATGGAAGGAGAAAGTTTTCCATCAGGGATTCAAACTTTTGAAATTTAGTCAGTGAAATGAAAAATGCTTTTCAGGAATAATGTAATTTATTGCAATTAGACTCAGTCTCCACTCCTCTATGTTTATCGTTTGTGTGTAAATTTTGCACAAACACACTGCATTTTATGAGGGATTTTGTACTTTTGGATGCAAATCTGTGCTGTTATTTATTTAACTTGCGAACTCCTGACATCTGTTCACCCTTTCTCTGATTTTTCTGTTAACTTTTCTGTCAGACGTTAAATGTTTCTACATTTAACTCTTGTGACTTTTGATCTTGAATGCAAGAAGTTATTTTATTTTATTTTTATTTTTTTGTGGTGTCAGTGTCTCCTGTTTTGTGTGTTGTTGTTGTTGTACTTCAGGTCAATTCGCCCCTTTGCCAATTTGCCCTTCCCACCTACATTCACAATGTACACAGATAAAAACGTTTCGTACTCATGTACAAAACTACTGAACCATAGAAATGAATTATGAATTTTAATAATCCAAATATACTATAAGTAAAGGATTTTATTTATTCTTTATATTAGCTGGAATCATCTCAATAAGATCTAAAATGTCTTATTGGCCAAGACAACAACATAGTCGTTCCACGTTGAAAACACAAGTTGAAATATGGATTAATTGAATTGTATTCATAGCATGATTAGAGCTTAATAAGCTCTAAAAATAAGAACTAAAACCAGAATCATTACAAATCATATTGCTGCAGATACACTAATATTTTCAAGTGAAATATTTTCACTGTCTCTGTAGTCATTTGTTGATTAAAGAGACACTTTTAGAAATCTTTTTTCTCCCACTAAAAAAGATTGTTTCTGAAGTTACAAAGTGCATTTCTTCTTAGAAAAATCCAAAAATGTTTGTAGACAGATAGCTGCCGAATCAAGGGCAAAAAAATCAAGCAGAAGTTTACAAAACTCACATAAAAGTGAAACTTGTGTTAAAATGTCTGCTACATTTTAACACAATTTACTTAAATAAAGAAAAAGGAGCCAAATATGGACCCCTGAGGGACCTTTCCGAATGAGCAAGAATCAGGAAGAAAGACAAAAACTGTAATTTTTTACAGCATTATAGATAACAATCAATAGATTCTTTTCATACCTGAAAATCTGGGAACAAAAACACCAACATTCAAAATGGTGAAAGGGCTGAAATGACCAGAATTTGTTGTTGTTGTTCTCATTGTTTGTTTTATTTGTTTTTCTTTTTTATGCTGTTTGTGTCTCATCTGTGTTTCTCTGATAGGAGGAGCCCATATATGAGGTACAGCAACATGGAGGTTTTAGCCCCGCATGCTAACTGATAGCTGCTGGTCTAATCTATTCATTTAGATCTAAGGTTTCTTGCTGCTTGCAGCAGGTGAGCATCAGGAGGGATGGCTGGAAAGCTGCTGATTGCATTACAGCATTTTGAGTTTAAAACAACAAATAATGTAAAAATGTAAAAATACAGTGAAGCTTTTTGAAGGTTTGAGAGCATATTGATGCTCTTAAGTTGTAAGGATTACAAAATATTCAGATTAACTGGAAGCAAATTACATCAAAAAGACGGAAACGTTTTTTTTAAAATGCCTTATAAAAGTATTCAAACCCCATGAACTCTGATTACGGTTCTAAAAAATTACTGACCTTTTGTCTGTAGACAAATGCACGCCACACTTTTCAGATTCTTCTTCATGAAAGGGAATAATGCATAAATACTTTCACCAGGTATTATATTCTGCTTCTTTTACCTTCTTTCCTGCTGCTCACTTTGGTGTCAGGCAACGTTTTACTAAATAATACAAAGTCTTTTCATTTCTAATCGTTGTTTCTCCTCCAGTTTACCAGATCAGGTAGTTAATGACACACAAAGTATTTCTTGATATTTTTATCCCTCCTTTCAACTTTTGGTTTGCAAACTTCAAAACTGTAACAAACTAATAGCCTAAAAATCCCAAAGCATGTTGATTTGTTCCTCCCAGCATGTTTTTCCATTCAAACCAGTTTGTAGAACGACGTCTTAGTGAAAACAAAACTTAAACATTTGTTGATGCTGAGATCGTCGCACTGTCACTATCTCACTCTTTCATTGTGACAGACAGTAATAATCAACTCCAAATGTTTGTACCATTTATGCTGTTTTCTCCTCTGCAGGGAGAGTATGGAGGGATGGAGCAAGGAGGGGAAGGAGGAGAGGTAAGAAAACAAACCATGAAATGATGAGCAACACTTCAGCCTCTACAGGAAGTCAGAGTCAATTCATTTACATGTAACCTACTAAATTATTTGGTTGGTTACTGGACCAGAAGCTGCAGAGGAATAGAATAGAATAGAATAGAATAGAATAGAATAGAATAGAATAGAATAGAATAGAATAGAATAGTCCTGCATAAACGATTCGATTCCGATTTTTTGGTCATAATTTGATTCAGGCAATTTCTGATTCAAAAACTATTTTTGACTAATTTTATGCAAGGCAATTCCTTCAGTTTATATTTAAACGGAAGCATGTTTGAGCATCAAATTCTGCAACTTAAATTGCAGAATTTGAGTTGGTTAAGCTTCGCTGCTTGGTGTCCTCTTAAATGAAAATACATCAATAATGATTCGAAATGTTTAGAGTGGATGAGAGCCTTAAGCTGTGGACGTGTGATGCAATATATGCTCGCAAATAGGACAGACAAAGATGTACATCTCATTTTAAAATACATTTTTGAGCATTTAAATTGATTCTGCATCTCTATTATTAAATATCCAGTTGTTTAATGAAACACCTGAACCGTTTTTCTCTTTGCAATCATCAAACTGTCACTAATTGGACTGATGAAGGAATGAAGATCTAAAATACAGGATTGTAGTTCTAGGAGGTTTAAAGCAAATACAAAATACCTCAGATTCTTGGTTTAATAGCTTTGTGTAAGTTTAAGATAAACAACTTGAGGAAGAAGATAAAATCAGTAAGATGACAGGAAATCCAGCCGGAAATATTCGAAACTGGAAATATCTGAAACGCTGATATGACTGTGAACAATAGAACCGGTTTAGCACTATAATTAAAAAAGAGAGAAAAAAGAAAAAGAAAGAAAAAGAAAGGAAGAAAAAATGCCCCTAAAGTCAACAACTTTATGTTGAACCATAGAATAGCCAAATGCTTTCTTGAAAAAGTTTTATTTCTGATTGAGACAAACTATTGGTGACAATTAAAAGAAGTTTGTTTGGAGGAAATGTTTTGACCAACGTGACAAAAAGTTTGCACACCCCTGGTCTAAGATCTCTCCCTTTTTCTGTGCTCCTGTAATATTTAAACAACGTACTGACTTATTGATAGAGATATATAAGTTGCACAGCTTTTTATATGTCTTTTACATATTTTTCCCCATCTGTATCATCAACTGTGGAAGTTTTTCTTAGGGCAAAAATTTACAGAACTGAAAAGAAAAAGAGGATCACTGCAAAAACTGTGACCTAATACACTTAGAAAGTGTATTAGGTCTAGTAAGTTTCTAGTGGAAATGTCTTACTGCACAAAAATTAAGAAAACTAACTTACAAGTATCTTTTCAGCAATTGTAGAAACTTGTATTACCGTAAATTTATATCTTCATGTTATTAATGAAAAGGTGGAAGATTCATTGGCATATCATGGGAAAATTGTCTAGTTATTAGTAAATTTATCTGGAATTAGAGAGTTTTAATCAATATTAAAGAATTATTTACTTAAAACAAGTTCCTATAACTGCTGAAAAGTTATTTGTAAGTCAGTTTTGTGTTTTTTCAAGTGCAGTAAGATGTTTTCACTAGAAACACCGTCAAATCAGACAAAAATGGTGTCAAACTTTTGTGCAGCAAAATATTTGTTTGTGCCGCTGTCATTTTATAGATATTAAGAAATGTTTCCAAAGGTCATGAAAGGTCAACCAGCTGCCTCCACCTTCTTCAAATGAGACAAAACTGGTGTCAATCAACTCAACCACGTTTGTGCTGCTTTGAAGATGTATATTAAAATTTGAAGGTCATTTTGATTTAGTAAAAGTGGTGGGGCTGGTTGACCTGTTGACCTTTACACTTTCATTAATATCTTTAAAGCCGAAGCGGCACACGGCTTTTTTTTGCGCCACAAAAACCAGCACAATTGCAGTGGAGTTGATTGCCACCAATTTTGATTTTTTTACAATGTAGTGGGGTGAAGGGTCATAATTCTGTCTGATTTGAAGACTTCACTCATCCTCATTGACATCTACCATTGATACGGACGACCTTTGTTAAAATGGGTGTTTAGAAACGGCTATTAATTCATTTCCAGCAGTCCTGTGATGCCTCCATTGTTCTCATTTCTAGGGGTACTAGACTCCTTCCGGACCCTCCAGCTGCCCCTCGCCTTCCTCGCCTCGCCGTACCAGACTCCAGATGTTCAGCATATTTTTTTGTGACTTTTCGGAACCAAAATCAGAACAGACTCTTCCAGACGCCGCCCCTCGGCTTTCCCCTCACCGTCTAACCGCCCTGCAGCCCGTAGCGCCCCCCTCTGCTTCCCCGGCCTCACCTGTGTGTTCGTGTAGGTGACCCCTCCGCCCCCGTGTCGTTGCCACCCGACTTGAGAAATTTCAAAAATCACCCAAACACAAAAAAAAACACACCTCAAGAAGGTGCCAGCATGACACGCACATACAGAACATACCACAAATACCAGCAGACCACACACAGGGCAAACAAGTAGCTGTAGGAGATTACAACAGAGAAACCTGTCTTAATAGAAGAAAAAGAAGTCATTGTGAAACCGAAGGAGCTGCATGAGAGGTTGTGCGTGTGCTGCAGGCCGTGTGTCCGTGTTCAAGCTTGTGTGCATGTGTGTTCAGCAGGGATCCACGCATTAAAAGAACTGTGCTTCAGTCTGTGGCAGTAGGATGCATGAGCTGACGTTCCCCGTGGTGTTTTCTCTCTCTATAGGGCGGCTGTTATGTGTTGCAAAACGCCGGCTTTGTGCGTATGTGTTCGCTTCAGCATTTAGAAACAGGGTTAGCGCAGTAGAAGTGATGAGCAACGTGTCGTTATGCATGAGCGTTTTCAGATGTCTGTACATGCCGTGATGTGTTCGTGTCCGCAAAGTCGGGGTAGGAAGAAAGAGCGTTCAACAATCAGTTATTGTTCGTTTCGGTTGGGTTTGGGTGAAGAGTCCCTACAACAACTGGACAATCTCTGTCTCACCATTAATGTGAAAATGAAAACCAGCAAGTGTCAAACAATTACCGCCTGATCGCTGTAACCATTTTACAGTTTCCACTTCTCTCTGGAAGCAGTTTCACACCTGGAAACCAGAACAACCTAAATACTGAACCAAATGGAGGTTCAGGTCCGTAAGTCGTGTTGTTGTTCTGACTGCAACGTAAAGACAGTAAAAGCTGCTTCCAATGAACTGAAGAAGTCTTTTGGATGAGAGGGAAGAAATTCTTAAAAACATGAGAAGAAGTCCAGTTGCCTTTAGATTCAACACTTACAAATTTGCACCAACGATGAACAATTGGATTTAAAATAAACATTTTCCAAAATAATTTAAATTCTATGCATCAAAAGTTGATTGTTACTGTCCTCAAAACAGAAACTATCACTGAACCAGGTTGTAGCTTAAATCTGTCCTCCAATGTTTCTGCAAAATAAAATTATTTCAAAGCTAAAACACAACAACAAAAGTTGTATTACTAGCATGATGACTGGTTTTTCAGTGTTTATTTAATCACCTTTACAAATTAAATTTTTGACGGGATATTTTTGGGTCGGTGTTAAAATCACTTTGGCAGAGGAAGGAAAAATGCTCACTTCAAGACATAGATTTGCTTATTTCAACAGAAAATATTTGACGGGAAATGCTACAAATGAAAGAAAAAGAGGAATATTTAGATTTTCCCTCACGTGCGAGTTGAGCTTTGGGAAACCAGTTTGCATGGAGTTATGGAAAAACATCCAGCTGAGTTTCTGTGTTCATCTAAACCAGATGCACCAGTGAGCCCAGTTTGATGAAAAGGAGAGGAATGAAGGCTTAAGTTTTGTTTTTAGCTAAGCTCTGTGTGGTTATCTACGCTGAATGTGTCCCCTCTCTGCTGCCTAGGCCAGTCGGATAGACCCCCCCCGCCCGCCGCTGAGCGTCACACCATCAGTCATCGCTTTAAGAGTGTGTGTGTGTGTGTTCAAGTAGAGGAGGTTCAGCCAGAAGAGTGTGTGTGCATTTCTTTTTTTTTTTTTTTTACTTTTTCTTTGAGGTCAACTGAAACAGACTGCATGTTGCCTTACAGAACAACGACACACCCATAAAACCGCACACAGACACTTCAGAGAAAAAGAAACACAAACCTCAACACAGCACACAACTAACCTGAGTCACGCACTGTGTTTAAGTTGGCATCACATCAAAATCGCTGATTTTATAAACCGTAAATGTGAAAATAAAAAAGGTTTTGTTGAAATCCAGCAATGGCGTCGACGTCTTTATTTGTTGTGGAGGAATAAAAGGAAAGTCAACAGAGTTGAAGTTTGATTTGGAGCTGCAAGCAGGAATGCAGAAAGCCATTTCTGGTAACCGTTTCCTTTAAAAGGATGGGCACATCATTTCAAGAGGAGCTGTGTGGAAAGATTATGTGCAATCAGTATCTTACATAACCCTAATCAAAGGCATCATCGTTGGATCAACTTGGTTTCACAAATCAAACAGCTTTAGTGTTTAAGAAATGGTAACCAATAAAATGGATTCTACTGTGAGGGAAACTCATTTCTATTGCAATTAATATGAAAAATCCAATTTATCTTTGCAATTTACTCCAAAAAATCCCAAATATTGAATCTTGACAACTGGAAAACGAAGTGTAGAAATATAATTTTTCCAGATTGGACATTTTCGTTTGGGATTTTCCTACTTTTGTGATAAAACTAGGGATGGACCGATTTAAAAAGTCTGGCCTTCTGATTCCGATTTGACTGAAATGTTAAATACAGCAAGAAAGTCACCAAGTTGGCAACAGAAGGGTTACCAACAGTGAACATGCAGCCATAACCTGGAGCGTTTGTCAGTCAAAATCTCACAGCAGAACAGAAGAAGACAAAGATTGATAAGATCGACTTCAGATGCAAGAAGTCGGAATAACACTGTTCCTGTAAAGAACTTTAAAGAAATCACTCGCCTTTTTAAGAACGTTTTATTTGTCGTTTCCCAAAAAAAGAAAGGAAAAAAAAAGGAAAAATTGAATACAATAAAAATAAAAAGCAGTTTCCTCCAAAAAAAAAAAAAGACAAGAAAAAAAACTTGTTTCAATGCAGCAATAGGACGGTTAAACTGATGAGAACTAACATGGTGCTCGCCACGCGCTTGCCAAACCTCCGCTCCTCTCTAGTAGGCAGCGGGAGAAGCTGGTTAAGCTAAAGCAACAAGGGAAGCAGAAATATGAAGAGGACAGTAAAAACACGTTTGAAAAACAAATCCTTAGAATTTAGAATCGCTAATCTTTTCACCAGAAAGATCAAAACGACTAATCCGACTAATTCACATGGAGTTAAATCTAAATCCCTTTTAATCAACGTTAGACTGAAGTGGTCGGCTCCCTTTGAGGTGCGACCTCTTACTGAAATAAGGCATCAGAAATGGCTGCAACACCAAGGTTACACATGCATTCAGCTACTACGATAGGAGCACCATGAACATGGCTGCCACAATATAAACGCCTACAGGGCTGCAGAGGGAGGGAAAGAGTCTTCTCTCTCTTCACAAACACCGATGTCTGCTCCAACCCCGAGAACAAGGCGACATCTTTACAGCTGCACAGATATCGCAGTGGAAAGGTGAGGCTGCGCGTGTGGGTGACTGCGGTAAACGGTGATATGTTCAGAAGGCTGTCTGAGGAGGTAGAGGGGAGCTGGAGAGAGGGACGACTAGCAGGAAGAGCGGAGGAACGGAGGACAGTGCAGGGTGGTGTTTATGTGAAGGTCAGCCCAGCTTCGTTGTAGACCTTGAAGACCTTCTCGATGGCGTTGACGTAGGCGGCCGTCCGCAGGTCCAGACCCAGGTTGTACTTGCTTGCCGTGCGCATGATTTGCTGCGAAGTCAGACGTTAGAAAAGCTTATTTATTTTTGAAATGAGAAAAACAAAATCCTCTACAGTATTATAATGTTTCCATTGATTAACTGAATTAAAACCAACTAATAAGCAGCTTTAGAAAAGAACATTTATTTGAAAACGCTGCTCTCTGGTACTAACAGCAGATAAGCTGTATGTTCTAGCAAGTCCTGCCTGATTCCCACACATTTTTACTTCATAAATTGGGGCCCAAAAAACAAAACACACACAAAGACAATGTAAGGAGGCAAGAAAGTGCACTAGGAATAAGGGAAGAAGGAAAACTCCAAGGCAGCAATGGAGGAATCCATCTTTACTCCTTCAACTTTAAGTCACGCTGGATTTACTGAACAATAAACACATTACTCAGCAGTATACTATTTAATGCTGTCTTAAATTATGTTTTAAAACGTTTTCTTGCAATTCTTTAAGGTTTTATGAAGCTGCAGCAAAGCGTTTAATTTAAAATCTGTTTGTTTTTTTTAAAATTGAGCTTTTAGTTCATAACTTCAGTCTTTGTATCTGTGGTGCCAAACTCACCCGGGCGGACCGCTCCATGGTGTAGGCCAGGCCAGAGTGAACAATGTCCTTCTCTGAGGCGCCCTGCAAATTAGGATTATTAAACGCTAAATCATGTAGAAACTTTGGAAACAAAACAAACGTATCAGTTTATTAAACCAAAAACATCGTAACGAATGATTATGGTTTAGACTTTGTTAGCTTGTGACGATGTGGCTGTTTTCTGGAGGCAGTATTTCGTAGTACAGATCTTCTAAAATATCTACGTTGCTTTAGCTTAGCAGAGCAGACGTTACTCACAGCAATCCTGGCCTGGAAGTCGGCGGTGGGAACGATGGGGATGGGTCCTCCCTGCTTCCCAAACTTCCTCTCTAAACTCTCCTGCACAGACACTGGAGGGAGGCAACAGGGAAAGGAGAAAGACGTATTGATTAGTTTTAGAGCATTTTGGAATGCTTTCATAACAATGTATGTCCTTGTTACTGTATGTTACAAAGGCTGAAAGGTAGAAATGACCAAAGATGCAGCAATTTTCCCTGAAACAAACAGAAGAGTTCTTCACATGCTTCACAGTAGAAACATTTGTCCCACATTGCTCACTTTGAAACCTAAAATCAATACAAATGTTGGTAATCTCATCTCCACATTTTGATTGACAGATATGAATCAAAATGTGGAACATCTGGTCACCCCACCCAGAGCTGCATTTTTGTCTGGAAGTTCAAGGCAAACTGGTTCTAAAAAGTACATTTTATTCTTCTCTGTCATACATAGTGAAAAATAACTTTACCCCTATATGATTGGCTGCTGTGAAATACAGAGAAGGTATAAATAAGCAGGAAAGGCAGAAAAGAAACACCGACACTGTTGGAAGCTGCTTGCAGAACCACCTCAGTGCCACCTCAACCTCTAAACTGGGTAAGAAGAATTTTTTATTATTATTATTAAATTGTTACTTTTCTCCCTTTCCTTCACAACACATGTACAGACCAAGATATATTTTTCAAAAATAATTTAAAAACATTTTCAGAATATGTTTAGTTTTTTCCTTCATCATCCTGGGTCCATCTTAGCCATTGTCCGAATTTCAATTTTAAATATTTGTTTTTAGGAAGCTAAATAACAATCAACCATAAAAATTTGAGAAATAATAATACAACTACATTAAATAAATATCCAACTCTGCTTTTAAGCGCCTCAAATTTTACCAGAAAATTATGAAAATGTGTTTACAACAACTTTTCCATATGACCAGCAAAGCAGCAGTAAAATATTTAACCGTTGTTTTTCTGTGTTTTTAGGAAACAACTGGTACACCAGACAGCCTGTTTGTCTTGAACACCAGTTACTCTTTTTGAAGCATAAAAACAGTGAAAGATGGCCCAAGACGTAAGTAAAACTAAGTTTACTGTGATCCATGTCTGAAGAATCAATTGATGAAAAATCATAAACACATGAAATCTTACGCAGTTTTGATGTAAACATCTCCTCTGAATGCATCATATGATATGTTAACAGAAATATCATCCCGATTGTTGTTTTATCATGTCAAGTACACATTTTATTAATAAGTCTCTTTTGGATATTTTTTTATTGCAGAGTCCGAGAAGATTTAGGTTACCTAGAGTAACAGCATGGACAATAAAAAAAAAACGGGAAAAACAAATGATGGAGAATCCAGAGGTTCTGTTTGTCTCTGAGAGAGATGGAAGAGACGACAAGTCCATGTTTTACACAAAAACTCCTACGCAAATGCGTGAGAAAATCACAGAAAAATTTAAAAACGATCCTGAAGAAATAATCTGTTACAAATGGGATACAAATGCAGGTGTCATTATGTTATATAATACTGGGATGTGTGTGATACATGGTTGTGAGACAAAAAGGAGAAGATTTTTTAATTGGTTTGGAGGAAGACAATAAACCTTTCAGTGATTAATTAAATTGTTCCTGAGACAGTTTCTCTCTGTCTCCTGGCCCCTCTATTCCCCCCAACCATATTCTGGAGGTTATGTTAGGATTGCGGAGCGTTTTGTACTCACTGAGAAGGTGGTAGTTTGAGTCTCTCTCGTACTTGAAGGTCAGTCTCCCATAGCTGACATGATTGAGATTCTTCAGCCACTCGAAATACGACACAGTCACACCACCAGCATTCAGGTACATGTCCTGCAAGGAAGATCATCATCATCATGTCGTCCTGATCGTTGCTACTTGTTGAGAACAAAATGTCTTCTGCAACTAAAAATCTGCTTCAAAATTTGATTTGATTTCTGTTCAATAAAAATTTTCCTGTGAAATTATTGTCTGTAAATTATTTAAAACTACAAACAGGAGCTTTAAACAAAAATTCTCTGCTTTAAAAAGTAATAAATACTGTTGGAAATACAATGAGAAAGTCACTTCTTCATGAATAAGTAACTCCCTCATGTGTTTGTCTCTGTTTATATGCATATAAAATAATAATGTTAGCATTAAAAGTAAAAAAGAAAACACTTGACAAAATCATCTGTTATGAAACAAAATAAATGCATTTCAAATAAATAAAAAGTAAAGAAAGTGAGTACAAAAACATTTCTTGGGCTCAATATCCTACATATTCTAAGATAAATAATAAGAAATAAAAATCCAGAGCACAAAAAAATTGTGTCTAAATATCTTTGCTTTCACAGCAATCTCAACATTAACAGGGTTAATATATGACTGAAAATCTGACAGCATATATTTACATATAACAATCCACACAAAGAGATCATTTTCTGTCTTTCCATCTAAAGAAAACACCTTCGGGGAATTTTTAATTCAATTAAATCACAATCAGTCTGAGTTGAGGTAAATTCATTTCTGATGCAGGTTTGTGATTTGTTTAAATACTGGAACAGGAAAACATGAAACATGAATAACCTCAGACAAAAACGGTGTTGGTTGCAGAGAAAAACAGCTGTCCATCTGAACTCAAACAAAACTAAAACCTGTAACTCAAGTCTATTCTTCGATGTGTGCAGATAGAGACAATGTGACAGACACTCTTCGATAAAACATGCATCAATTAAATTTGACTTCATATATGAAGGCAACATTTTTTTTTTTTTTCTTTTTTGCTTAATTTAAATCAAACATCTGTGGATTTGAAGTCTACTCACAGGAATAACCATGACGTTGTTCTCCAGGAAGATCTTGTCTGCGTCCGGGGTGGTGGGTCCATTGGCTCCCTCAGCAATGATCTGACAGAAACAAAAGTTCATCTATAATGCAAATTCAAAAGAAAACATCAAATATCAGCCACCTTCTACTAGTGGACTCAAATGTTCACCTTCGCCTTGATCCGGCGGGCGTTGTTGCGTGTGAGCTGCTTTTCTCCAGCGGCAGGAATCAGGATGTGGCAGTCAGCCTCCAGGATGTTCCCATCGTACGGCTTGGCTCCAGGGAAGCCCACAATGGTGCCATGTTGCTGCAGAGAAGGGAGAGCAGATATATTTTAATGTTTATTCACATTACAAAAATAAATCTAAAGTAAAGGAAGGTAAGGCGCCGCTGCTGGTACCAGTTTGTAATCCTCCAGCTGCTTTGGGTCGATGCCGTCTGGGTTGTAGATGGCTCCATCAATCTCACCAACGCCCACACACTTGGCACCGAACCGGTGCAGGTACCTCATGGAGTGGAGACCCACATTACCGAAACCCTGTGGAGAAAAATTATTAACCGACGGAAACATAGTTATAACACACACGCACACAAAAAAAAACTAAAATCAATTCTCTTCAACAGAAAACAAGCTTGAATCAGCCTAACTAAATTCAAATACTAAATACTTTGGTGCCCTCTTGTGGTCCAAACTGGTTCCAAATTGTTCTACTGCTTGATACAGTTAATACTCAGTTCTTTATAAGTAGAGACTTGTAAATAGGTTTTTACATTTAGCTTCCAGCTACAACACAAATAATTTTTATATTGCATCTCAAACTATTAGAATATCAGAGAAGTGATTTATTTTAATATTTTTTCATCCTGCTCAACTCCATTCAAAGAGCCACAGATAACAGATAATAAATGACTCGTAACGTCCAGAATCTATTTCAGTCATTCTGAACAGATTGTGTGCTGTTTAGCAGTTTTTAATCAAGTGTTTTCATAAAACTACAACTCCTGTGCTCTTGTCTTTTGTTAGGTGCAGAACGAGGCGTTTGTTGTCCATCCAGCCTCTCTGCTGTGCAGCCAGATGTGACTTTTTCTCAGCTTTGGATCAGTTATGTAACCACTGAGGAAGGCATAGAGCTCTTCATGCTTCCTTTACAGAAATGCTGATCTCATTTTCCTGCAGCACTGGCACATTTCCACACTGCCAAAGGTACCAACATGGCGACTCGTCAGGAGGAAGAGGAGAGACGCCACACCCACAATATTTTGAGAAATACAAAAGAGGCAAGAATATAATTCCCAAATTAAATAAAAAAAGAGAAAATAAAGAATGAGAAAGAAAAACATTCACTTAATGCAGCACAAGAGATCTGCTCTGTTAATTCTCATGTTAAATCTCTAGGAAAACTAATCTAAGAGTGAAGTAATCCTCAGACACAAGCAAGAGGATTAGGTTTTTTAAAAAAAATCTGCATCAGGATTCAGCTGTTGTCTCCACGACTTCACTCTCAGCAGCCTCCTCTCTGTTATTCGTCACTGAAACAGCTTCTCTGCAAACGTCATCCTTCTTCTCTGATGTTGTAAAAATAAAAATGTAAAACCTGTAGAATTTATCAACCAGGTGACTGATATTTGAATGAATCCATAAGTCTACATGGAGGAAGTAAAGCTGCAGCCACTCAGCAGACATTTTGCTGAGTGAAATGCATCAGGGCGGCGTATCGTGTTGCATTGTTGTCCAGAGAGCCCATAATTATAGAAAGCATTCTGGGAAAACAGCAGAGGCCACTGCTGAGGGGTTTTCTACCCATGTGTTGGTTTTTAGCAGGACTGTGTGCGAGAAACCCTCAGTAGACGAATAAAAGTGGGAGAAAGCTGCTCTTTCACTGTTTGCATCTGCAGAAACTCCTCCTTTCAGACCCGAAACAACGATGTGTGTTTCAGACAGAGGGCTGAGTTTACTGAACGCATTTTAAACTTGATGACTTTTCACCAAACAACAGATTTCTAACTCAAATTGAGTTTCAGAAAATGAAGAGGGAGGCTTTTCCTTCTGTTTACTCATTCCTCTCTGACTGAGTCATCGTTTTCCAAGAACAGAGAAGGGAAACTTCTGACTGTGGTTTTCACTGATCCACTGCCTTCACTGCCCTGCACAGGCATCCATTTACCCAGAAAGTTCAATGTGCTTCAGCACAAAGCAGCACAAGGTTGTAAAGAAGGAAGAAAAACGTCTGCTCGTTTTTAAATCTTCTCACTCATTAAATCCTGGATGCTGTGGTGCATTTGTGTTCAGACAAAGAGATTTGTGTTGCTTTGATAGTGGAAGATCAAAGAAACACAAAGTTTCTTTGTAGAAACTTTGTAGAAACGCTGTCAGCTACAAGTAGAGACTGAAACTTTTCCCCAGTCGGTAATGAACTAAACTCCAGCTCAGACTGGATGGAGAACACCAGTCTCACTGCAGCACCTCATTTAGATTTAGGACTTTACTTTGACTAGACCACCTTAACACATAAAAACAGGCCAATTCAAAAGAGTAATATATTACTGAAAAGTCCATTTATTTCATGAACTTTATCACTAAGTGAAACAGGTTATATAGATTAATCACACAGACGGATGTTTGAAGGTAAACTCTCTGGTAGCACATTTTGGTGTTAAAAAATACAAATAAAGTAAAAAAAAAAAAAAAAAACTAAAAAATGTTTTCTGGTATTTTGCAACTATAAATACATTTGGCAATTCTAACTAACCTAAAACAAGAAAAGTTTAGTCTCACTTTCAAATAAGGAGAAAAAGAAAATGTGTATGAAAATATCTGGTTTCAACAATAAACAATGTTTTATAAATCTAGGTTTTTAATCAAACATTACATTTCACTTTATTACAAAACTGTGCAGTTTGAATATCAAGCACTTTCAAAACACCAAACTGAAAGTCAAGCATTTTCATGGATTTCAACGAACCCTGTGGCAGGCTTCTGAATTTTATTTCAACTTCCTTCATTCTGTACAGTTATCTAGAAATATGCTTTTTGTTAAATCATAAAATTTATAGTTATCTCACCAGTACCACAAAACATCACAGTAAAACTATAAGTCCGTGTCGCCCACGGACAATAATAAAACCCTAAACGGTGAGCCTCAGCGTACCTGGATGACGAAGGTTTTGTCCTGGAAGCCCGGCGTGAGGCCCAGCATGCTCATGTAAGACGCCTCGTTGATGAAGTTCTCGATCCCGTGGAAAACTCCACGCCCGGTGGCCGAGATGCGGCCGTGGATTCCTCCCTGACTGATGGGTTTTCCTGTCACACACGCATGAGCGTTGATGTCCTGAGAACATATGCAAGGAGGATCCGATTACATTTCCTTTTTACACACAAACACAACACAACACAACACAACACAACACAACACACACACACACACACACACGGACCAAATGTTACAGAAGTTAGAAGGACTGGTGGAAACTGTGCAGTTTTAGGATGTTTTTCTGCAGTTTGGGGATCAGCTCTGACTGCGGTGCCGCATGCTTGGCATACTGAGGCTGCAGGTCAAATTAATGCACTGCCATCTGTGCAGAAAGCATAAAGCTCAACAAACATCAATACAAGCTACCCACAATCCTCTGCTCTCAGCTACCCTGCCCAGGAATCTGTCACCTTTACAAACTCAGTCAGAGGGAAACTGGACCAAAGGGGACAGCAGTGCACTGGCTTAAAGGAGAGGAAAGTTTAACAGTTTGTCATAATTCAAAGTTTAAAAGGTTTTGCTTGCTTATTGCTACTTACAATTATTTTTGACATATTAATAATAATAGTGAGTGATTTCTATAAACTCTCCATGCTATAAATGTCTAAGTTCTGCAAATTTAAATGTTAGAGAGGGAAAAGTTTCGTAACCTCCTTTCAGCCAGCTGCCTCTAATCACTGGTTTTATTTTGCAACTTATTAGAAAAATACTTTATAATTCAGGAACAGTTTTATGAGGTTTGAAACTCAAACTCTCAAAATTATAAAGATGAACTTTCCTGTAATGCTGAACTGTGAATACATCATTTTAAAAAATAAATAAAGCATGTATAGTGGATCAAATACTTATTGAACAGCTGCAAACTAAAGTTTGGGTGGCTTAAAGTATTTGACCTCTGACCTGAAACACTGCAGCTTACAGCTTCTAACATGCAGAAATGTCCATTATACATGAACAAGATCAATTCTAGGAGAGCTCAAAAACTTTCTGATGTGCTATTGTTTAAGTATTTAAGAAAGAAAAGGAAAACAGAAGATTTTCTTTGATTATTTCTAGTCAAACGGTGATAAACGGTAAACAAAAAAAGGCTCTGGCTTCGGTTTCAGAAGCTGCTATAAAGAAAAAGGAAAAAAAAAAGAAAAAAAAAAAGAGGAATGTGTCTTTGGTGAGCTGGGAAGGGAGGGGCAGGAAATTAGCGCTCGTGGTTTACATGTGACTCATTTCTTGTTTTCATTTTAGCCTATTTTTAAAAGGTTTCCACCACTCTCCATCCAAGTCAGACCGGGTCGGTTGTGCATGTTTGAGAACTCACAGTGTGCGCGATGGTGTTGGCGTAAGTGTCGGCGATCCAGGACATTTCCCTCTCTCCGGTGCTCATGTCTGGCGCCGGGACATCAATGCCAGGCCCTGGTGAACGGAGAGGAAGGAAGAAAAGGAGGGAGGGAGGGAGGGAGGGAGGGAGAAGTGGAGTTTCAGTAAATGGTGCAGGAAGACTCCGGTTCACAGAGTGACGGCGGAGAGCAGAAAAGATGGCCTGAAAACTGCACAGTGAAAATGATCACATTTAAAACTGTATGCAGACAAATAACCAAGAACAAAACGCTCCACTGTGTTTGAACTGAACATAGCAAATATTTGGCTGTATTCAGTGAAGCTGCATAGAAGCAGTCACCAGGCTGAACCAGCGTACCAGCTTTGTTTGTATGTGTTGAAGCTAAGGACATTTTAGAAGGAGAAAAATGTATGCATGTCTTTCTTCTTACCAAAGAAGAAAGACTTTCCTTTTGATTTGTTTTTCACTTTTGTTTGAATCTCTTGACTCACAGGTTTGTGATTTTCTCCACTTTGACCAAGTCAATTTATTTACCATACAGGTTCACCTCATTAAACGTGACCATCAATGAAAACTCGATTCATTTTAGTAATTTTATTTAAAAAGTTACCTATTAATTCAGTCTCTCCAGGTGTTGCAATGTTTTTTTATGATTGTTGTGGCCTAAAATTATTGATTTAAAGCACTTTTTTCAAAAAGTTTCAGTCCAAGTTGTGACTTTTTTCAGTTTTATTTTCAGTCTTACAAAAAAAGTTGTAAGTAAGTCATGCAAAAAGATGTGAATTTACTAGTTAGCATCTTTAAGAATAAGATTCAATCTAATTGATGTTTTCATTAAATTAAACAAGAATTTAGAAACTTGGACTTTATCCCAAATAAGCAGAGAGAGAAGAAAATCATTCACATCCTTCACACTAAGATTTGAACCGAGTAAGCCTTAGTCCAAAGCAAAAGATTTCAGAAACTTACCAATAAAACCCTTTTTGGCCAGTTCAATGGTAAACCTCCTGGTTATCTTCTCCAGCTCATTATCCTGCACAAAATTTTGCATTTACATCATTTCCAGCACACAAATTGCAGTATTATCAGTGCTTTAGGTCACCAAGATTTGCTTTAAGACAAATATTTGAGTCTTCACCTGATGAAGATTTGACATTGTGTTACACTGTCAACTTTGAGTTTCATGTTTCTAATGTGACATCTTAACTCTTTGGCAAGTTTATGCCACACATTTGCAATGTTTGAAAATGTTACGCCCTTCACTCCTTTCTCCATTTTTTTCTTTGACAAATTTCTTGACTACATTGAAATTACTTCATCCTTTATGAGTCACAACCCTAACAGAGTTACATACAAAAAGTTGTACAATTTAAACACTTATTTCTCTATACATAAGAAAATGAAGTCTTAGCTGCCTTACAGAATAGTTCCTGGTGTTGATCTTCACTCCAGCTTTGGCACCTCCAAATGGCACATCTGGAAAACCAAAGAAAGTGTATAAAGAGCAAGAAACAGAGCACAGCAACTAAGCACAGGGCAGCATAATTAATACAACCAATGATAAATTACAGTGATGAAACATTTGCAATGTATGGAGCTTTTGGTGATGATCGGCAGAGGTTAAACTTGAACTCTTACCAACGACAGCGCACTTGTAGGTCATCAAAGAGGCCAAGGCTTTCACCTCGTCCACAGACACGTCGGTGCTGTAACGGATACCTGGGTAAACACGACAACAAGGAGAAAGTTACAGAAAGAGCCACCAAAAAGAGAAAACCTGACAACACAAACCATCGGTAGAGAAGACCAATATCAGTTCTTGTGCTTAATGAGAAGAAAGTGTTTCGAAGCTCTAAAGCAAGAAAATGTATTTATTTATTTATTTTTCTGAAACTTTCCTTAAAAAAAAGGGCAAACAGATTTGATAGGAAGCTGTGAAGGCAGAACCCTCGACTATAATGATCACACAACACCAGATGGGGGTCAGAAATCAGTCGACACTTGAGCGACTGCACGGGTGGAGATTGAGGGAACCAATCACTGCCCTCCGTTCCGAACCCATCCCTCAAGCTGCACTCGTCGCTTCCTGTTGTCTGGCGTTTACTACTGTTACTACGGCAACAAGTGCCCTGTAATGAGATCATAAAAACCAGGGTGGATGTTTCGAACTACATCTTACTGGCATGTTGCCTGTGTGAGTGTAATTTAACAGCAGCTACAGAAATAGCACAACCAGAGCGAAAACCAAGGACGTCCAGGATGAACAGGAGACGGCGCGTCGTTTTCTCAGGATTGAAAGAGTTGAGCATGTGTAGTTAGAACCACAAAAGGCTTTAAGCAATTACATACTTATGTGCTGCTGCTGTGGGAGCCTCTCTTTCTTTGTGTGTCATTACTGGAAAACAGTTTAAAATCATAAGCATGAGAATGAAAAGGATCAAAAGCAAAGCACCATCTCTCAGAGCGCAGCAGCTACAGCTCTCCCTCTTTCTTCTTTTCCGTTCATCCAAAGAGCAGCAGATCAGACTCGAGCCAGAGGACAATTTAGAGCTCGCTGACCACATTATGTCGCAGAAGAAGAAAAAAAACCATGGCTCCCACACATCCAACCATCCGTTTATCCACCCATCATGCGGCCCGCCATCGCAACAGAAACCAAAACAGATCTGAAAATGCATAAATGCATAAAAAAAACAGAATCTAGCTGTTAAAAATATCTCGTTTCATAATTAGCGCTTCAGTACTTTGATTAAATTAATTTCTATGGTTAAGTCTCTGACGGCGCGGCATATTTATGCGTTGACTCCAACATTTTATCTACAGATCATTGTGTAAAAGATTCTTCATTTAAAAAAGAAAATTACATACAACAGACTTCAGTCAGAGGCTTCTTCAGATATGATGCAACACAGATTGCAACAGGAGATCCTTCATAAATGAAAGCAATTGAAAAATTGCAATCTCACCAAAGAGGTCAAAATCTATTTTCCAGTATTTGGTTCTCCAGACGGAGATTCGACACAGAAACCAAAACTCACACACAGAGCAAGAAGAGGAAATAAGAACTTCAAACCCACAGAAAACAAATTCACTTCTCTATGAGTTACAACATTTAGTTTTCCTCTGGGATTAATGCAGTATTTTTTAATTAAACATAATTTCTCTCTGTAGTATTACTTCATGTGGGGTTTTTTTTTATCACTACTGCTTCACTTTCATCATATTCTTGCAGCATCACTTTTACCAAATGTAGTTATTACATCATCAATTTTATATTTCCCCCACCAATGAAAAAAAATTATCTAATCTTGGTACATAAAAGTTTATGTTTTAGAAGTAATTTTTTTGTACTTTTTCCACATTGATTCTGTTCTTTAAGTTGTTTTTTTATTAAATCCCTGTTGAAAGGTTGATGGTTTTATACTGTCTACAACTTTAGGCCTTACTCATAGTTGTGGCACAATAAGCATGAAAGAATATTTTATTTATCAAGGAATAATGTACACAGATAAAGCTAAAATGCTGATATAATAACTTATTTTAAAAGGGTAACACTTCTTCCAGACTAACTTTGATAAAATTGGAAGTTGAGAAGAACCTTTTCTGTCTCTTTTGAATTTGTCTTCTTCTAAATAGTGAAGAAAACAGGAGAAAAAAATATTTAATATATACCCCCAATTGTTTTGGAATAAACTAGCTTTGTAGAACTTACTGGTCAGAAAAATCTAATTCAGATTTTGCTGATCAGCTGATCCAATCCTGATCTTTGATACGTTTCTAGATTTACTGATTTTTTTTGTTGTTTTTTTTTTTGCAAACTATAACAAACCCACTCCTTGTGAGCACCAAATATAAAACATTGCACACAGTAATCGATTGATGATCATTTTCCAGCCCAGGTAAAACTGAACATGCAACATCCGGATCCCTGCAGGTCTGGTAAAAAGCAGCTTTGTCCAGTTTCACCGTGGATCTTAAAGAGGCGGCTGACTGCACGCATTCACCTGCACCGAAGTGCAAAAACAACCTCTGCACTTTGTAGTTTGCTCTGAACTTAGCCAAGGGTCTGCACAATGCATCAATCATTAAACCACATGAAAGATAACAACTGCTCCTTATGTACAGCCATCACATCCCAATTTGGTAATTGGGCAAACCAGAAACAATAAACTGTCGCCTACTTCAGTGGAGTAAAGGAAATGTTTGTTTAGACGATGCAGTCCTACATAAAGTACAGGATCTATCTCCAGCAGTAGTGGTTTAGTGATGGCAGGAACTAATGTTCTGTAAAAAAAAGAAAAGGCTTTGATAGTTCAAAAGAAATACAGAGGAAAGTTTCTACACTGTCCAGATACAGTCTTGCTCTCTCACAGCCTGAATGAACCCCAGGAATGTCAACTTGTTGTAGAAAAAAAACTGTTTAGGATTTATTCTTGCATCTCCTTCAACTTTATTCTTGAACACTTTTTGGTTATTAAAAATGATGAGCCAAGTTTTTAAATCAAACTTCCTCAATCTTTCCTGCAAAGACTCACTCTGAGAAACAGCCTGAATAGATCACAGAAATGTATCACTACGGCCATCACATTTTTATATTTCCTCAAGCTTCATCTTTTTACATCTCACTGTCTAACCTCGGGTCTCCCAATGCTAAATAGAGTCAGTGTGGTTGGGTGACACTCAGTATGGTATTTTCACTCATCAAGAAAACACATTTTTGAGTTCCTGGCCAATCAGTCAGTGGCCAAATTCTCTACAATTCTCTAGCAAATCGGTGAGAAAGGCAAGTTAAAACTTCTGGGAATTGGTTCGACCTGCCTCTGCAACTATTAACTGTTAATTTACTGTCACATGGCATACAGAGAATCACATATTTTGCTTTAAAACAGGGGTCTGTTAATGTAAACCAGCTCACTGTAGGTTTTCACAATACAGACAGATTTATTCTAACGTCACTGATTTTTATAGACTACTTTGAGACAGACAGACTGTCTGCTTTTCAAACGGATCACCCATTACTGCTCTGTCATTTAGTAGAGAAAAACATTAAATTTCTGCCTTGTGGCATTAATGGTTAAATGGCAATTTAAAACAGATTTGATACTAATGCTTTATAGAGTAAATCTAGGAAATTACAACGCTTTAGGTTCTCTCCCCAGCAATGAGACTTTTACTCTGAAAGGCCGACTGTTCCCAGCCTCCCCTCCAGCAACTCTGCTGACAAATAGGAGCGCCTATAAAAACACCCACCCCCATACGTCAGGCCTCTTCTTTCAATTAGTCCAGCTCAAATTACTGCTGCTTTGAAACTCAAATTCAAACCACAAAGCATCCATGAGGCAAAACATACACAAACAGAGCCACTTGGATCGCTATCAGTACTTCACAGCGAGTCATGTGTTAACATGTTGTTAACATGTTGGTAGAGAATCACATCATTGTGCCCGATTTTACAGAATCATGGGCAGCATAAAAATACGCAACACTGTAAACTGGTGTTGGCAACAAAACATATTGGTACAATAATTCAGGATCCTTGAGGTACATTTAGTTTAGCGTTCCAGTATTATATTAAAGCACAGCGATACAACAAGCTGATATTAGCTGATTTATTAATCAGGCCATTTGTCCTTGCGTCAGGCCTGCAGCTAAACACAAGGGCTGCTTGCATTAGCTTAAAAAGGGCGGCGCTTTAGTTTCCACAGCATGACTCTCTGTGCTTTTGAAACTGGAAAAATTTCCAGAGAGCCAATGTTGTCTTTCTAGTCAGAAGTGCAAATATGTGAGCTCCCTTCTAGCCGGCAGAGCAGCATTACTTTATCCTCCGTGCAGCAGGACAAAACTCCAGAGACACTGGCATTTTGTTAAAAGGCTTTTAAGCTGTTATGATGGAAATTTTTTAACAATAATGAGTTTTTAAAACCTCATTATACTTTGATACATGCAACTCATAACTGCTCACAATCTTAATATGCATCTGCCTGAAAAGATTGAGTAGAAGATTTTGTCGTCTTAATGTGTTCACTTAAAACCAGTTTCAAATAAAGTTGCAATGTGGAAGAGGGCTTTGGTAGTGCAATTCTGCTACATGTTGAAGTTAGTATTTGGAAGACATTTTATCAACAGGACAGTATATTTGCATTAATTTATGAAAAAAGAGGCTTAATATGCGTTATTTTGAAGACATTATCAATAAATACCACCTGTGTTTCTGCAGCTCATGGTTTTGTTCCAGTTGGTGGATTTATGACTACAATTTATTCACGACCAGCTTCTTATTTACTGATGTAGGTGGAAGTTATAAAAAGCCCCATTGTTTGAGTTACAACACGCCCAGATTTCACTTTGTAATCTGTTTTATTGACTTTGTGTTGCAGACATAGCCTAAAAGTCAACTTTTGATCTGACAAATTAGGAATGTCTGATTTATCTGGAGTAGAAATAAATGTCTGACCTGATCTGACATGAGAGCATATGCTTTTTCTACCTGAAAAATTTAATTCTGACATGCTAAGCATGGAGTAAGAATCTAAAAGAAAGCAACAATTAATCTCCCCCTCCCCCCCAAAAAAATATTTTTTAATGTATTGACGCCAACAGTTGAGATTCTCACTGTTCAATTGGAGCAAAGTCAACATTTTGGCTCAATAAAGGTAATTATCAGTAACATTATTAATATTTATTCCACCCACCGTGCATAAGTAGTTTTACAGGAGCATACTTTTTTTTTTTACTCCAAGTAATATTATTTCAAAGAAAGACTTGAACTGAGTGCACTTCCTGGATACTCTACCCACACAAAGTTCCTTATTTTAGTCAAATATCCACCAGATACACATTTTGCAGTGAGATTTACTATCCATGTTTATAAATATGGTTGTTCTAATGTCATTGGCGTTCTGTTCACCCGGTTGTGCCCTCTGAAGGTCAAGTGAATATATAGTAAATTGTAGATAGTCACCAGAAAAACTTTGCACAGATCCTCCAAAATATATTTTATGTACTGTAAGTCATGGATTCTGAACTAACTGTATAAAATCTGCTCTAACAAACTTTGAAGCATTATGTTGCAAAAAATTAAGTCTATCTGAATTTCTTTATTTTGTAATTATCTAATTTGTTTTTTACTTTTTTAATTTTAATCTCCAAAATGATAGAAGTTTCACATAATCTTATATTTTTGTTTGTCTGATAACAATTTTCATAATTAAATAAGATATTCAGATCAAATAGTTACTGTGGAAATACTGCGTCTCTTGCTTTAGTACATCTTTTGGCTACCCATCTGTGGCTACAATTGTCATGGCAACATGTAAACAAATGTAGACATTACCCTAATTTTCAGTGATTCTGTTATGGGATACAGCTTTTAACTTAAATATGAAGAAAAGTATAAATTCCCCAAGAATCTCAAATTTATTAATGTGGCAACAATGTTTAATCTACTTCGATGCTCTTGGTATCATCTAAAATGTGTTTAATGCTCTTTAAAACTGATCCTATAACTTATTATATAGCTGTTCAAACATGTTTATAATAGGAGTTAAAGTTCAAACTCATCCACAGCTTGTTGCAGCTACATATAAACAGAAAGGACGCTGTAAACTATGACATTAGAGAGAAAACGCTGCTAATTCTCCTAAAAACCGCTGTTGTGTTCACTTAAAATGAATAAAATATGCGAATTAGTGATGCACTATGAACACCTGCTGCATTGTGATGAAGTTTGTTGAAAAAGCTAACGTCACTGCTAACTAATGCTACATAGCCTGCTACAGCTAGCCGTCAACAGCGCCAGAGGAAGAGCGGGTTCTGACTCGGTTCTTACCTCCTTTGCATGGTGTCCTGTGCTGGCTGTGCTGGGCGCGGTACCCCTCCACCACCTCCCACTCTCCGTTGTCCCTCTTGATCGGAAAGGACACGCTCAGGACGTGATTGCACGGCTTGATGATGCGCAGAATGCCGCGAACACGGTGTCTTTTCTGCTCGGAGCTCTCCCTGGTCTTCAGGTCCTCCACCAACTTGTCCTCAACGATCGTGGCACCGCGGTCAAAGAACCCTTCGACCATCTTGAAGAAGTTCGGGTCGTCGGGCTGCTCGGCCGCGTCGGCATAACGGCGGACCCGCATCAGCGAGGACGACACCGGGAGAGCGGAGTCAACGCATCCCGAGGCCAGGGCACTTCCCGCAGAGCGGCTCAGCAGCTCTCCGAAATAGCGATACATGACTGGAACAAGCTAACTATGTAAACAAACTGCTAAAGAATTAAACTAAACAACGAGGACGATGGGGGCGACGGCAGCAAGGAGGGGGTTGAATGAAAGACACAGCAGCTCCGCACCGCGTCCCTTCGTCTGGCCGAGTGGGAAATAGCATGCTGCGAGTTTGCTTTAAAAGGCAGCGCGAGCCAGCCAGGGGTGAGGGCACCGCGAGGCACACGCACGCGGAGCGCACGCACGCGCCCACTGACAGCGCGCGCTCCCGCTTTAAAAGAATCATAAATGCCCCAATCGCCTTACACCAAAGTCACCAGGGGGGAGCTTTTGTTAAAAGAGTGAACGAAACAAAACAACATTTCATTATTTATTACACAGGTGTCAAACTTAAGGTCCAAATCCTGCCTGCTGTAACTCTATTCTAGACGGCCACATATAATTAACTTCAAGATGACAATTTTGTACTTGGATATTATTTGTACTTAGATATAAAACAGTGTTTTTTTTATATAAGATCAGGGGTGAAAGTAAGATTTAGCGGGATAGCAGTACCTTCGAAAGAGGGGAGCGGCTGTTTGCTGTGAAAACAATCAGTGGGTGCACCCATTATTCAGCCGTGACTGATTAGTTTTTCTAGAACCAATCAGTTGCAGCACTTAATCAAACACAGCTTAAGTTAATAAATAGTTTTTTTCCCCTCATTTCATATTGTTTCTGAACTGTTTGTGTTATATAAGAGCAAGGATGCTCAATTCGTCGATTGCAGAAGATTTTGGGTGAATCTCGGCAGGAGACAAACTACTGCCAGGTAGTTGTCACCATCCTGGAGCTACTTTCACCTCTGTATAAGACCAAATAAATCAATGTGAAAAAGACTTTAATTTTAAGAAGTACCAGTCAAAGTTAGAGAAATTTTAGAGGCAGTATTGTGTAAAATAGTCTCCCATGATGTTATTCCCTCCACAAAAACGCGCCTGGAGTGTTGTTTTGATTGTTTCATCCATGTTGGAGAAATCCTTGAATTGCCTGGGACTCAAGGCGATTCAAGCCTCGAGTCCCAGCACCAAGCACCACTTTCTAGGACAAAGCTCCTCCTCAGAGCTTCCACCTCACAGAGCAGCTCCTTCAGACTAGCCAGCAGCAATTAGCAAACACCTGGTGAAATTGTGAATCTGCTGAGCTCATTATTCAAGCCACTTCTTGTCTTGTTACTCAACAAGTTAACCGTAGCAGCAGTTAATCTGTTGAGTAACTCTACAGGTTGTTGTTGCTAGGTAACTAACGAGATGGCAGTTTCCTCTTCCTACATTCCCCAGAATTCTGTGCAGTTCCGGATCGGCGTTCACTGAAATTGCAGAACATTTATACTTTCTATTGATAATTATCACGTGTCTATCGCGATTTACGTTGTAATGTATTTAACAAACTGCATCGCTTTCCGTGGTGTTCGCTGTTTTCACGCGCTATTCCGGTCACTGATGCCCGTTTGAAATCATGACCGATGACTAGCAGCCACTGACTTTGAATGTACTCACGTTTGAAGTGGGAGGTGGAGAAGAGTTTCACACCCGCTCCGACGCTTGAAAGTTAACATCCCCGGTCCTTGCTGGGCCCAAAGGGCCCGCAGCCGCCGAAGAAGGTCGCGCTTCCACGGCCAGATCAGCCACAGTTCCAGGATCAGGCGGGATCGACACGTCGCTGTTAGCAATGCTAACGTTCTGAGGACGATGGTTCTGTTACATCTCCTTAAAAAGCCCGGAAACTCGGGCATTTTCTTCATCACCATCTTTGCCGTGGTCGTCTTTTCCTTTCCTTTCCTTTCCTTTTTTTCTGCACTCCTCTGTCACACTTCTTCTTCTTGAATATTATTGGCGATTGGCAAGAAACGTTAGGTGAGAATTTCCGCCACCAACTCCACTGTCATACGTTCTGTTGTCCGCCATAATGTGGAAAGATTGGCTGATGCCCCGCCCCCATGCGTAAGATGCGTCGAATTTGGACCAATAATAATCAAGCATTCATGGACATTTTCCAAAACAAAATATTTTTCAAAAACACGCTCAAAATCCGCTTACCCGGGACAGAATTATTAATAATAAAGCAACTAAATTTTTAATTTGAAGTTAAATATTTAGCTTATTAACTAAATATTTTCTTTTAAGTGTAATATTTAGCTTGCCAACTAAATCCATCCATCCATTTTCTTACACCCTTGTCCAAAGTGGGGTCGGGTGTTGCTGGTGCCAATCTCCAGCTAATGTTCCGGGCCAGAGGCGGGGTCACCCTGGACAGGTAGGCAGTCTGTCGCAGGGCAACACAGAAACAGACAATACAAACAACCATGCACACACTCACTCACATGTTTTTGGATTGTGGGAGAAAGCCGGAGTACCTGGAGAGAACCCACGCATGCACAGGGATAACATGCAAACTCCATGCAGAAACAGTTCGGGGCCTGGAATTGAACCCAGTGCTACCAACTGCCAACTAAATTTAAGATCTAAAATTTTAATATCTTAATAACTAAACATAGTTAGCAAGATAAATGAAATATAATTACTAATGGATACTTAGTTTGAAATGTTGATATTCATAAATTAATAAATAACAAGACTTTAAAAATACACCTCCATTTTTGCTTTTATGGCTAAATAGCCAAAATGACTGCTTTTTGTCTGTAACTTTACAAAAAGGTTCTCCATATTGAAGTGGCCTCCATATTACATGATTGTTGATTAGAGGGACATCAATAGTTGGAGTAAGTCTCTCTTAGGAGACATAAAGGCTTGGATTTCTAGCACTCATAAATCACATTTCATCATATTATTGAGTATTACTCATGTTTCAATGAATGATGAATACATGGATTTGGATAAAAACAGAAAGCTTTTGTCCTCATTCATTAGCTTACCATTGAATGACCTAGTCATTCATTAGCTTACTTAGAGCAACAACAGGGTAACAGTTTTGTACTTTGTGGTTTGATCAAAGGGTCTCTGTGAGGCCTGCTGTCATCAGCACTTCCCTGATCTGTTGGGTGAATGACACAGCTTGATAGGATCTGCGGAGGTCCAGATCTCACTCATCAGTCATTAACTTTCTCCTTAGCACAAATGATTACTGAAGGAGCGAAACTGATGTCTGATTGTTGTAGTGGCAAGAGACCTTCTGTCCTTTCTGACGACACGGAGGACACACTTCAATTATAATAACCGCGGCAGTCCTAAAGTTCATGAAATGTTGAACTTGAAACCATAAATGTTCAATGGAAAAGGTTACTGGCATATAGGTATTTTTCCTAACATGCATTAGTGTTGATTTCTGTCCAAAACCTGTTTGAGGGACAACTAGTCCATGAGCTGATGGAGATGGATCTGGGCAGCAAAGTTCTCCTGCAGCAGTCTGTATTACAGCTTACATGAAGAAGCCTCTGACTAAAGACGCTGTTTTTCTACGACAGTCTGGTGATTGTCTTAGTCTCTGGTGGTTTGTTTTTATGTAAAATCCTTTATAAATTTCTCACACAAGAAACTGGGTTTACTTGCAGCAACAAAAGCAAGAAACTGTGTGAATAAAAGAGAAGCGATTGATGATACATGCCATTTTTACCGAGTTAAAGCAAAGTGGATCTTTCCAGTAGTTAAGTAGATCAGTCAGTAAGTTTTTTAATTGACTCCGGAGATATGATTGGAGTCGCTGCTACGTCAGCGTTATCTGTTTCGGCCTGCCTGTAATCATCCACAAATAAAAACAGGCTTCACAAAGGCACCGACTGAGCAGCAGTGTAACAGTCCATGCATGCTGCTGAACACGGGATTATTAATTCAGGCTGAAGCACAACCCCCGTGGATCAGTCGTCAACTGGTCAACATGGCGCTGAGTGCTGAGCGCGTCTGCATGAGGCCCTGACCCCAGACCTGCACCTGTGGACTCTGCCCACGCGATAAGATTAGATTCATTTCCTGGGATGCAAGAGCAAATATCAGCCCATGTGGCTGAACAGCAGAACAAGTGCATAATTACACAACACTGTATGAAACGCAACAGGCTTCACGGCTCAGCTGGGACTTCTACATGCAGGCTTCAGATCCGTTTGCGGTTCATCTTTCATGTCTAGTCATTCATGTACAAATGAGTCTTTCATGAAATTAATGCAATAATGCTGGAGCTTATCTCCTGTCCAAAGGGATCATAAACGTTATCGGCTCCAAAAGCTGATATCCTGACTTTAGACGGAGATGAAACAACCACACAATTTACCTTTCTTATGAAAACCAAGAGAGAAAGTACACAGATTTCAGACATTCATGTGTTTGTTCTCTCTGTTCTCTCAAGCAGATAACTAAACAGCAGTAAAGATAAGGTGAGGCACGACAAACAGCATGTACAGTGAATGAGGGGCGAGCGCATCCCGCAGAGACGCAAAAAGATGCAACGATGCAGAAAAATTTGACTCGTTTAAATGAACGCAACAAGATCTGGAATTTATAACAACCTGTATGGTTTCATTCAAGTTTGAATTTACAAGCCCTCACAAAGTAAAGGCTTATTCAAACAGCTCCATATATATACACACACTGACTCTCTGATGTGTACAGTTTTTAAATCCTCACCCTTCGCAGAAGCTACATCTGGTTAGAGGTTCTGTTTAGCTGTGACATCAGGAGGACCGTACATCCTCAAAAAAAGTCTTTAACCCCAAATCTGAATAAATATTTATTGTTTTCTCCACTGTTTGTTCAATAAGAATATCAATATATACTAATAAATTGTAAAATAGGATCAAATGCTGCTACTGCATGCAGCTTAGTGATACAAATCATATTTTTTAGGCAGCATTTTACAAATGGGAATGTTTCTCCAGAGCAATATTTGTGTTTGTGGCTATTTACCTAAACCATAATTGATAAGTAGTTGATATAATCAGTTTTATTGATATCACAATAGTGTCACAAAATATTGTCTTGAAATTTTAAGTCCATATCGCCCACCCAGAGATTAGAATAACTTTCCATGTGTTTGTCTACTGGCTCTATCTAAATAGTCTGCAGTCATATAGTGATTTATCAAGTCAGAGAACTCCAAAGCAACTTACACGTCCTTCACACATTCATGATTGTTAGCAGAAAGTTTGAACTGATAAAGACTCGGACTGCTGACAACGAACTAAAATGGTTAAAGGATTTCCGCAAATATGCAACCGTATTTCAAAAGATGCTTCTGAAATGTAAAGCAAACAAAAACAAACTCCTAGAAAAATCAGTCAGAACGAGAGCCTCCTCCCTGTGTGCTCTGGTTTTAATCTTATCGCTCGTTTCCTCTCTCTGTTTTTCTCTCAGTGACACACTTTGATTTATCAGGGTTCACGTTAAAGGCAGAGCACCGTCCTCTGATTGGCCCACAGCCGGACAACTCCCACCCAGCCGGAGGGGCGTGACAGTGAGGGAGGGGTCAGCATAAAAACAGGTGATGGGTTGTGTGAATGATAAAATAAAGGCCTGCTCAGCAGAATCACATGCACGTTTAAAGTGGAACAGAAAGCGTCTTGCTGCTTGCTTAATAATGGATTTTGTCTCACAATCTGCTCATGTTGGCATTTTATTCTTTCAGTTGTCAGAGTGACCGCTGCTTCCTCCTCATCTGTTGCGCAGCCCGTCTTTGACCTCACCAGGCCTTTTCATGCACAAAACTTGGCAAGAATCAGTTGAATTTTAGTTATTTCAGTCAAAACTCAACGAGAGTTTTGAGATCATTTAAATGCACCAAAATAACTGCACAATAAAATCTGGATCAGATTAAGAAGTTTTTCCTAAAAAATAAAATAAAATAAAATAAAATAAAAGTCATACTTGAGTCCAAAGCCTCTGAAGTCGGCGTGTCCAAACGGTTAGTCTCAAAATTATTTAGTCAAAAAGTAATCAGAGAAATAATTAAAACACTGAAATGACTGATTTATTTATTTATTTTTTAAGATAAATTATGACATCTCCAGATTTTGCCCATTTTGTGACACACAATGAAAGGTAAAATGTTCAAACTCTGTTATGAGAAAGGAATTCAGATCAGCCTAGTTTAATAAATTAAATAAAAGCCGATTTGGGGGCCAAAAGGTTGGCTTTTAGAAAAAGTCTCTGGATAAAAGTGGTGTTACTTATTATTTAAAAAAATGGCTGAGAAAAGACAATTGATTTGCGTCATACTTAACATTTCCCATTGCAAGTAAATTATGTCAACAGTGATTATACCCGGGATAAAAATTGAACAAGTAAATTTGCATCATTTTTGGGGCCACAAAACTTAGTTCAAGGGCCACAAATGGCCCCCAGGCCACACTTTGGACACCCTTCCTCTGAAGAATTAAAGGACCAAACTTTTGATGTTTTAATCTTATTCTGAGATGCCATTTCCATTCACCACAACTGTTACTTTTAATTTTAGCCAAAGGGCGAGAAGATTACAGTCACACGTCTCTAATGTGTAGTATTCTGTCAATAATTGTGCAGATGATAAATCATTCACACCTACAAAAAAATATTGTTAATTTAAAACAGGATGGCAAAACATAGAATACATTTATTTACAAGTGCACCTTAATGGACTAGAATATCAGTGACAGGTTTCTTTAGTCCAGTAATTTAACTCACATAGATTTATGACAAAGAATCCAATCAAATCAGCAAAGTCACAGAAAAAAATCTTTTTATAAATAATACCTTTGTTGTCCAAGAGGAGCCAGATGAAGCTCATCAGATGAACACATTGTTTGTTCTGCATCCGGGTTTCCTGAATTTGTGAATCTTGAAAAACGCAGCTTTCAGTGACTCCACCTGACCACTAGGTGGCGCTAGAACATTGCAGTTCACGGTGCGTGACTCGATCTGGAGGTAAACTGCGCACTGACGCTTCCAAACTGAACCAAAACATACATATAGGTTGAGTCTACGTATAAAGCAGCGCTTCAAGACAAATATTATGAACAAGTCCGATGATCGATCAGTTATATCAATTCCATATTCTAATTTGTTGATCACTCTCAGAGAATTCACCAAGATATTTGATTTAATGCGTTATTATTTTGTTCCCTGAGCCGGTTTCAAACTGAGATCTCTGGCGCCCTCTAGAGGGGAATCTCTAACCTCCATAATTATTAAAAACAAAACATTAACATGAATTGTGTGGTAATTGAAACTGCGCTTTTTATTTTCTTTTAGTCAAAAATATTCACACAAGAAAAAAAAAATATATTAAAGGCTTTTAAAGTTGTTTATCTTTATTTTAAATCCTAAAAATAGAGACAAAGTGATGGTTCTCTACAAATTACAAAAAAAATGTCTAAAGACGTTTTTTTTTCTAAATTTTATTGGATGTCTTTTTTTCCAAAAAGTCATGTGACATTTTAGTTTTTCTTTTCTGCCTGAGAGCAAAACAGCTCTTTACGTCACAAAGGTTGCAGCCCGCTGAGGGGAACGGTTTGCACTAAAAGGTGCAACTTTAACCCAAAGAGCAGCTTCAGATTCCAGATGATAAATGATTAAACTCTTATGATCAAAATAAATTGGGAATTTTAAGGATTCCTCATTTATTCCTGCTTTTCAACATAGTCAAATTCTGTATTCAGATTGATAAAAGAGACTTTGTTTTTTTTTGTTTTGGTTACGTTTTACCATAATCTAAAAATATCGCTGCATCTGCTGGTCTGTTTACCGAAGAGCTGCTACGCGCTTATGATGAAGTCACATGAGCAAATTTAAATCAGTTGAGAAGACAGTTTTATTTTACTGACAACAGCCTTCATGCATTTCATTCTGAAGCTATTTTCTACTCTCTCTTTTGCAGCCGGTGACACTGAAACTCGGCGTGCATTCAGAGGTCGAGAGGTAAAAAGTTTACACAGTTCCCACGAGAACTTTCCTGTCGACTGCCTCTATTCAGGAAGCTGCGGCTTCGACTTGCGTGTACTCACATCTCCTCATCAGCAGAGTGCGCATCTGTGTGTGCGCGTCCTGCACGCACCCCACGTGTCAGGTGGCCCAGCAGCCGACCCCATAGGAAGCACGGTCAGACCCAGAAGGTCAAGGAAAGGTCAAACGGGCTGTTTTTGTCAACACGTTTCGTGTGACTCCGCCCCGTCAACTGCCTGACAACCACAGTCTGCAAGCAGCGATTATGAAACTACGGTACCAAACGGAGAAGTTGGAGGGTTATCTGCCTGAACTGCCACTGAACTCAACATTACAGCAAATTTCTGGTCCCAGCTTTGCATCAAAGTATCGTAAGAAGCAGAACAAAGCACCAAGTCGTTTCGGAAAGATAAAAGTTCAAATTTATTAAACATAAAATTAGGGAAAATAATACATTAAAAAAACATTTAAAAAAAGCTAGTAGAGTTTTGGTTGCAGCAGATTTTTTTCTTCCAACTCTGATTTCATCTCAAGTATCTTTGGAAAGTTTGATCCAAAGAGAGCTGCAGAGACGGCTCCTCCACTCCGCTGTGACACAGAGCAGATGTCATTAAAGGCACAATGCAACAGAAATGCTTCTCAGCACCTTTATAATATCATTAAAAAAACATTGTAAGCTAATTTAGTTGATAAATAAAACTTTTGTTTTCTCAAAAAAGACTATAAAGTATATTTTACTTTATAGAAAAATATACATAACTTTTGTGGCTCAAAGATTTAAAAGTGGTCTGTAAGCCACAGAAATGAATAGAAAAAGAAGAATTAATCTATACACTATCAATTTTATCAGCTTTATGTTTTACACACACACCTGAGGATGTAGGTGACACTCAGGATGCAGAGCGGCTGGCTGGGGTTGGGTCTAGATCTGGACGACTGGACGCCTGGGATGACGGCGCTGTGACTCTCCACCCAGACGTAACCTCCACTCCTCACTAGCATCCTGTACTGACCGCTGACCGACTGATTCTTCAGACACACTGTAGGATCAGGTGAGACCGTCACACAGGTGTAGCTCTGTGTGTGTGTGTGTGTGTGTCAGTGTGTCAGTTCTTACGGTTCAGGTGATTTTTGTTCAGGCAGGTTGTGTCCAGAGTGTGACAGAGATCGTAGATGGATCGGCCCAGCAGCTCCTCTGGCCGGTAGCCGAGAAGAGACGTCACTCTGCACAAACACAGAAGATTCATTTACTCAACAAAACTGAAACTTTCAGACGAACGCTGCATTTTTAAAACATTTTCAATGAAAGATTGAGAATAAGGCGTCTAAATTAGTAATAAAAGGAAACACAGCTTCTTTTTCTACATTTTTATGTCCAGATTAGACTTATTAATGTGAAATGTTCTTGAAATCTCTCAGATTATTTCCATAACATAAGACTGTTTATATAAAATAATCTTTATTAATGTTAAATAAATATTATTCAACATTAATCTTCAATGTTGAATAATCATTTAAATTAAATGCATAAGTTCATTTTAGAAAGTTTAGAAAAAACAGTTTTTCTAACTAAATAAATTACTTTTGTACTATTTTTGTTTGCGCAGATTGAACTTTTAAAGGCTTTTTAAAAATCTGCCAATTTAACCTTAAACACCTTCAGCAGCTTCATTAATTTTATCCAGAAAAACCCTGACAAATTGACACGGATGTGTGTTACATGTAACAATTTAACTTCCTTTTTAAACAATTTCATCACATCCAGAACTGACGAAGGAAATATTAGTTCTGCTTAATTGCACAAGGATAATGACGCGCAAATCTAACATAAGATAACGGAGAGGTTTTAGTTTGGAAAGGTTATAACTGATTTTTATCAAAAACAGAAGGAAATATTTCTTCGGACTACTTCCAAGCTGCTACTCTTTCTTTAGCCGTTTTGTGTATTTATTGATTTATTTGTATTTATCAATAATCACAGTGTTCATATCTAAGAATTTCACAGATTCACATATTAAAACTCAAACTTTGCTTTACTTTATGAGGATTTTGTGTGATGACAAAGTGCATCAGAAAGAAAAACATGATTTTATAAATGTATATTATTATATAAAAGATGTGGATTTCTTTCTCCCACATGAGCTGTGGATCTCTGCAGCTCCCTCAGAGCCACCAGAGACCTGACGGCGGGTGGACAGACATTTTTTGGTAGGTTTGGAGTTGTGTTTGTTATGTTTTTGGGTGCATATGACACCTTGACAAACCAGATGAAGTCCAAAATCCACATTATATTTACTTCATTTACCAACTAGATGACGTCGGATAGCTACTGGTTGGACTGGATTTTATTCGGGCTTATAAAATTAATAAAACTATTTTTATTTTATAATGAACCCCTACTTTTGTAAATAAATAAATAAAATATTAAAGAACATTTTGCCGAGGACTACTCATCAAAACATGTTGCTTGTTTATACTGTTATTAAGTTTTGCACATGCTCACTTTGCAGCTGTTGTATTTTTGTCACTTTTCTCCTCATTGTTTCATTTTCTGCTTGTTGCTAGAAAACATTTATCATGTGAAACAAAGACTGGGTTGTGGGTTCAAGAAAAAAACAAACAATTAATTTAGAGAACATTAAAAGTTTCCTACATTCTATTGAGCTGAGCTGAAAGGAACTGGAGTGACTGGAGTTTTCTGTGCGGTCGCAGCGTGACCAGCGAGTGTCACATGGCGGACTGCTTCCCCTCTTCCACCTGCTGTTTCACGCTGGAGGGAAATTCCTCTCAATTCTTGGACAAAATTGGAGGTTCGCAAAACAAAAATCATCTATTTTGGTGATCCATCGCAGATTTCCCCTGACAACACATCTGTTGATCTGGACTCTAATTTTATTTTGCATATTTTTATGAGCTGAAGAATAAAGTGACGGTGTTAAAAGTAGCTCTAATATTGTCGCAGAGATAAATTATTTCAAATGAAAACCAAACGTTTGGTAACCTAAAAAATGGCCGACTGTCACTGACACGACACCAACGATCTGCAACCGTTACGATTCAAATTTTTTACATTTTTTTCTCTCAGTCTAGCAAAATAAAACAAATTTAGGAAAAAAACATGTAATTTTTAAGATTTACTGTAAGTTAAAAAACTTACAAAGAGGATAGATATTTTTCCAATGAGATGGGAAAAAATGTAAGAAAACTAAAATTATAGACAAAAATTAATTTCAGTCAATAATATTTGTACTTTTTGTTTCAGTCTGTTGTGAAAATCGATTGCATTTATTCCATGAAAAATGGGGAAAAACTGCTTAAATCAGCATTTGTTTTCATATTTAAAAATATTCATTACTGTTATTTTCAATTAAATATATACAATATTATCTTTATTTTCAATCAAAGAATTATTGTTGAAGGTAAAAAAGCCACTTGCATAAGCCATTGAGTGCTGTACTCAATGGAATATGAATGGAAAGTTGAGCGGAAGGAAAAACTGAACTGTGGATGATCACATCCATCAGATGCTGCCCTGATGCAGCGATTCATTTGGTAATTGAACTAGGCACAATCATAAAATGAACATAAATGAAAACTTTATACAAGTCTTTGTGGAGAAGCTACATACTGTGTCATTTTCACTTTTTGAACTGAATTAATGACAAAATGAGGCAATAATTATTTGCTAAATTAGAGAATAATTCAGCAGGAGGGCGTCACCCAGGAGCTGAAGCCAGTCCAGGTAAGCTGACGCACTTCATCAGTGCAGACTGAACATCTGCATAGCTTAGCATGAGGTTAAGTGATGTTGTTTTCAGGTGATCACAGCAATGGTAATTAACTTGAGTGAGAAAATGCAGTTTAAAAAATTCTGTAAAATAAATTTAATGGGAATAATTTATGTAATGCAAAGTGTTTTTTTTTCTGACCTTATCTGGGTTTCGCGGTTAGTTAATTCTTCAGCACTTGTTTCTTTACTTTGTTTTGTTTCATGTATTTTTGAATTTGTTTCCTAAAATCATTGTCAAATTTGGTCATTTTGTTTTAGGCTTTTCAGCTTCATTTGCAGGAATATAAATGCAGTAATAATGAAAAAAATTTTTTGTGTGTATTTATTGAGTTTTAATGGAAGTAATTAGTAATTTCATTAAATTAATATAAATGAACCATGATGTTTTTGCTATCCTATCATCAAAACCTCATATAGTTGGTGGTTAGTTGAACCCACATCCAAAATTAACAGCTAATTTTTAACAAACTGCAAAGTTTCAGTATGGGAAAAAAGCTTCAGACTGAGAAAGAAGTAATTATTTAAATAAATATTCAGACTAGTATAACAGGATGTCTTGGTTCGTTAAAAGGAAGTGATAAAACGGTTATAAACAGTCTTTAAAGCGGCTGTTTTCAGAGCAGGTCACAGTCTGAAAGGTTCTGGTGAGGTTCAGGCCTCCTATCTTATTCAAAGACGGTCACAGAAAAATAAAGATAACAAAATATAGCAATACGGAACTGGATGAGTAAATGTGGAAGTAATTATGTTTACAAATTTGGACAAATAAAAGTAGAAATACAGAAATAGAGCGAGATAGTATGCAAGAGGTAAAACTAACCACCGAAATTTGACACGCGAGGCAGTTTGGCCTCTTCCTGTTAAGACTCACCGTAATTTACCATCTTAACCACTGTGAAGGCGGAAGCTGCCAGCAAGAAGTGGGTCGGACTCAGAACCACAAAATGCAAAATCAAAATACACTTTCAAACTCAATCAAAGCCAATCCTTGCAGGGCCTGTCACAATAAGTTCTGCTGGATGATAAATTGTCCCAGAAGTTGCTGCCATAAACGACAGTGTTGTTGTTTTGAGACCATTTTCAAGTGATCATAATACAAGAACCTATTCTGAAAGATCAATAAACTTTAAATTCTGATGGAAGGAAGTTTTAAATGTTCAAAATAAATAAACAAAACAGAAACAACAAATAAAATGAATCATGGAGTCTCTATAAACAAAATTGTCCTTCAAAATAAGGGCGGGTTGAGACCAAATCACCAGACTGAAGACTTTTATCATTTGATAGAAAAATGATAAATTATGCAAGTGAAAATTATTGAGTTTACTTTAATTTATCATGCGATTAATTCATTTATTGATCATTGTGACAGGCCTAATCCTCGTATACCTGATTTATTTTAATCTGAAAGTCACAAATACAAAATAATTCAGTATTTGGGAGAAATTTTTTAAGACTTGTGCCATAACTTGTCTTATAAAAGTAGTCACGTTTTTGTGAAAACTAAACATACTCTTCATACATGTGCATCTTTTTTATTTAATAATCAGCGTAAAGTGATTTGAATAATGTGAAAATAATGACACTTTTTATAGTGTGCAAAAGCAAAGCACTCATACGCACATAAGTAAAAAATAAGCTACATTTAATGTTATTTTTTTCCATTAAGTCATAAATTTGAATAGTAATGTTCTTTAAAGTTACTCAAACCTGCAGGAGGATAGCTGAAAACTGAGGCCCTACAAACTGTGGCTAATGGCGGTGAGTTTATGCACCTCTGGTCGCAGTATGTGAACCTCATGTCCATGCTGTGCTGGCTGGTGAAGGTGTGTGTGCTGAGGAGCGTGTGTGAGAGCGGCAGAGGTCGGCAGGTCAGCAGCAGGCAGGACACCGAAGACGAGGCCGTGCACAGCTTCACTCTGCCCTGACAGTGCAGCACCTGGCGTCACGGAGAGCAGAGTTAACAGCAGCGCCAGAACCCGACCTCTCGGGTCTGAAGTCTTAACCTGCACCACCGACCTTCCAGGTTGTCGACTTGAGGTTCCCGACTCTTCCTCGGTGCGTCAGAGCGCTTTTTATCCTCATGACGAAATCCCTCTTCTGGCTGCACCCAAGTTCTCCAGAGAAACAGGAACATTAGAGCATTACTTTGTGACTTTAGCTACATTTCTGCATTAAAAATGGTTTATTTTATTGGTCTGATGGAATATTCTAATATTAAATCTTACGTTTTCATTAACAGTAAGTGGAAAATCCTCATTGATAAGAGAAATAAAGACTTTCAAACAACCATCTGTGTAAAATTAATTTATACATTGAAAAAAAACAAAATCCTACCAAGTATTTTTTTTTGCCTTGTTTCAAAAGCCAATATTTTAACTTACAAGTAACTTCAGCAAAACATAGGAGCTTGTTTTAGGTCAATAATTTCATAATATTGATAAAAAGAACTAGTTCAACTGGCAGATTATTTCACCTATAACATGAAATAATCTGAGTGGCATTATTAGTTTTTTAAATTGATATTAAAGAGAGCAAATGTCCAAGCATGCTGATGGAAAGTTGAGTGTAAGGAAAAACGGCAGTGGAAAGAAATTGTATTTTCATTGATATGCTTTGAAACACACCAACCTGCAGTCAGACGCAGGTTATGTCTGATTTCCTCGTGATCACACGGGTGAGTATACTCGAAGATGTTGTGCCCCATCAGCTCAGTCTGCCAGGAAACAAAGAGTTAAAAAAAAAAGCCTTAAAGCAGAAAGTACCAGTGAAACCTCTCACCTGCAGACTCACCTGGCTCAGGCCCATGTACTTGCTGACGTTGTCCGATAGGAAGATCATGTCTCCCACGGTGGAGAGCACCATGAGAAATCCCTCCAGGATCTTCAGGTACATGCTGGTTTCATCCAACGGGTTCAATCCCTCCGTCTCTTTCCCCAACTCAAACCGACACCCGCCCCGCGCCTCTCCTCCATGGCGGTATCTCACGGCGTGTCCGAGCTCCGCGCCCGACCCGGCAGTTTCTGTTTCGAACCCAGGGACAGAGATGAGTTTTTAGAAAGTTGTGCTGCTGTGAATGATGCAAACGGCAGAGGAAAGGATGTGGTGTATTTTTGTAAATTTCACTTGTATGTGAGTGAGTCTGTTCCAGGTGTGAAGTAATACTTCCTCCGTCTGACACCTAACGCATTTCCTTTGTCAGTTTTTATTCTTCTAGCAGAGATTACAGGCTGTAACAAATGATGAATCATGTATTTTTCATTTGCCTTTGTTCACTTGAACTGAAAGGGAATTTAGTCCGATTTTCATGAACTCATAAGTCAATAAATATTTCTTAAAATTCATCTTTTTTTCTGCCCAGTTTGACTCTTTGAGCACAATAAATGGCTGATTTGTTTTTCGAGGTGTTTTCACCTTTGAGCAGCGCCTGCATGCGTATGTAGCTGAGGGTGAGGCGGATGACGGAGGGTTTGTCCAGATGAGCTCTGACGGAGGGCTGGAGCGGCAGGAGGCGGGACAGATCACCAAACACGTCCGACTCCACGCGCCGCCGCCGCCGGGCCGCCTCACGGCTGATCGCTCTGCACGTAGCAGAGACCAGGGGAAAAACTGAATCCAAGTACTTACATCAAAAAGAAATCACATTTCACACCATCAATAAGAAATAATACTAGTAATCATAATATAGTAGGGGCGATCAGGTAAGAAACTATAAAGTATAAATAATTTAGTTGACAAAAACCTCACAATAATTTGTCATTGGATAAAAGATAGTGAATTTGGCAACAAAATATTGTTGCTTGGTTAGCAGAGTATGAAGAAAAAATACAGAAAAATCATAAGTCTGTGTATATATGTACAAACACACATGCATGTGTAGATATACCTACTGTGCAGGTAAATAAATAGATAAAAATAATAATAAAATTACAGAAATGTAAACAAAAATGGCAAAAGGAATAAAAAAATAAATAAATCTTTGAATAAATGAAATGAAATGAAAAAAAAATGAGCAAAACATATTCAAATCAAAAGTTCAGAATTTACCAAGTTGAAGTAATGTAACAGTGGGGTAATGAATATTTTAAAATAGTCAAATTTGCCTCATTATGCAAGTTAAATAACTAAACATGCTAAAACACTGACACAGCCTGATTAAAAATGCTCACTGTGTGACTTTGTGACCTCAACTATAAAACAACTGCAGCAAATTTCTCAACAAGTGAGGAAGCGAATGAGACTTCTCTTTTAGCCAATTTCAGGCTGGGTTCAGATCTTTGCCAACTTATTCTTGTTCTAATTTCCTCCAGATTTAAAAAGCAATCAGAACATGAAAGGTTTACCGTCTCTTCTCCTTGTCGGCCGTCATTGCATCCTGTGGAGTTCCCCGACTGGCGGCATTTCGGTGATGCTAACAGAGGTTTCCCTGCAGCACCGATGAGTTGGCCTGGCTCCAGTGAGTGTCATCTCTTCCCTCCTGCATGCAAATAGTCAAGCAGGTCTCCAAAGACCGAGAGCTGTGATTGGTCAGCTGGCCAGGAAAAGCATCACCTGATCCCCTCCTTCCGCTCCTCCCTTTTCAGGCAGCAAACTTTCTCAGCATCCCTCAGATTTGACTCCAAAGCTCAACAGCATGAAGTAAGAGTAATAAAAAAGGAGAGAAAGAGGGGGAAAAAAGCAGACAGAGTCGTCTGGGATGGATGTCGACAGCTCAGTGTTTTATTGGAATCAGACCAGACGGGGGACTAGCCCGGCTGTTGCACTACATTTTTGGCACAGAGTTAAAGATAAGAGTGACCAGGAACAGCCGTACCCCTGGGTGCACAAAGCGTCACTACACACTGACTCTACTGCACAGACAAGCAAACCGGCCCGTCTTCAGATCGCTGTACAAGAAAGGCGACAAACCGTCCCTCTTTGTGTGTGCACGTGTGGTTCAGAGAAAGAGACAGAGAGGGAGGAGGAGGAGGAGGAGGAGGAGAGGGCGAGCAAAGGGGAGAGTCAGTGAGTGCTGTGTGTTTGAAGTGAGAGGTAATTCAGCTGCTGGTTCACCAAGTTTCCTAACAACCGGCTGTAACAGACCTATAATGGTATAGTTATAGTTTTACACATAAAGGTTTTTAATCCTCCAGATACACTTTACAATAATAATAATAATAATAATAATAATAATAATTAATATAATAATTAAAAAAGACAGCAATAAGAAAGAAAAGCCATTTTGAAAAACAAAAACAAAAAATAATAATAATAATAAAGCAAAAGTGAGAGCAGTTTTTGGCTTTGGGACAAAGAGAAGCAGGGAAAAGAGGAATTGCTGAAAGGGAAGATGGGCGAAACATCGGTGGTTGCTATAGAGACAGAAATGCAGAAAACAAAAAGTCACGCACGACGTGGAGGAGATTAAAGTTCACACATTCATGCGCACAAAAATGTACATTCACAATACAAAAGAAAGAAGAAGAAAGAAATAAAGAAAGGAAGAAAGAGACAAAAAGAGAAAGAAAGAGACAAAAAAGAAAGAAAGGAAGAAAGAAAGAAAGAGAGAAAGAGACAAAGAAAGAAGGCAACACATTCACACCGGCCGGCAGGTCTCTGAAACATAACAGACGGATGAAACAGTTGGACACCAGAGTTTTTTTTACTGCTACACAGGCCGCCTGTAACACTCTGCTCCACATAATTAGTTCAATAGCCTGTAACATTCACTGTACATACAGCGCCTTGTAAAAAGCATCCATGCCCCTGTTAGGTTTCCATACCTTTTTGTCATTTCACAACAATTTTAAACTTATTTCAATGGGATTTAATGCGACAGACCAGCACAAAGCTACATCACTGCAAAGTAGAAGCAAATTATAAATCACTTTCACAATATTTGACAGATAAGAAACAGAAAAGTCATCCCCCTTTACTGTAATACGTCTAAACAAAGTACAGTATTCCAAGAAGTTTCCAAAAAGTAGAAACTACATTTAGGCAAGAAGGAAGCCATTGCTGAAGAAAAGTCAGAAGAATTTCTGTTTGCAGTTTTTTCTATCACTACAAACCATGTAGACAGCAATCTTTGTGCCCAAAATGTTCATTTTTGATATCTTTCTCCTGCACATCATCCTGAAAACAACATCTCCATCATGAAACACAGTGGTGGCAGCATGATGCTGTGGCACTGCATTGGATAGAGATAAAAACACTTGAGGAAACCCAGTTTAAGGCTCTACAATACTTTATATTCCAGCAGCAAGACGACTCTAAAGATACAGTCAACGCTGCTCTGGTTTAGACTGAAGCCTATTCATGTCTTGGAACGGCCTAGTTAAAGTCTAGATGTGAAATTAAATGAGAAACTATAGCAAGACTTGAAGGAATTAGCTTGAGCAATTCTGCGCAGAAAAACGAGGGAAATTGTCAGCCTGTAAATGTGCAAATGTGCTATTTGTCATTCTCCTTCCAATTTACATTTATGGATTCATGTTGTGTTGGTTTATCACAGAAAATCAACATAAACTACATCAATATTTATGGTTGTCACCTGAAAATAAATGTGAATAAGTTAAAAAAAAAAGAAAAAGGGTACGAATGATTCTGCAAGGCGCCGTACGTAGGACAGGAGGACAGAGAGTGTGATAGTCAAAGCAATTTCACCCAAAATCCAACAGAACAAAACATTTTTAAAGAAAAAAAAAACAAAAAAACCAACAATAAAATATATAGTTATGGTATTGCACAAAAGGGTGTTTGGCCCTAACTGGTCCACAATAAGGACAGTAATAACACAGGAAGGGTGCTTGTCCATGCGCAACGACGCCCCCTTTAATAGCAGACGATACCGACACGATACAGCCACTCGACACAGGCTATGTACAAGCCTTCGCACCGCCGCTCCGTGTGTGTGTGTGTATGTGTGTGTGTGAGAGACAGAGAGAGCTGGTGCTGGTTAGAGAAGCAGTGTGAGTGTATCCATGTGTCTAAACAGAGTACATTTGTGTGAGAGCGGTGTGCGTGTTCATATTTATTGTCATAGTCATATTCATCATAAAACCCAGGCAACAAGAACGACACAATGCAAGTAAATAATGCTTTAGAAAAGTAACAACAACCAAGAGCTTTAAAAGGAAAAGATTGACCGTGCGAATGAGTGAGAGAGTGTGTATTCTGGTTCTGATGAGTGTGAACACGCCAGGCGTTACTGTTGTCTGACAGGTGTGTGTGTGTGTGTGTGTGTTAGGTCTGCATCTCCTCGGGAGCGGAGTAGGAGAAGTTCTTGAACTCGTCCTGGTTGATCTGTTGGATGATGGCCTCGTTGGTCGGCGTCAGAACCGGGTCCTCCTTGGTGAAGTCCTGGTCGAAGTTATTCACATCTCGCTTGGTTTTCTGCAAGTGAAAAGAAGCAAATTCTGAAGCTTTATAATAACCTGATGCTTATCACATTACACCACAGTGACACCTTCTGGCCAAAAAGACTAACTACGCCTCACAGAAGACAAGTAAAAGCCTGTCCCACTCTGATTTGCTCTAAACAAGAGCAGCAGGAACACACACCCTCCTGCACTCATGTTAGCGTAGATGTGTGAAAACCGTAAAAATAATTGGTTGCTGTGGAGACTTGCAGTCTTGGTGTTGCAAGGACTTAATGATGCATTCTAACAAGAATCCCTGAGGCACCTTTGCAATACAAAACATTTGAGTCGCATGAAGTCATGGCTTCTGACTTCTACTCTCCAAGTCAAATAAATCTTGTGAGTTTTACATCTTGAACTTGAAAGTGTGAGTTTGTGAAACATAAACTTACATTAGTAAGTTGTGCTAACTTTTTATTAGTTTTGAGTTACCTCAAGTTGTGTAAAAGAGATTTTTAAGGTTAGAAATAAAAAAAAAGTATGAAGAAATAAACGGGAGTGGGGACTTTAAATGGGTACTTATTTTGACTTAATAATGCTCAGTTAAATAATACAGGAATGTGCAATGGTTCAACTAGATGAGGGCAATACTTTTGTATACCTTGAAATAATTATTTAGTTTAAATTGTAATTGTATTACGTTATAAAAGCTCACAATTCAAGATTAATGAGTAATCAATACTTATGAATTATGCTCACACAACTTTCTTTAGATCCACAAAATGAAAATTTTACTCAGATATTTTGGTGAGTTCAATACGATGTTTTCCTGGCTTAGGAATATATATATAGGTATATATATATATACAGATATATGTGCAGATACAGCTGTGCAACACTACTATTCTGTTTTAACTTGGCTCAAAAAGTTTAAAGTTACACCACATTAAACCAGCTGTGTGCATTCACAGATAGGTTTCTAAGTGTGTGAGTTTCTTACAATCCGGGGTTTGAACGGCGGTTTCACTTTTCTCTGCTCCAGTAGAACCCAGTCGATTTCCCTGAAGAAGGAGTGGGCCTTGATGGCCTCCTCACAGCCCTGGGTCGGCACACAGCCCAGACGCTTGGCCGGGTTCTTTGTCATGAACTGAAAACAAAAACGAATGATGAGCTGAAAATAAGATGGACATTTTGGAGGCAGATGAAATTGATTGGATGGATGGATGGATGGATGGATGGATGGATGGATGGATGGATGGATGGATGGATGGATGGATGGATGGATGGATGGTTGGTTGGTTGGTTGGTTGGTTGGTTGGTTGGTTGGTTGGATGGGTGTTTGGTTGGATGGATGGATGTTTGGTTGGTTGGATGGATGTTTGGTTGGATGGATGGTTGGATGTCTGCTGAAACACACCGATCTGAGGATGGACACGGCCTCCTTGCTGAGCCATACGGGATAGAGGACGTCGTCATGGAGAATCGACTCAAACAGGTCGTCTTCGTTGTCGGCCTCAAACGGCGGCTGGCCGGCCATCATCTCGTACATCAGAACCCCCAGAGCCCACCAGTCCACAGAGGCTCCGTACTCGAGTTCCTGGAGGATCTGAAACCAGCAGAACCAGCAGAACCAGCAGAACCACACAGATCAGAATGACAGACACCGGAAACATAAACCTGTTATGTTTATTATCTGCATTTTATTTAATTAACTGTTTATTATTTTCTTCCATGACAGCTTATTTTGATCAGATCTGAAAGGTTGAATGTTAATACTGGTGATGATTTTTTTCTTAAATCAAAAGAGTTTTATAAAAATAAAACTAAACAAAAAATAACTTAGTTCATCCAACTACTTATTTGAATATCTTAACGTCAGTTTGCAAATCATCTAGTCTGATTGCACGACAGGGTTCGTATCTCTTCTCAAAGGGAAAATTATAGTTTCTTCAGAATTAAATGTAAAAAATATTAATATATCATTATTTTTAAATAACAATAATAAAATACTATTTATATTAATAATTTTCAAGACACAGTAGGAACCCATAGAGGAATATTTTTCTTTCTTGGCTCGCTAAGCTAACTTTAGCTCACCTCAGGAGCAATGTAGTCAGGTGTGCCGCAGAAGGTGGTGGTGGTCATTCCGTTCATGATGCCCTCCTTGCACATACCGAAGTCTGCCAGCTTGCAGTGTCCCTCTGCATCTAGGAGGATGTTATCCAACTTCAGGTCCCTGTTAGAGCAGGATGCAGACAGAGGGGGAGGGTCAGTGCCATCTGCTTCCTCCAAAGGTTGGAAGTCATTGTGTAAACTAGTGTTTTTCAAAGTGACGGCCACCAGGTGGCGTACGAGGCATCTCTGAAAGTTGAAGGGAAAATGTGAAAAAAAAATCATAAAATCTAACCTGTTTTTCAATCATTATTGTAAAATAAGAGTTAATAAGTTATTGAAATGTTATTTGCCATGTTCATCTTTCTAACTGGCTGCCAGTCAAACTTATCAAGTTGTTTTGCTCCTCAAGCAAAAAACCCTGAGAACTCACGACTAACTAAAATCAGAAGGAAAGATGCAGCATTTACGTATACTAAACAAATGTAAGAATCACTGAAAAGTGAATAAAAATGAGAAAGAAACATTCTAAAAGTCAGTGTTTTCTTACATATTTTGTTGCATTGTCTGTGTGTTTGTGATGATTCTAAAGGGAATGACGTCTGCAGGAGTGTCCAGATATAACTTTTTCACTTCCGATACAATACAGATATTACAGCTTTGAGTTTTCGCCTGATACAATATCATAACAAATTATACATACTTTCCTTAGTGTGGAATGGTAAAAAAAAGGCTTGATCAAGTGATATTAATCAAACAGAGAACAATAATCAGCAACAACACATATGAGAACAACCGACCTGTTTATAATATGTATCAATAGGTCCTTATAGAACTCCTGGGGCAGAATAAGTGCATCTAACAATGAGCTCATATCAGAAATTTTAGACACAGGTTGAAATTGGTTACTCAATTTTTGGGTGATATTTGACCGATTTTTGCCATGAATATCAGATCGGGACAATCCTAGCCATTTTGGAAACGTTTGGGAAGCCCTGGGGTAACATTCTTATCAGAACCATTTAGTGGGAATGTCTGGTGAAAGAAGCTTTTAAACTCTGTTTCACTCAAAATCATGAAAGTTTAAATGAAATTGATCAATCTCTTGGCCTCATGGTACATAAGCTAGAAGGATTTACCGATAGATGACTCCATTCCTATGTAGGAACATTAGAGCAGACGTGACTTCGGCGGCGTAAAAACGAGAGCGAGGCTCATCGAACTTCCTGGATCTCTGAATCTGGAACATCAGGTCTCCTCCGTTCACATACTCCATCACAAAGAATAAACGATCCTGCACACAACAGAGAGGTAAGAGGGTGAGACAAGCAGGTGATTTAAGATTAGATTTCATTTTAAATCTAACTGTTTCAGTGCACGGTTTCGTTGCGCTCCTACCCGTGTCTGGAAGCAGCAGTAGAGCTGGGTGAGGTAGGGGTGGTGGCGGGCGAGGGCCAAGATGCGCTTTTCTGTCATGGTGCAGTCTACGTCATCGTCCTGAAGGATCACATCTTTCTTCAAAACTTTAACGGCATAAACCTCGTCTGTCCCCTTCAGCTCCCCCAGCATCACCTGGTTACAGAGTAAAAAAAGAAATCTTGACTCTGTTCAAGAGTTAAAGTTGTTACTTCAAATCTTTCAAACAGAGGATCAAATCTACAGCTAGAACTCAACCTGACTGAAATACGGGGTGGAAACTAAAGACAGCTGAGCAGAAACAAATGCCTGGAAAACCTCTGTGAACTGAAGCAAAGCTGCAACGATGATCCACCAGAAATGACGTGAGAAACCGATGAAGGAATGAAGGAAAACAACTTAAATTTATTGCGGCAGAAGGAGACGGTACAATCAGATGAATTGTACTTAGTTTTACCATTAGTGGACATTTTTTCAGCTTTGGCAAATGTAATCTTAGAATTACTTGGATTTAGGATTGGCTCTGGTCTTCAGATGCTTACACTGCAAAAACATATAAGTTTAAATCTTAATCTTAAATCTAAGTATTTTAGTGCAAATACCTTAGTGCATTTGAAATAAGACAAAACTAATGTACAAATAACTTCCAGCAAGATATAGGAGATTGTTTAAAGTAGATAATCCCTGAATATTGATAAAACATTTTCTACTACTGGCAGAGCTGAAAGGACACCTGAAGGAAACACTCAGCTGTTGTGCTATCACCAAGAAAACCGTTTTATTAGAAGCATAATGAGCAGTAAACAAACAAACATCCCCCTCAAACTCCCCGATGCTGCTGCACCTTGCCAAAGCTGCCTTTGCCGAGGACTTTGATAAAGTTAAAGTCCTCCAGAGTCCTCCTCTGGGTCTGTCCGTTCTCCCTGGCCGCCGAGGAGGAGGACGAGGAGGAGGAGTTGGTGGGGGAGGAAGATGTGTGTTGGGGTCTTTGCTCGTCGAGCGACAACGATTCCTGCAGGCGCGTTAGCTCTGCCAAGTCTGTGGGTGTCATCAGAAAAGCTGATCAGACGTAAGCAAAAATAAAAACACCCTGCCTTCCTGTCTCCTTTTTTATTTAAGTTATATATACAGTTGGAATCAGACATTCGTATGTAAACTTCTGATTTTGAAGATGTCAACAAATAAATCTCTTACGTCTGATTTCTCATCGTTGTGACTAAATGCCACAACGATGAGAAATAATTTAGGTGATTCTGACTGACCAAAAACAAGAGAATCTTGTCCTGATTCAATTTCAGACAGTGAGGGAAAAAGCCGAATGTTATTAGTCAGTATATATAAACTTCTGACTCTGGTTTAAACTGTGTACATTCCTCTAAACCCACACTTTCCTCCGGTAATAGCAATATAAAATATATAATTTTTATTTATTGATATACATTTACTTCACATCAAAGTGCTAAATACATGGTGCAGTGTATTACATGAATGAAAAAGAAACATAAAACAAAGAAAAAGAAACTGTTTTAATGATTTAATATAAACCGTGCGTGTGTTTGCCATTCTACCATCACGATTACTATGAATATTACCACTAATGTAATTATTTTTACAATCTTATGACAATTATTATTAATTATAATTATTATACTGGAGGAAACTCTTTGTTTTGTGGCTCATATTGAAATAAAAAAAGAAAGACCACTTCCACAAAGAGAAAGTTAACTTTCCACTTCTCAGCTTGCAGAGTGTGATAATGACTAACTGTGACAACCAAATGGTTGTGGGCGGTGCGGGATAATTCACGTCTAGTCCCTGTATGTCCATAAACACCTCTCTGTACTTATTTCTCAACATGAACCACAATATTGTTGCTGGAATCAACTGAAAACCTCTAAGTGGTTTATTAGCAAGTTAAAAACTGTGTCCTGTTGCAGCAGCTTATCCTAAAATGGTTTTAATAACCCAAAGCTTGTTTTTCCTCAGCGTTTTGTGCGTGTGCAGAGTGTTACCTTGCTCTGAGGGGGAGGTGGGGACAGCTGGCTGGCTGAAGCTGTTGTCCTCCGACTGAGAGTGCTCAGGCGGAGACTGGGGAGTGTCCTGCACTGAGGTCAACTGGGAACATAGACAGACGACAAAATCATTCCTTCAGGCAGGGGTGTCACTTTGTGCTGCAAGTTGGTGGGGACACATTGTGGGGACGGTGCTGACGCACCCACAGTTATGGAAAAGCCTTTTTGTGCTAAGAAAAAGGCCCAAACTTAAATGTGAAAGCCATACAGTCATATTTAATAAATTAGGATATGCGTCCTGATGGAGGCTTGTCAGATTCATGCTACTTTTAGAAAATAACCTTGTAGCAGGTATTAAACATACTGAGAGATTAAAAGATGTCAAAACATCCATCTTCTAACGTCTTTCACTTTGTGGGGGAATTACAAAAAAAGATCTTTTCCTTCATATTCTGTTTTATTGAATGAGTCTATATGTACTGGCTCAGCTTCAAAATTCAGTAATATTTTTTTGTTTAGAATTATCACAATAATATATTTATTACCTGTTTAAAACATCAGCAACATTAGATCCTGTAAGCATTAAATGTTATCAGAAAATTTTAAATGAACGGAATGAACAGCTTCTGTGTCGGCCAAATCAATCCCTGTCAGTGCAAACTTTTGTATTTTTCATTTGTGGTTCTGACTGCACAGCTGTCCCTCAACTGGCATAAAAATAAGATAATACTTTATTTATTACCTCTGAGGGGGACATTTTGTTTGTCCCAGCCCAGCACAAAGTAACATCTTAAAATAAATAACTTACTAAGCCTTTCTTATCTGATTGTTAAACTTGTTGTACTTCTGAACCTCACATAGCAGGTGGGATATGATGCAACATATTTCTTTGCTGTAAAATAATTCAATAAGATAGGTTTTAATTCCTTTTCGTGTCTTTTCTGTCTCACCTTTGGTGCTGCAGATGTCCCTTGTTCTAAACTCTCCTGAAAAGCACATAACGTGTACTAATGTCAGTGATGCGAGTGGAATCTGTTACAAAAAAATGGATGTAGCAACTTTATCTCTTATCCAACTTCTACAAAATGTGGCTTAAATTAAAGCTAAGAAAAGTGCTGATTTTTTTGTACAATGTGTATTTTCTCTGGAAACAAATATACAAATAGTTTGATTTCTGTCAGTTCTGACAAGGTACAAGAGAGACAAATTTTTCTTTTATATTGGCTAATAATTTAATTTAATTGCCGCTCTAGGAGACGTGGTTTAAAACGGATCAAACTTTGGCTCCTATGCTTTCTGAAATATTTCATCCTAGTTGATGATTGCTTTGAATATCGCCACATTCTACGAACAAATGATGCGATTAGTTACGGGGGGGGACGGGTGGCTGTATTCTTCCTTCTTTTTTCCACGGTCGTCAGCTGAACATCACACGCAGACCCGTTGCCGTGGCAACCAACCGACAACAGCGGTTCCACAGTGCAGAAATTAAGTTCAAGTGTATCAGGAATTAACATAAACATAAACAAAACACACACACACACAAAAAAACCCAAAAATATTTACCAAAACGGAAAACTCAGTCCATTACTGTTTCATATTTTTTGAGTTTTCCATATTAACAATAATTTTGCGATCATTAAGAAGTGGTCGGTAGTTGATTAGCTCATTTAAATACCTGCTCCACTTATTATCTGTCAGAAAATGTGTGTGGGTCGTCTTATTTTTGTATTAAGAGAACTGACACACACCAATTTGCACAGCACAGGTACATATTAAGGTTCTCAAAGCCAAGCTGTAGCATAACTAACCTATATATTTTCCTTAACTTTTTCCTACCTGTGAAATGTGATTCCCTTGGACCTTTTCATCTTGCTGTTGTTGCTATCACAATTAATAGCAAAACATTGCATCCTTTTTTCAGATTCTTTGCTTGATTGTGTCATTTTCCCGAACACCGATATCTCTGACTCAACGCAGAGCAGTTGCGCACGCGGCGCACTGCCGCGCAGAGTTAAGGTGTGTTCTAGCGAAACGAGGTTTGAGCGTCAGGCAGGTCTGGTTTTCATTCAGTCTACGTGGAGCTCTGGACAAGTTAGATGCGCTCGATGCTCAGAATGTTCCAAACTGTTCAAACTTTTGAGTTATTTATATTTACCCTTTCTGTCCTACGTCCTAAAACTAATTCCCCTTGAGAATAAAAATGATGCCTTGTGCCTTATTTGGAGGCCAGTGAACAACTTGTTTTGTTTTTTAAGCCATTTGGAGGTGGACGTGCTGGTGTTGTTTGGTTCATCATTTTGCTGCACAACCAAAATCCGTTTGAGCTTCAGGTCACAAACTGATGCCAGACATCTCAATACATTAGAAAAATCATAGAAAATCTCTAATTCAGTCACTGAAATCAAAATGTGAAATTAAGATATTAACATACATATAAAGCGATATATATATATTTATGATGATTGCTGGCATCAGACACATAAATATATGTCTGATGCCAGACAGTTTGTGACCTGAAGGTTTTCTGACAGAAACAAATAAATGGCCTCCATCTATCACAGACCATAAATGTGTGATGTTCTTTCACATCTTTCACATCCAAAAAGTTCAATTCTGTCAACAAAATATTTTTCCAAAGCTTTTGGGAATCCTTAAGATGTTTTTGGAAACAGAGAGAAGTGTCTTTGTGCTCCGTTTTTGGCTCAAACCTCTTCAATAGCTGCTAACTTTGCCACGGTCTCTTTCTTATTGTTGAGTCAAGAACGTTGACCTTGTGCTCCAGTACCTCCCATGTTGCTCTGGGTTATTTCCAGACTGATTGTTTCTTATCTTTTCTTGGATTCCCTGAGATAAGGACATGACTTGTTGCTTTTTGAGATTTTACAGGTCTGGACTTAATCAGGTTTAGGTGAAGAAATTGAACTCAGTCAAAAAAAACATTTGTGTCTTAAAAATGGAAGAGAAATGTTTTTCACACAGGTCCAGGATGAATTTGGTTGCTTTTCCCCACATTTCGGATTTACCCAGGTCAAATTTGTCTGGTGATAAGATATGTTTGATGAAATATAATTGTGACAGAAAAGCAAAAGCAGAGCTAGAAATATAAGAAGCCACTCAAATAGTTTTTTAAAGGACAGGACTTTGCTGGAGAGTTCTTCAGTTTTAATAGTGGATCATCTGGTCATGATGGTGGCGGCTTGGGCCACATTGTGTCCAGTTACCTTCCTCCTGCGCTGTGCTGTGCTGGAGATTTTTTCAGGTGTGACTCCCATGTCAGCCAGCACCTTGGCGATTCCTCGGGCGTCCACCCCACAGTTAGGAGCTACATTGGTCTCACAGCGCCGGTGCACGTTCATCTTACACACTGCAAAAACAGCAGGAGGACATGCAAGGAAGTCAGGTTTGACCTACTGGAAAAAGGCTTTTTGGACTAGTGCCGGCTGCGGTATATCTGTAACAAACTGATCATTTTATCAGTTAATAATTTAGTTTATTTTTGCCTAATCAACTGTAAGCTTTAGTACACACTTTCTGCTTGTCACCAACTCCAATGCAGATATGCCTTTTTAGAAAGTGTCCATTAGTTCTGCCATCAGGCACTTTTGTCTCATTACAATATGCAACTGTCATCACTCCAAAAGACGCCAACCAAACAGTTTTTCAGCTGAAAAAACTCTTGGCAAATGTTGTGTCACATCTTATTTTAATTTCATGCTTGCCAAAAATAAATATTTCCTTGTCGCATTTTAGAGGTGCTAGATGAGGTCCTGTCTCCAGTCATCACATAACAGAACACTAAATTAAACCCATCTGTCCAGCACAATATTGTGCAGAACAGCACCGGATAAAATTACATCTCACTTTGTCTGATGTTAATAGATAAGAAAACTACTCAACAGATCAACCCTATATGCTATTAACGTTAAAACAAGCAGAAAGAGTTTAACTTTTCACATGTTGGAAAGAAAAATCTGGAGAATGTGACGATTTTTTTTTATCCGATTAAACGATTAATTGTCAGAAATAATTATTATTGTTACTGAAATAATAACCAAACTGTTCAGACCTCTTTACATGTTTGTCTGTATCATGTGGTATTTCCACTTGAATGGTCAGCAATCAATCGCGCATAAATCATACCGTAAATAGCTGCAGAAACACTGAACTTATTCTCTGCTGCCACAAAATGTTTCCCTTTAGACACTCAAGGGTTTGTTTTTGCTAGTATCCTCCATCTTGTCCAAAAACTACACAAATGTGTAATTTCTCTTTTAGCCTCCTATAAAATTTATAGTTCCACTTCACAAATTTACACAGCATGTGGAACCTTTCTGATATCAGCTTCTATAAACTTTAAATGAATTAAATAAAATCCACATTAAATCTATCAACTGAAGTACTCCACTGCTAAACATAATTTAGCACGCTTGTACTTAGACCTGTCACAATAAACAATAAATTGATTAACAGTTCTCTGAAACTGATGGACTGTTCACAAAGTTCACACTGACAAAGCCTGAAGTAGAAGATCTGGGACGAGACCTGAGATTTAGGTACGTCCTAAGCATGGCCTATTCCTAAAAATAGCAAAGCATTACTCAAATTAATTATACAAAACATAAAATTTCTACATAAAATACTCACTAATTTTTAAAAGTAAAATTAAATTACTGCAAACAACTCTCTTTGAAGCTGATGGTTTGATCTAGGTTTTTGTTCTGAAGCTTTCATTTTTATACTTTTATTGAAAAGTGTTGTCTTTTTTTTTTCAGATGATAAACTTGTGGTTGAGATGAAACTCACCTTTACACTGAAGGCCCTGCCTCCTGAAGCCCCACAGCAGAGAGCCACAGTGGTCACAGAAGGTAGGCACCTTGTAGCTGTGGATACTGAACTTGTGGGGAATGTTGACACTGAACCCCTTTGAACCCACCTGCAGAGGGAGACACACCCACACAAACTCTCAACCATAAGGATTACGCAGAGGAAGAGTGCACATGTTTGAGGTTGTAACAAACTCTGGATGCATTTTCAATTCATCTTTATTTAGCCTGCAAGAAGCAGAAAAAAGTGGGACATAACCAAAACTTACACAAGCACAAATATCAGCATAAATACAGTTGATATCAGATATTTAGATACACTGAACAATTAGAAAGAAGTTTTTTTTTCTCCCTGTCTGACAAAATTCAAGTAACTTTTTCTGTTTTTATGAACTATTGCCAAAATATTTGTTGTTATTTGCAGAGCTAAAACAACAAGAGAAATCTCTTTTACTTTTTTCAAATTCAGAAGCCCAGAATTTGATGTCTTGGCTTCGTAAACTTTTGGTTCACAACATGGAGGCACAACTGCGGGAGTATTTCAAGGTATTTTAAGGTACACAAACATTTTTTTGTGTCACATTTTGGCATTTAAGAAGTAGATGGTCCTAACAGGAGAAAAGACGTTTAGAGTACATGTAAACACGTGGATTTAACTGCATGCGTTTGCACACATTTACCTCCTCGGCCGTGTCGTCCTGCTTCTTCATCCCAGCGCACGTGGTGATGATGAGCATATGGCAGCGCTTGTGGACGACACAGGTACACACTGAAAGCACCAATGCATTGCAGTCACTCCTGTGCTGTTGTAATTAAAGTTTGGAAGATACTGACAAATTTAAAAAAAACGGAAATGAGTTTAAAGACTCTACTATTATTGAAGTTAAAGGGTAACAACTGGATAAGTGACTGATTTTTTATTTTAATATGACAAATTAGATATATATTAATTCTTCAAAACTAAGTGAATTTATAGACAAATCTTAAAGTCTGTTATGTTTCTTATGAGATGCAATAGAAAGTGCTGGGGTGACCAAAGTATTTAATGTGTAGCGCTGCAGTAACCCCACTGCCAGTCAGCTGGCTAACAGAAATTTGGAAATATTTCCACTGAGGAAAAACACGGACAGTTAGTGTGCTAAATGTACAATTTTGTTAAAACTACAGGTATTAAGCTACAAGATCCTTCTGCTACCCAAGAAAATCAATAAATGTATTGAAAAGTTTTGGATGTTAAAAGGACTTTTTAAACTAACCAGTATCATGTAATTCCAGCTGGTTCTTTTCGTTTTCTTGGTTTTGTTTCTTCTGAAAATGTTAAAAATTGTTTTTGCGCTGCTGGAAAATTCTGCTAACCAGAAATACTTATAATACAAAATCTTACCAAGACGTTTTGGTCCAGTTTCTAGAACAAATATCTTAGTATACTTAAAATAAGACAAACTAACTTGGATGCTACTTCTCAGGAAGACATAGGAGTTTGTTTTAAGTAAAAGAAGGTTATATTTAAAATAATTTGGTCTCATTTCAAATGTATTTGTACTAGACACTGAAGCAAAGCTACTTGCTAACTACTAAATGCAGCATATCGCATTTGTTTAATTCTATAAAAAATGTAAATGAAAATAAAACAATATTTTGTATTTTAGAAGTATTTTTAGAAGAGCTGTTCAGAAAACCGACCTTCCCTGCAGACAATAAATATGCAGAAGCAAACCAACTAATTTGCAGGAAGACATCATTAGCATATAACTAATGGCGTCTGGTTCCCTAAGACAATCAAGATTCCTTCAGGCTGTTCAGATACTTAAGCCAAACTTTATTTGATAAACATATAAAAAGTACTCTAATTAAAACACAGGAAGTTGTCCCAGAAGAGTTAAAGCTATTTAAGTTATCAGCGAGTAGATGTGAAACCCAGGAACCCCAGATTGAATTACTGATGAGGGCATTTAAACCTCATCAAATGCCAAATGACTTTCGTGTTGGGGTTTCTAATTCCCACATAATTCTTGGGGGATTTGATGACTCTGGTGCGTCAGGTTCGAGTCTTTGCTGGTAAGAATTTCCACAAACAAACTATCACATGTTTGTGGCACAACCTCCTTCATGCATTAAACGTGCATGTTGTTTTGCAGAAGAGTCCTGCTCTGCATTTTTTAAAGTGTCAAGCACTTGGTGCAGTACTGATAATGAATGGCTCCGGAACAAATCACACCCGTCACTCAGCAACATGTAATCCTCTCCCATGTTCTCCTGCTTCAATAATAAATAAAGTGCCATGTTACATGAGAAATTTGGACAGGGTCGGGGAAAAGTACTCACTCTGACACTGGTATCCCTGCTTCCCCAGCACACCCCTATCAGATCACACACAAGAGCAACCAGCGTTATCAGCCAGGCGGGTTCAAAGGAGCTCAACTTCTGATGCAAATGAGCTGCAACAGATGTGCTTATGTGTTGCCTACCAGATAAAATCTCTGCAATGTGAGCAGTAGGTCGGCTGTCTCAGGTAGGTGGCCATGAACTTGTGTCCGTTGACTTGGTGGACGCGTCTTCGGACGGCTCCTTGTCGCCGGCGTGGACCGATCCTCTCGCGGAAAACCCTCTCCTCATTCTCGTTTGTCCCCGAGGCTGCCGATTAAACACACACACAGTGGAGTTTCAGGTTTTTTTAAAGGCCACTTCAAAGTCAAGTTTCTGGTTTTTCGCTTCATGTAGAAGTCAAAACTCTCAATTCATTCATTTTATGTCAACTTTGGTTTTTTGAGGGACAAATCCAAGTTAAGTCTCACATCTTTTGCTTCTAGTCAAAGTCCAGGGCCAAGTCTTTGAGGGGTCCAACTTGTTTAAATTTTTGGGTACAGTAATGACATATTCATTGATTTTTTTTTTTATTGTCATACCGCCTTTGTTTGTTTATGGTACAAAATTTGGACTCAGGTCCTAGATTAAGAAATTTAATACACAAATAAAAAGAAATAAACTACAAAGTAATTTATGTGATATAAAGATATGCAAACTAAAAAGTATGTGTGTGTAAGTAAATTGAGATGGTGCAGCTTGAGTTCAGCAGCCTGACGGCAGCAAATCAGACAGAAAACATAAAATCCAAGTAGAAAAACAGTTTGCTTTGTAATTGTAAAACTACAAAAATGTTAAATTAATCATTTTTATAGCTTAAAATGTAAGTGCAGATTGAGCAATTTTAAAACGTATGAAAAAACATAGCAAACAGTGTTATATAAAATCACAATTCAATACAGGCAAAATGCCTTTTAAAATGCATCGTTGTACAACTGTTTTAAAAAATTTTTTATAATTGTGAGAGATAAAGATGTTGCAAAAAAGTTATTTTGCTCTGAAATAATACAAAAGCATTTATTGCAGACATCAGCTTGAGGGACAGCCATGTGATCATTAATTTGCAGCTCACAAGAACAGACTGTTCTGAGCCATTGTTAGCACAGCTTCAGTGAACTTCCCAGGGCTATAAATCAAACGCACCCTTTCACAGGAGAATGTGCATCTTTATCAGAGGTGTGCACTGTCTGTGCCTTGCGTACTGGCTTAAATACACGAGAGAAAGACTCAAACACCATGCCACAGATCTGACTTAGGTTTTGAGTCAATAGCCATGTTTACATGGACATAAGTAATCAGAATAAATAAAAGTGTACCATGTAAGCAATTCTGCTCATTCTGAATAAAACTGTAATCCGGATGAGCGGAGTCGTTTATGCCGGTTCATAATCCGAATGTTGTGCATGTCATGATCATGTCATGTCATTTTGATAGTTGCAAACTGACTCGACTGCGCATGTGGGCCGTATGTCAACTTGACGTAAGTTGGACTTCGGTGGCTAGACGATATATTGTGGAAGCAAAACTGGTCAGTTGATCTCCCCTCCTGTAACGAAGGAAGACCAGTAGCATAGTACTTATCCTGTAGCTTAATTAGTGAGTGCAGAAACGTCTCAACCGTTATCAGAGCCCGGCTCAGGTTCATTCTGGGAACTCAGGAGACAGAATGAAGGCACAACTGTGTTTGTTTGTTTTTATGTTGAGGACAGAGAAACACAACTTTTGTGGGCTTCTAGGAAATTTTATAATTCTGTCAGTTTGTCAACGCTTCTATTTTGTATAAAGTCTGTTGAATGTAATTTAGGTTGGAATTTATACACATGCGATCAAGTAATTCTTCGGCTCTGGACAGTTTTTGTCACTTAAGCAAAACTTTTTTTGTGACTTAAGTGCGACTTCAGTACAAATAAAGTTACATTTTTAGTGAGTCTTGAGTCTACTTTTTTGGGGAACTTAAAAAGTATGATTCAGACTAAGCAAAGTCTTCACTCTTTCTTTCTGCAACTAACGTACGTCTCACCTACAGCTGTTTTTTATTTTTTTATTTTATTTTTTTACAAAATTTGATGCAGGTGATGCTAAAACTGCCACTTGAGTTCAGATTTACACATAAAAAAGGATTTATTTTTATCTTGAATGCAAGATGTATGTATTATGTGTACAGTTTTGGCTTAATGGGTGCTAAAGAAAATTGTTCATTTCGAGTCTGCATATTCTAGGTATGAGTTGATCAATTACTAAGTCAGTTGATGATTGTTTCAATAATTCATTCATCACAATTAATGTGATTAATTCTTTCAGCCCTAATCTCGCCACAAACTTTTTTTCACAACTTAAATTTGACTCAAGCTCTCAGACTCGAGTCCTGATCTCTAATTCAGCCATAAACTTTCTTCCAACCACTCATTTTATTCTTAGCGCAACGGTTTGTACAAATCGGGATTTTGCATCATATTGCTCAGGATGTTTAATCATTCAATGTCTTCTCTTCTTCCTCAGTCCTTCCTCCCTCTTTAAAAAAGATGCCCCACACTGGAGGCATATGCATATATATACGTGTGGAAAGCTATTTATACTGCCTGTGTGGGCACAAAAACGAAGGACAGCATATTAAAATACTCCTCCTCGATGAACAACATCCAACCAGTCCTCTTTACTTCCTCTCTGCATCCCCCCCGATGGATAAATGCTTTCCAAGAGTAACCTTAAGACAAGAGAACCACCTCCACGCTAACTCCCACACACACTCCTTCCCTCGGCGTTCCTGTCCTAGTTAGCCTTTCTCTCACTCCGCCAGCTTCTCTCTCTGGGGTATGATGTAGATGTGGTTACTGCTGAGCTTCTCCACAGTTCGATTACAGACAGGATGTCTAGGGAGTTTGTGTATGTGGATATGGGTGTAAATCTGTATTCCTGTATCTGTGTGTGATGCACGTTGGTTGGAGGGGAGCAGCAGCTAAATAGTCCATTACAGAAATCATTTTGCTTTACATGATACATCGTCCATCTGTCTCGGACACACATACACACACGCACACACACACTGAGTAATAGAGGGGAAGAGGCCTAACAACTGCTAAGAGTTAATGTCTTGGAGACGGCTGTACTCTGGACCTGAAGAAAAGCCGGCTGGGAGACGGTCACCAAATAAACAGAAACACAAATGTCCAAATCTGACAAAAACAAGCAAGAAGCCGACAGCAACATCAAAGTAGCGGCTTGATAGAAACAAAATGGATTTTCAAAGGACAATGAATCTACAGTAAACCTTGTGATGCGGTTGTCTGATATTATCTGTATTCCCCGAGCACCACACTTCATTACATGAGAAGAAACTATGTGCCACGTGATCGTAATAATAAAGTGCCACAATGTGCCCCGTCAAAGTGAAGTCAATCTCACAAAGCTTGTGACTTTTCCACAGATGTAAAGGTAGATGCTTTTTTTAACTCTTGAAACCTGGTCTCGATCACTGAGACTCTGATTTTAAAGTAAGACAAAGAGAATTTCTGACTTTGCTTTGTTGCATTGAGCTCACAAACTGAGATCATGAGACTTGGTGACAATCAGCTAATCTGTTTGATCGAGACTTTTTCATACGCAGTGAAGGCAACACACCATGAGTTTCTCCCCTTTTATCCCCATAGCAGCCCGTGACACAGTGACATTCTTTGCAGCATGAGATGGTGCATTGTCATGCATGAAGATGATTTTGCTACTGAAGGTACAGCTCTTCTTTTTGAACCATGAAAGAAAGTGATCAGTCAGAGGGTCCATATACTTTGCAGAGGTCATCTGAGGTCATGATTCTCACCCCATGATTTTAGCCCAAATAATGACTCCACCTCCTCCTTGCTGATGTCACAGCCATGTTGGGACGGTGTGGCCATCCATCACCAATCCACTACTGCGTCCATCTGGATGATCCAGGGTGGCACAGCAGTCATCAGTGAACAAGTCTGTTTGAAAATTAATCTTCATGTACGACTGGGCCCAGTGCGACCGTTTCTGCTTGTGAGCTCTGGTCAGGGGTAGCCGAACAGTAGATTCATGTACCACAAGCCTCTGGACGATCCTCCATCTTGAGTTTCCGGAGGCACCAGCAGCTTCAAATAACTGTTTGCTGCTTTGTAAGAGCATTTTAACAGCTGCTCTCTTAATCCGATGAATTTGTCTAACAAAACCTTCCTCATTATGCCTTTATCTGTACAAACCCATCTTTGTCCTCAATCGGCCACAAATCTCTTCACAATATGATGATAATGCTTGAGTTTTCGTTAAATATCTGTTTTTATACAGCACAAAACTAAGTGATGACTTTCCTCAGCAGAGATCCTTTCTCTTTCCCATATTGCTTGAAACCTGTGGCCTGCTTAATAATGTGGAACATCCTTCTTAAGTAGATTTCCTTTAAATGAGCTCACCAGACAAACTAATCAACCCAGCTCTCTGAAATTAATTATAGTGATTCAAAGAGCCCTGACACACAATGCCATCTATAAATTTAATAGGACAACACAAATTTTTATCTTTATGAAACTTTAACCCAATTTACATAATAATTTGGAACATGGTGTCTTTAACCGCATCAACCTCAACCTTGAAAATCACATTTGTGCCATTTTTGAATTGTGGTCAAAATTATTTCCAGGACTGCACTATGGAGACCCAGCTGTACTTTTCATGTCAATCAAAAAATGTGATTTTGAATTTTACGTTTTGGTTTGATCAATAGGGCTGCACAGTGGCGCAGTGGGTAGCGCTGTTGCCTTGCAGCAAGAAGGTCCTGGGTTCGATTCCCGGCCCGGGGTCTTTCTGCACGGAGTTTGCATGTTCTCCCTGTGCATGCGTGGGTTCTCTCCGGGTTCTCCGGCTTCCTCCCACAGTCCAAAAACATGACTGTTAGGTTAATTGGCCTTCCCAAATTCTCCCTAGGTGTGAGTGTGTGTGTGCGTGGTTGTTTGTCCTGTTTGTCTCTCTGTGTTGCCCTGCGACAGACTGGCGACCTGTCCAGGGTGTACCCCGCCTCTCGCCCGGAACGCAGCTGGAGATAGGCACCGGCAACTCCCGACCCCGTTAGGGAGAAGGGTGACGGAAAATGGATGGATGGATGGATGGATGGTTTGATCAATAGTATGTAACACATTAAAGCCGTATAATGTGCAGAGATACATCAGTCTGATTGAAAATCTGATTAAATCAATGCAGGTCTTTAACAACAATGCATTATTGCACTTAGAAGAAAGGTAAGGCTAACCTATTAGCTTTAGCAAGCAGAAAGAAAGCCAGCAAAATTACACATGATGAACAAAAGAAGAAAAGGTTTCTGTAGTTTCATAAATATAAGTATTATCTTGACAATTTTATGCTACCCAAGAAAAGAAAAAGGTAAAAGTGAAATATGGCTTCAACATTTCTGCTGTGGTTTTAAAGACAACAGATATTTGGTGTTAGTAAAAATGTATCTTAAAAAGTCATATTTCAGAGTTTCTATGGAAATAATCTCAGAAATCCCAAACAATTTGTTTTGTTTGGGTTAAGTTCAAGTAACTGAGTGCATCACATCTGCAAAAGAGTCTCTGAATATTCTCAGTTTAAGTGATATTGTTGCTGTGTTCATCTTTGGAACAACAGATGTAGTGGGATAGAGCAAAAGTGGAGAAATAAAGGAGAAATAAGAAGCAGAGAAAGATGTCCTTCCAGTTTCTAAAGCTGCAGTGAACAGATTGCACCAGGGGAAAAAAAATAAATCTGCTAAAAATACCGCGTCTTCCTCTACTTCTCACCCTCCATCTCTGCAACCATTATTCCTTTCCACCAGCACACTCACGCACACACGCACACACACCACTTGTTTTTATCAGCATGCATTAACGTGACAAGCTCCTGAGCCGGCTGAACTCAGGAGAAAAAGTTCAGGAGTGGGCGGAGAGTGGGTTGTGAGGTCACCGTAGAGTGGCCAATCATCCATGAGGAGGGCAAGACATAGACGCCCGAGTCTGCTGCTGCTCCTGCTGTGTGTGTGTGTGTGTGTGTGTGTGTGTGTGTGTGTGTGTGTGTGTGTGTGCGTGTGCGTGTGGTAATCTCTGGTTCAATATCACCCTCTATTTTAGGAATCTGCTCGGTTTCTCGTCTCCTGTCTTTGTCCGCATTTAAACAGAGAGATATCCTCTGCAGAAGCAATCTGCCGGGCCTCTCTGCTGCATTCTCATCTGGTCAGGTTATCCAAGCACCATCACAAAAAAAATACACACACACAGACGCTGAGTGCAAGGCAGAGAACGTTTCTATTTATAACCAGGTGCAAGGATGCATGTGCGCGGGCAAAAACCGCTCTTATCGGGTGGCATGTGACCAAGGGAATTTGTGTGGACAGAGAGGCATTCTGGATGTCTACATGTTTATTTAATGGAAACAGAAGAGACAGAGAAGGGAGGAGTAATAAGGACGGATCGAGGAATGCTTTTCAGGAACGCGCACCTTTTATAAATCCTGCCCTTCATGCAGTGAGTTGACGACTTTCTGGGTGTTTGTTATTTGTGTTATCCAGCAACCACTTGAGGGCAGCGGAAACAAGCCACGGCCACAAACACAACATCACAAATGTAGCATCACCTTTTGGCATTTTCCTGAGCAAATTTCTGCCAAATGCAAAGGTGCCCCTCTTCAAAATGGGAAACACAAGAGAACACGGCACTCAAATGAGGCAGATGTGTGCTCATCTTCATAAGTAGATAGTTACATTTACTTGAGTAACTTTTTGGCAAAAAACAAGGTAATTTTGGTAGTATTTTTACAACAATGTACTTTTTACTCTTACTTGAGTAAAATATCCGGATGCTTTACCCAGTGTGGTAAAGCACACTGGGTGCAAGATGAACAAGCATGTTTTAAACAAACATTCACCAGACACACACCTGCAGTTTTTGTTAAAGTTTCATAAGTTTTTTTTTTTATTGAACAAAATCCATCTGGAAAAGTTATAATTTTGCCTGATTTTGTTATTTTGTAATTATTCACATAAATTATTTTCATCTTTAAAATACCAAAATTTCCACATAACTTTATATTTTGGTCCATCTGATGATATAATTTTTAAATATGAAATGGTTAATGTTTGGATCAATACTTGAGTAGCCTTTTTTACCAAATACTTGTTTACTCTCGAGTCATTTCTTGGACAGCTACTTTTTAGTTCTACTTGAATAAAAATGTGTTTAAGATTATGTCACCACAGTAAAAGTTAAATATTTTATGGTCTTTTTACACAACTTCATCAAGGGTATCGATAAGCAAATGGTGGAGGAAGTAAAATAAAACCACTGACTGTTTAGATAAACTACGAGCTGGCAGTAGTTTATCATAAGTTATGCAACGGAAATATCCAATTTGAAATGAATAATTAACCCTTTATGACTCAGTATTTACTGATGGCTTTATTACCTATACAGTGGACAGGTTCCCACAAAGAGGCAGAATTCAGCGCTGCTACATGTTTTTAATTTTATAGCACATCCATATGAATAAAATGTACATTTAGACTAGGCATAGTTTATTGCTGTATAAATAAAATGAGATCTAAATGAAAAGAATTTATCACAAGAGACACTTGTTTGTAATTATGAAGCACATGGGACACATTTTGAGTGATGCTTTCCATGCAGACTGACAATTCCAATCAATTATTCAGACTGCAAACATAAAAGCCTGAATAATTGATTTTTATTTGATTCTGAAATGGATTAAAACATACTGTACTCTTTGCATCAGAGTGCTTTATAAGCAGGCTATTTCGTCCGTCACTTATTTGGATAACACACATTCAAAGAAGATTGTTATGCTGTCTCATTTACCGAAATTGACTAAATCCCTGCAGCTAATCAAAGAGTTTAAATTCAGTCTGTCAATGACCAATTCAACACCTCTGAGTTAGTAGGAGGCTCACCTGTGGATCTATTTTAAAGCCACACCTGAAATGAACTGCTTTCTTGTTTCGGAATCGGAAAGTCAAACAACATCAATGAAGATATCAGGAAGAGAACTGTGGAGCTGCAAAAGTCTGGGTCATCCTTGGGAACCATTTATCGATGCATGTAGGTGCCGCGTTAATCTGTTTAAACAATTATGTGCATCATTAGTATAATGATGTTCAACCATCATTGTGCTCAAGAAGAAGAGGTTCTTGATCTAAAATGTACAAATCCACCTCAGAATAAAAGATTTGCTGACAAAGCGGCTGAAGCTGGTAAGACAGTGAAACATGTCCGGTTCTCACATGGGCTGAAAGGCCTCTCAGCGTAAAAGCCATTATTCCAAAAGAAACATAAAAACACAGATTGTTACATTTGGAGGAAAAACGGGGAAGCTTGTCAGCCCGGGAACACCATCCCAAATGTCAGGCACGAAGGTGGCAGCATCATGTTATAAGGTTGTTTTGCTGCAGGAGGAATTGGTGCATTTCATAAAATGAATGGCATAATGAGGAGAGAACATGATCTGGAAATCCTGAAGAAGTCATCCTAGAAGGTAAACCTCAGGGACAGTTGGGTTTTCCAGATTGTCAATGACTCAAAGTGGTTACAAAGTGTCTTAAGTGACCTAAAACAAGATCATTTTGGTTGGATTTAACTTCACACTGAAAGAAGAAAAAGTATGTGCATGCTTTTGCTTGGTGCATACAAACTTCTGGTTTCAACTGTATGTGTATAATGTTTATTCTTCTTGAGGGAAAAATCAGGCTTCTTTCCTGCTACAGAGAGAAGCAGGAGAGTTGTGTGTGTGTGCAAGAGAGGAGCGCACACACATCCAAATTGCACAAACGTGAGACAAAGAAGTTTTTGGTTTGTGGTGGATATTAACATATAAATGCATTGTTTTCATTTTGCGTGGAGGGAATTAAAATTTCGAAGGATAAACGGTACATTTGAAAATATTCCTAATAACACGCCACGAGACTCACAACATGATCAGAAGAATTAGAAAACATTCAGCATATACTTCCTAAATATTCCCATCCTTTCTGGATTGCTCTTATAATTCCCGCCAAAAACCACAGTGATGAGAAGAAACACTGTTCTAGTAACATTAACTGTGTGGTGCTGCCTTTGTTTTGCACTAAAATGTCGCATTGCTGTGATCTTACCCTCGGTGGTGGATCCAGACAGATCGATGACCACGTAGACCTTCCCCTCCGGCTCCAAGTCGATCTGCGCAAAGACAAAGACGGGGGAGAAAACCAAAGTAAATCAGAGGGAGAAAAACGCAGCAGAACAGCGAGTGCAGCAGAAGGGGCTGTCCTCCAGCACAAACAAACACAACAACCCACACATAAGAGGTCATTATCTTCACCAGAATTACACTTCTCACCAGCACTCGTATCATTATCACCATTAGCTCCATTGTCTTTATAACTGTTATTTCAGCATCACTATTGACCTCGTTTACTGCTGCTATTCAATGCAAATCTGTATGTGAGGTGTTAACTGGATTCTTTGAACTTTTCATTCACACCTTGTGTTTAAAAGCTCTCCCGTTATATTGACTCTGGCCTCTGGTAAAAAACAAACAACAACAAAAAAAAGAGCTGTCAGGTTTCAAACCAGAAGTGATGGAGTTGATTAAATTGAGCCATCTCCACACATGTGCCACAGCAGTTAGTCAGATAAAGCAGCTGAGCATCCAAATCGAACTGCATAAAGCGTTTAATTCCCTGTACCAAAACACACAATGTTGTGCTGTTGTAACCTCTCTGTGCGTCTCCCTCAGAGCAAGCATAACGGCGATGGGTTAACGTCACTCTCATGATGCCTCACAAGGTGCACAAATTACACAAAGGCAGGAAGAAAGTGTCTAACTGCAGACTGAAAAGCATTTTGTTGATAAATAAAAAGGGTAGTCAGCTTAAAAATCGATGACTGAAGAAGGAGGAGACACTTATTGACACTTTTTCTTTCACAGCAAAGTTGTTCAGACATAGACGGAGCATTGGATACATTACAAAGTTTTTAAAAACATTACTTAACTCTAGGAGATAATGTAAACGTTTCAATTTACTCTGTGAAACCTGAAACCACAAACGGTTGGTCCGACACTCAAAAATCTACTTTTTCTTCAGTAAACACACCGTACTTCACAGCTACCTGTTTGCTTGAATTACAATCTTCAGAGTGGAAGTTATAATAAGGCAGCAAGACTCAAAGTTAGCTGTCTTTAGCCATGTGTTTGAAAAGTAAGCCAGAGAAACCATCTTTTAAAAAAAGAGAGCCAGACTAGAGCAGATAACAGGAAGGTGAACGGAGTACAGAAAGGTTGCCCTGTTGTATGCTTTTACCTTTCAGTCTGTTTTCCATTAAAAATTCTGGATTTGGAACTAATGCCAACAAAATTCACCAACTCAGCAACTTTGTCGCTATATTAAGCAGCTTTTCAGACAAAAAAAATTATTTTATGAATAGAAATATTCAGAAATCTAAAGACATAAAGACACGGAGTGGGCTTTTAAAGTTCTGTGAAGTTCTTATTAAGTTAAAAAAAACTTGCGCTGACAGTAACTTAAACAAGTCTTTACAAGATTTCGTGTCTCTGCACAACTGGTAGTCTGATACAAAATGCTAAAGTTTACTCTGATCATTGTTGGATTTCCAGCATACTGATGTGTCAGCAGTCACTTTGCCTGGTAACCCAGAGCGCTGAGTGAACAGCAACAAACTACACTGTGTCATTTAAAAGTAAAAGTGTTTATTTCCACAAATGTAGCATTGTTTATATCTGTTTTAAATGTCTAAAATCAGCTAAAACCAAGAGACAAGCATGCCAGCTCTTCAGATTGCACCACTCATTTATTTTTATACAAACCCATTGAAATATGTCATCTGTTTACTACACCTATAGGGGCTATTAATGTTAAAACGTCCGAGAAAAATCGCATCAAATAACCTGAAATATCCCTTCAGGTGTGGAGCTATGTTCTCTGGAGAATATATATTGAGACTGCATTAATACAGGTAAACTGGTAATAGAGGATGATTTAAAGCGCTATCTGAAATTTCATAAATGTATTTTTCTGTGGTTTAAAAGTAATTATGAAACTTAAATTGACATCTCTGCTAATATATAAAATATATTCTGAATCCTGGTTAATACTTCTTCAAATGAAACTGAAATCTGAGATTTGAGATAATAATACACTGTATGTTTGCTTTTGTAATGAGTGATGCTTAGGTGTGTCAGACAATTTATATGCCAAAAACGATAAAACACACAGTGAATAAAGATCTTTTTGTTACATTCTTATAACAGTTAAAAACATAAAGAGGCAGCTGTGTTGTAATCTCTGGCATAATCTCTACTTACACATGATCCAAGAAACTCAAAATAATAAAATCTTAACAGACAACCTGCATATAAAATGGAACCTACAGTGCAATTACTCAGTCCAGATACAATGTACATGCAATTACAGAGATTAGCAAGTATAACAGAGTGCTAAAGGGGCAGACGACTCAGGAAGGAGAGCGCAGAGGAGAGAGAGTGAGAAAGAGAGGCTTAAATCCTTCGTTAAGCTCTGGGACAGCAGCAGATCCTCTTATGCAACAGTCAGACCGACACACACACACACACATAGAGACAGCAACACACACACAGAGGCAGCAATAAACACACACGCACACGCACACACACTTCCATCAGGCAGTGGTGAACATGAGACAAAGAACAAATACTAAATGGACTCTTCTTTAAGAGTCTTTAAAGACTTCTTTAGTCTCTCTCATTGTAGGCAATTACTTGCAATCTATGCAGAAAATATACACTTTCAAATGCAGATCTACAAATATAATAGGTAATCAAATAAATAAATAATAACTCATACACTTTTCCTCAAAATGTCTGTGTAGACTGTTTTTTTTAAGTAAAAGAATCAGCCTCAAACTAAACATACTGAAAGATACAGATGATGTAAGGACAAGCATTCAAAAATCTTTTGTTATAAGTACAACACATGACAGCATGGGATTTGTGACCTATAAATGCCTCTGGATTCTCGATGTCTACCCTTGAAAATGATGTGCTAATCCCCAAATGTAACCTCTTGCATAACAGCGCATCTCAGCGGGGATTTCAGCAGAAAGATGGACTCAGACTGATTTGGAACAGAGCGCAGCAAATGGACAGCACCATTATTGATTTAGTGCTCGGCTCCCAGGGTGACACGCCAGCCAAAAACTGCACATCATCACTGACGGCGGCCACTTGAATCATGTGGTGCCTTGAAGAGTGTTTTCTTCCATAACAGGAGGTTTAGTGCGATGTTTTCCCGACGGAAACCTGAGTTTTATCTTCTTTTTTTTCTCTCCGAAAGAATTAAAGCTTTAATATTATTTGTTATTTCAAAAAATTGGCTGCTGTTACATTCCCATCAGACCAATTTTCCTGTAAAGTACTTTAACTGGATGTAAGTTAATTCCTGAACTTCAATCAGTTTAGACTGCCAAGCAACAAGGACCCATCCCAAGAACAGCTTAATTCAGGGATTAAAATACTAGGAATGCCAAAATGCTGGAATCTTGTAGCTGGAATGAAATGTTAAAAATAGAAAACTTAGTTAAATGCCTGCTGTACAATATGTTCCAATAAAAACAAGAAAACACTATAAAATTGCGATATGGTATGAAAAAGTTGTAAAAGCTATAAAAAGTTTTATCTATGTAGAATCTCTTTTCCGTTGTTATGAATTCATGTTAGTCTTTTATATCTGTACTTATAAAAGTGTGAGATTTAACCATGAAATGTGCACAGGAAACATTTCAGTGCAGTTGGATTAATAAACTGATGCAAAAATGAGACAAAACCTTCAGCAGAAGAATTGCATCCTTGGTCAAACTTCTACTTTTTTTACTTCTGGGATTGCTCAGCTCATCCGTTTCTGTTTGAGCTGTCATAAACCAAGTCATGCTAAAATGTCCCCCAATCAGTTTACTCAGGATAAAGCAAACACAAACCATGTGGAGTGTTCTCAATCATTCCTTAAGCAGTTGACAGTAACTAGGATGCCTGAGCCTTAGTTACACAGGAACAATTAGAAGTTGGAAACGAAGCACAAACCACATAACGCCTGTGATGAGTGATTAATCTACAGGATTCACCATGGCATGCAGCAATTAAGAATAAAACGGATATAAAAAATTCAAGAGGTGATTTTATGTCAGAAAAGGCAAATACTTTATTCTTTTCTGCTCATTAGAACCATAAATGAGACTAGAGAGCAGCCAGTTTTAAGCATTTTCAAAGGAAATTTAAACTTACAGCTGCCTGCAGACTGTTGTGATAACTAAACCCGGCTAATGCTGGGGATCCACTGGAATTAAGTTATTCAGCTGTAGGGAAAGTTACCTTTTGGTAGCAATGCTTTGTGTTTCCTTTATCTTGAGTAAACCCATCGGGGGACATTTTTTATTGTCATCTCTAAGCAGTAGCCATCAAAATGGATAGAAGAAATGCTGAGAATATCTCATTGTGTATGTAATAAATTATTTGGTAATACTGCACGATATTGGGATGCCATTTTACTTCTGTTTGTTTCTCAGCTATAAAAAAAAACCAATAAAGGGTTTTCTGATTTTAAATGTGTATCAATACCATGAAAAAACTGGGTATTTTTACAGCCATCAGAATCTCAAACTGTTCCACGTCGTGTATCTTGAGGATAAATTTTGGTGAAACGCTGCAGACTTTGGCAATTATTATTATTTGCTTAGTTGTAAAAACTAGAGAAAAAAGCTGAGGAAAAGTGAGTTATTCATTAATTTTCTGTAACTGATTAACGGTTTCAGCACCAATAAAATTCCAGGTAGAAGATGGCATTTACCTCACCACCCTGTTAAATGGATTGTAGCGTGACTTGGATTTAACAGGTTGTGTGTGCAGACACACACATCCGACGAGGTTCCCCGCCCTGACAACAAAAAGATAGGAGGAGGGAGAGCAGAAAAATCTAGTTCGCCTCATTAATCTTGTTAGACCAATTAGGACACTGATACGAGCAGGGAGACTTCACAAACACACACCAAGAGAAGGACGTTGTGTGGCCAACTGAGTCCTCTTAATATTTAATGGCTCCAACACATTTACATGTCAAAATCCAATCCTTATCCAGACTCAAGCTTCCAGGGGTTTTAATCCTTTTGCTCGTTCATGAATTTACCCGTCCAGTGTAGATCTGGTCCTGTGTTGGAGCTGAATTCCAATAGTCCCAACAAAACCTATACTAGATATGCTCTGCTATTTATTAAATTCCTTTCATTTCAGTCTATACGAATACCTTATGATAAAGAGAAAAAAAATCTTTTCAACACCACACCTGAGTCACTTTCCTTGGTGTCCTAAATGCAAAATCAGTGCAGCACAGACCTATATACGGAGGAGGTTAAATGTGGTTATGATAAAACTAAATTCATGGAAGGTTTTTCTACAATGAACTGACTGTCAGGATGGATAGATGGATGGAAAAAGCAATATTGTTCCATGCTTATCCATCCTTAGAAACCACTTAAATCAAATGTCATTGTACTCCACATTTTTCCTGACTTGTGCGAACTTAATTGAAGCTGGACTTCAGAGCGAGGTTAACACACAAACCTAACTCTGTTACGTTCATTCAATCAGCCTGCTTTCACATATGACTGATATAATAAAAAACACACAGGCGCCATATGCTACAGCACAAAGAAGCACTCAACCAGGCAGACAGGGCGCTCGCTGCTTGTATTATATCAATACTATGTGGCTAACCCCCTCCCACTCTCAGTCCACCGAGTTCACTATTGCCATCCAACCAGACAGCTCTCTCTGTCTCTCTCAGGAGCGTTTAGTCTCTGTGACAACCTCCCACATCCATCTGTCAAATGACAAATTTGGGCTTTGAGAAAGCTGCCACACTTTTACACGACCAACGTGTGTGTGCGTGTGTGTTTGTCCCTCTTTCTGCTGGCCAGCAACTCGAGCACACACAGGAGGCTCGTGCTGAGTGAGACTGCATGACAGTCATGCATCTTTAATGTAACATCACAGACGGCTAATAATGTAAGAAGAGCTGGAGCTTTGTGCTGGTCGCTGGGAGTGGAGACGAACAGAGAGAATAAAGCTTGTCACCCGCCACAAGATATGGCTTCAACAACTCTGTAAAGTTCAACACCTTTCACAAAATTCAAACTTCGCTGAAGTCTCCAGTGATCCTTTGTGACACGCAGACACAGAAACAGCCAATGCTCAGCCAGTATTCGTCAGGGTCAGGGACCACAACCTGGCCCAAAAGGATAACATCTTTGAATACAAAAAACATTTAAGTGCCAATTTTCAGGCACTAGTACGCACTAATGCACTTTTCCTTATTCCCACTCTTGGGGATACAGCCAATCAACGTCAAGCAAAATGAATGGTACTCCTGTACTGACTGCTTTGCAATCAGTACCAGGTAAGTTACTGGTTGCATTGCAATGCCTGCATTTCCTTTTCAATATTTTATATAGGCTCCACACAAAAAAACAAACTCCAATTCTCTAAAAACAAATAGGAGTTAGGCTCCATAGAAAAATACACAAACTCATGAGATCTGAACTGTGTGGAGGTCACGCTGTAACTGTGAAGTGGAAGGACAAGTAAACATGATTTTTAAAACTGTTTACAAAAGTTTAGAAAAGCAGCATGCATTTGTAATCAGACCACTTTACTCTGATAGCCCTAAATAAATACAGCAAATGTACTAAAGAGTCAACTTGAACTAAAAAGTCAATTTTGTCATAAAAAACACTGTCGTAGGTGGTGAAAAGGGCAAACTCTGCTTAGCACCCTCATCACCATCCTTACGGTGAAACTTAGTGGTGGCAGCATCATTCTGTGACTGCTTTTTCTCTATGAATCTTAATGACTTAATGTGTCTTAATGACTGTAGTATTCTCAACCAAGAAGAAAGATCACAAACCTCTTCTGCTGTTATTTACTGAAAAGTTTGGGAAGTACTGGTTAGACCAAAGGAAAATAGCCCAACCAAAATCCAGAAATGAATAAATGTTTTGCCATCCCTGAGCTTGAGTTGTTATTAAAAGGAAGAATGGACAAAATGTTGGTGTCCAGATATGCGAAGCTGGCAAATAAGCATAAATTGTAGCAACTGCAACCACAGATAAAGATGGCACACCACACTTCTCAGATTTTTATTGGAAAAAGTTTAAAAACCATTAATTGGCCAGGACTTTATGTTTCTCAGATAAAATCCCATAAAATTGAAGTCTGGTGTTGTAATGTAACAAATTGCGAAAAGCATGAATACATTTGCAAAAACCCGTAGATTAATGAGAATGGACATTTCCAGTTACATCATTAATGCCTGTTTAGTCATCTTAAAGATCACAAACAGTGCAGATGAGTGTGTGATATCCAGATGGACTGGCAGACGGTCTGATGAGCAGCCTCTGAGGATCAGCCAGCCACCGCCATCGGATGGAAACAGCCTTCAGAAAGATCCAAGTTGCATAAGGGAGCCTTGACTGGGGCTGCATGATTGGAGGAAATTATCAAATCAGATAGTACGCATAATTCTGTCCACACTAATGCAGTATGTGTCTACCATGACGGTTTGATCATCTCGTATGATGAAAACATCGAACAAAGAAGGAACTGTTGGGGGACCGAGATCTTTAAAACCGTCGACAAAGAAATCAGCTGGTTGAACTTTCAACTGGTATGTTTTCCTGACCTCACATTTCTTAAAATATGTGAGGTACAATAAAACGTTTATTTTGAAATACTCAGAGAGAGGAAAGGCAAAACGGAGACAACAATAGCAGATCCCTGATGTATTTACACCACCTTGAAGTTCTGGGTTATCATTTAAAAGGAGTGTCTCTATTTTCAGTTTAAAAAGCTACGATTAGTAGAGGTATTTCTGGAAGGATGAAGAAGAGCTCATAAATACCAATAACTCTTTAACTGCATAAAACAACTTAGCCTTTTTACCTTCAATATTGCTACTTTCAGAAGACAAGAACTTTGGCAGAAATTATTTCACTTCAAAATGTTCCAATATCAATTTCTGATTTTCTTTTATTCCAATTTTCTTCCTGAGAACAACCAGAGGTAATGAATTACACAATTATGATCCTTTTGTGCACCAAAGCATATAACCATATCACTTCTATCATATTTCTAACAAACTATAATCAAATCACATTCTTCTGTTTGTTGATGAGCTTACAGATAGAAAAAGCTTGAGTTTTGGATATTTCCAAGTTTTTGCATTTTTCTGGATTTCAAAAAGTGAAAATCCTCAAAAAGTTATTCTCTCTATAATTTAACAGAATAACTGTACAAAGATTTGCTTCTCTGAAATCTTATGGTGCAGTTTGTGAAAGACAAGGATGCCTATAGTATTGATTCCACCTGCTGACCCCAGGCTCTCAGATTTCCTCCCATTTCTTACAGGCAACTGAGAACACACATGAACCGCCCTGCAGTGTGCACACACTCGGGCACCCAGCGATGACCTGCTTTGGCATCAGTGAGCAGTTCAGTGCGCTCAATTTTTTTTGTGTATGTGCTTATGAGTCTATTGTGAGCGTGACAACAGTGCATCTTAAATCCAGGCTGTCCTACTTAACCAGTAGGTCAATAAGGGGAGTGTCTGATGATGTCACTGTCCGGCAACTTGCCATGCTTAGGGGATGGAGTCTTTGGGTCAGGTTGGACGGTGAGTTAGAATGAAATACAGCTGGTGTGAAAGTAATAAAAAGGACAGGAAGAGGTAACAAGGACATCCTGCTGTCCCAAATACAAAAATAATCTGTTGCTAGTCATTTTCAGTTTTAATTCTACCTTAACCAAGTCAGGATATTGCAATATTTTAGTACTTTATGATTTAGCAGAGGAATGTCTATGTCGCAAAGCATCTTAAACTTTAGCTTTCTCTATTTTTGGTTCAGGCTCTCAGTTCCTTCAAGGATCAGCAATGCCAGTGGCTCCTAACTTTTTTATGACAGAGATGTTTAGGATAAAAATATGATACAGCCCACCCACACCAACGATCGAAATTCAAAGGTCAGATATGTTCGATGAAGCGTCAGGAATTGGGAATTCCTCAAATATCAAAGATAACCACAGTTTAATTAAGTCTAATTTAACTGTAATATTTTGCCTCTTGTTTCTGTGGTCAAACTCAGAATAAATGGTTGGTATTCATAACATTAAAATGTTGCTCTTCAAGATGTCTTTCTAAGAGGTAGAAATTAAAATTTCAAACCCCATTAATTTTGTAGACCTTTCAACCTTCAGTTTTCGATAAGTTCTGGCCTGCCGAGCCAAAGAGAGTTGTTTCCACATCCTGGTGAGACTCAGGTTCACCATCAGTCGGTCAGTAGTTACAGTCAGTCAAACTCAAAATCTGTAGCAAGCCAACTTGCATAATAAATAAATGTCTATCCTCGTCTTGCTCAGTAATATGGTGCATTTGCTGGTCAACAACTGCAAATCTGAAGATAATCTGGTCTGGTCATCAGCTACATCAGCTACTTAAAAAAGAAATATGTTTGGTATAAAGGTGTTGTCTGTATTAGCAATACGGGAAAAAAAGATTTTCTTGTTTATTAGTTTGTTTATTAGGGCCAGTATAACGGTGATGGATTGTGGATCTTCTGATTTGTGTTGAGCATGTGTCATGTGCCGGTGAAAAGTGTCAAACTATCGATGCCTGACATCGGATCAGGCTCTGCAAGGTAGCGTTCCAGAGCCTGATCGTCCTGTCTCAAAACCCCACAGGGTTTTAAAGCCTCAGAGCTCTTAGCCTTCAGCAGGACATATTTACATGTACACACAGCTTCATTCTACACCTCAACTCCAGCTTCCTTTACTTCATCAACCAGCCCCAGTTTAATCCATCTTCCTTTCATCTCCTTTAAAACTCATCTTGCTCTTCCTCTGAGACCCCTTCCTACTTCTTTTAACACTACATACAACTTATGACTGAAACAGGAAAACATCCAGTTGCATTGTGTAAAATTGCACCAACCAGACTTTTTCTTGTTCATATGGATACCCATTGTTTTGAAGGCTTTAAAGTTGGCTCTCATTTTTTATTCTGAAGGCTAACAATTTGTTGCAGGTTCTTGGATAGAGGTAGTTTTGAAACCAATAGAAAATTAATTAATAAATTAAAATAATTTTGTCATTCATGAGTGAAAGCACTATGTTTCAAGATTATTTCTTAATTTCACTGAACTCAAAAGAAGTGTCATTGGTTTGAAGACCAAACCGTGGTAGTTCTTAGCTGTGATGCATTTAATAAATTAGGGACAGTATTTATTCGGTATTTCACCTATCAATCAGTCTGGTTTCACTGACTGACTGATGCATTGCTATCAATAACTGCTGATAATACAGTTGAAAGAATATAAAATATAAACCTCCTTTTGAAAGAGAGTTCATAAAAATTATCTGTTCATTTTGAGCAAGAACATCTGTGGTTAGATCGAGGTGCTTCATTAATGTTATGGCAGCACATCTGGGTGTTGTGTATAGTGTGAAAGTAAACGGTAAAAGCAGTGATAGTTTATCCATGGCACTGTGAAAAAGCAGAAACACCATCAACATTCTCAATTAGAGTGAGGGGCTGCTTATATATAGAGTCACAAATTTAACAAAATGCTCCGTAATTCCTTTTACCTTGTCTACTAACATGTTTTACTTTCTCCAAATTGAAATGTTCTAGTTTCAGATTTCAATATGTTCAATATTGTTTTTAAAATATGTCTTCACACAGCCTCAGCTCTGTAACTCAACCGGACTTCCCTTACAAAAAAAATCCCATGAAATTCACATGTGACCACATGTGGTTCCCATTTTCCACATGTGATAAAGTATTTTGTTCATGTGATCCATGGATTATGGTCTTAAGCCATTTATCCACAATTATTTTGAAACACAATCCTTTGGAAAGCTAGCTGTAGCGTCGTACTTCGAGCTCACGTCACATTTTAAATATTTATACACATTATATTCACATATATATTATATATTTACAATAATTTGCAAGCAATATTTCTTCACTTTAATTACTCGTCTGTTCTTAGTTTGAAAGTGAAACACAACAAAACTTCTCTGAAAAGGTTCAGAAAGTCTAATTATTCTGAATATAATGTGAAATAAATAATAAAACACAAATTATAGAGCTAGACTGAATACATCTGCCCTTATGGATTGGAAAAAATAAATTTTCAGTATTGCAGCCGATACAGATGTAAATGTCTTCAAAACAAACTATTTTTAATAAAGCGGACTAAATAAAAGCTCATTTTAACGATCATTCACACACCTGTCATAAACGTATTGCATCTCTGGAAGTGCTGTTTACATTATAAACATGTATAATATAGGATACATTTATTGGCCAACTGATTTATCGAACAGTTGATTTCTGGGCGCCGATTTCCTTCATTTTGGGGGATTGTGATTGGCCGATATTGTAAAAACAAATCACTTCATAGTGAAATTGTGTGCTTTTGATATTATAATGACAGAGAAATTATTACAAAAAAAAAAAAATAAACTAAATCAGCTCTGCTGACGGGGCCCCTTAGTCATATCTTCTTAGTAAAGAGAAGTTCAGAAGACTTGGATCATTCGTGAATGTCACATCACTAGATTGCAGACTTTTGAACAGAGTGTTGTCCCCTATTGGCGACATGTTAGTCGACATCTCCGCACAATAATTCTGCGCAGTGAGTGATTTTTTTCGTCACAAATGCTTATGTGTCTCTGTACAGCTAGCTTTACTAACATCACGTCAACAGAGTTTACTTTTTCTTTTTCTCTGAGCATTTTGGTTGACTCTAGTCGCCTGTATTAAGTCACGTTATTGTTTGGATTTTAATCGGTGCATTTTGCATCCAGTGAAAACAAACATGCTAACAAATAAACTGGACAATGTGCTGTAAGTTTAGTGATATTTTCACAGTTGCGGTCTTGAAATAAAATCCCGAATCCTCAACGCCCGAGACCGAGACAAATTGGTCTCGAGAACGGTCTCGAGTATTGCAACACTGCTGTCAGGACATGTTGACATATTTCACAAATAAGTAAAAAAATAAAATTTTTACAAAAGTTACCTACTGCAACTTTAGTTTGTTTCTAACTTTAATTCTGGTGCCCAAGTACCCATAACCAGTTCTACTTTTTGCCATCTGTTCTGCATTTCAACTCTCACCCAACCATTCCCTCTCTCCGTTGTGTCGGTGGGTGAGATACTGTTTCCATGGGGACGGACTGTCGCTGTCGCCATGGGTACGGGCTCCACCGAGCATCTCAATTACTGAGTGGGACAATTAATAAGCATCAAAGCCTGGTTAATATTTCACCAGCGACTCAAAGCAGGTCCATGGGAGATGGAGAAGTGGCCGGAGACAAAAAGAGAATAAGAAGAGGCCGCAGACAGATGGCAAGACAAGGGTGAAAGTGAGAAAAAACAACAAATCTGAGGAGCTCAGGCTTCAGTAGTCATCTGATGAGCAGGAAACAAACCATGTAATGGACTAGCCAGACCTTGTCTTCATAATGCCCAAAAAACGTGTTACAAATTATCTGTTTCAAGATGCAAGGTTGAGTCCAAATGTAGATTGGACAAACATGTTTAACGTCAGGCTCAATTAGCCAATTTGATCAATCCTAGCCGCCTTTTGATCACATTTATACTACAATATAGGGCCTTACGTATACATCTTTCCATCTTTCCCTTTTCAGTCACATTTTGTTGTTTACGCTAAAGGCAGTGCATTGTGGCGGGTGGGTTTTTTGGACTTTAGTTTCATTCATGTTTCTGTTTGATCATTTCCTTATTGTTTATCTTCTAATATGTTGCTATTTTAGTTTATCCCTTTTGTTAGTTCAGTTATTCTCACTGGTTGTGCTTTGAATTTGCTTCTTTACATTTCTGTTACTGTTCAGATTTGGTTCAAGTTTCTATTTCATTCTCTTTGCTTCTCCTCTTCTTCAGTCTGCTATTCTACTCTACTTACCTTAGATTTATGATGTCCACCTTTCCCTGATTGTATTTAAGATTCCTGGTTTTCACTGCTCCCAACTGGCTCCTTCCATTGCTCCCTGTGTTTTAACCTTTGCATGTTTTAACCTTCTTTATTCTCCATTGTTCCTGGTGTTCTTTGTAAGCTTCCTTTTATTTTTCCGTCCTTAAAATCTCCTTCATCCGTAAACTTTATGTACTTGGGTCCTCCTTTGCAACCAAACATTACACAGTGTCCTCCTTCCTTCCTTGTTTATTAGTGAAGTCTGTCTCTTGAGTGAGATTTTACAAAAATAGGCTGTTGGCACACCCCGTGGCCACTTCTTTTAGGTTCGCCTTGATAGTGAACCACCTATTGCTTTAGGAACTCCAGTACTGTGAATTCACTGAAATTGTTTGACATTATGTGAGTTTATGACATGTTGTATTAGTCTGCTGTCAGAATACATCCAAAGATGGCTGGACTATGGTCACTGTGTGGAGTTTAAACAATGATTAGGTACGAGAGCCCAAAACGTACCAAGAAAATGTGTCCTACACCATTACTATACCACAACGTAGGATGAATGTATCCGTGCTAAGATCTGGCCTTAACCCTACTATCTGAATATAATAGTTAAAATCAAGATTCATCAAACCAGGCAACATTTTTCTAATATGTCGAGGTTTGATAAGCCTGTGTGAGTTTACTAGGTACTGCTAATACAAGCAGTACCCGTTGTGGCCTTCTGCTGTTGTAGTCAAATTCCTTTAAGAGTTTGCATGTTGGATCTTCAACAGTGGTATTCTGCACAAACTGTAACAAGTGGTTGTTTGAAGGACTGTTGCCTTGATATTATCTTGAACCAATCTGCTCACTGCCCTCTAACATCAAGGAACCTTTTTCCACATAACTGCAGATCACCAGCAATGACGCCAGGCCTCTGAAATCCCTTTTTTCCACCAACAAGATGCCATCATCATGTAGGTGCTACAAATAGCAAAATTTTAAAATTGACTGTTACTAATTACATTGTTTGTCAATCTGCCAACCTGTGGAAAAACCCACCTACAACAGCCCCTCACTCCAGCTTTTGAGGTGCAACGATTTTCTGGCTATATAAAGGGTCAACCGCAGGCCAAGTACTTTTGATTTTTCAGAGTGAATGTGAAAGCACGATACACTCAACCAGACTCCAAACAACCATTTGCTCTGCTGTGACATTATTTGCTGACTGTACTCCAGTGTTATGACCACATACATAAATACTGGTGAACCAACAGGCGATATCAGCTAAGATGTTCCCACCCAACGAATGCATCAGTCAGTCTGGGTACATCTGACCGAGGAAGTTAATATTCAATATTGAGGAGACAGTAAGTGAAGAATAACAAAAAAATTTATCATAAGTTATTTTTTCTTATAAAAATGCATGGCAGTATGACGCTTTTTGGGTAAGATTATTATAAAAGTTATAAGTTTTAACACTTTAGCAGCATTATAAATAATTGCTGCTTTTCGTTTTGAATAAAAGTCATTTGAAACGGTTATTTTTAAATTATATGTAAATAATTTGAAAGCATGGTACGTTAACTGTAGCTCATCGTGCCATGAGTTACAGGATTGAGCTGATGTAATCCTATAGCTATTTATCTTCGCAATCATTTAGCTACAGAAAAAAGCTTCTCCGTTATTAGCACAAATATTCGAACATTTGAAAAGAAAAGCTTGACTGATCTGACTCAGACAAGCTATTAAGCCTCTCCATCATCTCCCTCCTTGAGTCCTTCCCATCACCACTTGGACAGTGAAGAGCAAGAGAAGGTAAGAGCATCAGGAGGAAGTAGATAAAAGAGGATTCTCAGGCTTACATGAGTGGCAGGAAGGAGGAAGATGATAGTTAGAAGAAGAGAGGGGATAAGTGTAAGATGAGAAGGAATTTTTCCTGTTGGGGCGGGAGGAGAAAGGATGAGGGAGAAATGGCAGGCACGAGTGGTGAGTAATGGAGCAATGCAGGGAGGAGGGGAAGGTGGTGGGGCTGCGTCGCTCTGAGGCAGATGTATTGAAGCGCCGACTGGCAGATCAATAGGATGTGCTCAATCAACAGAGTGATCCATATGCTCTGACCTAACTTTAGACGGCTAAGAGTTGAGATGCGTGCGAGTGCGCCTATTTATACATACGCTGGCGTATGCTGACATAGTAAATGGTTTCCCTTTTGTTTTTTTTCCAAACAAAGGGCCCCATTCAGGTGGACATGCTGCCTCTAAAAGCCTTAAACAGAAAATTACAATAAGGATTTTATAGGATTGCGTCATAAAAAAGGCTTACTAAAGACTTCAATTCAGTAGAAGGATTTTTGTCCTCACATTAAATTACTGTCATAATACAATCAACTCGAGTTCATGTATGTCGAAAGTTTGGTTCATTTGAGGAGGCGTGAATGCGCAATCGAATTTTGATGCAGTCCAGAAAAGTGAACTCTGGTCCACCTAAAAACCTACGACACAGTTCGGTTGAAGTGAACGCTGATGCGGCTTGAATGCATATGTGACTGCCAAGCGGACCAGAAACCAGTGGGCTATACTGTGGGAAATTCTGGGTACGAAACCAACGCACCAGTTTGGCTAGTGTAGAAATGGCTTTTATGAAAGACAAAAGAGAAATCCCACAGCTGCTAAATTTTGACTCCGCTCCATTTTTGTTTACATTTTGTGAAGAAGTACATTGTGATCAGGTCTTCTCCAGAGGTTTTCGTGTCGTTTCTTTTAGTAGTTCTTGGTGCAGCGCCATCACAGGCGAGGAGGGGAACAGGTTTTTCAAAGGGTTGAGATAGTTTGACACAGTGCAGTGTGAAAATGAACCACACCAGCTGAAAATGCAACAAATGTTGCAGTATTGGTCCCCAATAAATCCCCATTAGTCTTATCCACCTACAGAAAATACACTGTAGATAAATTGTTAAAACGTTACTGCTAGAAAAATTAAGCAGCACTCTTAATACTAGATTTTAAATCCAATAACTTGTTTTTTAGATCAATAATAAGAGAGACTGCAGAGTGGTGTATTATTAGCAATGTTGCATTGCACCAAGAAATCCTTGGGTTTGATTCTTGGTCTGGGTGTCTTTCTGGATGGAGTTTGGATGTTCTCCCTGTGCACACATGGGTTCCCTCTGAGTACTCCGGCTTCACAGTCCAAAAATACAGCTGTTGGGTTAAATGGCATCTCAAAACTGCTCTTACGAGTGAGTGAGTGTGTGTGTGTGCGGCTGTTAGTCCCGTGTCTGTGGGTACTTGGCATTGGCTAACAACTTATCCAGAGTGTGACATGCCTCTCGCATAATGACAGGCAGCAGCAGACCTGCATGCACTGTATAAGCGGGTACAGACGAGGGATGTTGTACGTTCAGGAAGCAAAACGAGCAGGAAGATTCAAGAGAAGAAAACTGATTACACTGGCTGGCGGTTTTCAACAGCATCTTGCAAATAATTACTATCAAAATTTGAGTTTGGAGCTTAAAAGCATGGGTAAAAATACATTTAAAAAAAAAAAAAAAAAAACTCTTAGCCATATATAGATTGATGACAATGACTTTTGTAGCAACACACTCTCGCTACATTTTATCAGTAGATGGTTAAGGATTCAGAGACGTATCCTTCACAGATTATCTCATTTCCAGCAGAATCTCTACTGGTTCAGTTTATTCATCTTTATTTTAGGCCCTGTGGCAGTTTTACTGAAAGTTTCCTGACTGTTTGTCACATCTTAAAATACTGTGCAGGAGGAAACACAAAGAGATGCAGACCACCAATCTATAGGTGACAGATCTACAGCCAGTATTCGCCTGCTCTACATTTTTAAATGCAGGAAATGCATTAAACTTAAAGCCACAATAAAAAGAACATAAAATTAAGTATCAAGGTCAGTAAGGAAGCTTAATAGTAGCCTGCTTTCTCTGATGTTTGTTTGGGATCATTGCATTGCTGGAACTGTACCAGCTGTATTATAAGCCTGGCGGGCCACCAGGCTTTACTTGTGCCCCAACCAGGTTTAGCTTTGCTTATTTATTTAAGGCTTTTTTTAAATATTTGCTTTTTTTTTTTTTTAAGACTTTATAGTTGGTGTTCAGGTATTAAATTTTCCAGACTTTCAATGACACATAATTGTGTGAAATTCTCACATTTCCTGTGAACTTTAAACATTTTTTTTAACTCAAAAACACGACAGGCTGCTGGATGAATGACTGCCGAGCGCCCAGCCACCAGATTTAGCAAGCTTTCTGGGGGAAACCTTGCTGTATTAAAAGTTTCTGACCCAAATTGCCTTCGAGAGAAGCCTGCAACCCATCAAGACTAAACTTTGTCATAAACTGGTGGAAGCAGCACCCTGTTAAAGTTGTGTTTTATATTGCTTCTAACCAAGGCCTGCAACAGGAAACCAATCAATTCAAAAAGTGCATCTCATCTTCTCTTCTCTTTTCTGATGAGAAGATAAGAAAAAAACATTTTATGGCTAAGCAGCATGTGGCTGAGGCGGAACCTGCATGAATTTGGTGAATTTATGTATTTGATCCTGGACGTATAATTCTGACCTGAGAAGGATTAGAGAAAATCGATGTTAGAAATGATCACTATTATACCCCAAATTACCATCACACGCAATAACAAATGTATGCACTTTTCTGACGAGAACTGCAAATATGTTCTCATTTACCTACAATTACAAAGGCGTTTTGCAAGCTGCAAAACTCTGGCTCCATTCTGCACTACAACATTTCCACAGGTGCAGATTAGAAAGACGGTGGTTACATGTTGCACTTGTGGTTATAAAAGTGTAAGAACAAGTGCAACATCTGGGCCAGTGTTGCCAGTGCTTTTGGAGAGAACTCGGTATCGATTTTTAGACTGGCATGATAAAACGAGGGGAAGACGTCTGAGAGGCGACGACAGAGAATCTGGGCCTTCCTCACAATTTGACTCATTACAATTTGACTCATTTAATCATTAGGCATTTAGTTTGGACGTCACCAACACAAAGCAGTGCACGGTTATGAAGCAGGAAGGAAAATGCTTTATGATTGACAGATTAAAATCTTCAAAGCGTGGGATGGATATGAATTCCCCCTCCTGCGTACATGCACTGTCTGGAGCAGTTTTCTGCAGCTCCTCCAGAGATACCATGAGGCCTTTTGGACGCTTCTCTGATTAATGCCGTCTCATTTAAGGTGGGTACTGTCCCTAAAGTCAGACGAGGGACTGAACTGTCACTGTCACTGTGAGATGTTTAAACCTCGGATGTTGTTTTTTTATCGATTGATTTATTGAACCTAAACCTGCTTTTAGCTTCTCCGTAACTCTGCTCTGCTCCTTACTGTTTATGATGTTGTTTGTTTTACTACTATTCTCCAACAAACCCCTGAGCCCTTCACAGAACGAGAACTGGAAACAATTCATTGTGATTAATCGATTATTTCAATTATAGTTGACTGGCTTATTAATCAATTAATCGCTAGCAAGAGTATACAGACTTAACGCAGGCAATCTCCTGAAAGAACAACAAACTCAGAAGAGTACTTACATAAAACTATACAAAAAAAAATCAAGATATTTTGCATTTAGATTAAAAAAAAGAAACTTTTTTTGTCTGTTATGTTGCTCTACCCAATACTCCTCAAGCTAAATAGTTTGAGCTGAAACTGCATCACATGCATCACAATCTGAAGAGAAAATCTCCAACTAAGCATCGTTAGCCATCATTTATTAATTGGTTAATCCATAAAAACGATCAACAGATCAACCCTACACTCCACTGGTGCTACGTCAAGCAGACAGAGCTGAGCTTTTCAAATGTTTCTCCAAAAAGTTTTTAGCTTCAAATTCATCTCTTGCGACAAATGATCAAGTCTACCGCAAGGATTATTATTTTCTCAATTAAGAAAAGAAATTAAATTAATTCCCAGTGCTGTATAAAACATGTTTAAGTGACTGAGTGAAAAGTCTGCAGAACGCACCCATTTATTATCAGATTAATTGATTAATCGTCTGAAAAAAAATCAAAAGAATAATCCACTACTATAATAATGGTTATTGCAGCCAGAACTCAAAGCTAAATTGGTGTACATTGTTCACTAATTATTTATACCATTGGTGAATGCTATATATCGCTATGCTCAGTTTTACATAGTCTACTAACAGCTATGAGATTTCTTAAAATTGGATGGAAGAAAAGGGAAGCAATTGCAGCTGATTGGTGTGGCGGTTTTTTTTTCCAAAAATATGTGTACATTGTGTACCTGCGGGTACTTTCCACTACTTAACACAATGCATCAAACTACTATGCAAATAAAGCAGGCCCTGTTGTACTTTTGTTTTTGTTGCAAACCATGACGTTCCTTTAGGGTTAGCGCGAAGTCATGCAAACCTGTAGCATTCATGCCTCACACGCGCATCTGCACATACCCAGTCTTCGAAGTGCCTGGTTCCGTTCTGCAGCAGGTCCTCCAGCTGGATGGTGCAGTTGGCCACGAAGTCGTCATACCCGATGGGAGCATCGTGGAACACCGACAGCTCCAGACTGCGTCCCTCTCGGACCTCGGTGCAGAACTCCTGGTGCCAGGCCGGGTTGTTGGTCTTGGTTCTTGTGGCGGTCTGGCCCAGGCGGATCTGGTCCAGGTTCAAGGCCAGGTAGGGGTCCAACAGGAAGGAGCCGCTCTTCCCCACGGCGTGACGCAATGCCCACGGGGTGGGCTTCAGGTCCACGGCTTCAACCACCCGAACCTTCAGCAGGCCGTTAAAGACGGGCATGGCTGCGGGCTGATGAGGTGTGTGTTAACAGAATGGATGGCAGTCTGCGTGTGTGTGTGTGTGTGTGTGTGTGTGTGTGTGTGTGTGTGTGTGTGTGTGTGTGTGTGTGTGTTTGGGTCTGGCTGTTCCCGCTCCCGCACACACAATGTTTCCTTCCAATGAGCGGGGTCACTGCACAGTCCTGCTACATCCCATAATGCCGCTGGTTCCTTCACTCTAACACGGCCATGTCAGAACATCGCAACACCCGCAATAACGGGCGGAAAACACGCAGTTCTTACCGCACACGGACTCCCCTCCGAGGCTGCCTGATGAACGCTCTCCCACCCCGAGCGGTTGTTTGTTTATGTTCGAGCCCAAAATTCCCGTTTCCGCGGAAACAGGCCAGGGCTTAACGGCCGAAAACGGGAGGAAACGCGGTGTAACTGTCCTCACACGGAGCTCCGCGGCGGTCCTGTGAGTGTCTCCGCCGGGTCACGGAGGGAGAGAGCGGGGGCAGCCGCGCCTAGCCATCCGGGATTGCTGCTCCGCGTCCAGCCCCGCCGCGGCTCGGCGGCTCGGTCCTCCTCCGGGGTAATCTCCAGGCTTCAATCTTCCACTACAGCGGCGGTTTGCGCTCAGTCTGCCAAGAAGAGTGCGTTTTAATCCGCTCTACGCGGCGGTTTGTCGGGTTGGGGAGCACCCCAGACACATCACGGAGCTCCGCTCCCGATCCGTTTTTTTCCTCCCTTCAATCCCTGCGCGCGACCCTCGCTTCCCGTCCCCTCTCTCTCCCAATCCGTCAGTGAGCTTCTATGGCAAGCTGACTTACCATATAATGTTTTGACACAATGTAGTACAAGTTAAAGCCTTGTTTTTTGTTTTTTTTTACATATTTGATAAAATTATTACTTTGTTGTCACAGAATGGCATGAGACTGATCATCTGTGGCAAAATGTGCCTCTTCTGCCTTATCTCAGTTCTCCCAGTGCTAACTGGAAACAACCAATCAGAGGAAGGAGGCGGGGTCTTAGCAGTGTCAATCACCAATCCTTGTGGCACTGCTCATCCCTCTTTATTCCCTCTTGCTCTCTGCTGTGCGGCAGCGAGGCAGTGTTAACGTCAGATACACAGTTTTCCTGTAACGGTATGTTGTTTATCCACCCTTAGCACATTTAGCAGTGCATTCACAAGCATGACTGACAACATTAAGACCTTCCTCCTGGCTCTGATTGGTTGCTTTTAACCATAAAAGGTGCACTTTTGCAGACAGCAAAAGTAGAAATAGGACAAGGTGGAGAAGCTTGATTGTTTTCACAGATTATCTGTATCATGCCATACTCTCAAGACATGGTGACAATTTTAATAAATATATACAAGAATTTTTTTTATTTTTATCAAAGTTATGTAATGCAGCTTAAAAACAAAAAGTATATTTTGAGTATATCAACTGGGTTTATCAAGCTAAATATGAATAGTATCGATAACAAGTTGCGTATTAATATCTGGTAACTTCTGTCTTTACAATGACCATAAATAACTGAACTGATAATTATCCAACAACATTTTAAAGTATTGGTATTGGTACTGGTACACCAGGTACATTTTGGCACCAAAGAATGCTGTTATTTGTTTCTCTATCAACTCCTAGCTATCTTTTGAACAACTTTCTTATTAACTGCACTGTATTATTTTTTTTTCTTATATTGTAAACTTACCCTTACTGTACAGTCTCTTCAGTTTTTATTTTTCTTGCATTAGTTTGAATATTCATGCTTATGTGTAAGTTGCTGCTGCTGCACCCGAATTCCCCCAGTGCGGAACAATAACTGTAAAAAGAAAACATGCAGTCAGGAGGCAGCTTGAGTAAATGTTACACTGGCTTGCCGTACAGGAAATGCAGGAAATGCGCAAAACGCGTCACACGCGCTGCCGGACTCTTGCTAACCCCTTGTGTGTGCGTGCGATTTCGCGCGCGCGTGTGCGTGGTCATTTGAAAGAGGCGTTCAGGGGGGTTTGGGTTTGGGGGGGAGTGGAATTCACCCGCAGGCGTCGAGCGCGTGTGTGCACCCGCGCGGGCGTTTGTGTGAGGGCGCGTGCCATTACCAGACAGCGAGGGCCAGTCAATCAGTCTGTCCATATGCACGGTCTCTCACACACACACACACACACACACACACACACACACACACACACACACACACACACACACACACACACACACACACACACACAAGAAACGCGTCAGAGCATAAACAGATCTATCTATCTATCTATCTATCTATCTATCTATCTATCTATCTATCTATCTATCTATCTATCTATCTATCTATCTATCTATCTATCTATCTATCTATCTATCTATCTATCTATCTATCTGTTCAATGACGTAAGATTTGTCCTTTAAATATTTCCTTTTTTGTTGTTTTTTTTAACTTAAATGCGCCAAATTATTAAATATTTCTTAATACCAGATACAGAGTAACTCGTAATAATTTAGTCTTTTATTTATGTTCATTTGTACGTGAAAATTGAATCCAATTGAATCTTTGTTCAATGAAATACTCCGTTTATAACAGCCTGTTTACAGATGTATTCAATAAAATGTTTATTTTCTTAAACTTAAACCAATTAAATGCACATTAAGGAATTGTTAATGTATTATTTTTGGTATGCAAAGTTTTGACATGATGAGGCACGTTTTATATTTGTCATAAATGCAGAATTGTATTATTATGATGCCTAAACAAAGAATTAAAACCAAAGTAAACTAAGCTAATCTGAAAAAACTGCCATTTTACCCATGTCTCCTAAAGTACATAAAAGGGTATCTATAACATATTCATGTTTATGTTCTTATCGGGTGTATAAACGTGTCAGTAATTTGTTTACTTTAGTTCTTTATCAAATCAATATGTAATTCGAAACTACGGGTCTGATAAAAATCGCAATTTATTCCCTCAAAACATCAATCTTCACTATATTGCCCGGTCACCTGCGCCACCTGCTGGCCGCACGGTTGTATTGCAGACATGATGACGCAACCGTCCCGTGATGTCACCGAGTGCTGTGTTCAAGTGCTCCTCGGACATCAAGATGAAATCCGGACGTGTTTGCAGCGCTGCATCAGTTAAACATGTTTTCTTTTTAAATTTCACCTTTTAGCGAGAAATACAATAGAATAAAACATAGAAAGTAACTATAAATATTAACAATAATAGCAACTATTGTTGTTGAGATCATTATTACTTAGTGCTGTTAATCAAAGCGCTGAACTAAAAATGTACAAATCAGAGAAAACTCAAATTTAAATAATAAAAATTATAACTCCAAAGTTGGAAAAAGTAAAGTATCTTTTGTGTAACAAAGAAGCTCGGTATTTTCATCTACCACTGGGTGGCGTTGCAGCGTATTCTTACAAGATTTTGGATTTTTAAAGCAGATTGAAAATAAGAAAAAAAACAACACAAAACAGTAACAACTTAATTCTATCTTTTTACAAAAATATGAATGCAATAATATTAATAATAAATATGAATATAGTCCTTTTTTTTGCTTCTCTTTATATGCTCAAAATAGCAGAGTAGGATTTTTTTTATTATTATTATTATTTGCTAGTAATTTAACTAATAACAAAACATAGACAACAAAAGTTGTCTTTTCCTTTTTAGGGTGAGCACCATATAACTTTTAAATAATTCAGTATTATTAATTGATTATGTGCTTTATGCTGTTTTTGTCTTTTCCCGAAAATATGTGGCTATCAAATATTCATGTTAAAACTAAACAATTATTCAATAAAATCACACATTTAAAACTTAGAAAACCCACAACTGCACGAGTTTCTTCTGTTCTTCCTCAATTATATTATAAAAGTGTTATAAATTATCATGCTGTTGTGCGTCATTAAATACTGCATCTGCATTTTCTATTTTGAATAAACAAATATTTGCACAAATATAAGCCGAAATAAATAAAAACAATAACAAGAAATAATCGAGCGATTAATTTTGATTGTTTAATGCTGTTTTAAATATAGTAGATTTCAGGTTCATATTCTGAATATTTCTGGGGTGTTTTTTTTTATTTTGAATAAAATAGTTGAACCTTGAAAATGTTTAAAAATGTGCTTGTTTTAAAAATGCTCTTTGCTTTTCAACAAATAAACAGTTTTCATTAAAAAAAAAAACATTAGACATTTGTTCACATACATAATAAATGAATTCAAATGGCCTTTTAAAATTAAATAATTTTAATATAAAATACTAAAAACATTTTGTCAGCATCAAATTGAACATGGACTAGGCCGCGGCATGGCTTCACACAAACTGCACAGAGAACCTGAAATAGAGCTGAGGTAAAGGCTAAGAGGAAAACCAGCATTATGACTAAAAACGCAAACAGGGAGGTAGGATTTAGTTATTGTAAAAACTAAAAAAAAACTAGTTTCTTTCAGGAAAACCACAACGAATGAGGCTCTGGATCCGCAGCAGGTTTCAGTCCAAAAAGTTCCAGCTGCTGCAGACGGAGACCAGCGGGGGGGTTTCTGCTCAGTGCTGCTCTAATTTGGATTGTCAGATGAACCCATTATCACTGGATGTGGTTGGAACAGAAAGTGGTCAAAGGTCATGAGATCTTTCTGGAAAGAACTATCAGCCAGAAAACAGGGGAAGCAGAAAAACGTTAACGCATCCTGTGCTTCTACGGGTCAGGCTGGCATAAAGTGATCGTAATGCTACAAGTATTCAGATCCCCCCCAAAATACAACCACGAACCTTTAATGTGTTTCACTCTGAGTGTATTTGTAGAGCAAGAAACATTTTTAAATGGCTTGCAATTCAGCTTAAAGCTAACATTACAAATCATCTTGAAAATACTGTCCTCTTGTGTGAAGATAAGAGGCAGCGTCATGCTGTGGGATGCGCTCCATGTAAGGATGCTGGTCAGAGTTGATGAGAAGATAGATGAAGGTAAAAATAGAGGAAAAAAAAGGTAAAATCTCAATAAAATTCATATTAGTTTATGTTTTCAACGTGGCCAAATGTGAAACGTTCAAGAGGCATGAATACCTTTACAAGACCCTGGAGCTCCTTCTCTCTCTGTCACCCCTCGACACACACTCACAGTCCACTAAAGGTCCCTTTAAAAATATATATGTATATCTATTGACCAAAGGTTTCAGACATCCAAGTCTGAGTCACTGTCCGTCACTGAGAGGAAAGTTTCTCCGTCTGGCCGCTCCGCGCTGCCGTCTGGACTGCAGTCTCCTCCGCTCGGTGGACGGGAACCGTCTGTGCAGACGCGGTGATGCTGCAACCTGACGAGTAAAAAAAAAAAACACATGACGGAGAGATTAATGAGAAAATAAAATAAAACTCACAGAGTTTAAATATCTATGCATATAATAACTGAGATTTAGTAACAGAAAATAAACTTTGCAGTAATGAGAGCAGCTTAAACTCGGTAACTCTCATCCAGCCACAACAAATCGAACGGATGTGCGTTTTTACGCACGGATAGCGTCTTTACGCAGCGCCTCGGCCAGTTTGGCTGAAAAACGACTGAGTTCGGAGCTGCAGTGATTCCTAAACGGTTTGCAGATGTTTGCGTGACTCGCAGTAATAGGATTGTTTATTTAAAGAAACAGAAATAAAGTCACCAGCCTGTTTTTAGCCGCCGCCGCGCGGTCCCTCTGTCTCCTGTTTTTAAACCAGTTCCCAACCTGGGTCGGTGTCAGTCCGGTGGCGTGAGCCAGCTCCCGTTTCTTCCCCGGGTTCGGGTACGGGTCCTGCAGGTACCACTCTCTCAGCAGCCCGCGGGTGCGCTCCTTGAAGCAGTGCGTCTTCTGCTCTCCGTCCCAGATGGTCCTCGGTAACGGGAACTTCTTCCTGACTCGGTACTTGTCGACGGGCCCCAGCGGTCGGCCCCGCAGCTTCTCCGCCTCGCGGTAGTGAGCCTCCAGCCACATGGCCTGCAGCTTCCCGTGCGAGGTGCGCGTAAAGCGGTGCGTCTCCAGGATGCGGTACAGCTCGCGGAAGCTCCCCGTGTGGAAGGCGACCACGGCGCGCGCCCGCCGCACGGACTCGTGCTCAGAGATGGAGTCGCGGCCGTCGGCGGTGACCGGCAGCGACCAGAGGAAGCGGGCCAGCCGCTCGATGTCCCCGGTCTCCTCCAGGGTCTCGCACACGCTGGCGATCTGCGTGGCGGAGAAGCAGAGTCCCGGGAGGGCCAGAGGAGGGGCGGCCGCCGGGGGCTCCTCCGGGGACCGGGAGCGGGGCAGGTGAGGCGGCCCGTCCGCAAAGTGGGGCAGGAGGAGCCGGGAGGCTGATAGAAAATCAAGCGGAGACCTGAAAACCATTTCAGTGTGACGCTAAAAAAATAAAATAAAATAAAATAAAATAAAATAAACAAACGACGAACTCAAGAGGTTTCCTGGAACAGACTGACAGAAATCTGCTAAAGTGTGACTATTTAGCTCACCTGGGAGTCAGGGACGGACCCTGGATCTGATTTCTGATTGGACGCCAGCAGCTGATGGGGGACCGTCAGTCAAACGCAGAGGATTCATCCCGCTTCTCACGCAGAGGCGGGGCACACGACGCCTCTTTAAGGTGAAACGCTCATCTTCCAGTTCAATAAATTAAAAAAAAAAGATCAAACCAAAAGATTATTTTTCTGCACAACAAAAACACACAGAAATAAACCGACACCACAGATTAGAAATGAAACCAACCGAAACACATTTTGAAGTTTAGTTCTTTGTTTTATGGACATGGATGGCAGAAAATGACAATAACAATTCAGTTTCTTTGAAAATTAATGCATTAGAAAGTGAAGGAGTCAATCAGTCTAAGGTATTAAACTGCTTTAATACTTTATTTGTGCATGTTTTTTCCTTCCACTTAACTTTTAATTCATTTGAATGCAGCACTCTGTGGCCACCAGCTTTTTTTAACAATGACGTTTGTGACCATAGCTTGTGAAATTTGTCACTCTTGTGCATATGTGTCAAACTGAAGGTCCGGGGGCCAAATCTGGCCCGCTGTAGCTTTTTAAGTGGCCCTCTAGACTCCAAATTGCATATATGAGACTGTAGTTTTTCACAAATCCTTAAAACTCACAAAAAAATCAACAAATATCCACATTTTCTCTGATTTCACTGCAAATTTTTCTCATTGAATGTAATTGGCCGCTGCCTCAGCTTTACTTGATGCCGAGTCATAGTCTGTGATTGATAAGGCAAGTGATACAAAGTCACATTTAACATCATATTAGTGCAAATACAAACATTTCTTGCCAATATTTCAAAATTAGCACTACAAAATATATGATTTTGATCACAAAAGCCACAAACACGGCAATAAAATCCTGTTTATTAATATTTTAGCAGTTAAATGGGTTTTATCAAAACATTCTGGCTCAACCGGCTCTTTAAAAACATTCAGATTTTTGATTTATCCCAAAATGAAACTGAGGATGACACCGCTGCTCTGGTGCATATTTTTAACACCTGGTGGCGTTTATGTAGAACTTCAGTTTTGAATAAAATTTATTGTGAAGAAACTCTAGATGTTGTGAAAACTTGCAAGAGGATTTTAGATGAGAGATCAAAAACCAGAATTCTCTAGGCAAGTCAACTTTTCAATAATAATAATAATATAAAAAAAACACCTTAGAGATTAAATAAACTAATGATTACCAAGAGGAGAAAAATAAAAAGTTATTACACAAAAAAGCTCCAATGAGGTGAATTAAAATCGCTGCTATCAGCCAAATTTCATCACCTTCCAGTAAGCGGCTTGCATCATTAATACGGCGGCTGACCAGAAATCTCATCCAAACCTGAAAGCGTATGTTTCTCTAAGTGTTCAGCCATCACTCTAATCACTTTATAATCACTTTCATATTCTCTAATATCCATCAATTTGGGGATTAGAACCAGGGACATGCAGCCTGGTGACATTAGTATAATATAATGTGGCATCTCCAACCCGCCTGCGCTGCTTTGCAGTGAGAATCCTCCATGATGTTCACATAGGAAGCATCGTCTTGTATTTCATAAAAGTCCATTTCAAAAGTCACATGAGGTAAATGTAAACTCGCTGACTGGTTGTGTGAACAAAACATTGTTTTTAAAACTCCATCTGCTGCCACACACACACAAACATTCACTGTGGAAAAGGGGGTCACCCCTCTTTAAAGGGTTAATGCCAATTTTCTCCCCTGACAGATGCGCCTCTATAGTGGATTGAGTTGGCGTGTGCCATTTTTTATTTATTTTTTTTCATTTTCACCCTGGATTAATTAGAACGAGCAACATTTACGACGACAAGACGAAACAGAAGCTGCTCTGGTTCGAATTCAGGAGTCTGCAGATTCTCCCAGTGTGTCGGTGAGGTTCTCCTCAGGTACTCCGGCTTCCGCCCTCGATTCAAAAAACTTGATTGGTCTCCATGGTAACCAATCGCAGACTAAAAGAGGTCAATTATTACTGAACCTTTTCCTTCTTTTTTGGCTTTTCCCTTCAGAGGTTGCAATAGCAAGTCATCCTTTGTGACGAAAACCATCTGCATTTATTCACTCTAGATATAGAAATCAATTACTTGTGAACTGATTTAGTAAATGATTAATGATTAATTGGGGTTAACAGACACAAAATGAGCCATTTTTATTCTATGAACCTCTGACAACATGTCTCTGAAATTCCAAGCAAAAGTTTAGTTTTATTTGCAGAAAATGAGAAAATAATGAAAAGGACAAAAGCAATTTTTGACCTCAAATACTGCAGAAAAAACAAGTTAATATTAATTTAGAAACAACAATACTATGGTTTTACCTCAGGAAGAGTTCAGAGGTCAGTATTTGGTGGAATAACCAACGGGGTTCAGTGCATTGGTCTCTTTATATATAAAACTCCTGGCAGTTTTTATATTAACCTGGTTCAAATTCATTAAAGGAATGCTGTGGTATTGCATTTTAGGGAATAAAATGTTTATTTTCTTGAAGTACTTGTTTATTTGCATCATTTAATGTTTCTCTAAAAAGGTGGTAAAATGTAAAGTCTGCAGAACTAATCAGACAATTGCAGCTCGAGCTCGATGTGAACATAAATAAATCTCTTTTTGTTGGTTTTTGAGAAATCGTGAGACTTGCTGATGTGAACGTTGAGCTACTTCCACATATTCTGCGCCGCTTTCCTCCACAGAGTATAAATTAAGAGAAGCTGGCCGGGTTTTGCGCCTATAGGAGCTCGGTGGATTAGTTCTCCTGGCGTTGCTCTTCGTCTCTGGCGCACACGCCGCGTCGCTCTGTCTGCCTCGCTCAGAGAAGAAGAAAAGCATCCCACCCTGCTCAGAGGTCCTCCAGGCTGAAAGGACATTCATGCAGTGAAAGCAGGAGGGACATGCCAAAGATACTCAAGGTGTGCACGTTGTGGCAACTATGGGGATGTTTTAATGGTTATCGTTAATTCAGACACTTCCTTTATTTCGTGCCGGGGTGGAGGAGGGAATACGGGTGGATGACACTTCCAGGACGGCCGGAGGAGAGACAAAGTGAATCTCTTTATCCCTTGTAAACAAAAGCCTGGCTCCTAATTAACCTCCCTGCTGACCTCCACAACTTAACACTAACCTCTTAAGCCTCGAAACTTTAACCCCTTTACCCGTCTCTTGGAAAAGACCATCCGCCACCGTCCCACACACTAACTCCCTCCTGAAAGCCTCCTCCTCGTTAAGCTCCTAATCACTTCCTGAGTCTTTGTTGTGCTTCTGGGTTCTTGCACGGCTGCAGGGAAATCTGGCGGACAATGGCGCCCAAGTAAAGGAGAGGCAGGGAGAGCGTTTGTGGAGGTTGAAATTAAAGATGGACGACGGGGCCGAGCTGATGCTCAGAGCTGGAGGAAGGCCGGGCGACGCCGCGGCGCGTCTCCTTTCCTCGCGTGTGGTCAACGTCTGACCGCGTCCTGACCTTTGTCAAAGAGAGCCGAGGATGACAGGTACTCAAGTAACTGTACCTGAGTGACTAATCCCTGCGCCTGATTGGTTTGTAACTCAATACCCCATCCCAAGCTAATCCCGCCTTTTTACCGCCAGGGTCCTCGTTTACAACCTGAGAGGTCGCAAACACCTCGCCACGTCCGTGACACAGATGTTCACAAATATGCAACCAGATGGGCGGCACGAAACACAATAATCCCATAATTTGACTAATAATCACTTAGATGTGCGACTGATTTAAGAACATGGAGCAGCTGGGACTGATGGAAAGGCTCCAATAACATAATTATCCCGTGTTTTGCTAGTGACACCTCTCCACTCCAAACGGGGCTTTTAATTAATCGTCCGGGTGAAACAAACAGAGGAATAAACAGCTGGAGCTCGAGGAAACAGCTGGCTGTCAGGTTTTTTCTGCGGTGGCGCATCTCCAGCACAGCAACATCCTGCTGGTGGCCATGTTGGAGGAAATGAAGCCATAAAGGAGGAGAAGGAGAGGAAAAAGATTAATTTGTTTTTTGTTTTTCTTCACCTGGATAAATCACAGTCAGAGCTGAAATCGTCTCAGAGGTAACCAGTATGAAACCAGTTATCGTAAAAGCATTTAAAACTGTCCCTGTCGGAGAGTTTGACTAAATTCTCCGTTGTTTGTTCAATGAAAGCATCAAAATGTTCAGGTATTTTTGAAAATCCAGATACAAACCACATTTCTTCATGTGGTCCCCTAACAAATCATTTTAGAAATAGGAATATTTTTCAAGAGCACCACTTGTGTCTCATACAGTTATCTAACAAAAGAGGAAATAAATATTTATTATCGTCATTTTATTATCACAACAATACCATAAAATATTGTGATAAGACCTTAAGTTTATATGGACCAGAGTACGATTAATTCACAATATATAACAACTCAGACTGCGACCTTTCCATGCTTTAAAAAAAAGGACAAATAAAGTCAAGATGTTGCAAAATACGAAACAAGGATGAGCTAAAGTGACAAAAACTCATCAAAAAATAACTTGGAAGCTGCAAACTTTCAAAACTTTAATTTTGTCAACTGTAGTAAGGACGAACTGGTGATTTCACAAGAGATTTTGTTTTTCTAACGCTAAAATAAAATAAAAATGGATCTTCGAAGCAGAACAGATGCAAGAGTCTAAATAAAGAAACGAATCAGCGGTGAGAGTGATTTGGTGAAGGGACACAGAGCGACGTGGGGGAGGGGGGCAGACTCCTGCCGTGTCTGGTGTGGTTGGGGGTAATCTGCTCTAATCTGCTGGATGTTAACCTATCTGAGCAGCAAGAGCCAGATTATCCCTCTAACAATGGCCGGTTGCTCATCTGCTAAATTACTCCACTCAAAAATCATATGCTCGGACACACAAACACCAGCAGAGCGTCGCCGCCGAATTAGATTTCACAAAGTGCTTGCATCTCATTTGGCAAGTTACCTTCTGAGACCCACGAAACACAACGGACACCCTGGCAGAACCGCGCGTTCCCGGCTCCTCTCACGCAAGGTGAGAGTCGCCGGTGCAAAAGGTTTTGCAGTGAAAAGACTCGAGTGGGCAGGAATGGCGGAGCGAAGGGAAAGGAGATCAATGGAAAGAAAAACACCATTTGCATCTTTTTGCCTGCTAATAAAGGAATTCGGGTGACTCGGCTGGCGCAACTTGTTCTGCTCGTCGGGGTCAGCCGGGTCACGAGATATAGAAATGAAAAACCAATTGGATCTTTAGTGGGAGGAAGGCTGCGAGTACAATCGCTATAGAAAAGTAAGAATGTGAATATATAAGAGCCAAAAGAGGAGGATATAAATCAGGTTGTAGGTAAAGTCACAGTCTGAGGCGGATGAAATTTCATAAATGGTGCAGGTGAAAGGACGCGGCGAAATTCTTTCCAAGTAGGAAAAGAGTAAAGAAATGAAACGTTCTGCATTTTCTGTGTCACATGTGCAGTTTATTCGTTCACTCCGGTGGAGCGCTCACTGTCAGCTTTCTAAATTCTTCTCTGTGTTCTGCTTTAATGCAAGACATGCTAAAATATCCTACTAGTTGTAGGACTGGAGCACAGCTCGCTGGTACCAGAAGCTAGAAAAGTAGCTTTTTAAATTTTCCATGAATCATTGCTTCAAATGTTTTTATTACTGCAATTATCAATAGTTTGAATATTGGTTTGTGTGGAAATTACAAAAAATATCACAACTAAATGAATCTTTGTGGCCAGTTTGCAGCTCAGCTTGAAGAAAGTCGGAAAAGTGGGAAATTTAACGTTTCTCAGCTAAAGTTGTGGGATTATTTAGCTCTGACTTGCGTATTTTTGTGAAGTACCAATTTTGGCAAGACAAAATAAAATTAGCATAGCATAATGAACGTTAGCAGTCGTGCTGCAGCACAGCCAACTCCTGAAGAAGTTAGAAAAGTGGAAAAAGAAAATATATTCAGCTGTCCCTGGATTGAGAACATGTTTATGATCAATTTACTGATTTTTTTTCCCCATCTGGGCTTTTCCAGACATAAAAATAACTTGGCAACATAAAAGTTAGCATTAGCATGGCAGCGCAGCCAACTGCTAAAGAAGTTAGAAAAGCAATAAAACTACCATTCATGGTTTTAAAAGTTGATTATTTAGTGCCTCCTGGGACAGGATGAAGAGTTTTCATTAGTTTTCCTCCAGTTCCCATGTGTAAAGATTTTTTTTTTTCCCCAATATCTTTGAATCTTTTAATGAGATTATGTAACAGAGAGGATGAGAACCGAATCCTGGATCTGAAATAGCTGGGATTCACATTCCAGAATAAATTACTGATTTTAAAGTGTTTCTTTTGTCATGAAACATTAAAATGTTTCAATTCAACATCTATTCCTATAGTTTTTGCATAAATAAGTACGTTATATTTAATATTTGCTCATTTTACAATTTTTTAATTGATGAGAGTGTAAATATTATTTGATAAATTGCTTCTATGTTAATTAAAATCAAGACAGAGGTGAGATTTTTTAAAAAAAAAATACAGTTGCAAAGTCATAATTGCTATAAAATGCAACCAAAAATTTTGCATTTCTATCTCGTTTTTACAGGTCAGACTCACTGACTCAATTATTTCTGTTTACCTCTCCTGCACAAATCATGCCAAATCTGCCTCTGCTGTTTTGTAAGCACTAGTTGAACATTTATCTGATAAAAAAAAAGGCTCACTTTAGAGGTAGAAAATGTATTATAATCCCAGGAGCTCATCAGCCGTTGAGGGGGAATTAGATCGACGTCCAAGCTGGCGTGTCTGATAAGGGAGAGTAGATCTGTACCCCTTAAAACACAACTTGCTTTGTTTTCTCCTGTAGTTCCTCTAGGAAAACAAATTAAAGTGAAAGAGATTAAAGACGAACAAAACCTAAACACACTTTTACCAGGTCAGTGCCTCTGTATTGTTTTGTGACAAGCCGCAGCTTAAAGGCGGCTCAGCGGCGCGATTTGTCCCCCCGCCTGCTCTCATCAAATTAAATTTGCCCGTCATGATATATTTGGATTGCTCACTCTCACTCCAACACACACCCCACCAATAATCCCGCACCAGATTGAGAACACCTTTAAGATGCGATGTGATTATGATTAGGGATTAGGATCAAATTATGACGGAGTGACAGATTAGACATAATATGTGTTTATGTGAGCAGAGCTCAAGTTTTCTGATCATTGCTAGAAAACTTTCTTTAGCACAAAGTGACCTTAGTAAATCCACTTATGCTCCAAACTAGTTGCTTTTATGACGGAAACAATAAATTAGTTTTCTTTTGACAATCAGAAACAAGATGCTGAATTCAGAGTAACACATGAAAAAGTACAGGAAGTGTCTTGAAATGGTTCATTTTCAGGACTTTTAAGTCTTTTGTTTTATTTTTTTACCTGAACCCTGAGCATTGCTTCCACTTTCAGCTCGTTTTGTTTCCTCACATTTACAGATACAGAAGGACTAAAAGTTACACCTGAACATTTTGTTCTGCTTTTGCTTTTCTGCCGTGCTCAACTTTTGTTAAACAACTTTCGTCGTAACTGGCAATGGATCTTTTACGTTTTATTTTCCAATTAATCTTCATCTTAATCAGTTTTCCAAAATGAGCCGCCCTTTAAGGTCATGCCACATGTTGGTGCTGCTCTTTTCACTTTTTCCTTTTACCAAGTTTTCCAGGTTTGGCAAACATCCACATGATGTGCAGGTCAAAATGTTGCTGTATTATATTAACTTGTAACTTTTCTTAAAATATGTTTTTATATATCCATTAAAACTGACAGAATATTATGAGACATAATAATCTGTGAAAAGATGGATCTCCTCCACCGCCTCGCAGACTGAAGCAATGTGTCGCTCCAGATCAAAATCAACCAATCAGAGCCAGGAGGAGGGTCTTAGCGCTGTCAATCATCTCGTTTACTGGAGAAACAGCCTGTCCTGAATCAGAAGCTCTGATTGGTTGTTTCCAGTTAGATGTAGGAGGACTGGAAGAAGACGTTAATTTTTTTTTTTTTTCAGATTTTGTTTCATATACTGACACATTGTGACAGTTTCAATAAAATATATACATAAAAAAATCTTTTAATAAATGTTACATAGCTTTAAATTTCATCATTCTTTTGCGAAACTGAAATTTGGGTTTTCATGAGCTGCAGCAAACAAAAGTAAAGTGTTGATAAGAATCACTGTGAGCAATAAAGTTTAAATTTTTAATTTGCATTTACTGATGCAACTTTTCTCTAATTTTCAAACTCACTGAGCTTCACAAAGGAAATGTTCCTTCTTGTATGCAAATACACGACCACCGCCGCTCTGTCCTTGGCAGGTATTTTATTTCATATATAGACGCTTTTCTGTAATCAAATGTGAGTGCAATCAAACAACAGCAATACAAACATTACCAATGCAGTCTGAGAACCAGGAACAGGGTTAAAACTGGGAGTTCACTCACTCTACACAGCGAGCAACTAGTAACCTCATGGGCAACATTAAAAAGAAAGAAAGAAAGAAAGCCTTTTCCTCCTCCGTCAGGATAGTCTGCTGCGCCTCAGACGACGTCGAGGAAGTCCAACCAGTGTTACAACAACCGCTCTCTCACTCCCCGCTCCTCCCCCACCATGATTATCGTCATCTTGTCCTAATTCGATCAGCAAAAATAAAATCCAAATCAATTCTCACGCAGCCAGTCAGAGTCCAGAGAGCGTCCGGGTCCAGTCAGCCTGGACCGATGGCTGTCCGCTGAGGATGATGATGATGATGATGATTAGAAAACCGCGTAGCTGTACACGTACAACCCAAGTCCTCATGCAGGGCCCTGCGCCTGTGGCACGTCGTTTGCACCTGCACAGGTGGAAGTGATGCGGGCGAAGGGAGTGAGAGTGTGTGTGTGTGTGTGTGTGAGAAAGAGAGTGTTTTTTTTTTTTAATAGAGGGAAGAAGCAAAAGGGTGTTAGAGCACAAAAAAATGTGAAGAATTACATAAAGTCTTTATCCGTCCGTCGTGTGTGTGTGTGTGTGTGTCCTCTTGGCCCTCTCAGTTAAACACTCCCACATGCACACACACACACACAGACATACACACACACACACACACACACACACACACCCTCTCTCCGTCAAACACACGGTCACAGAAAACAAAAACAAAAAAAACCATGCGCACGATAGGTCCTCATATCATTGTGACGTCAGGTGTTCAACATTCAGGAAAACAAAACAAAAAAATTCCAACGGTAAAAATCAGTTTCTACCGTCAAAACGCTGCAGTTTGTAAAATCTATAGAATTTTTTTTATCTTTTTCTTTTTTTGTTGAGTGATTCGGTTTTTCCTCCAACGGGGGTTCCAAGCAGTTATGCGTGTTCAGTTGTAGTTTTTTTTTTTGTTGTTTTTGTCCCGCTTCTGCGAAAAACACACACACACACACACACACACACACACACACACACACACACGCACACACGCACACACGCACGCACACATACAAATGCACGACCAATACATACACACGCATTCCAGCACACACTGTATGTCGTCTTTTTAGTGGAGAAAGACACGGCGCAATGGAGAGACGAGCCTCCTCCTGGTGGATGCTCGGATCTCCGGGAAGAGACGGGAAAGGTGCTGACGCGGCTAATACGGGTCGTCCAGGTCGACGGCACTCTGGGTTCGGACCGAAAACAGAAAAGACAGGAAGAAAGACAAATGTTAGGTTTGCTGCTGCAGCTGGGACTCTTTCTAGTCAACTCAACAACCTATTGTTTATTTTTCCTACTTCATATTTGGAGATGATCCCCAACACATCCAGAACCTCAGTTGACTCACCTGACAGAGAATCAGAACTGTCAGACTGGGAAAAGAAACGGGGCGGGACTGGAGGAAACTGGAGAGAGTTTTACGATCTAGATGCTGGGAATGGACAGCAGGCTACCAATAAGTTTAAAATATTGTTTAAAGACATACCAGGGAAAACTACGGCGGCGTTTTAGGGTCATTGGAGATAGAAGACCAAAAAAAAAAAAAGTACATTTTTGCCAAAATTTTAAAAATTTCTTGATTTTCCCCTGAAATTTTCTAGAATTTTTAAAGCAAATTTCTGTTTGAGAAGTCAAAAATTTGCATCAAGAGAGTCAGCAAATTTTTAGAAAGGAACGTGAAAATTTATGAGTTCAAAGTCGAAAATTTGCTATAAAAAAAAAAAACAACTCAGAAATATTTTTCTAGTATTTTTTTTTTTTAAAGATTTTATTAAGTGTGAACATTTCTAAGTTTAAAAAGTAAAATTTGCTGCAAAGTCAAAAGTCAACAATTTTCTAGAAAAAAATTTGATTTGAGAAATTCCCAAAAAAATTTTGGAACTTGAGTTCCAAAAATGTCCAGTTTTTTTATGCACAGAATCCGCAAATCTCGGTTTTGGAAGTAAGAAAAAAAAAAGAAAAAATTGATACTTCACTTATTTGACTTTTTTTGGGGCAAATCGCCACAACTTATTTTATTCATATTTTTTGGTATTATCTGTGAGTTTTACAATTATATATATATATATATATATATTTTTTTTTTTTTTTAACCAAACATAATCCTATTTTTTGCTGCATCATTTATCAGCCTGTGATGTTGTGAGGCACTTTGGTCAGCTGAGGTTTTTGAGGTAAATAAATTTTGACTCGACTTCATCAGTATTAATCTAATAGTAACGACATTTGATACCAAATATTGCTAAAAATTTTCCTAGCTTTTTTTTTTGGTTCTCGTCTTTTTTTTGGGAAAACAAACCAAATAAATCCATGTAGCCCTTTTAGAAATCAGGTTTTATGAGAGTTGAACACATTAATACGACCAGTTAGTATTTTTTCTATAATTTTGCTTAAAAACTCAGAACTGCCACCATTTTCTGTCTTTACATGCAACCCAACAGTGTGGATTTTGAATTAAGACATACAACCCCCAACGCATCACACATTAGTGGACCTTGGAGGAGGAAAAAAAAAAAGCAAAAATGAATCGAAATTGGTGAATCGGACTTAAAAAAAGAAGCAGAAATCATCTCAATAGAGAACAATATAATAGTCTGAGAGCTTTTTCAGTTTTGAAGCATTAAGAATATTTTTTGCTCTTCCATTTTGAAGAAAAAGCAGCCCATACCTACTCGATACACACACACACGCAAAACACACATTTAAGTCAAGTAGATGAGGAATCTGAAAAACACCAGTAAAACAGCGAGGGAAAGACCCTGCACCAAACCCCGAGTTATTTTATCAAATTACTGAATTAGTCCAGATTCTGCCTGATCTGACACAGGACTACAAATCCAACACATTGACACAAACACCCTTTAAAATGTAAACAATCTAGAGCAGTGCATTTTGAATCTTTTTATTTGATAATGTTATTCTTGCAGGACTCATTAGGTCCCACAATACAAACAACTGATTCATAAACACACATACAGACAGTTTTAGCATAAATCTTGCCTCAGATTGCTAAGTGCTTTTGAGCGGATAATTGCAGCGCGTGCATGCATTACCGGACAAACAATACTCCCCGACTAGCTGCATTTAAAGAAGAGTAAACATTTGAGATGAAGCGTCCAGTGCTGAAGAGTTACAGAGGTGAAAGGCCTGCAGCGAAATATGCTTCATGGAGGAGTTACTGCATGCTTGTGATTATCTTGCACCGACCTAAAGCCATCTTTCGCATGAATTTTATCTGTACATGTCAACATCAGCTGAGATTATATACATTTCCTGGCAAAGATTTTTGCACAACGGTGTGTTTCATGTTAGCAGCCAGATTTATTAACCCGCCTTGGTAAAGATGCTTAAATCTCTATTCATGAGTGTTTTTTTTATGTTATTAACACTCATTGGTAAAATCTCTAAAAATTGAAGCACTCTTCCATTTTATCCTTCTTGAAGTTGAACAGTTCCTAGGAACTTCTCTTTTTGTTGCACCGGGGAAGAAATATGACGCGACACATTAGCACCGAGGGATGCACGGTGAGGGAAATTAAAATTTTAAAATAGCATATAACCTCAAGAATGGCATGTTGCCATGACAACCATAAAACGCTAACGTCTCATGCTAACATGAGGCAGGTCTGCCTCGAAATGGAGAAACCGAGTCGTAGAGTGGTGCTAAGAAAATAAAAAAAAAAAAAAAACATAATAAAACTACAAGAGTAAAGACATATTATGAGAAGAAACTCATACAAGAATAAAGTTGTAGTATTAGAAGAATAAAGTTACATTAAGAGAACTATGACAGGGCGGTTTAACTGCTTTTCCGCGTTGGACTTCTCGAAATATCGCGACTTTATTATTACTTCATTCTTGTACTACTACGACTTTATTCTCATATTTTGACCTTACGAGAAGAAAATAAAGATTTTCTTTTGTGAATATTTTCTAAACGTGACTCCATAGTAGAAAATTAACTCATGCCGATTGTTAAGTAAAGTGGGGGATCAGTGATACTGCGGGTCTGATTTTCCTTCTAAGTAACAATCTGGCGGACTCCATTCCTCGTAAAGTGAAATTGTGTCATTCATTTGGTTTTTTTAAATCAGAATATTGATCCAAAAATCAGCCTTTTCCTCCCAAATCCTGTCAAAAAAACGGTGGGATGAGCTGATGAGAGAATATATGAGAAGACCAAAGTTTCTGTACGATTGTTGTGCTAAAATGAAATGTAGTAGAAAAAACTAAGTGCTTCATCGAAAACTTCCTTCTAAAAACTTTCAATCTTTTAAACACATCTTTACCAAGGGGCGCTAATAAATGCGGAAGGCATTTTATGTGTTGTAACTTGCAAATAAATTTTTATATTTTTTTTCTTCTAACCAGGTATCTGCATTCACTCCCCGTGCAGTTTGCATTAAGAGAAGGTCAAAGGTCGACGGGGGCAGATGAGATCTACGAACAGATTAAACGCATCTGCAAACAAATCAGTTTTCATGTTTTTCCACCTAAAGCTTTTGTTCGGACGCTCTGAGCTCCATTTACTCCCTTATTCATGCAAGAGTTTCATTTTCTGGTGTGCAAAGAGACAAATTGTGTGTTCAGAGTCAATGATGGAGTGAGGGAAAGAAGAGGAGTGCAGAGGAAGAGGAGGAGGGAGGAAGAATGCAAGTCCAAAGTAAGCACTGGGAAGTTTCGCTTCGATTTCTGCAATAACCAACATATGGTGGTTGACTGGCTTCTACAAAAAACAGGAAATAGACTCATCTTTAAACGGTGGAGAGTTGGAAACAGAATTTGAATACACAGAAAGGCTACTTTTATTGTAATATGATCATAAAATGTTTTAATTAACGAGAAAATTAACAATATAATGGCCAATCTGCCTAGTCAAGGTCTGTGGCTGGGGAAAGAGGAGTGAGGTCATCCCTGGAGGAGGGTGGATGATTGGCTGCGCGCTCAGTCAGAGGAGATATCAGGCTTTGGGGCATCTTGGTCGGCCTCCGCCTCCACAGTGGCGGGTGAGGGTGGGGGCGAACGCGGGGAGTCGGTCTGCTCCTCTTCATCGCCGCCGTCAGAGGTCCTCCTGATCTCCCCGGCTCCCTCGACAGTGCCCTCCCTTCGCAGATGGTAGGCGGCCAGAGACTCCTCCAGCACTGTGCGATACTGCCCCCGGTGGTGGAGACGGAACTGCCGCAGAGCCTCCATCAGATGAGCTGCTGTGCTGCCACCTCCCTCCTCACTCTCCTCCTCATCCTCCTCCTCCTCTCCTCCCCCCTGAGGTGACACGCCAGCGTCAGACACTGCAGACAGCCTCCATGTTCAAACACATAAGAGCATTCATTTCATCCAACAAGCAGGCACACAACAGCTGATTTGGTTTGGGACCCGGCGTCGCGCTTTAGCTGGGAGAGGGGGCAGCCCAGAGGAAAGTAAAGGATTTTTTTTCACACACACTTTTCATCAAAAAGAAGCCATCGATGTAATGATTGTATAAGTGGATCTAAATATCATCCATTCAAAAATCGAAAATTTCTTCTAATTTTCGTGCTGAAGCCATTGTTTATGTTTAATTATATACAACATGAACTGGACGACTCAGAAAATTCAATGTAAATGTTTGCGTGCTGTAAAAACAGAAAGTATTTTTGGTCTAGTTTCTACTGCAAATGTCAACCAAGAAGTAAGTTTTTAGCTACATAGAGAGGCTTTTTAAAGCTAACAATTCCTTAATAATGATGAAAAAGTACTTGTTGCAGATAAATTAACTTATAACCAGGGAAAATGTCATGTTATAAGTGAAATAATCTGCCAGTGGATCTAGAACTTTTGCATCAGTATTAAGAAATTATTTACTTAAAACAAACCTCCATATATTGTTAAAAAGTTACTTTTAAGTTAATTTGGCTTATTTAAAATATACTAACATTTCTGCACAGGATGCAAGCCCAAAAATACTTTGTAAGATTTTGTGTTTTTTGTCGTGTGCAAGTGGATGTACATGTATATTTTTCTTTGATACATTTTTACCAATTACATTGTAAAAACACAAAATCTTATCAAGTAAATATGGACTCAATTGTAGTGCAAATATCTTGCTGCACTTGAAATAAGTCACAATGAACTTACAAGTATCTTTTCACCGAGATCTTAAAGCTTGTTTGAAGTAAATCATTCCTTCATATTGGTTAAAAAGTGCTTGTTCTATTGGAAGATAAATTTAACAAGACAATTTGAAATAATCTGCCAATCGAAGAAGTATTTTTTTCACCGATATTAAGGAGTTGCATACTTAAAACAAGCTTCTATATCTTGATGATAAGTTACTTTTAAATTAGTTTGTCTTAATTCAAGTTTACGACAATATTTGCACTAGAAACAAAAATAAAAATCCTTGGTAAGAATGTGTGTTTTTGCAGTAGAAGGGGTATAATGTGCAGTTTTTCCATTTTTATATTACTCAAAATAAAGTAGCAAACTTCCAAGCTTCCATGCTGGCTGTTCACAGAGCACTGTATCCACGTATATTAATAGAAGGTTCAGTGGAAGGAAAAACTGAAGTAGAAAAAAAGTGCACATGCAACAGGACTATGAAGCAAAACCTTATAGAGTCTGGAAGAGCAGCAGGTTTTTTGGGGAACCGAATCATCACAAGCTGCCGTTGGTCTCAAAAAAAAAAAAAAAAAGTCAGCGCAGCCGTTTGTCAGGAAACTTTAGAGAAGTTGATTGGACAATAAACACGCCTGATCTAAACCCCAAATATAATTTATGCATAAGAGGAAGATGAGTAATTCATTCTAGAAGCCAGACCTAAAACATATTGTTTTTGTAGACTGTCCAACTTTTTCCAAAACTGTTTCTCCCATTAAACCTTCCATTAATATGCTGCTCTGACAGTTTTCCACTCGATGCAACAACATAGCATTTCTTCATGAAACAACAAACAAACAACAAAAAAAACTATATTTAAAGGAATTTTGTGTTTTCTTTGGCCAAAAGTCAAAGTTAGAATAACTAATAAATAAATGTGATGTGTGATATCAACATAAATTAACTGATTTGTTTCACTAAATTAGTTAAAGGCACTACACAACGAATGTAGATTTTGCGTGTTGCATCTTGTTACTACAAAGTTGACCCAAACGACATCTAATTTTGCAAAACGAGACGCTCTTTTTATCTCTGTCTTTGTCTCAACATAACCATTAGAATATGAAAAAATATTAGAATCAAAACGCCAGAAGATAATTCAAACCTCAAATTGTCACACGCTGACTCCTTTAGGAGACAGAATGTGTCTTGGAAATATTTTCTGTCATTTTCATCCGTTTTTTTTTTCCTTTCGACAGAAAACAAACCTGGTCTAATGGTTCAGTGTTTGTCCGTGTCTATTTCCTGGGTGAAGTCAATAACAGAGATATTGCTCCAATTAACTGATTACTTTCTTTGTTTGCCCTCAGGGGAAGTTCTGTTGGCTTCCATGTTTACCCATGTCTGCTTCCTACCTCTGCTTTTAATTCAACGTTCTCATAAAAAGCACTCCTGTGTTTAGTTGGTTGCTTTTATTTGACACAGGCATTGCTGGACCGCTAATCGTAGTCCTGCATGTTTTTTTTTCTGTCTCATTCCCCTCTTTCAAGCATCCAGTGAAAAACTGCAGATAAAAGGTCTAAGCTGCAGATTTCTTCCTGTTAAGAATAGAGGCTTCCTACTGTCACCACATGCTTTATATCAATAAAAACACAACTAAAACTCTAATTGAATGAAGTAAGGTTATCAGCAATTCATTCTCTTAAATACACCACTTGTTTTCAGCAAAGTTGGGTATAACTCATGGTACACAAAAATCCATGTTCGATACATGCTTTTGTTTTAAAGTCGTAGTTTTGTATGTTTTTGGTTCGCATCAGTCCAGAGAAACAAAAACTGGTCAGCACAAAACTGACAGGAGATTTGTTTTGACTACATAACAATAAGACCATTTGAAAATGGTCAACAGTGTTTAAGATTTCTTTTTAATACAACAGTGCAGACATTTGAGAATAAAACAAGACTTAACCACTTCAGAGCTGTTTTGACAGTTGGACAGTTCAGTTTACTAGATGTTCTTAAATGGGCCGTAAAAACAAAGTTGTTGAGAAATCCCTTCTGGTCAGAGGGTCTCGGAACGGCACCAGCATCGAGTCGGATGCTGTGCAGCGTTTGGGACAACTGAATGCTCCAAGAAGCTGAATTTGGACTTCAGCTGATTGAAGAAGTGTATGCTGTTCACTTTCTTTCTCCACTGTAGCTGCATGAAAATCCTTAATATTCTGTTTAGTTGAGTTAAACTGTAGCTGAACGATAACTGTTTAGCTCAGAGAGGACTCTCTGTTTGGTTTTGGTGCCACTTTTTGCAATGTGCACTTAGTTTCGCATACAAACATTGTTTTAAACAATAAAACAAGTCCATATTTTCTAGGTACAGATGCTTACCGAGCAGACGATAATATTTTTAGCGTAGATATCTGCACCGTTACACCCGAGTAGAAGCAGTTTCAGTTTATATTAAGACATTGCTTTGAATTTTTTGTGCTTTGTGGACTTAGCTGAGAGCTAAGAGACTCTAAAGACGTCGTACTGGTCCGACAAGAATGACGATGGTGAATCAAAGTGTTTCCAACAACCGACCATCACGACTTTCATGTTGATCATAAATGAAAAATTCAGAAGGTTTACGAAGGACTTTGTGCGTTTCGTTTCAATATGGAGCATAAACGCGAGACAGATGATTTAATTTCACCCATCTTTGCTCAAATCTCATTCAGATTGCATCACACACACACACACACAGCACACACACCGACGGATGTCCTGTTTGGTGTGTTTGGAGGTTGTGGAGCTGGGAGGCAATTTAGAAAACATTAAACTCACCCCTTCCTCTTCTCTGTGAGGGTTCAGTTTGTTGTACACCGCCTCGATAACACTGCGTCTGCAAACAGACAACAAGCACACACACATTGGTCCTTGGGGAGGAACGTCACCCAACATAATGCAGTCTCTGTTCATTTTTCACTAATGTGTATTGATTGAGAGGTTAATGGAAGTAAAACTCTCAGATGAAAATGCGGAGCAGCGTCGTTTTTGGTCCGTGTTCCGCTCAGAATGACAACCACCTTGTTTATCTCTTTATCGCTTCACTTTTGACCTGGATCATCAAGAAACGACAAACATGCTGAAGCAAAACCTTGAGTTTTGTGATAAACCAGCACCAGGTAGTGCTTCATTTTGAAGTGGAGGGCAAAGTGTTGGTTCGGGGGGGGGGGAGAACATAGATGCACACCACACTTCTCAGACTTTTATTCACAACAGAAGTGGAAGACTGAACTGGAAGACATTTTCAATATCAAAAATAAATAAAGAAAACAATGTTAAACAACAAATAAAATGAATTATAATGTATTTCAAAGAAGGGTTTGTTGAGACCAAAACACCAAACTGAAGACTTTTAACATTCAGTTTTTGGTAAAACTCAATTGAGTTTTTTCCGATTTATCATGCGATTAATTGGTTTATTGTTTATTGTGACAGGCCTGTTCGATAGCATGTATTATTAACCGGATGCATTAGCGGAAATACATCGATATTTTCTAGCTGGTGTTTTGAAAAGTCTAGAAAATCCATTGTTTATTCATCAATTTGAGGACAAGTTTCTAAGCAATCAAATCTAAGACGTGGATAGTCAAAGTTGCGTCTATTCCTGATCTGCTGTGTGCGTTCATAACATGCAGCTCAGTTATACTTACTTGCTGGCCAGGCCTCCACCAGGCGGAAGGTTAGGGATGTTTTCTGAGGCGATATTCCTTAGGACAGACACCAGGTCAGGGACTCCCTCCTCCCCACAGTTTCCCAGCAGCTCTGCAAAGCAAAAGAAGCAGAATGGACACAGTAAGACCAGACGCTGTGGCCATTTTACTGAGGTTATATCGCACAAGTCAGGTGTACGATTCAGCCCCAGACAATTCCCTCCGAAGGCTAATCAATCAATAAAACAATACGGGAAAGAAATCGGTTGTATACTCAAAAAAGTGTGACTGTTGTCAAATTGAAGTTCTTATTCATTATCAGTCGGGCTGCAACGATTCCCCGATTTGAGAAATCACTGAGGTAATAATTGATTACCTCAATTGTTAATTAAAGCAATACTTTTTACTTAAAGTTGTTAAAATGTATTCAATTATATGAGTAGTCATTTTGTTGCTATATTTTTTTTAAGTAGACGACTGAGTGTGGAGTCAGCGAGAATTAGCAGAGTGGTTTAAAACATGCACAGTTTAAAATAACGTGCGTCTCTGTGGACGTGTGTGTTTGAAATGCTGACCCTCAACACGCGTTTCTAGATATTTATCCAATTCTTCTTCTTTTTTCATGGCCTCCTCTGAGATCTTAGGCGCTCCGGGCAAACACACCAACACCACGCTCATGTTGTCTCTGCTTCCCTGCAGAAACACAGACAGAGAAAAGACAGCTCAGCTGCATGGGGTAAAGTTTGTACTATGCAAATGCAAACAGAAAACTTTAATGACAGGGTTTCGGTTCACTGAACCCGGCTGGGAGTTTTCTCCGCTCGTATGGAAAATGAAGCGACCCAGAACCTGTGAATGTGAGGCAACAAACACCAAGAGACAAAATGTTCTGTCTGAGACACGAGTTAATCCAGTTTTTCCTAATTGCGATTTTGGTTTTTCACAGGTTATAAAAACAACAAAAACGGGATGCTCTTCTAAACGCTGTTTTGCAACGTTACTCTTGTTTTGTCTTGCCTCACAAATCCGACATAGCTTCCTTCTTAACAGTGGCATGCAGCGGCAACCCCTCCCTAAAAGCCGGCATTTAATCCGTGCCAGGCTGTGGCACGTTTTGAGCGCTACAATTAAAATTGCATGGAAGTGCTACGCTTTACTGTAGCGAGCATCGTAAATGACTACAGCTGCATATGAATTCGGTACAGGCAGTTTGAAGAGGAGTGGCAAGAGCAAAGGAGGTGGATTAGCAGTGATCGAAAAACGACTGATGTTGTTGGTGTGGAATATCGTCTCTGCTGTCTGGACGTTGAGCTGTTAGCATGTGATGACAGTCATGCTAAGAGTCATGCTAACTGTTAGGGTTAGGGCTAATCATCATACAGCAACAGTCTTCAGTCAGAAGCCTTTTCAGATTAGTAGCGACAACTGACTGCTACCTGACTGCTTAATAAATTAAGCATTATGAGTAAGAGAATTTGTTTTATTATCGAGCAAAGCAATTTAGATTTCTTTTTTGATTTGCTGAAAACGGGTTCACATCGTTTCCATGAACTTAATGAATTGCATCTCAAAGCCAGGAGGAACAAGAGAAGGAACCATTCAGGCTTTCACTGGTCAATACCGAAGTCTGTCAAAGTTTCTTAGCCTCTTAACAGATAAAAATTATTTGTTTAAAGATTAAAGGTGAGAGCTTTACAAAAACTAGAAATCATAATTTGTCGGCAAAGTTTTGCAAAACTAAATGTTGATATGCTGCAGAGATGTGGAGCAGTTATTTTTTTTTTTACCTATAGTTTTATGATGAAAAGCTTCTGGAATGTCTTTCAATGTTTCAAAGTCTTTAAGATAAAAACACAAACTAGACATCATAATTGCCTTTTTCCAAGTCAAACAGCGACAGAAGATGGAGCCCAAAGCAGCCAAAAGAAAAAACAAAACAAAACAAAAAAACCCCAAAGGAGTCGACTTCTCACCGAATGACTCGGTGTGGTCACAGTGGATTTCTGAAGGTGTCAGTTTCACATACATCACAAAAGGTAGCGACAGCAGAGCAGATTCATGCCTGTGTGGCTGATACTTGAGATAACCCATCCAGTAAGGTAAAAATAACTCGTCTGCTGTACGCTTGCTGGTTCTTGGAGAGCCCAGGACGCAAAGCTAAAGACACGCGGACAATGAAATGTCCAAGATGTGGACAGGAAGTAGGAAGAACAGGAGCCAGTTGGTGTACATATTTTAAGCACAAATGCAGGTGATAAAACTTCTCCCAGATGGCTCAGTTAATAAACAAACTGTTTATTTCCAGAAGATTCATGTTTTTAGGAGTATTAAATAAGGAGGTCCGATGGAAACCTATGCAAATTTTTTTTCTACATAAACTTTCAACCCAAAGACACTGACTTGTAAAAAAAATTCTAACTTTTCACTCGGGCTGAAACGATTCCTCGAGTGATTTGAGCAGCTCCATTAGTAAAATTTCTCGAGGAAAATTTTTCTGCCTCAACGCTTCGTTAAATTATATTTAATTATTTAGCGCACCGTGTTCAGGCTGTACTAGGGACGCAAGCAATTAATAAACTTATGATTGTCTATTCAAATGAGTTCCAATCATGAAATAATTTCCGCTAAAACCTTCATTCGGAGTTGTAGTTTGGCCAACATACAACAGAGGGTCATCCTTAAACAAAGCCAGTTACTACAGAAATAAAGATGGCGGGAGCATACCAGAGTAAGAAAGAGAAATGGTCCAAACAAAGTCTGGTATGTGTTCCAAAATGAGGTTTTTGAAACACAAAGACTCTACAATATTCTGAAGTTTCCCCTTATTGGTGCTTTTTTTAGCCGAGCTTCATGGCGCAGCATTGTAACATGATGGAAACAGACACTAAGCCAATATAAGCAAGGTTGATTTTGAGGGCCGTTAATGACGCAGAGTTTTAACATTTCTTCAACGCCAACCACATGCTGCTTCTGTGTGAACGCATCTCTGACAACGAGGAATTGTTTCACATATTTTATCCTGTTCATTTTTTACTTTTCTATTCTGCAATCAAAGCTGATGATAAACAGATAAGTTGCTGGTTTGTTACATTTTGTAAATATGTGTAAGTTTATTAGTGTGAGAGAATCAATATTTTCTGTTTTTTTTTTTTTTTGGTCAGTATTTAATACACCTGGGAAAAATTTTATATTAAATAATTTACGGTATTTTTTGTAACTGAACATAAAAAATGTAGCTCTTTATGTAGCTGGAGGGTCTTTTAGACCCAACAAGTCTTTTACTTTGGGCACTGACTGGTGAGGTCGCAAAAATCTTTTACCAGGTTTTTTGTTTTTGTTTGGTTTTGGAAATTGGTGGTCTGATGGGGAAAAACCCCCCACTTCCCTGCTGCTCTTGAGGCTTATATATCCAAATTAAAACTCTGCAACCAAAAACAGGAAATAAAAAGGAACAAAAACGTGGATTTTATGTATCTGTAACAAACATTGCCCTTCAATGTTCTGAATCATCAGAATATAAATTATCAAGCTCATAATAATGCGATTAATTAATTGCTTATTGTGACAGACTTATGTTGAAGAGAAAGCAAAGCACTGTATTCAATAGGAGCAGACACTAATTGTTAGAAACGGCTTACCTTATGAAGACAGGTGTCCACCACCGAGTTACAGATCTTTTCCAGATCTTCACAAACCAATAGTCGTGATCGTACAAAATCACACAGCTCTTCGTTGGACATGACGTCCCAGATTCCGTCGCACGCCAGAACCACAAACTCGTCTCCTTCGGCCGCCCGCTCCAACACGCAAACCTCCGGCTCCGGGCTCACCAGCTGCTCCGTGGGGCCCTTACCATCCACACATTTGTAGTCGTAGTCCCCGAGAGCTCGTGACACGGCTAGGGAGCCGTTTACCCTCTGGATCATGACCGAGCCGCCAGCATTCTGGATGCGCTCCTTTTCGCGGGGGTTGCAGGGCTTGTGGTCCTGAGTGGAGAAGCCCACCTTTCCGTCTCGACACAGCACGGCTCGCGAGTCGCCGCAGTTAATGAAGTAGAGGTGAGTGGGGCTGAGCAGCACGCACACGGCTGTCGACCCGCTGCGGTCCAGGCCCTGCCGCAGGTCGGAGAAGTTGCGCATGTATTCGTCAATGTTCAGAAAGCCCGAGCGGATCCCGTCCTTCACGCCCTCCACGGAGCCCGGCCCCGATCCGAACTCGGTGCCTCCCGTCAGGATGTGGTCCAGCAGGTGCCCGGAGCAGTAGTTGGCGACCCGCGAGCCGGCGTGGCCGTCGTAAACGGCGAAGAAAGACCAGTCGGTGAGTCCATGGGGAAGGCCCACCACCGCCGTGTGGGCGTCCTCCATTTCCACCCGCCAACCCTGCATGGAGCTCAGACCGTAGCGCAGCCCGTTTCCGTCGCCGTGGGCGCTGTGCTTCTCCGTCTTCGGCTTGTCCAGGAACGCACCCATCGCTGCCTACAACTGGAGAACAAAGCAGAAAAAAACGGTGAGAAAAACTTTTATACGATCACCTGCAAAGAAATGGTTTAAGATCTGACTCAGTTTCACTGTTGTGCCATAAACATACACGAACAAAGCGATTATTTTAGCAACAGATGATTCTGATGATTAACTGATAGAAAAATGAGCTCATTCTGTAGATTATTCTTTGAAAAACTCTTTATATGTTTGAAAAAGATTATGCAAACAAATAATTCAAGTTCTTTCTTTAAAAAAAGGAAAGTAAACATTTTATTGCCAGAAATGTGATAATAATAAGGCAGTCCTTTCATGTACACTTGACTAATTGCAGCAAAGGATGAATCTGCAGCTACAAAAATACTTCCAACATAAACAAGTGGAAAGCTCAGCCTTTTCTGCTTGACTTAACATCAATACATTGTTAAGTGCATCGATTATTTTTGGGATAATTGGCTAACAAGAGGAGATTTTTTTTTATTTATTTATTATTTTTACACAATTTGCACCTAGTGAAGCTGAAACTGCCACTACGGTTTTGGGTAAATCACAGACAAAGATTTTTTTAATTTATTTTTTTTTTTATCTTAAATCAAAAATATGTATGTCTTTTGTACAGCTTTGGCTTAATTGCTGTACTTTCAGCAAATGGCCTTTTTCTGAGTCTGTATACTCCCGTTACTCGATTATGAAACTAGTCGACAATCATTTCCATTATCGATTCGTCACAACTAATACGATGAATCGTTTCAGCTCTGTACAATTTTTTGACAAGTAGAATATCAAATAGATGTGTGCTTCAGTGAATTTCAAGCATTGCTCTTATCCTGAATGCTGCTGCTTCCCCGTCTGAACATCGTAGAATAAAATCTTTCTGCACTGAACTGTCTAAACTGCTTAGCATTATTTACAATCCACAAATTCTTATCCTTTAAATCACGCGTGCTTAGTGATTTATGTGGTTGTTTTGCGTTCTTAAATCACCCGTTAGGAGTGGCTTTCCGAAGAACATCCCAGATTTTGTCTGGACACCTTTTGTCCGTGTGTCCTGTTCTCTGTCAAAATGATCGCTCTCCGCTTCTACAGCGTGGATTTCTGGGCTCCGGTGAAGCAGATTCATGACTGGAAATGTTTCCACTGTGTGTTTTATTGTCCAGGTATGTGTCTTATATAATCAGCTCGATGGTGAAAAAGGACAAGAGACTTTCCAAATGCCTGCTCATGCTCAGCAGCTATTACTTGAGGCAACTTCAGGGTTTTTAAAGAATTAAGGACAATATGAACTTTATGTGATTAATTAAGAAAGTTTTCTGATTAATTTTTTAAGGTTTCTACAAGAAAATCCTTAAAAAGTTATCACTACTTTGACAAATCTGTTGTAAACAAACTTTCAAACAAATACGATTTCTTGGTTTTCTATTTTGAATTCATTTCCACATTGCCATACATTTGTGTGTGGAATTTTTAGGAGAGACGTTCATTTATACAATTTGGATTAAAATGTGGAAACGGTGAAGTGCTGTGAATTCCTTCCAGATGAACTGCGGACAGAAGCAGTGATCCTGGCAGCACTGGAGCCGACCCAGAGCACCAGAGGCCCAGGACTACAATCACACCAGGCAAGAACCTGCAAAGGGGCCCCTTTTGAATTTGAAAATCGCCTCCGTCTCTGCAGATAAATTAAAAATGCTGCTGAGCAGATTTCAAACAGACAGAGGGGAGCACAGAAAAACACCTTCCTCTGGAACCAGCCTGTTTCTAAAACGAAACGTTAATAAAACTCTGCCTGAACAAAACAACCATCTGAATCCCTCTATTAGGGGATAGTGTGATGAGTTTACAGCAGCTGTGTCAAACTCAAGGCTTGTGGACCAAATCTGGCCCACTGTAGCTTTCTATGTGGCCCTCTGGACTCCGAATTACCCCAATATGTCCTTCCAGTTTTTCACAAAACTGCAAAAATTCACACAAAATTAACAGATCTCCACATTTGTTTCTGATTTCACTGAAACTTTTTTCAAAATTGGTCAAAAACATTTGAGTTTTCAGTAACTGCTGTCTCAGCCTTACTTGATGTCAAGTCATAGTCTGTAATTGATAAGGTGAGTAATAAATAGTTACACTCAACATCATACATTGGCGCAAATATTCCTAACATTTCTAAATTGGTACCACAAAATCTATCATTTTGATTCCAATGAACACTAAAACAATCAAAATCGTGGTGGAACAGCTATTTATTGATAATTTAATTGGTTTTGTCAATATATTCCGGCACAACTAGCCCTTTAAGAACATTTAGATTTTTGATACGACCCAAAATGAAAATGACTTTGACGTCCCTCATTTATAGAAACATTTGAAAAACGCTACAGCATGTCTTTTTTTTTTTCTAAGCATCATCGATAGCACAATATGCGCCATCGCATATTGAACTGTCAGGAGGTAGTAGCAATCATAAAAATATTTGAATAACGTGCATCCCATGACCAGCAAAAGAGAGGTGTTCTCTTTTGTTTTGTTTGTTTTTGACCAGCAAGTTAAAAGTGATCATTTATCAGGCTGAAATTTGCCTAGGGCAACACAATATTAGAAACTTTCACTGAGGTGAAAATATTGTTAAATATTCCAATGAGGATATCAGATGAAATTTGAGGCTTTTTCTCTGTTTCTAATGAGATTTGGGGTTTTTTGTGAGAATCTGCTGCCAGGAGGCTCCAACTCTGTGATACATGGAACATACTAGCTAACAATTATTCATCCTTTGCAATATTACAGACAATAGTAATAGGAAGATTAAAGCCGCAAGCGGCATCGGTCGGCCCTCGCAGCCAAGCGCCGCTCCGGCCTATTGGCCACCGCGGGGTAACTAGCAACCTCCGCCCGCCAGCCACCACAGAAGCTCTCACGCAGCTTACTGGACCTCCATCCGCACGGCACCGCGGAAGCTGTTGCGCAGATTCCAGCACCGCGCCCACATGCCAACGCAGAAGCCGTTGCGCAGTTACCGCGCCCGTCCACCAGGCGGTACGCATCGATGCGTTCGGCGGCGCTCCCTGACGACGCACAAAAAATGTGGTTCAGATTGGCGCATTTAGTGAGGAGATATAGCTGGTGTATTAACCTAGGGGGCGCAGTGGAGTCAAATTACATTTCAATGCTGTTGTGCTTCTTAGAGGTCAATAAAGGTCATACATATCCAGTTTGGCGCCAGTCGGATCATCCATGAGTGATTTGTAGCCGATCTTATGCACATGGCGAAGCACTGCAGTTCGCCATTTCTACACCCAAATGCGGTTCAGTCAGCAGCCAGCATTCCACAGAGTTAATCATTTTATCATTTTAAGTCAGTTTTCAGATCATGAAACTCATATAAATGATAGAATAACAGTAAAATATACAGTAGAAAAAAACAGGTCACTCTATGCTAAAAGTGGGCGGGGCTAACGGCTGCACGAAACCGCGGAAGCTGTTGCTAGATTCCAGCACTGCGCCCACATGCCAACGCAGAAGCTGTTGCGCAGTTTCCGCGCCCGTCCACCAGGCGGTTTGCACTGATGCGTTCGGCGGCGCTCCCTGACGACGCACAAAAAATGTGGTACAGATTGGCGCATTTAGTGAGGAGATATAGCTGGTGGATTAACCTAGGGGGAGCAGTGGAGTCAAATTACATTTCAATGCTGTTGTGCTCCTTAGAGGTCAACAAAGGTCATACATATACAGTTTGGCGCCAGTCGGATGATCCATGAGTGATTTATAGCCGATCTTATGCACATGGCGAAGAACTGCAGTTCGCCATTTCTACAGCCAAATGCGGTTCAGTCAGCAGCCAGCATTCCACAGAGTTCATCATTTTATCGTTTTAAGTCAGTTTTCAGATCATAAAACTCATATAAATGATAGAATAACAGTAAAATATACAGCAGAAAAAAACAGCTCACGCTATGCTAAAAGTGGGCGGGGCTAACGTGATGTCATGAAGTCACCATGTAAATGTGTTCTGCAGAGAGAATCATGAAGTCTGGTGCAGCTGTCATCTTGCATTTGGAAGTTATTTAATCTTCATCTTTCATGGCAAATATTCAGTTTCACACTAAGCCACGCCCACATGCTTTCATGCTAACTACAATTTAGATGGAAATGCAGTGCAATTTCAACCTTCTTCTAAAAATCAGAGGAACATTTTAAAGTTGAAGATGTTCCAGTTAAATAAATAATAAACCAAGGGCAAAGCACATTAGCAGAGCACAGTTAACTCTCAGCACATTAGAACAATAGCACAGGCTCAATCCCAGCCATTAATTAGGTATTAATCACAGGAAGCGCTACAACTAAATATTATAACCCCAATCACTCGTTAATAAGACACTTAGGATTTTTTCTTAGCTCTTTCAAACGAAACTTTAAACCAGGGGTCACCAACCCAGTCGCCTGCAGGGACCTTTTCAGTCGCCCGCGGAGCTACTCCTAAAAATAGCCATTATAATTATGGAGCACTACCAAAAAAATAATTTAATTAAATGTTTTTCATTGAAGTAATAACGTTTGGCGTTTATATTTAGAGTTCAAAGCGAGGAAATGATAAAAACATTTAGCAGGAAAGAGTATAAAAGTCTTTCCTGCTGTTAAAGTTTAGAACTGCAGGCGCCTGCAGGAAACTGTTGGAACGCAGCAGCGCCTGCAGCTGCACTCTGCGTACCGTCACATTTTCCTTTAAGTAAACAAAGAAAATAATAACTTCTGGAGTTTTTATTATTTAACCCTATTTACTATTAACAAAACTGTGAAGAAAAAATAAATAAATTGTGCCAAAACATCTTATTCGTAGCGCGCATCGCAACACCTGAACCTGGGAATCAGCACCGTCCTCTTTCCGTGAACCTCATGGAGAGGCTTCGCTTCACGTCTTTATTATTTAGCGTCGTCTGGAAAAGAAGTCCGCTGCTCTTGTGTTTTAGGCATATTTAGTTGCAGCACTTCCTGTGATAAATACCTAATTAATGTGTGGGATTCAACCTGTGCTACTGTTCGGATGTGCTGAAAGTTAACTGTGCTCTGCTAATATGCTTTTCCCCTTGTTTATTACTAAGCATAACAACAAATGATGCTCAATGTATGAAACTGGATGTATGAAACACAATATTCAATATATTGAATTAGTAAAGCGCTTCGTTAGCTTTAAAAACGTTGCAGCTCTGAAGGGACTCGGTTAGCATCGTCCTCTGAGTTCCAAAACATGACGGCTCCTATAATCAGCGTTACTCACCGCGAGTTACGAGTTTTTAAACAATAAAACTGCTCCACCTCCGCTTCAACAATCCGTTCCGGCTCACGTGCGAGGTTCGGCTCCAAAAACCCAAGCAAAACGTTGAGCGTGGTCCGGTTCTGTTGCTCCAAAGTCCGTGCAAAATGTTCAGGAAAGCGTTAGCCACTCGAACTGGTTAGCAAAAAAAATTACAGTCCACAGCAGAACAGTACGAACCTCGACCATGAACGGCAGCCGGCCGGCTGACAGAACGTATTAGCTTAAAGACACAGCTCTCCCACAGTCTTCGCGGCCGTACGCCTGTCGATGTTTGTCATTGGTGGAGTAAGACTGACCCCTACTGTCGAAATTCATCATCTTTATCCCTGTGCTGAAAGAGCGTTGTTTCATTGGTGGAGTAAGACTGACCCCAAGTGGCAGAAATACGGAAATGGTTTCTAAACAGTCACTGCTGATGAATGAAGTCCTTTCTTTGACCCCTGGTAACCCCCCCTCAGCATACTCAAAAACTCACCATTTTGATAACTTTAGATGGGACATGCCTTATGAACAGACTGACCGAGTTTGAAGCCGATCAATCGAAATCCCTAGGAGGAGTTCGATCAAATGCAAAGGCTGTAAACGGCAAAAAATGGGGTCAAAATCTGAACTTCAATCTAAAATGGCCGACTTCCTGTGGGGGTTTAGACCATTGCTCCAAGAGACTTTTTTACATCCTGACAAGGTGCACATGTGTACCGAGTTTCGTAATTGTAGGTTAAAGCATGGCTTGGGGCTGATCGTTTAAAGTTTTCTAGGGGGCGCTATAGAAAATTTAGGCCACGCCCACCAATTGTTGTGATGGATTCCTGTCAGGGGAATGGCAGAGGAACCATCCTAGTGAGTTTGGAGCAGCTCGGCCCGAAACTCTGGAATTGAGAGCCAAGCGTATGGCAGTGGCGTTACAGGTCACTTCGCCACGCCGCCACGCCCACCTGCTCCATCCTAGCTGTTCAGGGTTGGAATCCTCAACACACCAACATGTCTTCTGTCTCTGGGCACAGTTTCATGGTGATGAGGTCAAAGGGGTCGGATAGCGACCGTTCACAGTAAAATATGACACTTCCTGTTCTCAGGGGGGCGTGGCCTAAGTGATGTCATCATTCGACCATTGGGTATTGTAGGAGACCTGATGATGATAAATCACAGTAACTTTGGTGCCTCTGTGAGTTTCTGTGTAGGAGATATAACAGTTTATTTTTTTTATGGCGAGTCGGTGAACTTTGACCCCTGCTAACCTCCCTTCAGCATACTCAAAAACTCACAATTTTGATAACTTTAGATGGGACATGCATTATGAACAAACTGACCGAGTTTGAAGCCGATCAATCGAAATCCCTAGGAGGAGTTCGATCAAATGCGAGGCTGTAAACAGCAAAAAATGGGGGTCAAAATCGGAGCTTCAATCCAAAATGGCCGACTTTCTGTGATACTTGCACTATGACATTAATTGTAAATTTTGAGCATCTTGGGGAGCTCTACAAGTGTACCAAATTTCATGTCTCTACGATAAAGTAAGTGAATAGCAAAGGGTCCTTTGAAAATTGCTAGGTGGCGCTACTGAGCCATTTCCTGTGTGATTTTTGCAATGACCTTAAAATATGAAATTTTTAAACAGGCTTAAGGCCTCTGCCAAGTTTGGTGAGTTTTTGAATATGATAAAGCCCCCAAAAAGCCACTTCATTCGGAGGGAGAATCGTAATAATAATAATAATAATAATAATTAAAGCCGCAAGCGGCATCGGTCGGCCCTCGCAGCCAAGCGCCGCTCCGGCCTATTGGCCACCGCGGGGTAACTAGCAACCTCCGCCCGCCAGCCACCACAGAAGCTCTCACGCAGCTTACTGGACCTCCATCCGCACGGCACCGCGGAAGCTGTTGCGCAGATTCCAGCACCGCGCCCACATGCCAACGCAGAAGCCGTTGCGCAGTTACCGCGCCCGTTCCACCAGGCGGTGCGCATCGATGCGTTCGGCGGCGCTCCCTGACGACGCACAAAAAATGTGGTTCAGATTGGCGCATTTAGTGAGGAGATATAGCTGGTGTATTAACCTAGGGGGCGCAGTGGAGTCAAATTACATTTTAATGCTGTTGTGCTTCTTAGAGGTCAATAAAGGTCATACATATCCAGTTTGGCGCCAGTCGGATCATCCATGAGTGATTTGTAGCCGATCTTATGCACATGGCGAAGGACTGCAGTTCGCCATTTCTACACCCAAATGCGGTTCAGTCAGCAGCCAGCATTCCACAGAGTTAATCATTTTTATCATTTTAAGTCAGTTTTCAGATCATGAAACTCATATAAATGATAGAATAACAGTAAAATATACAGTAGAAAAAACAGGTCACTCTATGCTAAAAGTGGGCGGGGCTAACGGCTGCACGAAACCGCGGAAGCTGTTGCTAGATTACAGCACTGCGCCCACATGCCAACGCAGAAGCTGTTGCGCAGTTTCCGCGCCCGTCCACCAGGCGGTTTGCACTGATGCGTTCGGCGGCGCTCCCTGACGACGCACAAAAAATGTGGTACAGATTGGCGCATTTAGTGAGGAGATATAGCTGGTGGATTAACCTAGGGGGAGCAGTGGAGTCAAATTACATTTCAATGCTGTTGTGCTCCTTAGAGGTCAACAAAGGTCATACATATACAGTTTGGCGCCAGTCGGATGATCCATGAGTGATTTATAGCCGATCTTATGCACATGGCGAAGAACTGCAGTTCGCCATTTCTACAGCCAAATGCGGTTCAGTCAGCAGCCAGCATTCCACAGAGTTCATCATTTTATCGTTTTAAGTCAGTTTTCAGATCATAAAACTCATAAATGATAGAATAACAGTAAAATATACAGCAGAAAAAACAGCTCACGCTATGCTAAAAGTGGGCGGGGCTAACGTGATGTCATGAAGTCACCATGTAAATGTGTTCTGCAGAGAGAATCATGAAGTCTGGTGCAGCTGTCATCTTGCATTTGGAAGTTATTTAATCTTCATCTTTCATGGCAAATATTCAGTTTCACACTAAGCCACGCCCACATGCTTTCATGCTAACTACAATTTAGATGGAAATGCAGTGCAATTTCAACCTTCTTCTAAAATCAGAGGAACATTTTAAAGTTGAAGATGTTCCAGTTAAATAAATAATAAACCAAGGGCAAAGCACATTAGCAGAGCACAGTTAACTCTCAGCACATTAGAACAATAGCACAGGCTCAATCCCAGCCATTAATTAGGTATTAATCACAGGAAGCGCTACAACTAAATATTATAACCCCAATCACTCGTTAATAAGACACTTAGGATTTTTTCTTAGCTCTTTCAAACGAAACTTTAAACCAGGGGTCACCAACCCAGTCGCCTGCAGGGACCTTTTCAGTCGCCCGCGGAGCTACTCCTAAAAATAGCCATTATAATTATGGAGCACTACCAAAAAATAATTTAATTAAATGTTTTTTCATTGAAGTAATAACGTTTGACGTTTATATTTAGAGTTCAAACGAGGGAAATGATAAAAACATTTAGCAGGAAAGAGTATAAAAGTCTTTCCTGCTGTTAAAGTTTAGAACTGCAGGCGCCTACAGGAAACTGTTGGAACGCAGCAGCGCCTGCAGCTGAACTCTGCGTACCGTCACATTTTCCTTTAAGTAAACAAAGAAAATAATAACTTCTGGAGTTTTTATTATTTAACCCTATTTACTATTAACAAAACTGTGAAGAAAAAATAAATAAATTGTGCCAAAACATCTTATTCGTAGCGCGCATCGCAACACCTGAACCTGGGAATCAGCACCTGAACCTGGGAATCAGCACCGTCCTCTTTCCGTGAACCTCATGGAGAGGCTTCGCTTCACGTCTTTATTATTTAGCGTCGTCTGGAAAAGAAGTCCGCTGCTCTTGTGTTTTAGGCATATTTAGTTGCAGCACTTCCTGTGATAAATACCTAATTAATGTGTGGGATTCAACCTGTGCTACTGTTCGGATGTGCTGAAAGTTAACTGTGCTCTGCTAATATGCTTTTCCCCTTGTTTATTACTAAGCATAACAACAAATGATGCTCAATGTATGAAACTGGATGTATGAAACACAATATTCAATATATTGAATTAGTAAAGCGCTTCGTTAGCTTTAAAAACGTTGCAGCTCTGAAGGGACTCGGTTAGCATCGTCCTCTGAGTTCCAAAACATGACGGCTCCTATAATCAGCGTTACTCACCGCGAGTTACGAGTTTTTAAACAATAAAACTGCTCCACCTCCGCTTCAACAATCCGTTCCGGCTCACGTGAGAGGTTCGGCTCAAAAACCCAAGCAAAAGCGTTGAGCGTGGTCGGTTCTGTTGCTCCAAAGTCCGTGCAAAATGTTCAGGAAACGTTAGCCACTCGAACTGGTTAGCAAAAAAAATTACAGTCCACAGCAGAACAGTACGAACCTCGACCATGAACGGCAGCCGGCCGGCTGACAGAACGTATTAGCTTAAAGACACAGCTCTCCCACAGTCTTCGCGGCCGTACGCCTGTCGATGTTTGTCATTGGTGGAGTAAGACTGACCCCTACTGTCGAAATCTCCCACAGTCTTCGCGGCCGTACGCCTGTCGATGTTTGTCATTGGTGGAGTAAGACTGACCCCAAGTGGCGAAATACGGAAATGGTTTCTAAACAGTCACTGCTGATGAATGAAGTCCTTTCTTTGACCCCTGGTAACCCCCCCGTCAGCATACTCAAAAACTCACCATTTTGATAACTTTAGATGGGACATGCCTTATGAACAGACTGACCGAGTTTGAAGCCGATCAATCGAAATCCCTAGGAGGAGTTCGATCAAATGCAAAGGCTGTAAACGGCAAAAATGGGGTCAAAATCTGAACTTCAATCTAAAATGGCCGACTTCCTGTGGGGGTTTAGACCATTGCTCCAAGAGACTTTTTTACATCCTGACAAGGTGCACATGTGTACCGAGTTTCAGTAATTGTAGGTTAAAGCATGGCTTGGGGCTGATCGTTTAAAGTTTTCTAGGGGGCGCTATAGAAAATTTAGGCCACGCCCACCAATTGTTGTGATGGATTCCTGTCAGGGAATGGCAGAGGAACCATCCTAGTGAGTTTGGAGCAGCTCGGCCCGAAACTCTGGAATTGAGAGCCAAAGCGTATGGCAGTGGCGTTACAGGTCACTTCGCCACGCCGCCACGCCCACCTGCTCCATCCTAGCTGTTCAGGGTTGGAATCCTCAACACACCAACATGTCTTCTGTCTCTGGGCACAGTTTCATGGTGATGAGGTCAAAGGGGTCGGATAGCGACCGTTCACAGTAAAATATGACACTTCCTGTTCTCAGGGGGCGTGGCCTAAGTGATGTCATCATTCGACCATTGGGTATTGTAGGAGACCTGATGATGATAAATCACAGTAACTTTGGTGCCTCTGTGAGTTTCTGTGTAGGAGATATAACAGTTTATTTTTTTATGGCGAGTCGGTGAACTTTGACCCCTGCTAACCTCCCTTCAGCATACTCAAAAACTCACAATTTTGATAACTTTAGATGGGACATGCATTATGAACAAACTGACCGAGTTTGAAGCCGATCAATCGAAATCCCTAGGAGGAGTTCGATCAAATGCGAAGGCTGTAAACGGCAAAAATGGGGTCAAAATCGGAGCTTCAATCCAAAATGGCCGACTTTCTGTGATACTTGCACTATGACATTAATTGTAAATTTTGAGCATCTTGGGGAGCTCTACAAGTGTACCAAATTTCATGTCTCTACGATAAAGTAAGTGAATAGCAAAGGGTCCTTTGAAAATTGCTAGGTGGCGCTACTGAGCCATTTCCTGTGTGATTTTTGCAATGACCTTAAAATATGAAATTTTTAAACAGGCTTAAGGCCTCTGCCAAGTTTGGTGAGTTTTTGAATATGATAAAGCCCCCAAAAAGCCACTTCATTCGGAGGGAGAATCGTAATAATAATAATAATAATAATAATTAAAGCCACAAGTGGCATCGGGCGGCCCTCGCAGCCAAGCGCCGCTCCGGCCTATTGGCCACCGCGGAGAAACTAGCAACCTCCTGCCGCCAGCCACCACAGAAGCTCTAACGCAGCTTACAGCACCTCCACTCGCACGGCCATCCACTCGCACGGCACCGCGCCCACATGCCAACGCAGAAGCCGTTGCGCAGTTTCCGCGCCCGTCCACCAGGCGGTACGCATCGATGCGTTCGGCGGCGCTCCCTGACGACGCACAAAAAATGTGGTTCAGATTGGCGCATTTAGTGAGGAGATATAGCTGGTGTATTAACCTAGGGGGCGCAGTGGAGTCAAATTACATTTCAATGCTGTTGTGCTTCTTAGAGGTCAATAAAGGTCATACATATCCAGTTTGGTGCCAGTCGGATGATCCATGAGTGATTTGTAGCCGATCTTATGCACATGGCAAAGAACTGCAGTTCGCCATTTCTACACCCAAATGCGGTTCAGTCAGCAGCCAGCATTCCACAGAGTTAATCATTTTATCATTTTAAGTCAGTTTTCAGATCATGAAACTCATATAAATGATAGAATAACAGTAAAATATACAGTAGAAAAAAACAGGTCACTCTATGCTAAAAGTGGGCGGGGCTAACGGCTGCACGAAACCGCGGAAGCTGTTGCTAGATTCCAGCACTGCGCCCACATGCCAACGCAGAAGCTGTTGCGCAGTTTCCGCGCCCGTCCACCAGGCGGTTTTGCACTGATGCGTTCGGCGGCGCTCCCTGACGACGCACAAAAAATGTGGTACAGATTGGCGCATTTAGTGAGGAGATATAGCTGGTGGATTAACCTAGGGGGAGCAGTGGAGTCAAATTACATTTCAATGCTGTTGTTCTCCTTAGAGGTCAACAAAGGTCATACATATCCAGTTTCGCACCAGTCGGATGATCCATGAGTGATTTATAGCCGATCTTATGCACATGGCGAAGAACTGCAGTTCGCCATTTCTACAGCCAAATGCGGTTCAGTCAGCAGCCAGCATTCCACAGAGTTAATCATTTTATCGTTTTAAGTCAGTTTTCAGATCATAAAACTCATAAATGATAGAATAACAGTAAAATATACAGCAGAAAAAACAGCTCACGCTATGCTAAAAGTGGGCGGGGCTAACGTGATGTCATGAAGTCACCATGTAAATGTGTTCTGCAGAGAGAATTAGGAAGTCTGGTGCAGCTGTCATCTTGCATTTGGAAGTTATTTAATCTTCATCTTTCATGGCAAATATTCAGTTTCACACTAAGCCACGCCCACATGCTTTCATGCTAACTACAACTTAGATTTAATGCAGTGCAATTTCAACCTTCTACTAAAATCAGAGGAACATTTTAAAGTTGAAGATGTTCCAGTTAAATAAATAATAAACCAAGGGCAAAGCACATTAGCAGAGCACAGTTAACTCTCAGCACATTAGAACAATAGCACAGGCTCAATCCCAGCCATTAATTAGGTATTAATCACAGGAAGCGCTACAACTAAATATTATAACCCCAATCACTCGTTAATAAGACACTTAGGATTTTTTTCTTAGCTCTTTCAAAGCGAAACTTTAAACCAGGGGTCACCAACCCGGTCGCCTGCAGGGACCTTTTCAGTCGCCCGCGGAGCTACTCCTAAAAAATAGCCATTATAATTATGGAGCACTACCAAAAAAATAATTTAATTAAATGTTTTTTCATTGAAGTAATAACGTTTGACGTTTATATTTAGAGTTCAAACGAGGGAAATGATAAAAACATTTAGCAGGAAAGAGTATAAAAGTCTTTCCTGCTGTTAAAGTTTAGAACTGCAGGCGCCTGCAGGAAACTGTTGGAGCGCAGCAGCGCCTGCAGCTGCACTCTGCGTACCGTCACATTTTCCTTTAAGTAAACAAAGAAAATAATAACTTCTGGAGTTTTTATTATTTAACCCTATTTACTATTAACAAAACTGTGAAGAAAAAATAAATAAATTGTTCCAAAACATCTTATTCGTAGCGCGCATCGCAACACCTGAACCTGGGAATCAACACCGTCCTCTTTCCGTGAACCTCATGGAGAAGCTTCACTTCATGTCTTTATTATTTAGCGTCGTCTGGAAAAGAAGTCCGCTGCTCTTGTGTTTTAGGCATATTTAGTTGCAGCATTTCCTGTGATAAATACCTAATTAATGGGTGGGATTCAACCTGTGCTACTGTTCGGATGTGCTGAAAGTTAACTGTGCTCTGCTAATATGCTTTTCCCCTTGTTTATTACTAAGCGTAACAACAAACGATGCTCAATGTATGAAACTGGATGTATGAAACACAATATTCAGTATATTCAATTATTAAAGCGCTTCGTTAGCTTTAAAAACGTTGCATGCCTGAATGGACTCGGTTAGCATCGTCCTCTGAGTTCCAAAACATGACGGCTCCTATAATCAGCGTTACTCACCGAGAGTTACGAGTTTTTAAACAATAAAACTGCTCCAACTCCGCTTCAACAATCCGCTCCGGCTCACGTGCGAGGTTCGGCTCCAAAAACCCAAGCAAAACGTTGAGCGTGGTCCGGTTCTGTTGCTCCAAAGTCCGTGCAAAATGTTCAGGAAAAGTTAGCAGGTCCAACTGTTAGCAAAAAAAAATTACAGTCCACAGCAGAACAGTACGAACCTCGACCATGAACGGCAGCCGGCCGGCTGACAGAACGTATTAGCTTAAAGACACAGCTCTCCCACACTCTTCGCGGCCGTACGCCTGTCGATGTTTGTCATTGGTGGAGTAAGACTGACCCCTACTGTCGAAATTCATCATCTTTATCCCTGTGCTGAAAGAGCGTTGTTTAATTGGTGGAGTAAGACTGACCCCTACTGTCGAAATTCATCATCTTTATCCCTGTGCTGAAAGAGCGTTGTTTATTGGTGGAGTAAGACTGACCCCAAGTGGCGAAATACGGAAATGGTTTCTAAACAGTCACTGCTGATGAATGAAGTCCTTTCTTTGACCCCTGCTAACCTTCAGCATACTCAAAAAACTCACCGCTTTTGATAACTTTAGATGGGACATGCCTTGTGAACAGACTGACCGAGTTTCAAGCCGATCAATCGAAGTCCCTAGGACGAGTTTGATCAAATACAAAGGCTGTAAATGGCAAAAAATGGGTTCAAAATCTGAACTTCAATCTGAAATGGCCGACCTCCTGTGGGGGTTTAGACCATGGCTCCAAGAGACTTTTTTGTACGTCCCGACAAGATACACATGTGTACCAAGTTTCGTAATTGTAGGTTAAAGCATGGCTTGGGGCTGATCATTTAAAGTTTTTTAGGGGCGCTATAGAAAAATTAGGCTACGCCCACCAATTGTTGTGATGGATTCCTGTCAGGGAGTGGCAGAGGACCCATCCTAGTGAGTTTGGAGCAGCTGGGCCCAAAACTCTGGAATTGAGAGCCCAAACGTATGGCAGTGGCGTTACAGGTCACTTCGCCACGCCGCCACGCCCACCTGCTCCATCTTAGCTGGTCAGGGTTGGAATCCTCAACACAACAACATGTCTTCTGTCTCTGGGTAGAGTTTCATGGTGATGAGGTCAAAGGGGTCGGATAGCGACCGTTCACAGTAAAACATTACATTTCCTGTTCTCAGGGGGCGTGGCCTAAGTGATGTCATCATTCGACCATTGGGTATTGTAGGAGACCTGATGATGATCAATCACAGTAACTTTGGTGCTTCTGTGAGTTTCTGTGTAGGAGATATAACAGTTTATTTTTTTTATGGTGAGTCGGTGAACTTTGACCCCTGCTAACCCCCCTTTAGCATACTCAAAAACTCACCATTTTGATAACTTTAGATGGGACATGCCTTATGAACAGACTGACCGAGTTTGAAGCCGATCAATCGAAATCCCTAGGAGGAGTTCGATCAAATGCGAAAAGGCTGTAAACGGCAAAAATGGGGTCAAAATTGGAGCTTCAATCCAAAATGGCCGACTTTCTGTGATACTTGCACTATGACATTAATTGTAAATTTTGAGTGTCTTGGGGAGCTCTACAAGTGTACCAAATTTCATGTCTCTACGATAAAGTAAGTGAATAGCAAAGGGTCCTTTGAAAATTGCTAGGTGGCGCTACTGAGCCATTTCCTGTGTGATTTTTGCAATGACCTTAAAATACAAAATTTTGAAACTTCCTTAACGCGTCCGCCAAGTTTGGTGAGTTTTTGAATATGATAAAGCCCCCAAAAAGGCCCCTCTTTAGGGGGGCAGAATAATAATAATAATAATAATAATAAGAAACAATACAGATACAATAGGCCTTCGCAGCGCTTAGCTGCTCGGGCCTAATAATAATAATAATAATAAGAAACAGTACAGATACAATAGGCCTTCGCAGCGCTTAGCTGCTCGGGCCTAATAATAATAATAAGAAACAGTACAGATACAATAGGCCTTCGCAGCGCTTAGCTGCTCGGGCCTAATAATAATAATAAAAACAGTACAGATACAATAGGCCTTCGCAGCGCTTAGCTGCTCGGGCCTAAATATATACATCTATCATATATTAAGGATTTTAATGCCAGGCGTGAACAGTTCTCTTGTATCTAAATTGCATTCAATAAAGGTATTCACATCTGGAAAAAAAAAAGCTAAATGTTAATTTCATACTTTTTGCAACACAGAAATAACAGTACAATAATAACAAAAAAAACAAACAATGCTTACAAATCTGAAGAAGAGTCAGAATTTTTTATTCTAAAAATGAGAATCAAATAAATGTGCTCCAGGTTATGTGATTGAGACTGTGAGTTTGAATCCAGAAGAAAATTAAATAATCACAAGATAACTTAACTTTGCTTCAAAGCATTAACCTACTTTTGACAGTAGTTGACAGTTTTTGGTATCTCTTGTTACCAATTGGTAAAAGTCTTTTGTGTTTTACGCAGAAGTAAAAAATTCTTCAGAGGTCGTTTGACTGGCAATACTAAGACCAGGAAATCTATTTTTAAAAAGTAATAATAACAATAATAATAATCAAACTGAGGTTGATTTATCAAAGAGCTTCACTTTCAACATGAGCATGATTGCACCATGACAAGCGTGTGTGCCCAAAAAAGGCCGTTACATGCAGGGAGCGACTCCGGCTGCTTTCTCAGGACGCCGCCGTGTGTGTGTTTTTGTGTGGGACTGCGCATGTGTGCACCGTCACGGTCTGTGCGCGAGAAAAAGATGCTCTATAAATACGGCAGGTCGGCTTACATTTCATGACCAGCGTGAGACAGCAAGGACGGGCCATTCATACTTCGGCCGCCTTCCTGTCGCACGGTTATAGAAGAAAATGTGGATTCTCAGGCTCGCCGTTTGAGGTTGCCCAACGTTTTGGGTGTCGTTTAGTAAATGTGGAGCTGCACTCATGTGCAACGTATGAGAGAAAGACAGTTCTGTAACATTGACCAGCTGTGATTCGCTCTAAAAATAAAACAAACACACTGCTACTGCCTAGCAACCGCCCACCCTACAGTGCAAACATCCAGCCTGAGCTTCATTCAGCAACACCCCCTCCCCACCCTTCTTTCTCCCAAAAAGTCTTTCTCTCACACGCCTAAGAAGAGGCGCACACACTCAGCTGCTGCTTAGCTAGAGTTGCATCATCCGTCCGTTAAAGCAGTCGCAGCAGACAGGACCAGAAAGGTGTCAGGCTGGCTGCTAAAGAGACACGGATACTGTGAGGTTTCACTGGCTGTTCACAATACCTTCAGAGCGAGGGGAAATCACGCGAACAGACATGCACAGAGACAGAAACCCCAGAGAAAACCAGAGGAGAACGAGGAAGGCTCAGTCACTGCTGTCACCAGTGTTGCAACCGCAGGCCGAAACCAACACCAACGAGCAAAACTCGCGTCCGCCAGAAACAGCATTTCAAGAGAGAACGTCACAGATTACATAATGCTGCAGAGGACCGAAACGCTGCTCAGAAAACACGAGCCGTCGCTGCAAACTAGCTAAAGCAAACCTGGAAGACAAAGCTGAACGACAGTCATCTGTACACCGAGAGTAGAACCAATAAACTGACATTTAAAACTAATGGCAAATTTAAGAACAAAAAAAAAAAGAACCACAATTTAGTTCTTAAAGTTTTCAACATTGTAAGTTTTGGGTAAATTTTTCTACAATAATCTGGTGACATAAAAAAAGCACATCAGACAGATTTGTAGGGCAATTCAAAGACAGATTTTAAAAGAATATCAGTAAGCAATAAATCAATTAATTGTATAATAACTTAAAAGAAGCTCAATTTCCATTTGCCTGATTTATTATTTTACTTTTTTCACCAAAACCTGGATGACAAAAGTCTTCAGTCTGGTGCTTTGGTCTTTTTTGAAGGGCAAATTTCTTTGCAGACCCTCCATAATTCATTTTACAATTACAATTAATTGATAAGTGGCCACTTTTCTTACAAACCTGAGTTTTGTCTTGTATCAAGATGGCCGACCATCTTTCCATAAAGGTCAAACATATTTTATAATCTGCTAAATTAAAAAAAACAAAAAAAAAAAACAGTTAAATGTAAAGATTACTTAGTATCAGCTGTATTAATACTGACTGACTGACATTATTAAACTTTGAAATATTTATAAAATCTAGAACATTTTTGGAAGCAGGATGTGTCTGATAAATGCAGGACCAAGGTGGGAAAACATTGCATTGAGATCAGAGTCACTACGTTTCAAACCAAATTTACCCTAACTGTTGACATACTCTGGATCATGATTCAAAAGTTATGACCCACCATTTTCTTTCGACAAAACAATAAAATGATTTGTTTTAATCTCTCCCTCCCCAAAACACTTTAAGTTTAAGGTCTTAAATTCAATGTTTTGACTAAAATATCCAATGAAAAATGCCAGATAATTTTGACGTGATCACGCGGCATTTCTGCATGTTTACCCAGTGAAAAGGAACCATATGAATGCAGCATTAAACTAACAGCCCCTGGGAAGCCGGTGGGATAGTGAGAGGAGGCTCAGAGTCACGTTTCACCAGCGCGTCTGAAGCAGCCCAGGGAGCAGAACATCTCGTTGTGATGTTCTGAATGGTTTTGACATACTGAGAGTTGAATTACTGAAGCAGGAAACCCTGAATTGGCACAGGGTTGTGTGATTGGTCCTTTGTTTTATAGCGGTTTCATAAATATCTTATAACAAAATGTACTCCAGAAATTGAAACGCAGTCTATTTTTCTTCTCACTTACGTTTGACGGTAGAAACAAAGAATCTTGCCAGACTAATTTCTCTATTTTGTATGTTACAACATTTGGTGCTCCCTTTTTCAAAATCACAATCATACCTGCATCTCCCAGCGGTAAGTGCAACTGGATGTAGATCTAGCAAAATGATCTTTAATATAATCTTAAACCTCACAGGAATCCAGCTACTTCCCAAGACAAGACGATACCCGCAAAAGCTGTTACAAGCCCCAAAACTGCATCATGAAGAAAAAACATTACTCCCAATGGTTAGTATGCGTCTATTACAACACAATTAGAAGAAAGAAGGTAAAGGCGAAAATCAATGTGGGGGTTAGATCCTCTACTTATACAGCTGCTCATTTCCGATCTTTATAGTAGACGGAGGACGCAACTTCCCTGGCCAACGCAGAGTTACGGATCCAGGCGTGGAATTTGACACACCCTTTGAATGATTGTCTGATATCTTCTTGTGCCAGTGTGCTAAAAGAGAAATCAGCTCCAATCTGCAAAGATCTAAAAACCTAGTGACTCATCGGTGCATCTCTACCGCAGCGTGCAAAGATTTGTCAAAACTGAAATTTGACCTCAATTTAGATTTCCAGCGAGTCTTACCGATATCACACAGAAATCTCCATTTTGAACAAATAACTAATTCTATCAGAATGTAAAAATCAGTCCTCTGTCCGAGAAGGATTCCAACATTTGATTGTGGGTGAAGACGCAACGGCAGCAGAGAAACGCTACTTAGCAATAAACAGATAAAGATACACTTTAGAAAAAAATTACACGGATTTGTACAATGTGAGCGAATCAATTACGAAGAACCGACATTAGTACTATGACCTCAAAACAAGGAACATAACTGACATTTATAAATCACACATACCATTGAATTAAACCTAAAACAATTTTAAGAAACTTAAAAATACCCCTGCATGACATTGCAAACCTTTCACAGAAATCAATTAAATCTGTGACAGAGACAAAACTGTTGTCCACCTGGCATCTAATGAAGCACTGAAATCCTGCGACGGTGCTCCAATGAAATGACATTACATAGATAATGTAATTATTGAGACAGGATGTCGGTTTGGACCATTTGACATTTAGGTGACATTTTAAAGGGATGACAGTTTAGTTGCAGGAGTCCAAACAAGCTGATATATATGTATTTAAATGTTTACAGACAGTGAGAACCATAGCAGAACTTCAGTTCATTTTACTCACTGCGAGGAAAACAAAATAAGTGGCACTTTAACTTTTTAAGCTACGTGTTCCAGATTACGTAGCTTGAAACAAACGCTTTGTGTCGGGCACAATTACACTTCAAATATGAGCCAACTGAGTCCACTGGACAAAAAAAAAAAAAAAAGGAACTGAATAATCCTCAAAGTAAATAATATTTTCAAGCATTTTAAAAACATGCAACAAGCCTGAACTAAAACGGAAGAGCTTGTCAAATCTGTCGGGTTTTTTTAATCCACCATTCATTCAACGTGGACCTTAAAGACCAACATAGGAACTTACATCGCAACAAATCAGAAAATTACCAACTTCATTTTTTTTTTTGTGCTTAAATTCAATTCAAAAGTGAAACGCTTAATGATTCATTTACACTCAGTAAAATACCAAGTCACCATTCTACCACAAAAATCAAACATGTCTGCAATAGATAATTATTTAATCATGTTTTTAAAGTGACATTGTAATTTTTAAGAAACTGAATTTTGGATTTTCACTACTTGGTAAGAGATCTAATTTATGAGTGTAAAGAATTGTCTATTTTTTTAAATGAATTTAGGAATTAAGTAGAAATTTGGTTTTGCCTAAAATGTGATCAGATCGTAGCCAAATCTCCCAAAGCAGCGAGAACATTTCAGCAACAAAGCAGTACAAAGTGCTTTACATTGGCCTGTCAGGACAAATAATTTTGCTGGAAGATAAATTGTTCCAGACGTTATCGTTATAAATGATACTGTTTTGAAATCATTTTTAAGAAAATAATGGTAATGGTGAAATAATAATGCAAGAACACATTCTAAAAGATCAGTACATTTTTAATTTTAATGAACATTTAACACTGGAACTGGATCTTATAATATCCTAAATAAATAACACAACAAACAAAATATATTTTTAAGTCTTTGTAAACAAACTTGTCCTTAAAAAAAACAGGGCTAGTTGAGACCAAAGCACCAAACTGAAAAACTTCTATCATCCAGTTTTTGGTAGAAAGAGAGAATAAAAAGAGGAAAATGATAAATCATGCCAAAGGAAATTATTGAACATTTATCATCTGATTAATTGATTTTTTTGATTATTGTGCCAGATCTAGCTTTACATGATCAAAACATAACACAATAACAAACAATGATACAGTAGGACTGTATAATTGTATTGATTCTACGATATTTATCGATTTTTCCATCCTCGGAAGATATTGATTTCTCATCTGTGAGTATCAATATGTTAAACTATTGGGGTCCACTGTCTTTTTTACATGCCTGGTTTGTGACGACGTAGCAGCAAGACTCTGCCTCCCCCATCTCACTTTCAACTTGTGCTTAAAGTGCACATTATAAACTACACACCGGTTTTTTAAAATTGTGTTAATAGGCCAAGAAACGAAGTAAAGTTGCGCAAGTAACCGCGAATGAGCAGCAGAACGGAGAAGCGGCAAAAGCAGTGAGATTGCAAAATTAATGCAGAGTTTGGATATCGGAGCAACTAGTGGCATCCACTTTGTAATTTGTCGTTAGCTTAGTGGTTTCTGTTCTGTATGTAAAGAGTTACCTGAAGAATGACCACGCAGCATGCAGTGGCGCTCTGTTTTGAGCTGGAAAATGAAGAGGGGATTGAGGATTGCCAGGATGGCGAATCGATCACTCTTATTAGCAACTGACAAAGAGTATCAGAGACTGAGAGTACAATGAGATCCTGGCAGTCTGAGAGGCAGCTACTCAGAGATCCAAGCAGGGGAATGGCGGCGCTGCACAGCTGCAAGGACTCGATCAATACGGGGTGAGGCAGAGCCACTCCTCCAGCAGCTAGTAGTAAACAGCTTACAGCCACGGCTAACTCCGGGAGCAAAGGTAGAAAAGCCTTTTCTCTATAGTCCAAAATACCAAAATACCAAAGTATGTCCAAAAGAAAAACATAAGTGCAGTCATTTGCATATAGAGAGTCTACAGAGGCTGATGATCTCCCTCCCCACTCAGCTCCTGGATCACTGTTGAAACTTTGAGTTTCATGTCAAATTCACATGAATTAAATGACAAAAACTCATTTTCTCTCTGCATCTTTGATTCATTTTGTCCAGCTGTAGACTGTTAAGACTCTGCCCTATCAGAGTCAGGTATTGTGCAATTGGTGTTTTTAATCAGTTTTCAGTTAATTAAATCCAAGTCTATGGAACACAAAATGTCACTGAAATCACGCTGTCCTTCGAAAATCTTTCAGAAAACTGTAAAAGTGCATCAAATCACATCGAATTGTACCCTCTGCCAAATATCATGATACATATTGTATCGTGATCAGAACATCATATATCGTATTGTGAAATGATTGTATTGCTACACCCCTATGATACAACGGCAAAAAAGAAGCAATGGAAAGTTTCTATCCAGAGAATAGAAACTATCAATGTTCTTGTTATTAATTAAAAGAAACTCGTCTCAGTGTTTCCCATTGACAGCTGGCTCAGATAAGATTATCAGCTATTGATCTCCTCTTGCATCTGCCAACCAGAGCACGGACTGATGTCATGCTCTGCTCACCTGTGCACCTCCTCGCAATTTGATATACTGGAGAAGGTGAGCAGGGTGGCTGCATTTCAGCACCTCATAATACAAAATTGATGATGACATACACCATTAACCTTCGCCCTGAAGATGCACTGCTACAAAATAGGCTGGTGATATGAAATGGCCCACAGATCCAAGATCAGTTAAGCAAAACAAGACGGTGAAAAGGTCAGCTGCAAACTTGCCGTGATATCAAATAAATGTCTTTTTAGCAAAGATTTGACTTGTCAGTGAATTAGACATTAGTAAGAGGTTAAGTTTTGTTTTTGAACTTAAAAATGATTTGTAGATATTTAAATTAAGTCTAAAATATATCTCAACAAATTCCTCACAACTCTTTTGGGTCGCTCTCATAGCTTAGTCATTCAACACTTAAGTTCAAGAGTGCCGTCATTTGGATAGTTGGTTCACTGGGAACAAAAAGATAAATCTGAGTATCATCTGCATAGGATGATCATGTTATGCCAGTGAATCATATGACCTGGAGGTTACAAACGTAAGGTGAATTATAGAGGGACAGTGACAAAGCCCTGTTGGACCCCACAAATCTATTTGAGCAGAAAAACGCTCTAAAAAGTAGAATAGAATAGAATAAAATACGAAGCGCTTATTGACACTGTATGCAATAAGCCTTGCTGCAAGCACAACTAAATTACTATGACTACATCCGGGCACTTCTGTTACAAGCATTTCACCTTCCCAAGCTGCATTTTCTTTTGAATACTTTGAAAATGCTCGTCGAAAAGAAAAAAAAAACTAATTTAATTGGCAAACAGGCAAGTTTTCCACTAAGACTATGAAGTTACATCCCACAGAAAAATGTGTGAATGGCTGGGGCTGTAAATTCTTATCTAACCTTCAAGAGATGAACTGTACTCAACCGATTACAACTTTTGAAAGATTCTTGGAAAACAGAGGAAGAAAAACATGAACAAAGTTCAAGTAGTTTGAGGTTATGATGTAGTCAAGGGCTATGCTCAAAGACCATGCGTATCAACAACTGTAAAAGCAATTGTTGATACGCATGATTTACGGATAAAATCATTTGTAATTTTAGGAAAATAATACAGAAAATGTCCATATAAACTGCCAATTAGCAATATTTTATCAGTTAACCTTTTGACTATAACAATTTAAAGTTCTGTCTTTTCAATGCCAGTTTATAGTGAGTCTTTTTCCTGTTTTATTTTCAATTATAATGTACTGTCATATGATTCTACATTGTATTTACTTACACTGCTTTATGTTTTTATTGCACCAATATTTTGATTTTGAGCCGTGGGTTTTTACATTTTTTTATTGGAACATATACTATACCTGTATACAGTAATGTGTGACTCTCTTGCTAAAAGGAAAACTAAGGCTGTTTTTGATTCCATACAGTTTTGTTATTTTCCTTTTCAGACTTCGACATACCACATGTATTGGGGAATGTAGGAGTTGTCATGGAGAAGGGACTGAGCAAGAACGCACAAAATGAGCCGTGTGTTTAGGCGGGAGAGGTGTTAGCTTAGCACAGCTTACAAGTGGCCTGCAAAAATTGACTGCACTGCTTTCTGTTGTGAAGAAACATGCATTATCACAACGGCAGTTGCACAAGCAGCATTTCCATCGGCAAGAAAGAAGCTGACACGTTTTTCGTTTTCGACCATCTCCACGGAGCTCTGAAGAGCTTCACTGCATTTTAAAATTAACAGAATAGTGTGTTTTTTAGACTCCGGTACCAAAAATGCACCAGTGACAACATGCTTTTTTTAGTTAGAGAAAGGTCTCGCTTCCATCAACAATGAAATTTACAATTTATCCTATCGTATAATTAAAAAAATGCAAGGTAAAATGATTTTATTTGGAGGCAGAATTTTGAAAATGACTGAAATTCATATTGTACGCTAACCAATACGACCTTTCAAAAAATAAAACAACTATTACCAGTTAATTAAGTTACATTTGTTATGCACGTTTTAAAAATTGTTCCTTGAATGAAGATTTTTGGAAAATTACAATTTGGACGGAATTTTGGTTATACTAGTTTCAATGTAATTTGATGTTGTATAAACCTGAATTCCCTTGTTGCTTCAATGTCCTATGCAAATACTTCATGATGATGATGATTTAAAAAAAAAAAAAAAAGAAATGATAGCAGAATTACAATTACAAATGCTGATCTTGCTGGCTTTTTCTTTTTCTCTGTTGTTTTCACAAACAACCTTTGGAAATTTCACAGACACCCATGAGGAGGTGGATTATGCTATACTAGATAAATGTATAGCATATACTCTTCGTTACCATCTCTGCGGAACAGATACAGCAATACTGCTATGTAACATGGGAGTATTGTTGTAAGCGGTTCACAAAATGATGTACGGCAATAAATAACGCCAGGCTGCAAAGCAAACGTCACATGGCCATAATGAGACACTCAAATGACTGAGTCCGCAAACTTGTCATTAGCTTGTTACAGCCAGATTAGTTCATCTGGGACCAGACCAAACACTTTGTTTCACTTGTGATTGGTTCAATATTCTCGTCAGGTTTACTAACGGTAGCTGAGTCACTCGGAAGTGAAGTTATTTGTCCAGGATTTATTTAGGAAGTAGTGTACATGTACGCTAACATCTATGCACAACACGGTTTATTTAGCAATGGCCAAATAGCTGGAGGAATTTGGCGTTTCTGTGCTAAATATCAATCCGCTGAACTCCCCTCTACTCCACGCCACTCCACGCTGCTCCCTTTGCTCGCAGGCCTACTTTGCTGGTGTGTTAATGTGAGCTAACGTTAGCCAGCATGCTAACGTTAGCTCCTCTTTGGGTTGTCAAACTCGAGCTAATGACATGCTACTTACCTTTTCTCCTGCTCTGTGCGAGTGAAGTTCCAATCCCGGCTATCTGGCTTCGCTACAAGTTGAAGATATGTCGTTAACCAAGCTACCCGCAGAAGTGATGTTAGCCAGCTAGCTGAGTTAATGTTTCCTTATTCTAGAAAAAGATAAATCGAGATTGGCCTCAGTAGAGCGGCGGTAATTCGTTTCTCGGCGGTTCCCTGCTTGGACAGCGTTGATTTTTACGCATGTTGGACGCCAACTCTTGTCTCTCACAACAGGTGAAGACAGACCGCGATCGCCCCAAAACAAAATATGGAACCTGAGACTTGGTTTAATATTATACAACACTGACAAATCTAGCACTTTCTTCCATTGAAAGGCCAGAGCTATCCTTCGACTTTGGGTGCTGAACAAGAGGAGGTGCTATTTTTGGCATATCCTCTGTGATTGGTTGAAACCTCTGGGCAAAACAACGTTTAATTGGCTGAATCTAATGTCAGTTAGTTCTACCCCTCGCTATTTCACATTTTCATTGGTCTATTAGAAACTTCTTGTGTGTGACGGAAATGCGGGATGCGCTCGTAATGTTTTCGTGCGTCCGCCGGAGGATCTGTGAACGGGCGGAGTAAACCTTTAAATAGTGGCTTTCCACTTCGAAGCCGAAGTCGATTAACCTCATGATGTTGGTCATAAACGAAAGCATGTAAATAACACACCACAGGCTTTATAGAGAAACATTCGAAAGTTTAAGTTTGAAAGTTGTTCCAGAAAAACTCCCCGTCCTGAAGTAGATAACGAGCGTCCGATCACTTACATGGAGCATGGATTGTATAAGAGGTTTGAAAGAGTCTCCACCAGTGGTAATGGTCAAATCATAAAATGTGTTTTAAAGAATCTCTAGTAAGTCCTGAATAATTAAATCCATGTTTGTTCTGATTTGTATAATGTTCTTTTCACATTTGTTTCCATCTGAGATATTACTAATGCCAAACAATACATATAAAGAAACTATTTCAATCTGCTGAAAAAGGAACTGCCCCTAAACGTAATAGCTCATGTCCCTTTGACCTCATAACTGATTACTTGAATGTGTCGTTTGCATATTTGCCCACTTTTCTTTTCAGAATTATTTTAATTCAGCGACACTGGAGGGTTTTCAAGCATGCCAGGGGATGTTAATCGGATTTAACGCCGTAGTCTGAGTAGACCGCTGGGAAAACTGTTTTTAAGCCATTCAGAGGCGAACTTGCTGGTCACAGGGGGACATTTTTCTTCAAGATTTTCTACTGGAGAGTAAAGATTTATGGACACGTTCATAACAGCAAGTCATCCAGGTTATGAAGAAGCACAAACCTCAGACTATCATGTTTACCCAGTACGTTCTTTTCCTGAATGCTGCCAGTTTTGCTGCAAATGTAAGAGGACATCAAACCCTTTTTGTCTCATCGGTTAAAGAATATTTTCCTAAAAGTGTTGGAGATCATCAAGATGTTTTTTTTCTTTTTGTTGAATCTGGAACGCAGCTGAAATCAGGTCTGGTCTGAGGTAGCTTTTCATCAGAGTGGACATAAGTCACATGTGAGGTACCCCATGGTTCTATCCTGGGGCCCCTTCTATTTAAAATCTACATGCTTGTGCTAGCACAAATTATAACAAATAATAAGATTAGTTACCTTATGATGTCATCAGGTGACTATGAACCAAATCAAATGTTAAGTAGATGCATAGAATAAATGAGTTTTAATTCAGATTAGACACAAGCTGATGAACTCATGCCTTAGTGTCCTGTGAGATGGTCTTTATCCCTGAGAATATCCAGAACTTAAAGATCACATACATTTCATTATTGTGAGCAACTTGCAGAAATGCATCCAGGGCTGAATAAAACTGGGTTGCGCAGATTAAGTTATAATATGAGTGCATGTATAAAGATGTTTTGTAATAGCTCCTGAGTGAAACTGTGTTGTGTGGCCAAAGCGGGGCTTATCCGTTGTCATTTTGTGCTTCTCCCTCAGGATTAGACTTGTGTCTTATTAATGAAAAACTCATCAGATATCAGAACAGCTCCCTGAGGAATGAGTCGGGGTTATGAGACACATGTTAGATAAAGACCTTGAGCGGGTTTATGTGTGTGTGTGAGCAGAGGAGAGTGGTATTTAATTTTCCAAGATGAGGGATTATCACTGGCAGAATTTGATCATTCCGGCTCTGATCTCAGGATGTTCAATCGCAGCTTATCCCAAATATTAAACTCTCTGTCTTTTGTCCCCCTTTTTCAATCCCGGACACACAAACGTGTTTCCGCAGATGCTTACGCCGCTCCAATTACCGAGCTTCTCATTGAGTAAAGTGGCCCGCTGAGCCCTCCGTCAGGGGTGTGTGCTCTGTGATTGTTCAACCACCTGGTGACCTCTCAGGATCTGCTGGGGGCAGCGGGGGAGAGGGCATCTTAAAGAGGCGGCTAAGGAGAGTAAATTAAAAAAAAAAAATCACACACACACACACAGTTAAATCTAATCCAGAACACCACCAACAAGTGGCGCACACACATAAAATCTGATGCTTACATGGATCTGGGTGAGCTTAAACACACCACAGCACACCCACCCTGCTGCTAAATGCCCCGTGATTGTGTCTCAGGCCGGAAGGAGAGGGACGTACCAGGCCCTGATCTGCACTCTCATTTTCTGCACCCAGGACAACTGGGTCACATCATTACGGCAATCTTCTGCTTGTTCATTCCCAGCTTTGCAGGGGCTTACAGACACGGATGTGTGCTTAGCGGCTGACGGGCATGAGAGGTTAAATGAAAGAACGCCTTTAAGGAAGATTAAAATGATTGGTGGGGTCTTTGGTTAGCCAGATTTACAGGACGTGGCGAAAGAAGTGAGCAGCCCTCAAAGATTTTGGATTCTTCGGAGAAAGTCCATGTGCATTATATTGGGGAAAAAAAACTCTAATTGGATTAATATCAATAAATCTGATTACAGGAGTTTGTGGAAACTTCTGCAGTTTCATTCTAAATGTTGATTTTTTTTTTAGGTTTACAGGGTTTTGTTTCCTCAAGCGTCTTTCCAGCTAACACAGGGAAGCTTTAGATGGAGCGATATCGCCCTCTAGTGGTGGTCACCTGGTTTCATGTCTAAGTAGCAGTTTCATGAGATTATCAGCAGGGGGTGCTACTGGGCCGGCTGCCTTCACATCCGGGAGCCATTTTGACCCTCACTCCTGCCAATTAAAGTCTGTTTAGAAATGTTACATAAACTTTTGAGAAAATAAAAATAATGTGTTGTTTTCTTTAAAGGATCTCAATTTTATTACTATTTTAGGTTTTAAAATAAAGAAAATGGTAAAACGTTTGCAAAAAAAAAAAAAAAAAGAGAGAGAGAGAGAGAGAGAAAGAAAGAGGAGAAGGATGGACACATTTTCTTCTATGGGGTGTTAATATTTATGGAAAGATGTAAAGAAACAAAGCTAGTAGTTTCCAATATAATGATAAGAAAAACAGATCTAAATAGATGTAATTCTAGTGTCATTCTGATGTGGAACTCCAATGTAAATACTCCAAGAAAAACTGCTAAAACATGCATTTGTTATTGTATAATTATTTAAAACATTAGTTGGTTATTTTAAATTCTTGTTTTAGCGTATGTCTCAAATGTCTGGGCTTTGACTGGGCCACTATAGAACACGAATATACTTTAATTTAAACCAGTCTGCTGAAGCTCTTGGCTCTTTTTCTTGTCTTTTTCAGCCTCCAATGGGTTTTCTTCCAGGATAAGTCCAATCTTACTGCATGATGCTGCCACCATCAATTTTTATGGTGTGCTGCTTTAGTTTTTCTAATATTTTACATTTAAGACAAAATGTTTAGGTGAACAGTTGCATCTTTTTTGCAGTGTCGTGTCCTATTTATATTTTAAGATGATGGATTGAACAGTTCTCTATATGTAGGAATCTGACAATATTGCCACCCAAATCTGTTTTATACTTTTTCATAACTTTATTTCTGGCCTGTCTGCTGTGTTTCTTGATCTTTGTAACGTGTTTGTCGTCTAGTGTTCTTTATCAACCCTCTGAGGCTTGAAGAGTAACAGCCGATAATGACAAATTACAACACAAGTTGACTTTTTTCCTCCTATAAGAGACAGTAGGTTTGATTTTGTGGTCGATAAAAGAGGTCTGAATACAGAGACATGCCGCACTTTTCAGATTTTGATGTATAAATAAAATAAAATGAAACCTAATATGATTTCCTTTCCACTCTGTTAGTTCTCAAAATTGTTTTCCACATCAGTAGCTATAACTTTAAAAATAACTACTTTGAGGAAGAACTTCATATATCCTAAAGTAAAAATATCTGGACAGGATTATGACTGTATTAGATTAATTAAATGCTCTTGTTTCATGTCTGTGTGTGTAATTACCAATGGAAAATATTCACACTCGCTTATTAAAGCTCCATGTTTCGTGAGTGTCGTTTTAACTTCATCGTTTGCTCCTGAGGAGTTCACGTTACCTGGGAGAATTGAGGTTAAAAACTCTGCTCCAGGTGAGGCTCGAACTCACAACCTCGGCATTGCTTCGCTGCATACTGTCATATAAGTACCGCGCGCTAACCGATTGCGCCACTGGAGCTTCAGCCGTCACCGGCCGGAAATTGGCTTTAAGAATGATCCCTGACCTCACGCGACGTGCGCATGTCCTGTGGTGTCGCTCTCCTCGTCAGGTGACTCAACACAAACCATATAAGGTTGGGGGTTCCGGGTGGTCACAGTTCAGTGGGATTTTCTCACAGCTGACTCTGCTGCTGCCTTCACGGACCGCGCTTGAAAATAAAAAATAAAACCGGGAAAATAACGTTTCTGTCCACTAGTTTTGATTGGAAATGAGCTTCATGTTAATGTCTTTTGTGTATTGTCAGGAAATTTGATTTCTTTCTCTCTTTTTTCTTTCTTTCTTTCTTTCTTTCTTTCTTTCTTTTTTCTTTCTTTCTTTCTTTCATTCTTTCTTTCTTTCTTTCTTTCTTTCTTTCTTTCTTTCTTTCTTTCTTTCTCTCTATAAAATAGAAATTTTAGCATCAAATTTTAGCATATTTCTTATCGACACACTCATGGTTAGAGGTGGATAATAATAAGTCACATTAACTCAATTTTTATTTACCTGCAAAAAGAAAACTTTTAGGAGTATTTTTACCTCATCCTGCTTTTTTCTTTTACTTGAGCAGTGTTAGCATGAAGTATCACTGCACTTGAGTAAAATCTCTGCTGAGTAACTTCTCTGACTGAAGAACAAACATATATGAACCAAAACTGCATGAAAATGTGTTATTTACTTGCACTAATGCTTTCATTTTGGTATTTCTTGAACACGATTAGAAGCTTCTACGCTGTGATGAATTAAAAATAAAACAAATGTGTGAATTACATTTATTTTAAAAAATGTGTGAGTATTGTGTCACTGCTGATTTGTATATTTGAAGTTGCTGCACGTACTCCGGCTGTGTGCATATGTGCAGATTTAAATCCTATTGTTCCAAAGCTGAAAATAGACAACAAAGTCAACATAACAAAAAGTGTGCAGTCGCTTCTTTGTATGCATGAGCAGGATCCTGCAGAGACTGAAGCAGCTCTGGGCAAAGCTGCAAGCAAAAGCATCATTTGTATTCGAAGAACACGTCGCCTTCTCCATCGCTGTGTCAAATCGTCATATTTTGTGGGGGAAATTTTTACAACGTCTAATCACACGCAGACAGGCTGCAGTGTGCAGCAAGCCTCCCCTCATCTCTCCGGATCTGTCACTTCCCCTGCAGAGCAGCAACAAACACGGACTGTGAGATGCGGACTGGCTGGGAGATGAGCTGGGATGTCACGGCGACTCAGGAAATGGACTCAGAGTTGTGTGTGTGTGTTTTTTTTTTTCCTCTCCCCTTTTTTTTTATTATTATTCTCAGCATATTCATAATTCAACACATGACAGACAGGAAACACTAACAGAAACATTCTGAATGAAGGA